>JAVGWX010000002.1:26445764-27188264 GCA_036924085.1 Ariolimax columbianus
CTGTCAAATAGCTCGATGTGTGACGAACAGATGTAAGAGAATGGACATTGCATCTTTGCCCTTTTATGACGTTCTCCCAGGTAATGGGGAATTGCAGCCGTGCCGTCACTACATGTAAGCTGACTTGACTGACTGAGAAATGATGACCCAGATGTGTGTGCTACCTCTATGGCAGAATGTGACGATATTGAGAAACCGACTCACTGGAATGTCTCACATCGGGGATACTCGGAAGATGCATCCATACAATCTACTTTGATATTATGATGCTTTAGAATTGGCTTTTCTGTTGTGTGGACTTTCACTAGATCCGTTTGTTATGTGCTTTCTTTTACCGAACTTCTAGTATGCTTCATTTAGAACAGTTACATGCTTTAGAATGCTTGTTTCCTATACATGTTCGACACTCGGTATATCTCAATGAGTTTATTCAATGTGGTGCTTCCTCGTTTTGCCACAGGTATGTTCATATATCCATATCAATGAAGAGCAACATTGGTATTACCCTACATCACCATATCATACCGATGGTAACATCCAACCAATGTGTAAGTCCTATTGTGTTCTCACAGCACCTTGAATGCTTTTACCTATTGCTCTTATGAAGTAAACAAATCGCCTCTGTGCGCCATAGTCTTCGTGAATGGTCCATACATTATTTATGGACACTCAATCAAAAGCCTTTCCGTTGTGGTCAACAAAAATATTGTTCTGTTTGCGTTGTTTTCATATCTTTATCGCAAATCTGTTGCTGCATAATCAAAGCGTAAGAGCATTCTCTGCCCGTTGTAATTCCCTGCATTAGCTAGATTTCATTTATAAACCGTATCAGATTTTTCTATGACATTTTAAAACATTTAATGTCAATGTATCTCAAAGGAAAGAGCCGCTGCAGGTTTCACAGTCTCTTTTATTTCAATTTTGTCGTGCACGCATTTCTTCTTTCGTTCTTCACCAGTCTCAGAAACACAATTATATCTAAGTCACATTGAATATTCTTGTTAACCCCTTTACTCCTATATCCCCACATATTTGCAAATAGTTCTACTGTAATGTCATCATAGACTGGTGGTTTCTTTGTTACTAGAACTTATTTTAACTACGTCTGCGGCTTCCATTGATGTAAGTGATAGATCTTATCTCAAACTGTAGCTTGGAGTAAATAATATGTGTTGACATTTGTTAAATGGATTGAGGAGCTCTGTAAAATATTCTTCCCATTTAATCTTTTTCTGATCTGTGTTTACTACTAGGTTACCATTTCCGTATTTTATAATTGTTGTTAGACTGAAAAATGTATCATTTAGTCTCACTGTGGGGAGCTAAGGCGTTATTCAGGACCAGGCACAACATACTGACCAGGATTTCACGTCAGGGTGAGGCAAAATGTACTGACCAAGACAACTATCTCTCTTCCATGTAGCGTTGTCTGGAAACAGGCTATTTTTAAAGAATTCTTGCTGAGGTGATGGGGATCGACATGATCCCCGTATTAATGAGTGACACGCAGATAAAGCCAAGCATAGCACAACCGCCTGGAGGATCACGGTCCACCTTCATCAGCACTCTTGGGATGTAAGAAACGCTACTATAACCCACCACATAACGTCCTTTGCAGAACCCACAAAATAGTAAACTTACTCAATAACAACAACAGTCTTTTTGTACCAATGGCCTTGTGAAAGTCTATTGGAGACTTACTGTAAAATGTAACGTTTTCACCAAAATATACGAGGACTATGTGAAGTGTTTTACCTCCAGCTCCAAAGCTATGCCAACAATGTCTGATCCACGTGATACTTATATGCAAACAATCTGCAATTAAGTAACTATATAAGCAAGTGTAGCAGCAAGCCCTTGGAACGTGTCGCACCGTAGACAGTATGCATGGAAATATGATTGAAACAACGGCTGTGATTGAATTGCTGACGACGGAAGGTTGTGTGCATATCGACATACATCGGAGAACGACTGCGGTATATGGTGGTGCCTGCGTAACTGTCAGTGTTGTCAGTAGGTGGGCACCAACTGTAAATGGCGACAATCCAGCCTCATGTATTAGTTAGTCTGAGGTCAACCTGAGAAATATAATCACTATTGTTTCAACTATATATAAGCGGTGTTGGGAATATACTCTTCTGACAGTGAGAACATGCGTTCAAATACACGGCAATACCTGGCTGTTTCTATTTGAGGGATAAAATAATAGCCTAACTTGTACAATGCGTTGGACCTGTATAATCAAGCTTTTATTTTTCAGCCATATGAATCGCCCCAGTGGACCCCAGCAAAGGGAATATACCTTGCAATTATATAATCTAACTTTATAACTATCTTTATAATCAGAATAATATCTAAATTGGTTCTGTCACTGTTGGTTTATGCTTGTAAGACATGGACAATTACAGCGGAGGAGACAGGCCTTGGAGATAAGATGTTTTCTGAGGCTCCTTAAGGTCATATACAAAGACAGTTACAAATGAGAAAATACGAGAGAGAATTACAATAAGCCCTTTTGAATACCATTTTGCAACCGTCAACATACGGAAACTCACCTGGTACGGCCACATATCTAGATCACAATATATACAATTGCGATCCTGCACGGAAATGTGCAAAGCGTACGACGGAAATGTCGTCCCAAATACAGAAGGGAGGACAGCATTCAATTATGGACCAAGCTCCGACAAGAACAGGCAACGGCCGCTGACAGAGATGAGTGGGTGGGGTTTGGGGAGGGGGTGTCTTCATGGGTGCCCCAACAACTTCACCGGTTACGGGATGACCTGAGCTGACCTGGTAGTTATAATAATGTTATGTTCCCCATGTGACCTAATTAATTTAACTAAACTTAACGTCTTTATACTGGTTTAGAAGACTCTGCAGAGTCTGTATACAACCAGTTTCATTTAGATGTCCTTGCTCTAAATGCTATGCGCCTCTTGTATATTCTTAAACGCATTAATTGTTCCTGCCTCCATTACTTCCTGTGCAAATATGTTCCGAACACTCACCACTCTCTGACTAAAAAATATTTCCTAATATCTAATCTGGATCTTTCTTTAGTTCATTTGCAGCTGTGCCCTCTTGTTCTTGTAGTTGGTAATATTTTGAAGAAAAAAAACGTGTTATAGTCTAACTTATCCTAACTACCGCCTTACCGATAATATTGCTAGCATGCTCTATACACATCTGTTTTCATAGAGAGATCATTCAGAAACAATGTGGAAACCACGTTCGAGCATCCTCATTAACGCACTTTTCAAGGCACAGTCAATTTACAAGTGAACAACGGGTGGCGGAGGCAGAGAGATTGGTAGTGAAATATACGACCCTGATCAGTACTATCCCTCTGATCAGGAAAGGAATGACCATTGTCAACCCAAGGTCCCTCAGCCTAGACCCACTCAGCGCCAGATTGACTACTTGAGGGGATTTTGT
Organism: Ariolimax columbianus; assembly: GCA_036924085.1. Classification (NCBI taxonomy): domain Eukaryota; kingdom Metazoa; phylum Mollusca; class Gastropoda; order Stylommatophora; family Arionidae; genus Ariolimax; species Ariolimax columbianus. The sequence continues at coordinate 26,449,206 of JAVGWX010000002.1, forward strand.
TTTGAGTGGGGAAGAGGGGGCCAGGGGAAAAGTAAGGGGGGGGGGGGGGGGGTGGTGAACATGCCAATTGTCTGCTTGCCATTTTGTTACGAATGTACACGACTACACGACTGGGATGAGAAACTTGTTGTCTACAAACTGCAGATTATTCTAAACCAGTATAAAGACTTTAAGTTAAGTTGAGTTAAGAATAACTGGGATTGGCCCTGAAAACCAATAGTGAATTTTTACCTGCAAAAATTAAACAACGGAGGACCTCAAAGGAATGTGACCAGTAATGTCAAACGATTCACGGAATGACACCAACATGCGCGACAAAATGGGCATACAACAAAAATCGACACCTCCGCACGTCGTCTAACGATTCAAGTGGACAGACGATGATCGTTATAGTTGTTTCTGAAGTACGCTCTATGTTAGTTATCTATATTAGTTATCTATAGTTATCGATATTAGTTGTCTATAGTTATCGATATTAGTTATATATATTAGTTATATATATTAGTTATCTATAGTTATATATATTAGTTATATATATATATTAGTTATCTATATTAGTTAACTGTAGTTATCTATACTAGTTATATATATTAGTTATCTATATTAATTATCATTTTTTTCTTTTTTCTGATTGCACAATGAATCCTACTCATATGTTTTGCTTTTCCACGCGCTACTTTACTGATCCATAGTAAAGTAAAGTAAAGTTATACACTATTTAATGTTTGTTCTTTTCGTTTTAATATCGACCGTCCACATGATGTCAATCTACTTTCTTCTCATATATTCTACTATCGCTCACATTATATTGGTCAATTCACACGTAGACCAGGTTCTTATTGTGTTGGTTATTCATTCTCACAGATCTTACACGTTTCCAAACTTGTCCGTGTATTTTCCTCCGTTAGTTTCTTATGAGCAGTTTGGAGTAAACTGGGCGCTTGTTAGGCCAGCACAAACTTCTTATCGTAGCCATTTTTGTCTGCTTTTCAGAGATACTCTACTTTGTTGGTTCCATATGTACTTAACTGTAACAAATCAGACATAACTGTATCAACACATCCTATGGCAACTTAACAACACATCCTATGGCAACTTAACAACACACAAGATATACTCTCATCCACGGGTCATATCTTTTCAGCACACCAGCTTTAATCTCATGATGAAACCGGATATAATCTTATCAGAACATTTTATATAATATTGCCAAACGATCAAATATAATTGTATATAGAACATCCTATATAATCTTTTCCGACCATCATTTATAATCTTATAAACACGCCAGGTATAATCGCATTAGGTCATGTTATCTTATCAGATCATAAGATATATATATTATCAACCCATCAGTTATTATATGATCAGCAAATCAGACAAAAAATCGTAGATGACAATAATATGTACCAGCTCATAAACACGCATTGTAAAAACCGTAGAGGTGATGTATAGTGCGGTAAGGGGTCAATCTAAGACCAGCAAGGCGACAGAACAGTCAATGACAGTAATCGGTACTGAAGTGGACATTATGCCCCATACAAAACATAGCGACAACACTACAGGAAGGTTATATCCGAGCACTTCCAGTTGTAGTTTCAATAGTAGTTGTTTCATATGATCTATTGCTAGCGACAAGCACAACATTGTTTTATCTTCTACGACAAGATTGCAAAGTCTAGGGGTCATTCTGTTTTAATGCAGGATACCCTTGAGTGAGAGGATCCATTACTGGCAGAAAGAAAATGATTAGAATTAACAAAGTTTCCCATATGTCCCAAATTATAACAATATTGTTAGATATTATATAACATATTTAGATTTGTATTTTTAGAATTAAATTAACCTATTTGTATTCAAATGCAGGACAAGTGTCAACGGCGTGTGGATTTGATCTTGTCTGAGCATGTCGTCTGGAAACCATTCCTTCAAGACATGAGTTAGAAGTGTTGTTTGATGGAGTCTCTTTATTGAGCTTCCAATACAGTGTAGTAGAACTGTATCTAAACTTAAGATCAGACATAATATTACCTGGTCAATACGAGGAATAATGTCAGTAAAGGTAAATCAACGCTCACTTACCCGTCCCCTTCATCCTCCCCTCTTCCCTTTGTCCTCGATCCGCTATCCACACACGTAATAAAAGTCCACAAAAGAGTTTAGGCTGACCCAGCCAGTACTCAAAAGACAGGCACGCCGTAATTCTTTTCACCACCTTTGGCAATGACGTCAGTGGCGTGCACCCAGGCTCTCTTGGGTATTCTCTAATAGGATTTGCCACCATTTTTTTATACCTATGACCGGATCAATCCACTCCTCTGGGAAATGACGTTACAGCTAGCATATAAAGAAAGCTAACGGCCGCCTGGCTTCATATTGTTACTTAGGTTTAATGAATTCAGTGCCCCTGTTACCAGCCCTAATAGTATTTGTGTAAGCAATATAATATGCATAATATTGGTGTGTCCTGTATGACTGTAAATGTCACTTCTCATAGGACTGTAGCCCTCCCGTCTCTTTAATTAATGGCTTTTGTAATGAGCTTTGTTACGGAGAAGTAGCCACATAAGTGCAGGAAAAGCAACGGACAAAGTAGTAGCGATATTAATATGTAGTTAAGTATCACCCTTCCATCTCATTTGTCTGCTTATATTGCTGGACAACGTGTTGGAGTGTGGTGCAATAATGTGTCTTCTGTCATCTGTGAGGTGGCCGTTATTTTCAGTCCATGTCTTTTGTTGTTTTTAAACAGTGTTGTCAAAAGTTTTCCTAGACTTCTACTTGCTCGAAAGCCTACTTCGTAGTGTGCATGTTATAAGATTGTAAGGCCTGTAGATTGCGTGATGTTTTTGTTCTATGTTAGCACTACTGAATTATCTCTGTGTATATAATGACGTTCACGCTTTCTGTCTTAATGTTTCGTTTCTCTTGTAGCAAGCGACCTGGCCGCTTAAAAAAAATATACACCTAATTTCCCCTGTCTGATTATTTTCTTCGTGAGTCTTAGTATTTGTCTGTCTAACATTGATAACTGATAACAGATAGTTGTTAAGGATAACCCGCTGACCATTTGTTTTATTTTCTAAATTATAATGCTAAGAAGTGTTAGTATTTTAAATCGTTAGCGTGACGATGTATTTGCTCTTTGAGATATTGCTTATATCTTCATATGCGTACTGCAACCACAAGTGAACATGTTTCCCAGATAGCTGTATCTCCTGGATAGTGACTCCTGGATAGTCATCCAATGACAATTTAGATGGGGTTATTTCTAAATTTTAGTGATGGCTAAGTCAGATAACTCATAGAGGTCTATTGGGCAGCCATGCTGTTGCTTCAGACTATAAAATACTCTGCAAGGATAAACTTAGAAGACTGGCAGGAAAGCTGAGAGTCTGGAAGTGAGAGAGTTCGCAAGGTGACTGTACCATCATACACCTCGAGTTTGGCCATTCAAGCTCAATAGGTGCGTATGATGGACAATCTGTAAACAGTAAGAGATTTGAATGTGTGTTCTATGTGCAGGTCACTTTGTGAACGATGCATGTTCTGAACGGTTACACGAGTGTATAGATCGCGTAAGGACAAGATCTGAATGTGTGTTATATGTGCAGGACACCTTGGGAATGATGCGTGTTCTGATTAGGTGTGAGCGTACAGATTCGTTTGAGTATGTGAAGTGATCTGAGTATTTGTGAATGCACAGATCGACGGAGTACATGATCACAAGTGAATACGTGATTCGATTATCAGTGACGTGATCTAATTACATGTGAATGCACAGATCGCCATATCATACGTGAACCGATTGTATGTGAATGTTCAGATCGCCTGATTGAAAGTCATCTGATTATATGTGAATTCACAGATCGAATGAGTACGTAATCCGATCGTGAGGACGAGTTTGTGATTGTGTCTTGCGGGTGCAGAAGAAAGACGGCGAGCTAACTGGAGACATTCAGTTGTAGCTAGAATAGTTCTTGAGGTTGTCAAGTTTTAGTGTTGCAGGTTTAGACATAGGATCTGGGTTTGTGGGTAATTACAGAAGGGATATCAATAGGTAGTGCTTACATCTTCTGTTGTAGTTAAAAGTAGGTATTGATTATTTAGTTTAGATGTTATTTACTTTCTGTTGATATTGTGTAACGATTATTCTTATAATAAATTATATTGTTTTGTTTTATGGCCAAGATAGTGTTTACTGTGTTGAAGTCGTGTCGTGGTGTAGATATATGTTGTAACTCTTAAGATAAGTAAACTACACAACTCGAAAGCCTTAAGCTGTGACAGTAGCAGCAGAAGTTGTAGTAGTAGTTGTAACAATAGCAGATATAAAAGTAGAAGCAGTAGTTGTAGTTGAGGGGCGCGTTAGCTCAGTTCATAGCGAGCAATTCGGTATTTTCTGTGGTTACAGCGTGCCTCGGTTCGAATCGCATCCAGCGACTAAACAAAATCAGTGTTTTTAATCGGAGCCGCTTCTCCAGTCAACCCAACCGTAAATGGTACCTGAGACATGAGTTAGGGAAAGAAAAAACAGCAAGGAAGGGCACAGGCCATCCCACCTCTCAAAGGCTGTAGCGTAGTACAATGGAGTCTTCAAACACTCCATTTCCAACCATCGGTTAATTCTGCTGAATTTCCACTTGTTGTAGGACTGGTCGGAGCAGTAATAATAATAATAGTAATAATAATAATGGTAATAATAGTAATAATAATAATAGTAATAATAGTAATATTGTAATACTAACTAGTACAATAGTATTAGCAAAAGTAATAGTTACAGTAATCTAGTAATAGTAGTAATGCAGCAGTAGTACATTTGTAGTAGTAATAGTAGTAACCTCATAAATAGTAATAAGTAGTAGCAATTATATTAGTAGTTGCAGAAGTGTATCAGCAATAGTAGAAATAGTAGTGAAAGCAGAAGTAGTAGTAGCAATAGTAGAAATAGTAGTGAAAGCAGAAGTAGTAATAGCAATAGTAGAAATAGTAGTGAAAGCAGAAGTAGTAGTAGCAATAGTACAAATAGTAGTGAAAGCAGAAGTAGTAGTAGCAATAGCAGCAGCTATAGGTGCAGTTATAGAAGTAAGAAAAATGTTAGTAGTAACATTACTTGTATTGGAAGCAGTTGTAGTTAATAGTGGCAGAAATAATAGCAGTAGTTTTACTAGTAGTACTGGAAGTAGTAGTAATAGTAGTATTAGTAGTAGTAGTAGTAGTAGTAGTAGTATTAGACAAAAAAGTTGTCGTAATAGTAGTAGTAGTAGTAAAGACAGTATTAGTAGTAGTTGTAATTGCAGTAATAATAGTAATAGTGAAAGTAGCAGTAGTAGTAGCGGTAGTAGTAGTAGTAGTAGTTTTAGTAATAGGTGTAGTAGTAGCAGTAATAGTAATGTCAGTAGTAGCAGTACTGGTAGTAGCAGGTGTAATAGTATTAGTAGTAGTATTAGCAGCAGCAGCATTAGTAACAGATAGTAGTTGCAGTTGTTGTTATTGAAGTTCCATCTGCAGCAATAATATTAATTAGTAGTAGTAGTAGTAGTAGTAGTAGTAGTAGTAGTAATAGTAGTAGTAGTAATAGTAGTAGTAGTAGTAGTAGTAGTAGTAGTAATAGTAGTAGTAGTAATAGCAGTAGTAGTAGTAGTAGTAGTAATAGCAGTAGTAGAAATAGTAGTAGTAGTAGTAGTAGTAGTAGTAGTATTAGTAATAGTAGTAGTAGTAGTAGTAGTAGTAGTAGTAGTAGTAGTAGTAGAAACAGTAGTTGTAGTAGAAGTAGTAGTATTAGGGGTTAGTTTTCTAATTATAACAGAACTTGTTAACAAATTAGGATTCCCCTGATCCACGGTGGGAAGCATGCCACAATCATCAGCACCTACGCACCGACTAATGCAAGCCAAGGACAAGTTCTACAAAAAACTTTACTTATTCATAGTATCAGTTCCAAAAACTGACAAACTCATAATTCTTGGGGACTTCAACGCAAGAGTAGGTGTAGATAACATATTCTGGAATGGCACTATCGGACAATTTGGCGTTGGTATCTGCAATAGTAATAGACTCTTTCTCTTCCAGACATGTGCAGAACATGAACTCCTGGTCACTAACACGATTTTTCGACCTCCTATACGAAACAGGACCTCTCGGATGCATCCTCGCTTAAATAATTGGCACCAAATTTACTATGTACTTGTCACAAAGAAAGACAGATGTCCTGGTGTCTAAGTCTATGTGTGGTGTCGAGTGCTGGACAGACCACAGACGCATTCTAAGCTAACAATTCGTATTAAGTTATCTAGACGTCCTCGGGAAATGAAGACCAATAAAAGGCTAGATGTTACTAAGCTACAGAACGTGTCGTTCCATCAGACGCTTGCTGCTAACTTAGAAAGCCGTCTCCAAATGTTCTCGCTAGATGACAAAAGTGTAGATACCAGTTGGGCGGCCCTTAGTACACAGGTCTATAACATATTTACCAAAATCCTGGGTTACGCTATTAGTAAACAGAACGACTGGTTTGACGAGCATAAAAACGATGCTACATGACAAACACCGTCTCCACAACATATATTCCAATGATCCAGCGTGAACATCCAAGAAAGCAGCTTTCCTAAACGCGCGCACCAGTGTTCAATGCAAACTGCGTATGTTGCATGATTCCAGGCTGAGTAATGCAGCGTAATGGATACAGGGTTTTGCTGACAATCATGACATGAGAAACTTCTATCATGAACTAAGGGCGGTCTACGGTCTATGACCGAACGTCTTCAGGATCACTACCGCTCCTCCATGAAGATGGGAAAACACTAATTACAGACCCAGAAACAAACTATAACATGCTGGGCAGAGCACTTTAGTTATATCTTGAACCAGCTGTTATCTGTTAGATGCGAAGCCATTACCGGTGCCCCAGTATACTCTAAACGAGGCTCTGGATGATATACCGACTGTAAAGGAGACCCAAAAAAGCGGTTAGTCAACTCTCTAGTGGCAAAACTCCTGGCTCCCATGAAATTCCTGTCGAGGTTTATAAAAATGGCTATAAAGCACTCATTACAAAACTCCACTTGCTCTTCAAACACATGAGCCACAGTGAAACCACCCCGCAAGATATGACGGATGCGTCAATAATACATATGTATAACCTGAAAGGTAACGGCCAATTATGCGAAAACCACCGCGGCGTTTCTTTATTGTCTATCGCAGGAAAGATATTCTCCAGAATCCGTCTCAATCGCCTCACAGCTCATCTCGATTAAGGTCTTCTACCTGAAAGTCAGTGTGGATTCAGAGCGTAGGACAGCGGATATGGTGTTTGCTGCCAGACATCTACAAAAGAAATGCCAGGAACAGAACTGCGACCTGTACGTAGCCTTCATCGTCCTGACAAAGGCGTTCGCTAAAGTCAACAGAGAAGACTTATTGAAAATGATGACAAAGTTCTGCTGACCAACTAAATTTATCAACGTAGTACTGCAACAATATCCACCATGGCCGGTCCTAAGCCAGGATGAGAAAGGAGGAAGGATGAACGTGGGGCCTGCTACCCCAGCTCGTCAAAAAACAATTAGTAGTACTACAAGAAGCAGTTGTAATAGAAGCAGTAGTAATAGAAGCAGTAGTAATAGAAGCAGTAGTAATAGAATCAGTAGAAGCAGTTGTGGTGCGATTAACGATAACTTACCTTAGTACAAGTAGTAATAATACAAATGCAGCCCTTGATCTCAGCACGAAACATAGACAAATAATAACGTACAACATAATCATCTCCTTTCCTACGCTGTCGTTTATAAGATATTCTCTTTGAAATTGTTTTCCCTTATACATTCCTTGGCGTGACTGATATTGACACAAGCAATAGCAAGCATGGGCGTGCGCAACAGGGCAAGGCAATCAACCTTTGAGTAGGCTATTACAGTGAGAGAGAGCTAATAGACTGCATATCATCTAGCAAGCATCTTAATAACATAGCCAAACATGCGCCGGAAAAGATGCCATAATGGAAGAGTTGGGTAGGTGAGTCGAACATATCCTAGAGAAAAGAAGTTAGAACAACATGAAAGTCTTGGGCTAAGTTAAACAAGATGATTTAAAATAAGAAACTGTGCCGAGTGACTGATGCAGCGGTGTGTTCCAAAGGAAACGAAAATGTAAATGAAAAACCGACCATAAGTACATGTACTAGAAACAGGAACAATCACATTGAAATGTTTGTTGTGATGACCACCTACTCCTTTCCACACACATCTAGACGATTCAGCTTACGCAAATGCTTTTTCCTGAGTTATAATGTTGATCACACATACCCTATAGTCGTGTTTAATTGTTGTTTTCTCGGTGATAATGTTGATCCCACATACCCTATAATCGTGTTTAATTGTTGTTTTCTCGGTGATAATGTTGATCCCACATACCCTATAATCGTGTTTAATTGTTGTTTTCTCGGTGATAATGTTGATCCCACATACCCTATAATCGTGTTTAATTGTTGTTTTCTCGGTGATAATGTTGATCTCAAATACCCTATAATCATGTTTAATTGTTAATGCTTCAGAAAAAGGTTATATCCCCCATATTCGATAATCATGGTGAATTGTTAATGCCTCAGTCATAATGTTGATATACACATTCCGTATGATAATATTGAATTGTTGTTTCCTCATTCGTAATGTTAGATAACACAGACTCAATTATCACGATTAATTAAATTGAGTAAGTCATAATGATAGATCACACGTACTCTATTATCATAATTAATTGATGTTTCCTGAACCAAAACGTTAAATCACACATACCCTACTATCAAGTTAAATTGATGTTTCCTGAGTCATAATGTAACGTCACATATGACCTGCTGTCATGTATTAACAACATACTTCAAACAGTATTGCTCATCTATGATTTATCATTGTTTTTGTTGTCTCATTTACCAATGATGAGCCTTACATTCTTATGAGAAACAACATTTTTGCAACAATTGACGTGGCCAAATCGTATTTCCACTTTCCAACATCTGGACCACAGTATCGATCCTTCTTCACGCTGCAAGTTCCATTTTCTCTCTTCTGTTGCTAGAGATGTGTGGGCTTTGTCAGTGTGTGCATATAATTTCTAGATTAGCTAAAATGATGAACAATTTAATTACAGTAATAGTGTGTGTTTTTTTTTTTATAATTAAATAAGGTTAAGGTATTTAATAAATTCAATCGTCAAGAATGGAGGGTCAGACACATCATTGAACACAATTTAAATCCTTTCTGAGACATGGTAACTCGTTACATTGCTTAACGCTTAACTTATCCGTAATTTCAAGGTCGGTTCCCATTTGCGACTGGGTAGACTGGCATGGATCTAGAACATTGATAAAACCCAATTCTATTTAATCACTCCGCCACTTAGACGCTCTTGAAATAGCAGCATTTGATTATGTGCGCTAGTAATTGTATAAGTGGCACTAATGGAGGTTTAGTTCAGAGTGGTGTGTGCAGTATCAGGGTTAGTTGTATAAACCTTCTGGTTTAACCTTTTTGCTGTTTATAGAACATGGAATCAATGCAAAGGTTAGCTGGATGTATTTCAGGAAGCCGCGCCAAGCATTTCCAGTGATTTTGCAAGAATGGCTATGAGACACGTCATCTATCAAGGAGACGTGTGACCTCATTCACATTCCGCGTCACAGCAACGTCATTTCCTACTTCCTACGTCATTAGAACGGCGCATCTCTCGTCACAAGAACGACACATACCACAGCATTATAACTTCATATCACACGTCTTTAAAAGGTCACATCCCATGTCAAAATATAGTCACAAACCCACGTCACTAGAACGTTACATTCCCAATTACAAGAACGTCATGTCCCATGTTAATAGAACGTTTATCATACGTGGGTAGAACGTCATGTCCCACGTTACTATAACATCACATCATATGTCACAAAAGCCTCACGTCTCAAGCTACTGGATCGTGACATCCCATGTTACAAGAACGTCAAGTACCACGTAACAAAAATGTCACGTCCCAGGTTATAAGAACGTCACGTCTGATGTTACTAGACAACGAGAAAACTGTAAGCTATATTCTTCGGTACCTACAATCGGCCGCTACACTAGCCGTGCCCATGTTGCATTATTGGTGGCTGTAATAATAATTTGGGTTATTACAGAGGTTTATTTAGTTCTCGTAGTAGTAGTAGTGTCACATAGCATAACACCGATCATGGTTAAGTGGTTTGTTTAGAGCAGCATACATGGCGCTTAACAGGCTGTGGGTCTACTTTGCTCTAGTGTTTACGTCTATTCAGATGGACTCGCACATCGGTTAACCACCCTCCGTAAGCGCTTATCCCAACGCTAGGGAGTATCAAGCTCGAGCCTAGCCCACTAAGCAGAAAATCGTTCTCCCGGCTACATCCAGCTCATACCAGAGCTGGGATCCGCACAGGAGCATCTGCCCTTGTAGAAGTACAGGTTGACTAAGAACTAAGAACAAGTAATGGTAGTAGTAGTAGTAGTTGTTGTTGTTGTAGTTGTAGTTGTAGTAGTAGTAGTGGTAGCAGTAATAATAGAAGTAACATCAGTAGTAGCAGGAGTAGTCGTAGTAATAGAGGTGGTGGGGGTGGGGTGGTAGTGGTGGTATTTGTGGTGGTGGTGGTAGTAGTAGTAGTAGTAGTAGTAGTAAAAGTAGTAATAGAGGTGGTGGGGGTGGGGGTGGTATTCTGCGCTCTAATGAGCAACTCAGAACTGAACATGTAGGTTGGAATGGACCAGTTTTCTGCCGCATGCAAAAATTTTGGCCTGACTATAAATGCCAAAAAAACAGAGGTCATGTACCAACCAGCACCAGGCATGCCGTACACAAAACCAGAGACTACAGTCAGCGGGCAGACGTTGAATGCCGTAGACAAATTCACATATCTGGGCAGCACGCTGTCGAGATCTGTCAGCCTAGACGATGAGGTGGCAAGCAGAATAGCAAAGGCCAGTACAGCCTTTGGTAGAATGCGCTCGATGGTCTGGGCACGTCGTGGCATCAGCGTCAAGACCAAACTCAAAGTCTACCGTGCAACCATCATTCCAACCCTACTATACGCTTGCGAAAGCTGGACTGTATACTCTGGACATGCAAGGAGGTTAAACCACTTCCACACAGGTGCCTGAGGTGAATATTCCACATCCGATGGCAAGATCGTGTCACTGACATCGAGGTTCTCTCGAGGGCTAACATGCCCAGCATCCATGCACTGCTAGAAAAAGCACGACTAGGATGGGCCGGACACCTCGTCCGTATGTCAGACGAGCGGCTCCCAAAGAAGCTTCTCTACGGCGAGCTGAGAGAAGGATGGCGCGAGAGAGGGCGCCCAAAGAAACGTTTTAAAGACGGTCTCAAGGACTCACTAAAAAGTTGCCAGATAGACATCGACACCTGGGAATGTCTTGCGCAAAACAGATCTGACTGGAGAAGCGCAGTCAAATCGGGTGTAGCTGCCGGTGAAGATGACCGTGTTGTGAAAGCCCAGAACAGACGAGAGACGCGGAAATCCCGAACAGCGGGAACACCATCCCCTTCTACAAACCTCGTGTGCCCGATATGTAGCAGATATTTTCGTGCTCGCATTGGCCTGTTCAGCCACATGCGCACCCACACCCAACAGGGAAATCTGTGACAAGGATGATGTCGGCGGTCCTCATCGACAACGATGGACAGCTATTATTAGTAGTAGTAGTAGTAGTAGTAGAGGTGGTGGGGGTGGGGGTGGTAGTGGTGGTATTTGTGGTGGTGGTGGTAGTAGTAGTAGAAGTAGTAGTAGTAGTAGTAGTAGTAGTAGAGGTAGTGGGGGTGGGGGTGGTAGTAGTAGTAGTAATAGTAGTAGTAGTAGTAGTAGTAGTAGTAGAGGTGGTGGGGGTGGGGTGGTAGTGGTGGTATTTGTGGTGGTGGTGGTAGTAGTAGTAGTAGTAGTAGTAGTAGTAGTAGTAGAGGTGGTGGGGGTGGGGGTGGTAGTGGTGGTATTTGTGGTGGTGGTAGTAGTAGTAGTAGTAGTAGTAGTAGTAGTAGTAGTAGTAGTAGTAATATAGGTGGTGGGGGTGGGGGTGGTAGTGGTGGTATTTGTGGTGGTGGTGGTAGTAGTAGTAGTAGTAGTAGTAGTAGTAGTAGCAGTAGTAGTAGTAGAGGTGGTGGGGGTGGGGGTGGTAGTGGTGGTATTTGTGGTGGTGGTAGTAGTAGTAGTAGTAGTAGTAGTAGTAGTAGTAGTAGTAGTAGTAGTAGTAGTAGTAGTAGTAGTAATAGAGGTGGTGGGGTGGGGGTGGTAGTGGTGGTATTTGTGGTGGTGGTGGTAGTAGTAGTAGTAGTAGTAGTAGTAGTAGTAGTAGTAGTAGTAGTAGAGGTGGTGGGGGTGGGGGTGGTAGTGGTGGTATTTGTGGTGGTGGTAGTAGTAGTAGTAGTAGTAGTAGTAGTAGTAGTAGTAGTAGTAGTAGTAGTAGTACTAGTAGTAGTAGTAGTAGTATTAGGAAATAAGTAATTGTGGAAGAAACATTATAAGTTACATAAGACAATAGTTAACTGTACAATACAACCGTTGGTTCTACTAGTAAGTTAAATAGTGGCTTCGAATGGTGTCAGAAAAGACTGATAATACATAGACAGGTTTTGTTATATTAGTATTAAACGTATTGAATCATAGAAGCAGTAGTGAAATTGGTGTTAACAGTAAACATAATTGAACAAGCAATTGTCATGATAGCGTAAACGATAAAAATGCTTTGCAGATAAACTTACAAATAATAACACTGCTAATAACTCTAACATAAATCTGGGTTCCAACAAGAATCGATCTTGACGAAGTCATTAAATGCATATTGCACAGCAAGAGTATTCAGTTGGTGTCAGTTGTGCTGTGAGAATAAACAACTTAATGAAGGAAGGAGAAACCACCTGTCAGTGCAGGACTGTCAAAGACATTGCGCGTGCATAATGGATACGAATATGATGGCACTAGTGCAAATACCTTTTCACTCATGTTAGATTCTGTCCTTATTTCATATCGAATAATCTGTGTATTAAATTACATCTCTGAGTTAGTCTAGCCAGCAGGATCATCATATTTATTCTGAGTATTATCAACTTCATGGTCATCGTTTTTAGTTCATTATAGTTTCGTGGTTATCACTTAATCAGCACCAATGTCATAGTTTAATGGATATAACTTAATCAGTGTCAATGTAACATTTTCATGGCTATCACTTAGTCACTGAGGTCATTCCACCTTTTACCATAATCATCAATACAAACCACAGATTACCTAATGTTATCATTGTACGGACACAGAAATTGTCACACGGTTCAACGTCCGTATTCATGAGCAATTTTCATATTAGAGCGATAGTGCTGAGCCTCACGCCTCGAAGGGGCCCACCCTTGACTACTGGTGATCACCCACCCATGTGCCGTGGACTCAATGCACATGGCTATGGGGCAACTTTTATTGACCAAAAACTCAAGACCCTCAAAATACTACAGTGGAATGCGGAGGGAGTCATTAACAAAAAACTTTCCCTAGCACATCACCTGCATGAAGGTAAGATTGACTTGGCATGTATCCAGGAAATGCACCTCAACAATAATCATAAATTCTCAATCAGAGGATACCAGACCTTCCGTCTCGATAGAGAAGGCCACAAAGGAGGGGTCCTGATACTGACCAGAAACTGCATACCGAGTAGCGCGGTACCTGTCAGTCACACCGGACAAGCAGAAATTGTAGGAGTTGACATAATGGCTCAAGAGACAAAGCTCCGCATTTTCAATCTGTACGGACCACCAATAGAGACCTATCGCTCTCGAGTATAGAGGTCAGAGACTCCAACTGCATAGTAGTTGGAGATTTCAACAGCCACTCGGAGAGATGGGGAAACTCTGACACAGACAGCAGAGGTGACGAAGTGGAAGATTGGGAGATAGATACAAATCTCTCCCTAATCAATAGGCCGGAGGATAGCCCTAGCTTCTATTCAAGAACATGGCATACCACCTCGACTCCAGATTTGGCCTTCTCCACACAGGACATACACCATAAAATAGACAGCCAGGTGCTAAACCAACTGGCAGGTAGCGACCACAGGCCGATCAGGCTAGACATCGAAATGGAAGTAGGCCCACAGGAAACAAAACCGCTCCCACGTTGGAATTACAAACGAGCCGACTGGGACAGATTTGCAATCCTGACAGGTGGGCTGTGTGAAACCATCAACACACGAAACAACAAAATTAAGCCCATGGAGGAAAGCCTAAGCAAGGCAATAATGCAAGCCGCCACTGAAACCATCCCAAGAGGAGCTAGGAAAAACGATAAGCCCTACTGGAATGATGAGTTGCAGAAAGCGGAAGATGCAGTAACAAATGCTAGGAACATGGCACAGCGAGAACAATCTATGGAGGCAAACATCGCCCTCAAAGCCGCAACGGCGAAATACAAATACACTCTCAAGCAAAAAGCAAGAGAAAGCTGGAAAAACAAAACGGAAAGCCTAAACCTGGACAAAGACGGGAACAAGCTATGGAAGCTAGTCAGAGCCATGAATGACGAAACCCCGTCAAATAAACAAATTACCATCAAGCAGGGCGAAAACTTGCTCACAGGTAAGAAAGCCGCAAATGCTTTTGTCGATCACTATGCCAGAGCAAACCACATCGAGGTCCCTGCAGATAAGCATACAGACATTAGCGAAGAGCTAAAGGGGCACGACAACATCAATACGGCACCTGAAGAGCACATGATGGCCAAATTAGCAATGAGCGAAATGGAAGAGGCTATGAGAACATTAAAGAAAAGGAAATCTCCCGGAAAGGACGGGATAACAAACGAAATGCTGATGGGGCTGGGCCAAACAGCGAAGAGGAAACTGCTATCGGTCCTGAACCAAAGCTGGAAAAGGGGAATTGTACCCCAGGCATGGAAAGACGCAATACAGGTACCAGTACCAAAAACAGGAAAGGACAAAACAGATCCAAATGGATACAGGCCCATCAGCCTACTGAGCTGTGTCGGCAAGCTGATGGAACGTATGATAAACACCAGACTGATGTGGCATCTGGATGAAAAACGTATACTAATTCCACAGCAAGCCGGCTTTAGACAGCACAGATCCACTGAGGACCAGGTCATCCTCATAGCCCAGGAAATAGAAGATGCCTACCAGGCACAGAAACACACAGTAGCTGTTTGGGTGGATCTGGAAAAGGCATTTGACAAAGTCTGGAAAGACGGACTTAGAGTCAAGCTAAGAAGAAGTGATGTTTGTGGGAAAATATACAAGTGGATCAACCATTAACTTAAACAAAGAACGGCCAGAGTCCAATTACAAGGGCAGATGAGCAAAAAGGTGACACTCGAGCAGGGAGTACCCTAAGGGGGAGTACTGTCACCCACACTCTTCCTCGTATATATAAACGACATTACAGAGAATATACCAAGGAGAGTCCATAGCTCAATGTTTGCAGACGATCTGGCTATGTGGACCTCTGAAAAGAAACTCACCATAGCAAGAAATCGGATGCAGCAGGCCCTAACATCGCTGGAGGAGTGGGCGAATTCATGGCTGGTCAAAATAAACGAGGAGAAAACCACATGCACAATATTCTCGCTTTCAACAAAACCCCAAAATACCAAATTAAGTCTAAATGGCACATTCCTGCAGCCAAACGACAACCCAACCTATCTGGGAGTCACATTTGATCGGCGCATGACTTGGAAAAGTCAGATCGAGAGAAACCGAATGAGAGCCAGAGAAAGAATGGCAATCATGAGTAAACTTGCTGGCACAAGCTGGGGAGCAGACGAAGGCATACTAAAGAAACTGTACACTGGAAGAGTGAGACCAGTTCTCGAGTATGGCATTGCGGCATGGTCAACAGCAGCAAAGGCGAATTTCGATAAAGTTAGCAAACTTCAAAACCAAGCCATGAGAGTTATAAAAGGAGGCATGAAGTCAACGCCAATTGTAGAACTTGAAAAGATTACAAAACTGCAATCCATGATCGATAGAAAAGACTGCAGAGCCCAGCAGCAGTCAGAGAAACTCCGAAGACTGACTGACCATCCAATGCCCCAGAGACTAAACAATTTGGGAAATGGGAAACTAAAGCGGAGAAACTTTGCAGAAATTGCCAAAGCAAAGATGCACGAAGATCCCATAAACGCATCACTAATGTACGAAAACCTACCTGGAGGCAGGATATATTTCCAGAGGTGGTAGAAAATATACCAGGTATTGGAAACAAAACCTGCCAGACTGAAAAAGAAAGGAGAGATATTACCCTAAGCTTCATATCCAAATGCTACCCAAGCATGGACTGGACCCATGCATACACTGACGGTTCTGTAACAAACACTACACAGAACGGAGGGGCAGGAGCATTCCTGAACCTACCAAATGGCAGACAAATAACACTGTCAATCGCTACTGGTAAGTACACAAGCAATTTCAGAGCGGAGGCAGAGGCACTGAGGGCGGCAGTGGAAGAAATGGTGACACACAATGAAAAGCCATATAGTCCTGCTTACAGATGCTGTCGCTGTAGTCACAGCGCTAAAAAGCCAGAAAAACACTGAGCTTAATGACTTAAGAGCAGCACTCTGCAAACTGTGCCAGCAGTCTGCACCAAAAAGGGGAGTGGTACAGTGGGTCCCATAACACTGCAACATCCAAGGCAACGAGAAGGCAGACAGACTGGCAAAAGAAGGTGCAAGACTACCACAAACAGATACTAGTATGACGTACGAAGAGTCAAAACGGCTTATCAAAGCCAGATACATGACCAAAAGGCAAAACGAACATACTGGTTACACCGAAAACGATGCCTATTACCAGTTGAACCGAAGAGAGCAGGTCGTTGTCTTTAGACTTCGCACTTGCCACAATAGACTGAGGTACCACCTATTCAACAAATTGAAGATAGGTGGTACCGACGAATGTCCGTGCGGTACTGGTAAAATGACCGCTTAACATCTGCTGCAGAACTGCCCGACATACGAGGATCAGAGAGAGCAGATGTGGCCATCACCAGTGGAACTGCAAGACAAGCTCTATGGCCTCAGGATGACCGACGCTTTGACAGGAGCGTCAGCTTGGACTACATTGCTAAAATGAAGCTATATTTGATTGTGTGTGTTCATCATAAGCATCTTCATCATGTAGCACATCCTTTGCAGAACGTCGCTCTCGTAACAGCCTACTTGTGAAACATTCCATTTTTAGTCAGGATTCCCGCGTTTGTCACTGACATCCTCAGAATTTAGTCAATGGTCTGTGTCAATCTTCTCCTCTGTATTCGTCTGGCTCGCTTGGCAGGTGCCATTTCACCAGTCTTGTTTTTTTTTCTAGTCCATTGGGGCGTTTGTGTGGCAAAGTATTTTAGTTTCCTAGGTATAACATTGTTTAATAACTAATTGTGTTACATATTCAGCTTCTTTAGAGTTGATGTGCTTTTCTTTCTCGCTATCCATGGTACTTTTATGACATTCATGTAGCATTTTAGTTCGAAGGATTTAATCGTATTCTTAATTGTTTGTGTGGATGTTTATATATGTCCCCATGATCTTTAATATGGCAATTCTGTTAGTGTTCTGCTTTGAGATTTTCATTGTAATTAATCTCAACAATGCCACTGCCATTGACTTTCTTATTTCTTGTAGGTAATCTGCATTGATGCTTATAATCGAGCCAAGACGTGAAATTCAAAACTTGAGATTTCGTAGCTACTTGTTTAACAATGACAACTTAAGGTCTGGTTTTTGCCTTATCAGTGCTCATTATCTTGATCTTGCTGATATTTGGGTTACGATTTTGTTCCTGGCTGTGTTGTTTGACCGAAGTGTCATCTGTTTCAGCCCCTCAGCTCTCTGCTAAAGGGCAACTATGTCATTTAAATATCTTAGTTTTTGTATGTCATTACCACCGATTGTGAACGCGACGAACGTTTTATACTTATGGTCGTGTTGAACGTTTTGCATTGTTCTAAAACAATGTTGAGAAGAAAACGGTGAAGTATGCATTTTTGCCTTACTCCCTCTGACACCTCAAACTAGCGCGATCTCTCCAGATATATTTACCATTGTTTGTTGTTGATACAGTGTTTTGATCAGTTGAATCAGGTGTGTTGAGAACCTTGTGTCTGGCATGATTCTCTGTAGCATTTCGTGTTGCACACAGTCAAAAGCTTTGGTGTCATCTATGAAGCAAGTATGTGAGTCGACAGTGTACTCTCTGCACTGTTCGATAATATTTCACATGTTAAGGATGTGATCCCTCGTGCCTGTCCCATGTCTAAATCCTGCATGTGCTTCATGTACTTCCTGACTGAGTTTGTGGTCGGACTTTTTCGTAATGTCACGTACTGGAATTTTGTTAGAATGACTTAATAAAGCGATGGTTCGGTAATTAGAGTATCGTTTCAGATCCCAATTTGGGGGAATTGGGATATATATAACTTGTCCATGCTATCGGTCACATTGGGCTGTGCCAGATATTCTTGCATAGTGCGTGGTGTTGATCCTGTGGAGTCCCGCCAGGCAGCGAGAGTGCCGGGCCTCACGCCTCGAAGGGGCCCAACCAATGCTATGTGCTGTGGAGTCAAGGCACAAGGTGTTTGGGCAAAAACTATTGACCAAAAACACAAGACCCTCAGAATACTACAGTGGAATGTGGAGGGAGTAATTAACAATAAGCTTTCCCTAACACATCACTTGCATGAAGGTAAGATTGACGTGGCATGTATCTAAGAAACTCACCTCAACAACAACCACAAATTCTCAATCAGAGGATACCAGACATTCCGTCTTGAAAGAGAAGGTCATAAAGGAGGGGTTCTGATACTGACTCGTAACTGCATACCGAGTAGCGCGGTAGCTGCCAATAACACCGGACAAGCAGAAATTGTAAAAGTCGACATAATGACCCAAGAAACGAAGATCCGCATCTTCAACCTGTACGGCCCACCAAACAAAGACCTGTCGCTCTCGAGTATGGAAGTCAAGGACTCCAGCTGCATAGTAGTTGGAGACTTCAACAGCCATTCGGAGAGATGGGGATACTTGGACACAGACAACAGAGGTGATGAAGTGGAAAACTTAGAGAAAGACACAAATCTCTATTTTATCAATAGGCCGGAGGATAGCCCTAGATTCTATTCTAGAACATGGCATTCCACCTCTACCCCAGACTTGGCGTTTTCCACTGTGGATATTCATCACAAAATAGACCGCCAGGTGCTCAACCAATTTGCAGGTAGCGACCACAGGCCAATTAGGCTAGAAGTTGATATGGAAACAAAACCGCTCCCACGTTGGGACTATAAACGAGACGATTAGGACAGATTTGCAATCCTGACAGATGGGCTGTGTGAAACCATCAACACACGGAATAACAACATGAAACCCAGGGTGGAAAGCCTAAGCAAAGCAATAATGCAGGCAGCCACCGAAACCATCCCAAGAGGGGCAAGGATAAACTACAAGCCTTATTGGAATGATGAATTGCAGAAAGCGGAAGGCGAAGTCTCAAATGCTAGGAACATAGCAGAGAGAGAACAATCTATGGAGGCAAATATCGCCCTCAAAGCCACCACGGCGAAATTCAAATACTCTCTAAACCAAATAACAAGAGACAGCTGGTAAAAAAAAACAGAAAGCCTCAATTTAGACAAAGACGGGAACAAACTATGGAAGTTAGTCAGTGCCATGAACGACGAAACTCCATCAAACAAACAAATTTCCATCAAGCAGGGCGACAACATGCTTGCTGGAAAAAAGGCAGCAAACGCATTTATAGAACATTATGCCAGAGCAAACCATATTGATGTTCCTACAAATAGGCACGCAGACATTAATGAAGAACAAAAGAGGCACGACAACATCAATATGGCACTAGAGGAGCACATGATGGTAAAACTGACAATGAATGAAATGCAAGAGGCCTTGAGAACTCTAAAGAAAAAGAAATCGCCCGGAAAAGATGGCGTAACAAACGAAATGCTGATGGGGCTGGGCCAAACAGCAAAAAGAAAGTTATTATCAGTCCTGATCCAAAGCTGGAAAAGGGGAATTGTACCTCAGGTATGGAAAGATGCTGTAATTATACCAGTACCAATGAAAGAAAAAAATAGAGCAGATCCAAATGGATACAGGCCTAGCAGTCTGCTGAGCTGTGTAGGAAAACTGATGAAGCGTATGATAAACACCAGACTGATGTGGCATCTGGAAGAAAAAAACATACTAATTCCACAGCAAGCACGTTTTAGACAGCACAGATCCACTGTGGATCAGATCACTCTCATAGCACAGTAAATAGAGGATGCTTACCAGGATAAAAAATTCACAGTAGCGGTTTGGGTGGACTTAGAAAAGGCATTTGACAAGGTCTGGAAAGAGGGACTTAAAGACAAGCTACGAAGATGTGAAGTTTGTGGGAAAATGTACAGATGGATCAGCCACTACCTCAAAAACAGAACAGCCAGAGTTCAAGTACAAGGGCAGATGAGCAAAAAGGTGACTCTTCCTGGTGTATATAAATAACATCGCAGAGTATACCAAGAAGAGTCCACAGCTCCATGTTTGCAGACGATCTGGCTATGTGGGGCTCTGAAAAGAATCTCACCATAGCAAGTAATCGGATGCAGCAGGCAATAATATCGTTGGAGGAGTGGGCGAACTCATGCCTGTCAAAATAAATGAGGAAAAAACAACATGTACGATATTCTCGCTTTCAAACAAATCACAAAGCACCAAAATGAGTCTTAACGGCAAATATCTGCGGCCAAACGACTACCCAAGCTACCTGGGAGTCATATTTGATCGGCGCATGACATGGAAAAGACAGATCGAGAGAAACCGAATGAGAGCCAGAGAAAGAATGGCAATCAAGAGGAAACTTGCTGGCACAAGCTAGGGAGCAGACGAAAGTATACTAAAGAAACTGTACACTGGAAGAGTGAGACCTGTTCTCGAGTATGACATTGCGGCATGGACAACAGCAGCAAAGACAAACTTTGACAAAATTAGCAAACTCCAAAACCAAACCATGAGAGTTATAACAGGAGGCATGAAGTCAACGCAAATTATGGAACTGGAAAAGATTACAAATCTGCAATCCATGACCGACAGAAGAGACTGCAAAGCCCAGCAGCAAGCAGAAAAACTCAGAAGACTGACAGATCATCCTTCTTCTTCTTCTTCTTTATCTTCTGCATCCAATGCATAAGAGACTAAATAATTTTAGAAATGGGAGACTAAAGCGGAGAAACTTTGCAGAAATAGCCAAAGAAAAAAGGAACGAAGACCCTATGAACGCATTAAATACACAAAAGCCCATCCCTACTGTACGCAAACCTACCTGGAGGTAGCATATATTTCAAGAGGTGGTAGAAAATATGCCAGGTATTGGAAACAAGAACAGCCAGACTGAAAAAGAAAGAAGAGACATAACCCTGAGGTACATAACGAAAAAATACCTAAGCATGTGCTGGACCCAGACATACACCGACGGCTCTGTAACAAACACAACACAGAACGGAGGGGCAGGGGTATTCATGAGCCTACCAAATGCTAGAAAAACTACACTATCAGTGGCAACTGGAAAATACTAAAGCAATTTCAGGGTTGAGGCAGAGGCACTGAGGGCTGCAGTAAAAGAAATGGTGACATGCAAAAGAAATGAAAGCCATATAGTCCTGCTTACAGATGCCCTGGCCGTAGTCACAGCAGTAAAAAGCCAGAAAAATACTGAACCTAATGATTTAAGAGCAGTACTCTGTCAACTATGCCAGCAGTCTGCACAAAAAAGAGTAGTGGTACAGTGGGTTCCATCCCACTGTAACATCCAAGGAGACGAGGAGGCAGACAGACTGGCAAAAGAAGGTGCAAGACTACCACAACCAGATACTAGTGTGACATACGAAGAGTCAAAAAAGCTTATTAGAGCTAGATACATTACCAAAGGGGAAACAGAACATACTGGCTACACAAAAAGCGATGCCTATTACCAGTTGAACAGAAGAGAGCAGGTCGGGGTCTACAGACTTCGCACTGGCCACAATAGACTGAGGTACCACCTATTCAATAAATTGAAGATATGTGGCACTGACGACTGCATGTGCAGGACTGGGAAAATGACCGCTGAACATCTGCTGCAAAACTGCCCGACATACGAGGATCAGAGAAAGCAGATGTGGCCATCACCAGTGCCAACACTAGACAAGCTCTATGGCAGTGTCGACAGCCTCAGGATGACCGCTGCTTTTTTCGAAAAAATAAAGGTTGACGTCCGACAGCGTGTAAAAGAAGAAGAAGAAGAAGAAGAAGAAGAAGAAGAAGAAAAAGAAGAAGAAGAAGCGTGGTGTTGGTCATATTGGGATGTGCCAGATCTTCTTGCATAGTGCGTGTTGTTGTTGATCACATCGTGCTGTGTCAGATCGTCTTGTATAGTGCGTGCTGTTGATCACATCGTGCTGTGTCAGATCGTCTTGTATAGTGCGTGCTGTTGATTACATCGTGCTGTGTCAGATCGTCTTGTATAGTGCGTGCTGTTGATTACATCGTGCTGTGTCAGATCGTCTTGTATAGTGCGTGCTGTTGATTACATCGTGCTGTGTCAGATGTTCTTGCGTAGTGCATGGTAAATGTTGAGACTGGCCTCTCCTCGTGTTTCTGTTTACATTTCTCTGCAATATTCTGTCTCATTGCTCTCTGTCAGCGTTTGATCATCTTTATTGTTTATTACATGTAATGACAGATTAAACTCGTAACCTTCCCTGCAAACGAGCTGGTTACATGGCAGCCTGACTAACGAGGTGAGGGATCGACGTGATCCCCGTAGTAGTGAGAGAGACGATGATGAAGCCAAGCATAGCACAACCGCCTTCAGGGCCTCGGCCCACCTTCAGCAGCGGGATGTGAGGAAAGCTACATCAACCCGCCACTTAACGACCTTTTCAGGGAGCACAAAAAAGTAGACCTACTCATTGTGAACATTCAAAACAACAACTGGTCAGTTAGTGTTTTGATTTTGTGTCCACGTTCGTCCCCTGTATTTGCAACTCTTTTATCTTACTTAATGTGTTCTGCTTTGTTAACTGTAATATCTTTCAGAACATTTATTCTGATTTGTTTGTGTTGTTTCTGCTTTAGCCAGTATTCCACTCTGTCCTGGAATATATTAGGTGTGCCCCATTTCGCGTGTGCATGAGACCCTTTACACAGAAGCTAGGCTCCTGTCGACAACACCATAGTTGTGATAGTCTTACACTAATCACTTAAGTGCACGTCTCGCATCAGATTTCAAGTTGACAAAACCAAAAATTGGACAGAGATTAAGGTGGAGTTCAAAGTCGAGATGATTGGGACACATCAAAAAATAGAAACCAAATAATTTAACCAGACGTGTGTAGGATTCCTTGTCATTCACAGGCAACTTCAAAACACGAAACAAAACAAGGCAGACAGGAGTAAAGTAACAGTAGTATACCGACCGTTTGATCTTGACATAAAGAAGAACTGAACAAAACAGTCACCTCAAACCACGACATCGGACAGCTAAACCAATATTTAGTATAACATGATTAAAATGAGAAAATGCACATCAAATACACTGATATCAACAATGAAATACTGACGAGATAATCAATAATCGTATCGCATCTAACGTTTATAGCATTGACTATTTGCATTTACCTTTAGTATTCAGTGTAAGCTCAGTCCCTGTAGCACACATAATGTAACAGGCAAACTCAGACCGTATTCCATATACAACATCACGTCCTGGCAGCATCTTGGAATAGGGGCTGGACAATGAAATGCATATCCTTATATCTGACTTTATCCGTTGCGATTAGATGGCTTCTTTTTTTGTATAGACCACCGTGTCTTGTCTGTCTCAGAATAGTCTTGTAGTCGACAAACACCAATGTTTATGAATGTAATGTGTTGATGTCTTTTAATGTCTGTAAAGTGGCTCACTTTACATTGCAAATCACTTAGGCATGGTCTTCCGTTTTGCAAGTCATCCGTCCTCCTCCGCCCCCGTCCTGTTTCCTTCTCCCGTCCCACCTCTGCTAAATGTGATATTCATGAGAGAGAGAGCAGCCTAGACATGTAAAATAAATTGCTACCTTAACCAGAAATGCGAACATAAATTCAGTGCAATGGCGAAGGATTTCTGTAAGACCAACTGCTTATTAAATAGCAAAAAGGACAGATTACGACAAATTTATTGGTCTTTCAGAGCAACTGTCAGAATGCGAAGATAAATCTGTAATTGTTACTTCTATTCTCTCTCGGTCTTTCTCTCTCGCTCTGTCTCTCTCGCTATCTCTCTCGTCCCCCACCCATCTTCTCTTATATCCGTTTCAGTATTACCAGCATCATTCATTCCTTTCGAAACAATTTATGTTGAGTCCTATGACTCTATCTTTGAACATGTCAAATAATAATCACAGTTTATAGAAAGAATCCTATGTCTGTGTATCACCCTTTTTACACATTTAAGATTTTAAACGTACGTTTTCTTCATTTGTTAGCTTCCGGTTGAGTTAAACGAGCTATGTACTATCAAGACGTTTCGATTTTAATTGGACAGCCGTATAATAATTTCCTGTAAGCTCGAATTTCTATGGGCAGTCTCTGGGTTGATTGCTTTAACAGATGTTTGACTTTTTCTTAAGGTTCTCCTGTTTTTCTGCTCTTTCTCTCACCTCTCTTTCTCTTTCTTTTTCTCGCTCTCTGTCTTTCCGCATTTTAAAATAATTTTTTTACGAAATCAACCTTTATATTTTATAAATAATGCTTCTTCTACTTGTACACTAGAACGACTATTATAGTGGCTGCCCCTTTTGCTGGTGTATTCTTTAAAGACAATTCCAGATACGCTGGATTAACTACCCGTTACTTTCTTATTCATTTTGGAAAGTTAATTTGTCCTGCCCTTCGCCCCCGAAGAAGACCATTCGATGGTAAAGTAAATTCTGGTTTTAGCTTAATATCCAAGCAAGTCTGACACAGACTTCTCACGTTTACATTCTTATTCTTCTTCTTCTGCGTACACAGTCAGACAGTAACCATTATTTTATCGAAAAAAGCGGCGGTCATCCTGAGACTCTCGCCACTACCATAGAGCTTGTCTTGCAGTTCCACTGGCAATGGCCACATCTGCTCTCTCTGATCCTCGTATGTCGGGCAGTTCTACAGCAGATGTTCAGTGGTCATTTTACCAGTACCGCACGGGCATTCGTCGGTACACCCTATCTTCAATTTGTTGAATAGGTGGTACCTCAGTCTGTTGTGGCCAGTGCGAAGTCTGAAGACAACGACCTGCTCTCTTCGGTTCAACTGGTAATAGGCATCGTTTTTGGTGTAACCAGTATGTTCGGTTTTCCCATTTGGTCATGTATCTGGCTTTGATAAGCCGTTTTGACTCTTCGTACGTCATACTGGTATCTGTTTGTGGTAGCCTTGCACCTTCTTTTGCCAGTCTGTCTGCCTCCTCGTTGCCTTGGATGGTGCAGTGTGACGGAACCCACTGTACCACTACCCTTTTTGGTGCGGACTGCTGGCACAGTTTGCAGAGTGCTGCTCTTAAGTCATTAAGCTCAGTGTTTTTCTGGCTTTTTAGCGCTGTGACTACTTCGAGAGCATCTGTCAGCAGGACTATATGGCTCTCATTCTCACTGTGTGTTACCATTTCTTCCACTGCCGCCCTCAGTGCCTCTGCCTCTGCTCTGAAATTGCTTGTGTACTTACCAGTAGCGAATGACAGTGTTATTTGTCTGCCATTTGGTAGGTTCAGGAATGCTCCTGCCCCTCCGTTCTGTGTAGTGTTTGTTACAGAACCGTCGGTGTATGCATGGGTCCAGTCCATGCTTGGGTAGCTTTTCGTTATGAAGCTTAGGATAGTGTCTCTCCTTTCTTTTTCACTCTGGCAGTTTTTGTTTGCAATACCTGGTATATTTTCTACCACCTCTGGAAATATATCATGCCTCCAAGTAGGTTTTCGTACAGTAGTGATGGGTTTTGGTGTTGTTAGTGCATTTATGGGATCTTCGTGCATCTTTGCTTTGGCTATTTCTGCAAAGTTTCTCCGCTTTAGTTTCCCATTTCCCAAATTGTTTAGTCTCTGGTACATTGGATGGTCCGTCAGTATTCTGAGTTTCTCTGACTGCAGCTGGGCTCTGCAGTCTCTTCTATCGGTCATGGATTGCAGTTTTGTAATCTTTTCAAGTTCTACAATTGGCGTTGACTTCATGCCACCTGTTATAATTCTAATGGCTTGGTTTTGAAGTTTGTTAACTTTATCGAAGTTCGCCTTCGCTGCGGTTGTCCATGCCGCAATGCCATACTCGAGAACTGGTCTCACTCTTCCAGTGTACAGTTTCTTTAGTATGCCTTCGTCTGCTCCCCAGCTTGTGCCAGCAAGTTTCCTCATGATCGCCATTCTTTCTCTGGCTTTCATTCGGTTTCTCTCAATCTGACTTTTCCATGTCATGCGCCGATCAAATGTGACTCCCAGATAGGTTGGGTTGTCGTTTGGCTGCAGGATTTTGCCATTTAGCCTTAATTTGGTACTTTTGGGTTTTAATGAGAGCGAGAATATTGTGCACGTGGTTTTCTCCTCGTTTATTTTGACCAGCCATGAGTTCGCCCACTCTTCCAGCGATGTTAGGGCCGTCTGCATCCGATTTCTTGCTATGGTGAGATTCTTTTCAGAGGTCCACATAGCCAGATCGTCTGCAAACATTGAGCTATGGACTCTTCTTGGTATATTCTCTGTAATATCGTTTATATATACCAGGAAGAGTGTGGGTGACAATACTCCCCCTTGGGGTACTCTCTGCTCGAGTGTCACCTTTTTGCTCATCTGCCCTTGTACTTGGACTCTGGCCGTTCTTTGTTTGAGGTAGTGGTTGATCCACTTGTACATCTTCCCACAGACATCACTTCCTCTTAGCTTGACTCTAAGTCCATCCTTCCAGACTTTGTCAAATGCCTTTTCCAGATCCACCCAAACAGCTACTGTGTGTTTCTGTGCCTGGTAGGCATCTTCTATCTCCTGGGCTATGAGGATGACCTGGTCCTCAGTGGATCTGTGCTGTCTAAAGCCGGCTTGCTGTGGAATTAGTATTCGTTTTTCTTCCAGATGCCACATCAGTCTGGTGTTTATCATCCGTTCCATCAGCTTGCCGACACAGCTCAGTAGGCTTATGGGCCTGTATCCATTTGGATCTGTTTTGTCCTTTCCTGTTTTTGGTACTGGTACCAGTATTGCATCTTTCCATGCCTGGGGTACAATACCCCTTTTCCAGCTTTGGTTCAGGACTGATAGTAGTTTTTTCTTCGCTGTTTGGCCCAGCCCCATCAGCATTTCGTTTGTTATCCCGTCTTTTCCGGGAGATTTCCTTTTCTTTAGTGTTCTCATAGCCTCTTCCATTTCGCGCATTGTTAGTTTGGCCATCATGTGCTCTTCAGGAGCCGTATTTATGTTTTCGTGTCCCTTTAGCTCTTCGCTAATGTCTGTATGCTTATCTGCAGGGACCTCGATGTGGTTTGCTCTGGCATAGTGATCGACAAAGGCGTTTGCGGCTTTCTTACCTGTGATCAAGTTCTCGCCCTGCTTGATAGTAATTTGTTTATTTGACGGGGTTTCGTCATTCATGGCTCTGACTAGCTTCCATAGCTTGTTCCCTTCTTTGTCCAGGTTTAGACTTTCCGTTTTATTTTTCCAACTTTCTCTTGCTGTTTGCTTGAGAGTGTGTTTGTACTTCGCCGCGGCGGCTTTGAGGGCGATGTTTGCCTCCATGGATTTTTCTCGTTCTGCCATGTTCCTAGCATTTGTTACTGCATCTTCCACTTTCTGTAACTCATCATTCCAGTAGGGCTTATAGTTTTTCCTAGCTCCTCTTGGGATGGTTTCTGTGTATCACCCTTTTTACACATTTAAGATTTTAAACGTACGTTTTCTTCATTTGTTAGCTTCCGGTTGAGTTAAACGAGCTATGTACTATCAAGACGTTTCGATTTTA
The DNA here is from genome assembly GCA_036924085.1 of Ariolimax columbianus. Lineage (NCBI taxonomy): Eukaryota > Metazoa > Mollusca > Gastropoda > Stylommatophora > Arionidae > Ariolimax > Ariolimax columbianus. The sequence continues at coordinate 26,477,262 of JAVGWX010000002.1, forward strand.
ATTGGACAGCCGTATAATAATTTCCTGTAAGCTCAAATTTCTATGGGCAGTCTCTGGGTTGATTGCTTTAACAGATGTTTGACTTTTTCTTAAGGTTCTCCTGTTTTTCTGCTCTTTCTCTCACCTCTCTTTCTCTTTCTTTTTCTCGCTCTCTGTCTTTCCGCATTTTAAAATAATTTTTTTACGAAATCAACCTTTATATTTTATAAATAATGCTTCTTCTACTTGTACACTAGAACGACTATTATAGTGGCTGCCCCTTTTGCTGGTGTATTCTTTAAAGACAATTCCAGATACGCTGGATTAACTACCCGTTACTTTCTTATTCATTTTGGAAAGTTAATTTGTCCTGCCCTTCGCCCCCGAAGAAGACCATTCGATGGTAAAGTAAATTCTGGTTTTAGCTTAATATCCAAGCAAGTCTGACACAGACTTCTCACGTTTACATTCAAAATATTGAAACCTTTCCAGTGAACTGGGCACATTATGAGACACAGTATTTATTGGTGCCTGCTAACACATACACTCCTTTCCGTTCTCATTTATCCCAAGGATGTATCCCACTAAAGATGCCTTCTGTCTGGTACAGGTGTGCGCCACGACAAAACTTCTGATTCCCGTGTGACAACCATTCTGTTTCTTCTGGTTCTAAAACGTAGACACTTTTACCTGATCTTCCTTAGTTGGGATTATCTGGTCTCATTCATTTTGTTATGCCTGTTTTTCTTGTTAAATTATGCCATCTAATTCTGTTATCTGCTTTATCTACGTTGTTTATATACTGTTTAACACATAGTCAGACGATTTCATTCTGTCGTTGATTCCTTCTTTGTCTTTATTTGTTTCAATGTTGTACCTCGGTATTGATTTTTGTTCATTTATTCTCCATCACAAGCTACCAATACTGATCAAGCACCACCCGTTAGCTGACATAGTTCCTACTACTGGGTGGAATATAATGATGTGTGTTTTGGTAACTTAATCCTCCTCTCTTAAGTGTTCGTGAGATATTTATAATTTGTGATCAATATATTTGGCATTTTCTTAGTTATGTTAATATTTGAATGACTGATTAAGTTCGTTTAATATAATTAATGTGACTTAAATGTTCATCCATCATACATTTAAAAAAAAATTTACATTACTTATAACACTTTTAAATCTGAAGGTCCAATGTTTGCATTTAAAAAAAGTATTAAATACACATTGCAAATGATTGAGAGGGAGTTTTCAATCTGTTTATTTTGATTTAAATTGTGTCACATTATTGATATTGTCATTTTAATGTGAATATCTCACTTGTCTTTTTAAAAATCTTCTTCGCGAATATGTTTTTATTTCTAAAATTTTGGATTGTCATGCTGTAGTTTCAGATATACTCAAGCTATATAACAACTTTCGGTTCTTTTGTCTGTGGTCTGGAACGATGTACAATTCAATACAATTAATTTTGGAGCTGTCAACTGCTATGCATATCCATTGTTATGTAAATATAGTGAATACAATTACGTTCTCTTTCTTGGTATCAGATCTTGACCTGGGGTTAGGGAACCTATCCAATAGCAACTATTAGAACCAAGAAAACGTAACAAAGACGCTACACTTATTGTAGAAGTGACTAAGTTTTTGTAGTTGATATAACATTCATGGTAAGTCCCTCTAAAGACAATTATGGATTTCCATCAAGCAATTTGGACGGTCACTAGAGTTCATATTTTCCAGTTTACGTTTACATAAGAATGTTACAAAGCCTATGAAGAACTAAACATACCAAAGATTACGAGCCGAGAGAGACCAACGAGAAAATGAATAAACTTAAACGTCTCTAATTTTAGAAGCATGGCTTTGAGAAGGTGCAGGTTAGTTTCACAATGGCAGCAGACCTACATGGCTATGAACAGATCAAGATTAGTTCTATTCTGACAGCAGACCTACATGGCTATGATAAGACGAAGGTTAGAGCTATTGATGGCATCATAAACAATTCATGAACGGGAGGGAAAGAAAGCGTGCCAAAGACAGAGAAACACTGACCATTTGATATTGTAGAGCGGATAAGCGATAACACGTTTTTTAAACGGGAATAAAAGTCAAATGAAAACATGTTGCCCCTCTACTATAAAACGTTATAAAACAACTCAAAACGTTAACCTTGCGCTGTATAATATATACTTAAACAATTCAAAACTGTAGCCATCCCACTTTACATCAAGAATCCTTGAACAACTCCTATCAATAACCATTTACTATATCATGTATCCTTACAAAGTTACAACTTCATCATCTGCATAATAGCATGTGTCTTTAAAAAGTTCAACATTTTAGATTAACACTATTCCATGTATCGTTAAACATTTCACAACTTTAACTACTACACTATATAATTTATCCTTCAACGGTATCAAATTTTAGCCTGTTCACTATGTAATAAATCATTTAAATATTCACAACTTTAGATTTTTAACTGCATCCAGTATCTCCTCATACAGTTGAAACGTTATACTTGTAACTATATATGGTATCCTTAAACAGTTGAAACTTTATACTTGTAACTATATCTGGCATCCTTAAACAGATTAAAACTTTAGCCATTCCACTATATCATGTATTCTTAAACAGAAGCAATAGCTAAATTTATTCATTTACACCACTAGTTATCCACATCGCTTGCTGCCTCTTAGGTCGCAAGCTGTTAATTTGGTTTAATCTTGTTTGACACTGACTGCCATTCTCTCGTACAATCCTCAACATTTTAACCTTCTCACTTAAATTCAATTACTCCTACTTCTATCGAATGGTATCTACGTCATTCCTCTATGTCGTTCTCACTCACTACCTATCTGTTCATGTATCGGCAGTTATAATTACTCTTTCTTAGTTGCTGTGCATGTCTGTCTCTATCTCTCACTCTTTCTCTTTCAATGTATCATGCTGTCTTTCTCTATTTCTTCTGTCCGTCTCTCTGACTGCTGCATTAATAAATGTGCCTTATGTATTGAATCTCTGTTACTAGGTTATGTGATGCAGTTTGCGTTTCATGTTTTATGTATTGTGGTATTGTGTGTATCACTGGATGTGCGGTTAAAGCGTCTGCTTCACATAGGAGAGGGAGAGTCTTCACAGCCCTGATGAGGAAAACGTTCTCATCTACAGCAATATCTGCTTTGCAACTCGGTATTGTTGTGAAATTTTGTAGTGAAATTTTGCGTTTCACTTGTTCTTCTTCTTCTTCTTCTTCATCGTACGCAGTCAGACAGCAACCATTATTTTTTCGAAAAAAGCAGCGGTCATCCTGAGGCTGTCGACACTGCCATAAAGCTTGTCTAGTGTTGTCACTGGTGATGGCCACATCTGCTCTTTCTGATCCTCGTATGTCGCGCAGTTTTGCAGAAAATGCTCAGCGGTCATTTTCCCGGTACCACACGGGCATTTGTCAGTGCCACCTATCTTCAATTTGTTGAATATGTGGTACCTCAGTCTATTGTGGCCAGTGCGAAGTCTGAAGACCACGACCTGCTCTCTTCTGTTCAACTTAACTTAACTTAACGTCTTTATACTGCTTTAGAAGACCCTGTAGAGTCTGTATACAACCAATTACATTTACATCACCTTGCTCTAAAAGATATGCTCATCCAGTATACTCTTAAATGCATTAACTGTCCCTGCCTCCACTACCTCCCCTGGTAATGCATTCCAAGCAGACACCACTCTCTGACTAACAATTATTTCCTAATATCTAATCTGGACCTCTCTTTAGTCAGCTTGTAGCTATGCCCTCGTGTTATTGTAGGTGGCTGTATTTCAAAAAACTTGTTATAGTCTAATTTATCGATTCCTCTGATCATCTTATAAACCTGTATTAAGTCACCACAAATTCTTCTCTCTTCGAGACACTGTAACCCGGTTTTTCTGAGTCGTTCCTCATAACTGTAATTCTGGAATCCCACTATCATCTTTGTCGCTCTTTTTTGTATTCTTTCTAGCATGTTTATGTCCCTTCTATGATAAGGACTCCACACCTGTACACAGTACTCCAATCTAGGTCTAACTAAAGCTTTATACAGTTTGACGATCACTTCCTTGCTCCTATGTTTAATATTTCTTTTTATCATACCTAACATTGCATTTGCCTTTTTCACTGCTACCTTAACTTGCTCACTCACCTTTCCTATATGATCTATTATAACCCCTAGGTCCCTTTCCTTATCTGTCTTTCTAATATTGTTTTCTCCCATTCTGTAATTATGTTCCATATTAGATCTACCCATGTACATTTATCTACATTAAACTCCATTTGCCAGCTTACAGACCATTCTCGAATTCTATCTAAATCCGACATCAATATATCCACTTCCGCTTTAGATGAGACACTACTGCATAGTTTTGTGTCATCAGCAAATTTTGCAATCATGGATCCCATATCAATGTCCAAATCATTTATATATATCAAGTATAAAATTGGTCCCAAAACCGAGCCCTTTGGCACACCACTTTTCACTTCACACCACTCAGAGTACTCCTTATTTATGCCCACTCTCTGCCTTCTTCCCGTTAACCAATTTTCAGTCCATTTTGCAACTTCCCCACCTATTCCATGTGGTTTTAACTTTCGAAATAATCTTTGATGAGGTAATCTTTCAAAGGCCTTTGCAAAGTCTAGATAAATAAAATCCACTGGCTCCCCTTTATCAATGATTTTAGTAACCTCCTCCATGAATTCTAATAGATTTGTTAAGCATGATCTCCCTCTAGTAAACCCATGCTGACTATTTCTAATTAGATTAAATTTTTCTAAATGCATTACAATGTTTTCTTTGATTATTGACTCTAACAATTTACAGACTATGCTCGTTAAACTCACCGGTCTATAATTTTCTGGGTCTGATTTTTTTGCCTTTTTTTAATAAGGGGATCACTCCTGCATCCTTCCAATCCCTTGGAACAATCCCTTTTGTAAGTGATTGAGAACATAATACAGCAAATGGTTTTGCTAGTTGGTCTCTAATTTCATACAGCAATTTTGAATGAATACCATCTTGACCTGGATATTTATTCACTTTCAACCCCTCCAATTTTTTAACAACCATTTCCTCTGTAATACAGATTGATCTTAATCCCGCTGTATCCATGTCCCTTTGAAAAATATCTATAGGCTCTGGGATCTTGGAGCAGTCCTCTTTTGTGTAGACTGTGCCAAAGTACTGATTGAGCAGATTAGCTGCCTCCCTATTCTCACTTATTATTTTCCCTGTACTGTCTATGAGAGGGCCTACTTTGTCTTTCGATCTTTGTTTATTTCTAACATAAAAGAAGAAGCTTTTACTGTCAGTCTTGATCCTCTGAGCAAGTTTTTTTTCACAGTCTATTTTTGCTGTTTTATTATCTTTCTGAGATATGTTCTGCTTGTCCAAATATTTTACATATGTTTCTTTTGATTTACCTGCCTCTATATATTTTATCCATGCTTTATTTTTTGCTTTTCTACATTTCACTACAAATCTAGTTATCCATCTTTTACGCTTGGAGTTTACCTTCCTACATGGAACACATTCCTCTTTTAGCTTTTCTAGAACTGTTTTAAAACTTTCCCACTCCTGTTCAACATCTGTTCCTACGACAATATCTTTCCAGATTATGTGGTTCGCTGCCTCTTTCATCCTCTTAACATCTGCCTTAGAGTAGTCGTCTGTTCGCGTGTTTATGTTTATTTCTTTCCCTGCAATAAGATCCCAACGGATGATTTGATGGTCACTTGAGCCAAACAGTTCCCCAACGGTAACGTTTTAAATCATATTTTCTTCTGTAGTAAAAACTAAGTCGAGTACGTTTTTGCCTCTGGTGGCTGCTTCTACATGTTGAATTAAAAAATTGTCAGTTATGCACTTAACAAAAGGTTTTGACTCTACAAGTGCTTCTGCCATATCCCATTTTATTTCTGGATAGTTGAAATCTCCCATTAATAATAATTTCCCTTCACTTGCCTTTGCTATGCTACTAATCAGCTCCTCATCTTCCTCTTTTTGACTTGATGGACATCTATAGCACACTCCAATCACTGTTTTTTCACCCCCACTTTCTATTTCTCCCCATACACTTTAATTTTTGTTACAACATGATAAATAATCTTTGATCGTTATATTACCAGAATTTATACAGTATAATAAAACGCCACCTCCCTTAGTCTTGTCTCCAACTATCCTATCCTTCCTTAACATTTTATATCCCTCAATTTCAAGTTCACTATCTGCAATCTCCGCATATGTCCATGATTATGTTAATCCTATTATATCTGGTTTTTCTTCTTCTACATACAGTTCCAATTCTTCACTTTTATTTACTATGCTTCTCACATTTGCATAAAAACATTTTAGTTTCTAATGTTGTTGGTTTTCCTCTTTTTGCTTCTGCTTTATCATTTTAGTGTTTGCTTTTCCACTATGTATTTCACACTTCCCTGACACCAACTCTCCCCTTTGACTACATCTTCTAAAGCACCCTATTTTAGGCCTATCTTTAGTGTCATACTTCATAGGCCTTACTAGTTTAAATTTCTAACACAATGATTGAACATATACTTTGCTACAACATGCTGTCCTATCTCATTTAGATGTAAACCTCCCCTATCTAACATTTTACTTTTGTCTACTTTAACATCAATAAATTACATTCCTATGTCCGCACACATCACCTGTAACCTAAGGTTGATACCTATTATTTTGCTATCTAGATAGTCTGACCCATCTGCTCTATCTAAAATGCCCATCATTGTGACCTTTCTAAACTTTTTTTCATTAAGTGTTCCTATAAGACTTTTATATTTATTCATAATTATTTCTGTACCATCTCTCTTTACATTATTTGTGCCTGCCAATACTGCCACATGACTGTTTTCTTTGTCATCTAACCTCTTTATTCTCCCCTCTATATCCTCTATTTTTGCTCCCCCAATATCCATTCTTTCAAACATGTTGTGTTGCTTAGACAAATGTCTGCCAACCTCTCTCACCATTGAATCTCCTACTACCAATACTGACCCCTTACCTATATGTGCATACTTCTCTCCAAAGCTCTCTGCCCTGTTAACTGTTTCCTCACTCAAATCTCCCTTTCTTCCTTGACTACACCTTGACTGCAGCTTCTTTAAAATTTCCTCCATTTTCACTTGTTTCCCTTCTATTTCCATCTGCCTCATTTTCTATCTCCTCCAATCTCTTCTCATTTTCCCTTATATTGCACTCAATTTGTGCCTGCCTCTCTTCAACTCTACACATCCTACATAAAACGGTTCCTTCATCTTCCAACGTTGTAGTAATACTAACATTTTCGCCACACAAATCATATAATCTGACTTGGCCTTTCTTCGCAGCATTTCGTCTCGTCTTAGTGGCAATAGGCATCGTTTTTTGTGTAGCCAGTATGTTCGGTTTCCCATTTGGTCATTTATCTAGCTCTAATAAGCCGTTTTGACTCTTCATATGTCATACTAGTATCTGGTTGTGGTAGTGTTGCACCTTCTTTTGCCATACTGTCTGCCTCCTCGTTGCCTTGGATGTTGCAGTGGGATGGAACCCACTGCACCACTACCCTTTTTGGTGCGGACTGCTGTCATAGTTGACAGAGTACTATATGGCTTTCATTCCTTTTACCTGTCACCATTTCTTCCACTGCCGCCCTCAGTGCCTCTGCCTCCGCTTTGAAATTGCTTGTGTATTGTCCAGTAGCGAATGACAGTGTTAATTTTCTGCTATTTCGTAGGTTCAGAAATGCTCCTGTCCCTCCGTTTTGTGTTGTGTTTGTTACAGAACCGTCGGTGTATGCATGGGTCCAGTCCATGCTCGGGTAGTTTTCCGTTATGTAACTCAGGGTAGTATCTCTTCTTTCTTTATCAGTCTGGCAGTTTTTTGTTTCCAATACCTGGTATATTTTCTACCACCTCTGGAAATATGTTCAAAGTTGTTCAAATATGTTCTATACTCAATCATTCTAGGTCTGATCCAAAACAACTGCACCATGCACGTTTAAGCACTGATGTTGCCCACTTACCTCTTCCCCATTCTTTGAAGATTATTATGATGTCAAGCTAAGATTTGCCATTGTTTTAGTTAGGATGTGCAGTTATTATTTTAAGATAATAGAGGATCAGAAATTGTGAGTTCGATTTACAATCCCATTGTATCTCATTCGAATCCTAGCGTGATCATTTTGACAGATTTGACATGCCGAGGCTTTTGTGATGGTATGACCGCATCTTCCAGTTAACACATATGTTAATGTGTACCTGACGAAGTCAAGGGACAATTTCAGAATCGCTGCGAGAGCTACCGAGATCCGGCTCTGACAACGGCACTTTCAGCAATGCAAGGGACTAGGCACGTTATGGGCGTCCATGTGCAATGGAATCAGTTCTATGAATTATTTTCCATTTCCAATAGAAGAGATAGCAGAGGGATAGTCTATCAACATTACTGTATTGTAGTGGCCACCAATAAACATAACAACACATCGTGTCCTTCGACAAAGCCATACAATCGCTCCAGATCAGATATTTCACAGCGGCCCTGGAATAAGTATTTAGACAACCAAGTTTGAAAGATAAAGCCATCAACATGGACACTAAAATGCCCACTCCCCGAACGTGTCCTAATAAGTAATCTTCAATAACAGCGTCACAGAAGTTGTGCAATGCTTGAATGGGGTCAAGGAAAACAGCGTGGCATTTGGCCTAGCCATTAGTATAAAGACAACCCACTGCCGTATGAACACTTTCTGTCCACAGTGAGAACTGTGGCTATCAAACGCTTACGTCGGCCAAGGAATTACGGATCCCGCGAAATAAATCGTGAGATTGCACGAAGGATAGCAGCAGGGTGGATCAGCGTCAGCTGTATCAAATCCATTGTTCAGTAAATGGAAAACGAAAAGGCAAAGGCTCATATCTCCAACATCATCTTTTTTATAGCCATGATATATGGCTAAGTTGTTTGAAACATACACAAATCAAATGCGTCTAGAGACGCCTCGAATCACTCAAACGACTATATAGCTAAGAACACTAACAGGTTCTTTCTATGGAACTGAATTTACAACACAGAAATCATGTGTTAAACGTCCTTCAATGAGGTCGTAGATTCTGGGTTGTTAAAGAAATTGCAGAATTACCGAACATTTGATGCGCCCGACAACAGATGCACACAGTGATGTCCTGGTTGACCTACAACTTGACACATCTACACGGAAGTCCACCAATGAGATGACTTGAGTAAAATCATGAGTACATCATGGTACTCCAAGACAAAAGACTGAATTGAGTTCAAACAGCAATTGGCTACTTGGTAATGGACACTTATTATGCCTGATTGATTGACTGGATAACATTCAATATCTGAACCTATTTGCCACTGTGTGACACACACCTTTGGAAAGACACAAGACGATTCCCACTCGCCAGTGTAGACGATTTTGAGCTCTAACAATATACATTGTCTTTCGTATGCATTGAAAAACAAACGAATAAAATCACTTGCGTAGATACTTCCTGCCCCCTCTCCTCTCCCCATCCAAAGATAAATCTGCATTACATAATAATATAGAACAGCCACCTCCTCTCACAACAAAGACAATCTCTAATGACCAAGTTTTCCCACATACTGTGGAAAGGTAGCTTTCTGGAAAAAGAAATTACCTTATGAATGGAAGTAGAAAAAGCCCAAAAGTTGGAACTTGATATTAGAACAAAGACGGAAAGCAGGATAATTTAATTGCAAATAGTTCAGTGCTATGTAGCTTCATATATGCCAGTGCTATGTAACTTCATATATGTCAGTGCTATGTAACTTCATATATGTCAGTGCTATGTAACTTTATATATGTCAGTGCTATGTAACTTCATATATGTCAGTGCTATGTAACTTCATATATGTCAGTGCTATGTAACTTCATATATGCCAGTGCTATGTAACTTTATATATGTCAGTGCTATGTAACTTCAAATATATCAGTGCTATGTAATTTCATATATTTCAGTGCTATGTAACTTCATATATTGAATGTGACGGGGATCAAGATGCTGAGCAGCGCATGAGCTGCAGTGGTCAGCGACCCATAGCTGACTGCTAGCGTCAGGGCCAGCGAACCATAGCTGCCAAGACCCTTCTACACCTCCACGCGGTTATCCTGGATAACAGGCAGCAGCAGGGCAGACTGGCTAAGGAGAAGGGATCGAAGAGGGAATGCTAACCCGGTACTAAAAAAATGCTTGCTAAAGTCGGATGTGTTGGACCGAAAGGTGCAAATATCGCAGCCAAGCTGTAAACTACAACACAATGCATCCCGTTCTCTGGACAACATTCTGCTACTTACCCTTTAAGGGTTTGGTAGTGGGAGATTGAGAACGAAAGAAGAGGAAGAAGACCAATGGGACGAAAGCTTTATTTATATAAAGATCCTACACATACACGTTAATTCATCCACGAGACGAGAAACTTCAACAAGGCGTAGGGCTTCTATTCGACGGTAGTCTGGAAAAATGTGTGTTGGGATTTTGGACACACAACGATTCAGCAGTGCTGCTGAAGATGAGGACTTATACATTGAATATTACAATTTCACAAAACTATATAATAACCCAAGAAAACACTGTTGTAAAAAACATAGATCAGTATTTTGAGAATTTACAACAGACCCTCTAAACAATAACATCTACTTATCCTCTGATATTAATGAGAGATACTATCTCCAAAATAAGAAAATGGAAATATTATAGTAGGGCATTTTCGTCTGCGGAAACGAAACTGCAGAAGAGATAGGATGTTACATTTGTATTGTTAGGAGAACGACTAAGTCATATGTAAAATAATTGCACACGCAAAAATGGCCAGGAGGTACAGTTATAAATGATATTGGCTATTTTCTTATAAACTACAGATTCAAAATTTATGTCAAAGTGGCATAAACTTATGTATGTTCTTAGTTGACCCGTACTTCAACAGGGGCAAATATCCCTGTGTAGGTCCCAGCTCTCGCGTAACCTGGCCGTAGCAGTCAGGAGGATATCCAGTTTAGTGAACCAGGCTCAAGCAGTTTATTACTCCGCTGTGTTGGTACAAGTGCCGCAGTGAGTGGTTAGCCGATGTGCAAGTCCATTTTAATCAACTGAAACACTAGAGCAAGGTAAACTCTCATAACTGGACTGGCAGATTGGGCTCATTTGCCTTGATTGGCAGACAACCTAAGAGAAGGTAAACTCCGACTATAAACCTTGGTAGCCGTAGCTCGTTAGCTCTGATTTTAAACCCACAAGTGCCAGGGTACTGGCTATTCCTGAGACGAAGAGAGTATCCCCAATGCCTCGAGTAGCTAACATCCACGTTAACGACTCCACTGCCCTGTGGAAACCTCGGGAGAGTGTAAAACTACGGGACTAAGTCGAGACAGAACATTTGGAGTGGTAGCACCTAAAGCGGAGGGTTTCAAAATTGCAAACCTCATTCGGGCAGTTCCTGCAGATGGGCTGGTGCCAATTCGTCGTGCTTTGCTTGCATTCCGTTGGATTACCCCAGCGAGGCCGAAAGTAGGATCCTGCAGTTTGGTCAGTCCAGGGTGTCCATATTCAATGCTCAAGCTTGCGCCTTGCAGAGGTTACTCCAGCCTCACTCTTGAGTGAGAACATAACATGGAAGCTGGCAGTCTACGGGTTATAAATCCCACCCGATTGGTGTAGGGAAATGGCGCCACTGGTCAGCTTCAATGGTGGAAGGGAACACCGCGTTTTATTGGTCGACTACCACCTACCTTAAACGGAAAGCACCCGGTCAGTAGGGTGTCGACTGGCTAACATCTGCCTGCTCCAGTGGGTGCCTGGAGCTTAGTACATGCATTGCAAGTGGATTAATTTGTACCAGACAAGAGCAAAAATAAAAAATAGACCCCAGATCTTCGATTTGCCAGCTAGAACGTGCGTACTATGTGTATAGGTAGCTCCGATGATCTTCGGAAGGTCGTGGATGCCAGGAAGACAACTATCATTGAAATGGAGCTCTCTCAATTGAATGTAGACATACAGGAGACCAGACTTGCCTCAACTGGCTCACTTAGGGAGAAAAACTACACTATGTTTGTGAAGGGTCGTGAAGATTCCCGACAGAATGGTATTGGCTTTGCTAAAAAAAACACCCTTATTACCTCGGTCGATCCTCCTTCAAAGAGCTCTAAGAGGTTACTAGCCAACCGCCTCGTCACCGCTGCAGGTCCAGTTATTATCTCTAGCGTCTATACCTCAGCCCTGACATCTTTGGAAAAAGCGAGGGAACAATTCTGGAAGAAATGGTAAAGAACCATGTTTTCTTTTCGGCGCCTTTAAAGCTAGTGTAGGAGGGGCCCATGCAGCATGGCCCACCTACCTCGGGCATCATGGTATTGGCAGGTTAAATGACAACGGTCCAAGATTGCTGAGTTGTGCACTCAACAAGATCTATGTATTACAAATACTTTCTCCAAGCAAAATAAAGTATCATGGAAACACGCTAGGTCACAGATGGCAATAGGTCGACTTGATTGTCACTGGACGCTCAGATCTAAACATGGTTCTCTCCACTAGAAGCTATCACAGTGGGGACTGCAACTTGGAGCATGCTCTTGTATGCAGCAGGGTACGCTTGCAGCTTCACACAATATGCCGCTCCAAACAAAGGGGGCATCCCAACATCACCACTGCGCATATGGTAATTCCTTTCAAGGCGAACTGGCATGAAGGAGCGGGTCAATATAATGCACATCTCATAAAGATGGAACCAGTACTTGAGGCCAAATGAGAACCCTTAATTACTTATAACAACTGCTCAAATGAGAGGACACTTTCTGCCCTCAGGAGGACCCGAGGCACAAATCAAAGAACTACTAGACAATGAGCGTGCCAGCACTGGCAGAAACTGTGGGAAATAATTAATTTAAATGCAGAGACCGGAAATATTCATGGCATGTATAAAGGCATAAAGATGGCCCTGGGCTTTACCGCGCGAGGTGCTGTATCCCTCTGACAGATGTGAGAAACATTGACCATGACCAGCTTATGGTCATATTTATGGAGCCCTACTCTGAGCTCTACTCACAGGAAACGGTGGTCATTGGTGAGGCCTTGTACGGACTACAGGTCATATCCATTATGGAGAAACTTGCCAGACCGCCTACTCTGGATGAGTTTGACAAGGCTATTGATTACCTCTCAAACGGCAAAGCGCTACGGGGAAATGGTATCGCACCCGAAGCGATCAAATGCTGGAAATCAGCACTAGCTCAGTCGATGTTATACCTCCTATGCCTCTGCTGTAAAGTGCAGTCCCCAAGATATGCGTGACGCCATCATTGTGACAATTTACAAACACAAAGATAACGGCGAGGACTGCAACAATTATAAAGAAATCTCGCTACTGAGCGTTGAAGGTACAGTTTACGCCCGCTAGCTACTAAACAGGTTGAGACTGCTCACGGACAGGATCTACCCAAAATCCTATTCTCGCTAGAGTTGGTAGATCGACAATATACATGCTTTTCTCTCATCACTATATCCAGGATAAATGCAGAGAACAGGACTAGTCGCTCTATTTGATGTTTCTGGACCTCACCAAGGTCTTGATTCATTTAGTAGAAAGGATTCATTCGAACTCCTTGAGTAGTTCGGTTGCCCCCTAAAACTGCGTAGCATTATATATTATTTTCACACTGATTTGAAGGGCTCAGTCCTATATGATGGATCATCTTCAAACTATATTCCAAATAAACGTGGAGTTAAGCAGGGATGTGTGCTAGCACCAACCGTTACTGGGATCACCTTCTCCATGCTCCTACCGCACTCTTATGGCGCATCTGCAGACAGTGTTTATCTGCACACCAGGTCATATGGACGGTTGTTTAATCTGTCCCGACTGCATGCGAAGATCAAGTTGAGAATGGTGCTCATTGGAGAGATGCTATTTACGAATGTATGCTGTTCCAGCGACTAATGGTAAAGAATTCTTGCATAGACTGGGACACAGATTCGCTGAAGGGTGCAAGCAGTTTAGGCTCACAATAAGCCTTGAAAATACAAAGGTCTGCGGAGAAGGTTTTAACACTCCGATCTCCATAAAGATTACTGGCGTCACTATAGACGTCGTTAAAAGTTCTATAGTTCGATAAGGATATTGACAGTAGGTTTGGCAGGGTGAGCACCGCCATAGCTAGTCATAGCGTGAGTTTGGAAGAACATTGCGTTGTCGCACTACACCAAGGTCCTTTTCTATCAGACATACGTTCTTGGCACTCTCATATATAGAAGCAAAACTTGGAGCACTTACACCATGTAGGAACACACCTTTCACTTGGGGTGCCTACGGCGCATATTGAGGATTGGGTAGTAAGAGACAGTGCGGCATAATGTGGCCTTACAGCAAACAAATACTTACATCATGTACTCGCGGTTGAGCCAGTGACGTTTCGATGGTTGAGGCGTGTTTACTGAATGGAAGATGAGAAGCTGCCAAATGATATCGTCTATGGACAGCTGTCTAGTGAAGATAGAAGAATCAGCCGTGCCACGCGGCAATTTCAGAACGTGTGCAGGAGCGACATAAAGTCCTGCGACATCCAATCCGTTGGCTTGGAAACAATTGCTCAGGATCTAGGTGTTTAGAGACAGTCAGTAGGAGGGGGCATAGTGGCTTCCTACGCTTGTAGAGACCTGGTTGTATAGAAAAGAAAAAGACTGAAAAGATCAAGGAACACTCTCGCAAGCCAGCCTCCTCAGCATGGTTGTACGATCTGTGACAGAAAGTTCACTTGCGGATAAGCCTTTACAATAACAGCAGACAGTTTCGAAATACAGAAGACAGAACTGGACAAAACTGACAGGACGCCAAGCGCATGAAGTCTTTGAAGACTGAGAAAATAATATAAATATATATGTTATAGCCTACTGTCAGAACGCAAGGAGCAATATGAAAGTGAAAGTCCATAGGAGAGGAGAATATACGAACTAAGGGGGACTGTTCTAAAAATAAGTGTACAGGTAGCGAATAAAACTTTACCTGCAAAAGAGTTTCCAAAAATTCAATTATCGGTGAAGACATCTTAAAAAAAATTAAAAAGTAAAGGGGAGCACACCCAAAAAAAAACACTACAGAAATAGGATAACGAGCAACCCGATAAAGACTACGCGTCGAAGTGCAAAATAACAGTGAGCAGATTCAAAATGCAAGGTAATAGTAGACATAGGAAAGGAGCACAGCACAAGAGATATGGATGCAAAAATAAAACACATTTTAAACACCAGTCTGGCTCAAGGAAAAGTATGCATTAAGGACAAGAATGAACAAAAATATATGAAACACATGAACGGAGCATGTACGTGAGCTCTTCAACAAAAGTAGAGGGGACAAATCATCACAATATAATTATGCCGACTTAGTCCCAATCAGATCAGAAGTAGAGAAAGCAGTAAAATAAATGAGCAAAGGAAAACCAAGAAACATGGATATAATACATTTAGATATGATAGAAACTCCAGAGGAATTTTGATTATATAAAATAATTGATTTGTACAATGACATCTACATTGAGGTAGCTAAACTTACAGACTAATTACATTCGTCTGTATTTCACCGCCCAAGATTCTTCGTGCAATCGAATGTTCAGATTTTAGAAAAACTAACATGATGAACCACACCATCAAGATGATGCTTACAATTATATAGGAGTGAATTTGACGTAAACACCGAAGGTAAGGATGAACCATTTGGATTTAAACAGACCAGCAGAACAAGAGAATCAATATTCTGTATTGGACACTAACGGAATATATATATATATATATATATATATATATATATATATATATATATATATATATGTAAGAACAGAAAAACACTTTACTGTAAAGACTACTTCGACAGAGCCTTTCTTTAAAAACTAATAACACGTCTGGATAACTTAGATTCGATTTGAGAAGACACAAACAAACTCGCCGCTAACCTATACTAAGAATAAGCTGTCACTGTAAGAAAAACAAAATGTGAAGTCATCAGCTCACCCAAACCACAATTCGTGAAAACATTGAAAAAAGCCTGAGTGTGAATGTTGTCTTAATCGTCAATAGCATTATTTCAATGACAGGGCTCGTCTGACGTTTTGACATTCTTTAATTAATCACTAGATTATTGTGTTTCTTGCTCATGGACAACAATGGAATCGACAAATATTTATGAAGCAGTTGCTCAAAGTTTCTATAGGATGAACGTCTGGTATGGAAAGATTAATTAATTCGAAACGTAAACTATCTGTGGAGCAATAATTGAATAGGGGCAGTTGTTGCTTAAATAAAATTGTTCTCCTTTAAATTGGCCCAACAAATCGAGCATTGAATAGTGACGTGGTAGCGCGACATTTTAAGACATAACTCAACTTACTTTCTTTATACTCGTTTAGTAGACACTTCAGAGTCTATAACAAATTGTTTTTTCACTTCATTTACATAAAAACTATGCGCATCCAATTTATTCTTGAATGCATCAATTGACCCTGCCTGCACTATTTCCTGGAGCAATTTGGATTCAGCTAGAATTCCTTTGTGACTGTGTTTTAAACATTAAAACATTTAATACTTGACGTTAAAACTTCCAAATAGAAAACTCTGAAGCTTATGTTAATAGTAAAACAAGATATATATTTATGACAAAAATAATGGTTTACAACATGGTTGAAACTGAACTAATTACTAACTCAATCTTTCTATCTCAGGGAATGTTAGCATGAGATTGAATTGAATCCCTGTAACTATAAACCCAGTCATGTAACCTACCCTAACATCTATGACAATCTTTGCAATCTTGTTTTACCCTGATTAACTATCTCCTCTGTAGTCACGTGTACCCTCTTGCAGTTGGCGATAAAGTTGATCTCTGTGTCGCTCTACCCCTGCGCAATAATAGCCAATTTGCGAGGCTGCTCTGTTAGGATTCCCTCATTCACCTTTTTCTTAGGTTCAGGCATGAGCCGTTTTCTTCTTTCTTATCAGATAATCTAGAACAGATGTCTGTGAAGACTACTGATACGCTTGTCCAGAACTGAGTCGGGCGTACGATCAGTTATTTCTCGTTTCCAACAAACCAGCAAGTGCATGTATCAGTGAAAACTAGAGACACGTTTTTCGAACTCAACTCTGTCACTCAAATTGAACATATTTCCTTCTCGTTTCGCTTTATGGGAGTTCACCATTCTTACCAATGGACAGTAATGTAATTGCCCCTAATTTATAGTGGGAAAAACTCCCTACCAAGCTCTGTCTCTGTCTTTTGTCTTCTACTTTTAGACCCCCCTTTAGCTTCGCCTAAACAAAAATGGCGATAGTCTCGAGGTAATCTGCTCTTTTTCCGCTGACTGGTCAGCAGGCAATCTTACCCAGCTAAACCCCTTAGTAATCCTATTGACCTCCATGGCTACTTGTCACTCTGATTAATTGATTCCAAATCCGGACTCCGGACTCCAGATACTACAACAATATTTGCCGGACTACCCCCCCCCCCCCCCCCCCCACATATTTTTTAGTCTATCATTCTTCACGACACGCCGTTCTCGCTAACCCAAAGGCGACGAGAGGTGAACTAGTTAAATTGTTCCCCTCTGAATGAAATATGATATCCTTGTCCCAACTAATTATAGCTCCAAAGAATAAGCTAACCCCTATGCCTCCTTACAGACGATCATTCCAAGCATTTACCACTCTCTGACTAAAAATATAATTTCCTAATATTCAATCTGGATCTTTATTTAATTAATTTGAAGCTGTGTTCCCTTGTTATTTTGGGCAGTTGTATTTAGACGAAAAACTTGTTATAGTCTAATATTTCCTTTCTGTTGATTATCTTATCAACATGTATTAAGTAATCTTGAATTCTTCTCTTTCCTAGACACTGTAGGCAGGTTTTTTATTTCTCATAAATTCTAATTGTTGAATCACGCTAAAAGTCGTGTTGCTCTTCTTTGTATCCTTTCCAGCATGTATATATACCCTCTACGATAAGAACTCCACACCTGTACTAAGTACCCCAATCTAGGTCTAACTACTGATGTATGCAGTTTGACTAGCACGATCTAACTTGTATATTTAATATTTCTGT
Organism: Ariolimax columbianus; assembly: GCA_036924085.1. Taxonomy (NCBI): domain Eukaryota; kingdom Metazoa; phylum Mollusca; class Gastropoda; order Stylommatophora; family Arionidae; genus Ariolimax; species Ariolimax columbianus. Next base: position 26,495,408 of record JAVGWX010000002.1, read on the forward strand.
TTTATTATACCTAACAATGCATTTGCTTTTTTCACAGCTGCTTGTACTTGCTCACTCATCTCAAGTGTCTGGTCTATTACAACCCCTAAGTGTCTTTGCTTTTCTATATTTTTAACATTGTTCACTCCAATTCTATAATTATGTTCCATGTTGGATTTATGCATGTGGATGACTGTACCAAAACCGAGCCCTGTGGCACTCTAGTTTTTACCTAACACCACTCAGAGTAATATTTATGTATGCCCAGTCTGTTTTCTTCCCGTTAATCAATTTTTAATCCATTTTGCAACTGCGCCACATATTCCATGTGATTTTAACTTCCTAAAGAATTATTTGATGAGGTACTCCATTAAAGGTCTTTGCAAAATCTAGATATATAACATCCACTGCCCATCTCCCTCACCTCCCCCTCCTCCATCTTTCATTCTAGTACCGTCTGTAGTGCCTATCTTGAACTAGTTGTACAGATGGCATCTAAGTCTGTTGTGACCTGCGCGTAGCCGGAGAATTATCAACTGGTCTTGCCTGGAGAGTTGATGGTAGGCATCGTTTTCTATGTGGCCAGGGCGGTCTTTTTTTCCATTTTGCACTGTACGTTGCCCTGGTGAATACTTTTGTCTCATTGTATGTGATTTCAGTATCACTCTTCTGCAGCATTCCTCCCTCTCTGGTGAGTCTGTCTGCCTCCTCGTTGCCTGGAATGTTGCAGTGGTCTGGTACTCACTGGACTGTGCTTTTTTTGAAGCACTGGGACAGCCGTTCGAGCTAGCCTGCCAGAGCACTGAGTTCATTTTTGTGTTAGTTCTTGAGCGCCATTAACACTGCGAGGGCGTCTGTGAAAATGACCACTTGCTTTTCTGTCTGCTCCTTGTGGTCTATAAGTGTTTCAGCTGCTTGTCTTAGGGCACTGACTTCGACACTGATGTTGCTGCAGCATCTCCCAGTGGCAAATGCTTCTGAGTATACTTTGATTTTTAGTTTCATAGTGATGCCTCCTCCTCCATTTCCAATTGCATCTTTGGATGAGCTATCTGTATAGGCGTGCGTCCAGGCTGTTGGTGGGAATTTTTAGTTGATGTAATTTGTAACTATGTGTGTTTTCTGTTCCCCTGTTTGTGTCTTTTTGTCCTCGATGTTGGGGATATTGCATATAATATCAAGGAAGGGTCTTCCTTTCCAGAGTCAGCGGATGGAGCATGTGCTGGTATTGGCTTTATTTTTTCATTTAAGAGTGCAGCATTGTTTTTAAGCTTTTCTTTTTCTTGGACTGTAAAACCCATTTAGTCTGTGATGCATCGGGTGGTGCATGATTCTTTGGAATTTTTTTAGCTTGCTGTAGGATTCTACAGTCTTGACGGTCTTCCATTGGCTGTAGCCCAGTATAGCTTCCATGTTTTTTATTTGGGTGGACTTCAGGGCTCCTGTTATGATACTGGCTGCTTGGTTCTGGGTGCGCCCTATTTTATCAAAGTTTGATTTGGATGCCGTGGACCAAGCTGTAATGCCGTATTCCAAAATTGGTCTCACTCTGCCTATGTATAATTTCTTTAGTGTGTTTCCGTCAGCACCCCAAGTAGTACGAGCAAGTTTCAGCTGGGTCTTTAACATTTGCGCTTTCCAGGTTAGACGTCGGTCTAAGAAAACTCCTAGAAAGGTTGGAGCCTCATCTAGCCGTATCTCTGTTCCATTTAATTGGAGTTTTGTTTGCTGAAATACTTATTGATCTTAGTTCCACTGTCTTCATGTCTCTTTGGAAAAAAGCAATGGTCTTTGGGATCTTGGAGCAGTCTTCTTGTGTGTAGTCTGTGCCAGAGGACTGATTGAGTAGATTAGCAGCATTCCTATTCTCACTTATTATTTTTCCTGTGCTATTTGTGAGAAGGCCAACTTTGTCTTTCGTTTTCTGTTTATTTCTAACATAAGAAAAAAAGCTTTTTCTTCAAGTCTTGATCTAATGAGCAAAGTTTTTTTTCGAAGTCTTTTATTGTTGTTTTGTTCACGTTCTGAGCTAAGATTTCTTTGTCAAATTATTTTTAATATATTTCTTTTGATTTTTCTTACTCAATATATTTTGTCCGTGCTTTATTTTTAGGGCTTCTACATTTAATTACAAATCTACTTATCTTGACTATGACAAGGACAAGTATATCACCCCTGCCCCACAGAGAGCCTGTCGTGAGAGGTGACTAACTGTGTGACATGGCATAACACCGGCATGGTTAGATGGGTGGTTTGTTAAGAGCAGCATAGATGGCGACTAACAGACTGTAGGTCTACTTTGCTCTTGTGTTTGAGTCTATTAAGATCGATTCGCACATCGGCTAACCACCTTCCGCGACACTTGTCCCAACGCAGCGGAGTAAGAATGTGCTCGAGCCTAACCCTCTAGCCGGAAGGCCTCCGCCTGGCTACATTCTTCTCACGCCTGAAATGGGACGTGCACAGGGGCATTCTTCCCTGTAGAAGTACAGTTCGACCAAGACTAAGATTAAGTTCTAGTTTCTTATTTTATTTTCAACGCTTGCGTTTTACCTCACTGCATGGAACACATTCCACATATAGCTTTTCTAGAACTGTTATGAAACTCTCCCACTTTTGTTCAAATGACGATTACTAACATTAATATACATATGTAAGGAATGAGAAGATGGAAATTGAAAGAATGGAGAATGTGAAGATGGATTACAAAGGAATTGTGGACAGAATGCTGGATATTGAAGGAATATTAAATATTATCGTAGACTGTGAACAAATGGTAATTGGGTAGCTGTATATTGAAGAAATGGTAAACATATAACTTGATATTGAAGAAATATTGAACATTAATGTAGTTTGTATAAATAATGATAAACAAGTAGCTGGATAATGAATAAAGGATAAACATGTAAATAGATAATGAATAAAGGATAAACAGCAAGAGAAATATTGATGGAATGGTGACATGTAGCTTGAAAATGAATGAACATAAAACATTGACGTAGATTGTGAAAAAATAAGAAATAGGAAGCTTGGATATTGAAGACATAGTGTACAATATGCTAGATGTGAAGGAAATGATGAACGGTGTGTGAGATATTGAAATAATATAAACAGGAAGTGAGACATCGAAGGAACGGCTATCACGATAGTTGATGCTGATGAAGGACTCAACGAATATTAAGCATGACGCGATGTACGTGTGGAATGACCGAACGGAGGTGAGATTTTTAGAGAATGACGTCCATATAAATGAATGAAATGACACACATGGAGGAAGATAGTCATCTAACCACAACATGAAACTGAGAACGCAGAGGATTTAAAAAAGGAACAGCGATCTTAAAGAAATTGTAAAAAGGGAAAGTGATATAATGTGAGTGACGAACAGGCAGAACGTTCCAAAGAGATGCAGTCGGAGAATGAAATATTAAATAATACAGAGAAAGGTAATCGAAAGAACGGCGAACAGGGGGTGACATTTTGAAAGGAAAAGGTGAATATGGAAAGAAATATTTAAAAAAATGAAAGAAGTAGCTAGACATGGAAAAATGTCAAGATATGCAATAATGGAAACAGAATGCAACTTATGAAATAATAGCAAACGGGAATCGCGATATTACATAATGGCGAATAAAGACAAGACCTTGAGTGATTGTTAAAACAATTTCAAATACTGAACGAGAAATGGAATGAATGGCGAACAGACAGTGTGTGGGTAATTTGAAATAATAGCAAACAAGAAGCAGATTTGGAAGAGATTACTCACGTGCCGTGATATTAATACAAGGACGAGCAAGGAAGGAGATATTACAAAAATCGCGAACAGAAGGCAAATGTTAAGATAATTGGAAAAATGGTGTGAGAGGTTAGAGGAAATTCAAACTTTGAGCAAGCGTTGGAATGAATGGTGGACAGATCGCAAGATAATGAAAGAACGGCAAAAAGATGGTGAGATATACAATGAATAACTAATAAGAAAGGCGTTATTGAATGATTGACAGCGAATTGGTGAGATATTAAATGAATTGCGAATATCAGGTCAGATATTGAATTAATATATGAGATCACATTTTCAATTAATGACTAAATATGAGGTCAGATGGGGAATGTCATTATGTCTGATAAAAAAAAAAGAACTTGATAATAAACAATATAAGTTTCTCATTTGTGTTCTCATACGTTGATAATATAGCTTAGATGTTTAGTTGTGTTTTGCATTCTGATGATTAGGATGTTTTATTATCGGCTGTGTCTATGAGTTTTTGAAGATCTATTCAGACTAAAAAAAAGCAAGTGTTCTATTTCAGTGACCATTATAATTCAGTTTTACAGAAACCTTTCTCATATTCGAAATAAAGTTTCATACCATGTAACAGACTACTCTAAAATAAAAGGTAGTCCATATGGCTTTTCTTTCAACAAGATTGGTTTATGTACATTTGACTTGTTTGTTTTGCAGATTGATTTTGTTTCTCTTTCTTCAACGTCCCATATGTTCAATTAGAGAAATAATTGAACCCAGCCTGTTATGTGAATTATTTAAGTGTTCATCGCAAGAGAAGGTGGCGACAACGTCAGACATGATTATTCAGATGTGACCGCATGGGACTGTACAGCTCGATCAGAGCGTGACAAACTCTACCGCACGTAGGGCACACATGAACAGCGTTAGTAATTGGGCCGTCTTGAATTCGTTCCTTTTGAGAAGCTCGCTTTTCCTGCCCCTGAGTAATCGTTCTCTGCACAGCAATGCACGCACAATGAGTGATGGCAGTGCGCCATATTGAGCGGTTAGAAGCATGCAGCTACCAGGCAGCGACATCAATAGAGAAATTATTCAAAGTTTTTAGAGTATCATTGTAACTTGTCTTCCCACTCCCCACCTCTTTCCACCCTGGCGAGGGCTGTCCTAAGCTCACCATACAACAGTTGCTTAGGTATGCGCTCATCTGACATGCAAACAACATGCCTAGTCTATCGTATCTGTTCTCTCTGTAGCATCGTATGGATGTCAGAGAGTCTGGCACTGCTGAGGACCACATAATTGGACACTATCCTGTCAACTGAATATACGCAGCCTGCGGAGACAGTTTGTATGGACAGGATTAAGCTTCCTGACATTATGCTATAAACTGTCCATGTTTCGTACGCGTACAGATTTGGTTAGTACAACAGCACGAAACACATTGATCTTGCCGGTCCCAAACGTATGCTCGTAGTCTTCCAAAGCAGCATTTCAAATTGTTAACAGATTTACGTATCTTGCCAGTTTTCTATCGCATGTTATTCACTTAGATGATGAGGTGAATACAAGAATAGCTAGGACATGTGTGGTATTTGGTAGACTTCATACTAAGGTGTGAGATAGGCGAGGGATCAAGTCTCAAACAAAAATGAAAGTCCTCGATGCAATTGTTCTAATCTGTTTTATGCGTGTGAGACCTGGACCGCCTATAGACGTCATGTCGGGAGATTAAACCCCTTCCACATGCACTGTCTGCGGAAACTAATGAGGATTATAGATGGCAGGACATGGTGCCAAACCCAAGAATGTTAGTGCGATCGGGCATGAAAATTATACACACCATGATATGTGCACCGCAGCTGAGATGGGCTGGTCATCTATATGTCGGATGAACGTCATCCAAAAGAGCTGATCTATCGCTAACTGCAAACTGACAAGAGAGCAAGCGGTGGTCAGCGGAAATGGGAAAATGATACGCTTAAGAGATCACTGATCCACTGTCGTAATGTCCATGATGAGTGGGACAAAAATCGCCACTAATCGCACTATTGCGAAGAGTGTTCAGAGACATGAGCTAGCAAGAATAAATGAGGCTTTCCAGTGACGATCGTTCCGCCAGACAGCTCACAACAATCCTTCTTTAACCTCTGTGCAGTTAGGTGTCCTATTTTATTGTCCTAAATGCAACAGACAATGCAGCGCTCAGATAGTCTTATTTAGCCATCGTCGAACTCATGCAAACAGTGAATGTTGACAAAGGGGCCCTTATCGATTACGATGGACGAACAAGACTCGTCTTGGCAATCCTGTTGCAGACCACAGAGTCTTGATTCACTTCTCTAGGAAGGGTACTACTAAGGTAAATAAAGCTATCAACTGTTTGTAGGCGATGGCGCAGTACAGAAATATTTGGTTCATGACAGGGTTCTTCGGAGCAGAAAGATACTTTACTTCAGTTGTCTTGCTGTTGACCGTAAGACCAAAGTTAGTCCAAGCAGTAACAAACTTATCTATGGTTGTCTACATGTCCTGTTTTGAGCACATGTTAATGGCTTAGTCATCAGCAAAGAGGAGATTTAAGATGGTTGCTTCTTTCACCTTTGAAAGTGACCTTATGCACCACAATATGAACAGCTGTATATATGTCTTGTGTTTGCGATACACGTCAGTGTCACATTCACGTGAAAGGGACGCTGCAGTAGCAAGGAAACACGAATTGTTAAAAATGGATGCCATGAGGACACTTAAACAAATAACCAAAGTTAGGACTTTAATAAAATGTACGATTTAATCTTTGCTGTCTACAAAAGGGAAACTGTTGCTGAAACATCATCACCGTAGACTGGAAATATAGAGAGTGTTACGAATGAGAACTGAGCTTTACGTTTAACAGATATTGAAGGATGCTACTCTAGATGATGATGGGGCTATATATTGAGAGGAAAGAGTTGAAAACAAATTTGTCTTTTAATTATCTGATAATCAATCTTTGAAAATGTTACTTGCCAGTTAGGTAAACTGCGCTCATTAATTATCTGATAATCAATCTTTGAAAATGTTACTTGCCAGTTAGGTAACTGCGCTAATTAATTATCTGATAATCAATCTTTGAAAATGTTACTTGCCAGTTAGGTAACTGCGCTCATTAATTATCTGATAATCAATCTTTGAAAATGTTACTTGCCAGTTAGGTAACTGCGCTCATTAATTATCTGATAATCAATCGTTGAAAATGTTACTTGCCAGTTAGGTAACTGCGCTCATTAATTATCTGATAATCAATCGTTGAAAATGTTACTTGCCAGTTAGGTAACTGCGCTCATTAATTATCTGATAATCAATCTTTGAAAATGTTAGGTAACTGCGCTCATTAATTATCTGATAATCAATCTTTGAAAATGTTACTTGCCAGTTAGACAGCTGCTCTTATCACTTATTTTAGCAAAAAACGTTAACGGGTCTCTTACTTTCTTGTATATTCTTATTTTTTGGTGTTTGTTTATACTTACCTTGTCGTGTCGTATCCATTTGTGCTCTAACTCGACGTGGGGAGCGATAGTTTTCTTTCCACTGTAAGACGCGTCACTTATGTATTCGTTATCCCATGACGATTTAGTCAATCTGTAACATGTCCTATCCATCTAGTCGCCGTTCCATCTTCCACGGTTGCGAAAACCTGATGGTTCTGTGTTATAGGCATTCTCATTAGGTGTTGGAACCATTTTATTCTCTCCCCAATAATATTTTCATTGCAGGGTCTTACTACAACGATCTTTCGTACGTCTTCATTGCGCATTCTGTCACTCCTAGTTACGTTGATAATTTTCCGGCGGCATCTCATCAAACATGTCGTGATATTTATCTCTAGAAATTTGGTTAAAGTGCATGTTTAATGCTGGTAACAGATAGTTGGCATGAATATGCTATTCATCAGCAGTCTTTTCTCAGACATGTTTTTGTTAGTGTTTCAAAAATAGTGACATCTGGTATGCAATTGCATCTGCTTTTTGCTACATGACCTCAATGTATTTATCAAAACCCCCATCCTGTGTGAAAACAATGCCCTTGTACTTACATTCCTGAAATTGCTTAATCTTGTTCCCGTTTACCATTATGCTCATGTTCTCGGGGGGTCTGCTTTCCTGCACATTTTCTGTTTTGGATGTCGTAATTTTCATACTGTATCTTTGGCACACAGAGGTGAAGGCAGTCACTTGTTGCTGCAGATCGTGTTTACTCTCATCTAGAGACATTAATTATTTACTATAAAAAAAGGAGTTCATTTAACTGATCAGCCTCTGTTCTGTCTTTCTCGGCTTAAAACAGGTCTACCTTTTGACCTTCAGCGTTATTCTAATTTAACTTAACTTACTTAACTGGTTTAGACGACTCTACAGTCTGTTTACAATCAATTTTTTCTACTTCTCTCCATCTAAATCTATTCATGAATGCATTAATTGACCCTGCCTCCACTATTTCCCTTGACAATCTATTCCAAGCATTCCCTACTCTATGACTACAAAAATACTTCTCAGTGTCTAATCCTAACCTATGTTTAATTAATTTGTAGATGTGCCCTCTTGTTCTTGTAGGCGGCTGTACTTTGAAAAGCGTGTTATGGTATAATTTATTCTTTTATTTGATTATCTTATAAACCTGTTTTCAATCACCACGTATTCTTCTCTTTCCTAGACACTGTAGGACCGGCCAGTTTTGCTAAGTCCATATGGATATGTGTTGAAGAGTAGTGGCGACAGTACACACCATTTGCTCCCCCCGGTTGTTTTTCTTATTGCTTCGGTCAGGCGATATGTTATTCTAACTACACTGACACTCTTTGTAGAGTATTCTAAAATGCTCAAATCGCTAACCCTGAACTTTGTAGCGTCTTGGATGGTCTATATTTTGTTTCGTTATACTTTGTCAAAAGCTTTTTTTAATCTTGTCTTTAGTTTCTGGATGTTCATACTAATCTGAAATATTGCATTTTTTCTTCAGAAATTAGTCTTTCTTTTCACTTATGTCATGCTGCTTTGTCATCAAGTAGCAAGCATGTCATTTGCAGAACGTTGCTCCCAGCTCAGCCCGTCTGAAAGAAACAAAATATATTGCCAATCTCCAGCCTGCTCCTTGTGGCATGTCCTAGCATTCCTTGACATCTTGGTGCCATCGTCTTCTTAAACTGCTTCTTTTTCTCTTGTCCGGCACCATACATTTCATTACCGTTCTCTCAAGACCGTTGTGTTATTTTATGTGGCCAAATTATTTTAATTTTCTGTTCAAGATGGAATTTATGATCCAGTTCTTCTTTATGCTCAACTTTTGTCGAATGTCTGCATTCCTTTTTTTTGGTCCAGGGCATTCTGAGGACCCTCATATAATATTTCGACTCGAATGACTCGATACTCTTACTTGATGTTTGGAAAACTGTTCATGTTTCGAAACCAGTCTGCTGCCACGGGAAAAAACATACCGATCTCAAAATGTGTACTTTAGTTGGTTTGCTAGTATTATGCAGTTTCCTCATGTTTAGTCTCTTTATTGTCATTTCCTATCCCTTTCTTTTTTCCTTTGAGCAGTCGCCATTGTTGTCATTTCTGGTGCCAAAAAACTCGAAGTTTGTGTCCTGTTCTATTGTCACATCCCAGAATTTGACTTTATGTAGACTTCTTGTTATGTCGATGGTCACATTTTTTGTATGGTTTTCAAATAGGTTTTTATCTTTGCTGCATCTGCTTTTGGCTGCAGTTAGCTGCACCAAACCCTCTGTGTTGTTTGATAGTATCACAGTATCGTTTGTGTATCTTAGCTCTGGGATCTTGTATCCATCGATTGTATAAAGAGCGAAACTTTCGATATTCTCATTCTCTCTAGGGTTCCTCATGATGCACCCTGCACACATGTTAAATAAGTATGGAGAGAAGATACATCCCTGCCTTACTCTCATTTTTACTTCGAACCAATCGGATGGTTCACTAGATACTCTGACAGTAGCTTATGTAACATAATGCATATATCATTTGAAAATCCAGTTTCTGCAATTGTATATCATTTAGCAATCTGTCGTTTGCAGTGGATGATACAGTTTTGATGGCAAAAAGAGAGCAAGATTTACAGGAGCTTCTGACAACAATATTCACAATAAGTCAAGAGTTTGGATAAAAAAAAACATAAATAAAACAAAGACTATGATAATTGGGAAATATGACTAGCAACAATATATACAAATAAAAACAAAAGATACTCTACTTGAACATATACAGAATTTCTCATATCTAAGTCACATAATAACGGAAGAAGGCAGCTGTGAATTAAAAAAAAGAAATAGAATAGGTATGACGAAGATGGTAATCGACAACAAGCGACATATACTGAGATCCAAACAGATAAATCAGAATTTGAACATGAGAATTGGCAGGTGCTGTGTATACAGTTCACTACTTTATGGGGCAGAAACATGGATAAGAATAACATGTTGGAAAAGCGGATTGAAGTCTTCAAAATTGGGTATATAGAAGATTGGGTCGCATTTCTTGGAAAGGGAAGAAAACTAATTGGGAGGTTCAAGAAAATTTGGGGTGAACAGAGAATTAATGACTGAAATCAGGGTTAGGCAGTTACGTCATTTTGGTAATATAACAAGACATACCTCCTTGTTGAAGCCTATACTGGTGGGTAGGTTGGAAGGCTGTCGTTCAAGAGGTAGATACCACTTTAAGTAGGTGGATACAATCAGGAGATGGACTGGACAAAAGGCTCTCAGATTGCACAATTACGGCAAGAGATAGAGCACACTGGAAATCCATTGCAGCCGACCTTCGATGCGGAGATGGCACCTGAACTGAACTGAACATTTGCAGCTATCGAAACCATAGCAATGAGAAAAATTGTTGGATATGGTAAACTTTACTGTTGGTCCCTAGTTTGAATATCAAATGGTTCTAACAGTTTAGATTTCATGCTCCTTGTGTCTCGTTAGAAATAGTGTATATTATATTATATATATATATATATATATATATATATATATATATATATATATATATATATATATATATATAGTATATTAACTTATCTGACATTCAATAGTGGCTCTGTATTTACCAAATGGTTGCGCTGTCTGTACTATTAAATGCATTTTCAATGTCTATAAAGTTAATAGATAGAAATGCTTGCCATGTATGTGAGTATTGCTGTTTGATCTGTGCAAGGTCTTCGTGTTCGAAATTATACTTGTTCTTCTTTCAGCTTTTATCTAAAGCAATTTTCATACGGTCTGGAATGATCCTTGCATTAACGTTTCCTTTCACTATCAGAAGTGTTTTTTATTAGCTAGTTTTTGTATGAAGCAAAATTTTATGTTTTATAAAAAAAAAATAGTTTGGATTCGCTCCTGATTCGTTTGTTTGTTTGTTTTTAATTAATTATTTTTTGTTATTGCGTGGGAGGGGGGTGGGAAAGCTTGACTTCCTGTTCCAACATTTTCTAGAAGAACTGACGAAACATGTCTGTCGTGGTTGAAATGTTCAATATAATGGCTTTTTGATGAATTCCATATGATAAAGACTATTCTTGAGTAGTGTACTTGCATGCTCTCCTGGTTTGATGTTTAACTTGGAGGCTCAATATTCTATTTCTGTCAGATTAGAATATTAGTTCTGTTTAAGTTATCAGTAAACCTTTCCGTCTCTCTCCTCGTTTTTATTTTTCACTCAGAATTATCTGTCCATATTTGTTTTTAATTTCGCGTGTTGTGTTTTTGCATTCTATTTGACAGTATTCCAGTTATATTATATCATGTATTTCTGTCTCTCTCCTTGACATGCTACAGTTTCAGTTTATCTATATGTTTTACCTTATCTCGCTTTGCAGTATTTTTCGTATTTTTTCTGTTTTTGTGTGTGTGGGTAACATTAGATCTGAGTGTTACGTGTACAGTCGTTTCTTGTATTCTTGTTACCCACGGCCACTGATTCTCTAGTTCACATACTATCTTTTTTCTATCAGGTTCCATGTGTTTGTTTCTGTATGTGGGTAATTTCTAATGTTGTTTTCTTCTCATCCCGAGAACATCTTCAAGTGTATTTCGAACTCCGTCCTCGATCGTGTACTAATGGTTGTCGATGCACTCTTCTCTGAGGTTTCCATCGATTTCAAAATGTTCTTCAATTTCAGTTTTAATTTTGATTGTGTATTTTATTTGTTGTTTTAATTGCTGTATTTCTTTCTTGTTTTTTTCGACTGGTTTTTGAAAGCACTTACCTTCAATTTGTAATCACTAAGGTCATGTGATAGTCTGATTTCCCTTTTGCCTCCCTCTTTTTTCTTCGCGTCATGTATGCAGTTTCTCCATTGTCTATCTATTCTGAATGGCCGAATTTGTATTTTTTTTTTTTTTTTTGCGTTCGCCTTATTTCTCTAATCCCTAAGGCGGTGTGCGTTGCACTGTGGTTTTTTATTTTGCGCCTATCGGCCCAATGCATCCGACTTCAGCATGCATTTTATGTAAGGGTCTGCTTCCTCCTGCATTTTCTAAGGGTTTGCTTCCCCGGGGTAACGGCCGGTGCTGTGATGGGGATCGAACCTTCGGATTGTGAGCCGTGCCACTTATCCACTAGGCCACGCCGTCCCCGAATTTGTATTTAATTTAACTTAACTTACTTAATGTCTTTATACTGGTTTAGAAGACTCTTCAGAGTTTATGAACAACCAGTTTACTAGAGTGTGGTTTTAACCAATGTGCGAGTCCATCCTAATAGACTCAAACACAAGAGCTAAGCAGACCTGCATCCAGTTAGGCGCCATCTATAGCTGCTATTAACAAAACCACCTGGAAAAGATGCAAAAAGAATGGGTAGATTTGTAACTTTAAATGTGTCCGGACAGCGGCAGTTAAGCCTACTCTTTTCGATTTCCAACTGCAAAGGAATTTGTAACGTGCTCAATACTAACCAGGAGAGTCCGATCTCACTACCCACAGATCAGGGGCATTTTGTCCAGGAGATCCAAGTGAAGAAAATCCTGGTCTGCACCGTGATTCTTCTTCTTCTTCTTCTTCTTCTTACGCTGTCGACGTCGACCTTAATTTTTTCGAAAAAAGCAGCGGTCATCCTGAGGCTGTCGACACTGCCGTAGAGCTTGTGTAGTGTTGCCACTGGTTATGGCCACATATGCTCTCTCTGATCCTCGTATGTCGGGCAGTTTTGCAGCAAATGTTCAGCGGTCATTTTCCCGTTACCACACGTGCATTCGTCGGTGCCACCTATCTTCAATTTGTTGAATAGGTGGTACCTCAGTCTATTGTGGCCAGTGCGAAGTCTGAAGAACACGACCTGCGCTCTTCTGTTCAACTGGTAATAGGCGTCGTTTTTTGTGTAGCCAGTATGTTCTCTTTCCCATTTGGTCATGTATCTAGCTCTAATAAGCCGTTTTGACTCTTCGTATGTCACACTGGTATCTGGTTGTGGTAGTCTTGCACCTTCTTTTACCAGTCTGTCTGCCTCCTCGATGCCTTGGATGTTGCAGTGGGATGGAACCCACTGTACCCCTACCCTTTTTTGGTGCGGACTGCTGGCATAGTTGACAGAGTACTGCTCTTAAATCATTAAGTTCTGGCTTTTTAGTGATGTGACTACGGCCAGGGCATCTGTAAGCAGGACTATATGGCTTTCATTCCTTTTACCTGTCACCATTTCTTCCACTGCCGCCCTCAGTGCCTCTGCCTCCGCTCTGAAATTGCTTGTGTATTTTCCAGTTGCCAATGACTGTGTTATTTTCCTGCCATTTCCTGCCCCTTCGTTCTGTGTTGTGTTTGTTACAGAGCCGTCGGTGTATGCATGGGTCCATTCCATGCTTGGGTAGTTTTTCGTTATGTACCTCAGGGTTGTATCTCTTCTTTCTTTTTCAGTCTGGCAGTTTTTTGTTTCCAATACCTGGTATATTTTCTACCACCTCTGGAAATATATGCTGCCTCCAGGTAGGTTTTCGTACAGTAGCGATGGGCTTTGGTGTTGTTAGTGCGTTCATAGGGTCTTCGCGCATCTTTGCTTTGACTATCTCTGCAAAGTTTCTCCGCTTTAGTTTCCCATTTCCAAAATTGTTTAGTCTCTGGTGCAATGGATGGTCAGTCAGTCTTCTGAGTTTCTCTGCTTGCTGCTGGGCTCTGCAGTCTCTTCTGTCGGTCATGGATTGCAGTTTTGTGATCTTTTCAAGTTCTACAATTGACGTTGACTTCATGCCTCCTGTTATAACTCTCATGGCTTGGTTTTGGAGTTTGCTAATTTTATCAAAGTTCGCCTTTGCGGCAGTTGTCCATGCCGCAATGCCATACTCGAGGACTGGTCTCACTCTTCCAGTGTACCCGTGATTCAAAACCGCGACCCCTGATACTCGAGGTTGATACCTTACCTCGAGACCAGTTAATTTTCGGTGTGTCCATTTAATGTTCTCTTTATTGTCACGAGGTAGTGTGTTCTCTTCTAATTTCTAGTCCTTTCTAGGTTCAGACATCACTCACACACTTCATTGAATTTGTCTTCACGAAGGCATAGTGTACTTTGGATTTAACATCTCTGCATGAGCGCTAAAAGGAAGCACCACTTCACTTAAAACATAACAAGCCATTCACATGTGTGTTAACACAATTCATTGCAAACATGTGCAGAAGGAAACCACTCGGACTATAAAAACGATGAAGTTGAACAAATTGGGAACTATTATTATTATGGAACATTTGATGAATCCACGGAACCAAGGGTAAGTGCATTGACAAAATAAACAAAACAATCCTAGCTCTCACAGAAACTAAGACCCAAAAAAATAAATACACCATGCCATGGATCCTGATGGAAACATGCGTGTCTACAGCGGAGGTCCCTTTATTGAAAAACCCAAAAAAATAAATACACCATGCCATGGATCCTGATGGAAACATGCTTGTCTACAGCGGAGGTCCCTTTATTGAAAGACCCAAAAGAACAGCGTGTATTATGGCTAGGATTCAAAGACATGACATCAATGGATGGAAAGTTATCTCTGAACAAACTATGGCAGTGTACGCTAAATGAGGGGGATAGAGTCGATGCGTAAACAAATAATTCTTTGAGTTGTTTAAAAGCCAGTTGACGTAATTATTATTCTTGGAGATTATAATTCTAAAGTGGGACATTGTGGTTCTAAATTACATTGAGTGTTTTGGAGATTCAGTGAAGATGCTCTGAATTACAATTAGATGCGACTAATGAAATTAGGTAGCGAGCACAACCTGGTCATTAAAAATACAAAACTTTCACACTAACATTTATATTTATTCACTATATGTGAATCCATTTTTCCTGCGATGCACAAGTTTGACGTCATGAACACCTACTTCAAAAAAGCCGAAGGGAAGCGATGGACCTGGCACTCGCCAAACTGGGAGAGTTCGGTGAGACGTACTACATCCTCAAGAGAAACGTGACGTTTGTTACCAACGAATAGACACTACACCGACTTCATATAGTCGCCGACCACAGGCCGATTAGGGTGACAATGAACCTGTCCACTCCTCTCCTCAAACAGCACCTCCAGGTGTCCACAACAATAGATGCTGCGAAGTTTCCAGACCTTATTAAAAACCAGAATAGATAATGCTCGGGATCTCCTACCCACCAACAACTGATGCCCGTACTGAATAGCTCACCACCGCTTCCAAAATACTGAAACCAGCAGCAGGAAACCGTCTCAATGTGGGCACGCAGCAAAATGTTCAAGATCAGAGGTGAGCTAGACAAGATTGCCCTATGCGAACTAAACAAGCAGATCCGACACAGGCTCAAAGAAGTTTATGAGCAGTATTGCTTACAGCGTCTGTTAAAGGCTGCTGAGACAAGAAGTAGTATCATAAAGTGAAGGAAAACGTCACCACAACAAATGAGCCTCGTGATAGCCATGGAGAAGGAAGATAGTACACCATTGACACACAGACAGCAAATTGAGGATGAATGTACAAAGCTCTACACGGTTCTCTACTTATGAAAAACAGTTGTGACCAACAAACCACTAAATATAGATTTTGATTAGCTACCCGATATAGGTAGCGATGAGGTTATGCCCGTGACCCAACACCTTAGGTCATGCAAATCACCTGGTCTGGACGGAATAATAGCAGAAATGCTCCAGGATGGCGAAAATATACTTGCCTGCCAACTGGTCATACTTTTCAACATCTGCCTTCATACAAGACAATTTTCAGACCAGTGGAAGTGCTTCAAGACAATTCTGATCTACAAAAACGGTGACAAAGAAATGCTGACGAACTAAGAAACAATCTGCATGCTATCAACTATTTACAAACTGTTCACAAAATGCATTACCTTAAGTTTGGAAATGGAGCTAGACGAGAACCCCCCGCGAGAACAGGTAGGTTTCAGAAAATAATGACCACCTCCACACAATCAACAAGTTGATAGAGATAGCGCTGGAAGTCCGTACGCCGTTATGCATTGCGTGTGTAGACTACGAAAAAGCCTTTGATAGGTTGAAAATAATTGTGCCGGAAATGCGTTAAAGAACCAAGGTATCGACGAAAAGTACGCCCAGCACATAGAGATAATAAAGGAGGGCTGCTGTCACTGCGGTCACTCTGTTCCACAGCCCATTTTCCATAATTATACACCGAGGAGTACGACAAGGAGATACCAGCTCCCAAAAACTATTCACAGTATCCATAAAGAAGTTTGCAGGTCTCTTACTGGCAGGATTGATGTGTCGTCATACATGGCGAGATGTTCTCATACCTACATTTTGCGGACGACATTGTGATTATCAGCTACAGTATTGCAGAAGCCGAACATAGGCTAAACGATCTGAATAAAACATACTAAGCGATTGATCTGAATATAAATATAAAGAAGACTAAACTTTTACTGATCATTTTTTTGCCTTTCGGGAGAACTACAATTGGAATACGAGCCGATCGAGAATGTCAATTCGTTAGTCTACCTAGTCCAGGAAATCATGAACAACCACAACATCCATAATAAGATCTCACGCAGGAGTTCGGCGGATTGGCTCTGTGTCAACCACATTAATTCGAAACTACAGAAGACGACTGACGTCAAATCAAGAGCTCGCGCCTTCAATAGCATGGTTAATTCAGCAATGGTGTAAAAGTGTAAAGTTTGAAGTCTAAGCAAATCAGACGAAGAGAAGCTCCGAATCACCGAAAGACCAATGGAGCATATAGTCCTAAATATCTTCCTAACAGACAATATCCAAAATACCGACACCCGCGACCAAACTGGTTTCCAGGATGCCGTCGACTCTGCATAAATACGAAAATACAGATGGGCCGACCACGTGGTCCGCATGATAGACGATAGATGGAAGGGGAGTGTGTCTTTCTTGTGCTAATTAACTACACTGCGCCCGCGTGACAACCTACCGACAAGATGGAGAGATAACCTGTACCACGGGTTTTGGGCCGTTATGATGAAGAACATGCACAGATTCAAGCTGCTGTTGGCTACCTGGCATCTGGCCACCTTCCCTGGTTGAATACCGTGATGCGAATATTAAAGTGAATCTACAAAGAACGGGAAATCTATAGTGCACTGTGCCATCGCGATGACAGATTCAATGAAGTGTGTGAGCGATGTCTGAACCTGGAGAGGACCAGAAATTAAAAGTGGTAGCACTACCTAATGACAATAAAGAGAACAACAGAAGCAGTAGTCCACTAAAACAACATTGACAATAGTGTAGGAAACCAAACACCAGAGAAGGAAAAGCACAAATAAAGACTTACGAACTAAGACAGCCACACTTCAGGGCCAGATATCACCGGCTTATATCGACGGCAGTGAGGAATGTGGAGTAACCACCAAGGATCTGGACGCTTTCTGGTTAAAATTGAAGACAAACTCAGGGCAAATGCAGCAGGTAATGTGATGAAGAAGTCAGATCAGATATAGAAAGGACACTCTAGAGGTCACAATAAGTCAAAATGGTATGCTTTATACAGTGTGACTATCCCTTACTTGCTCCTATGTTGTGTAAGACAGTCATAGTGCAGATCGTCGATGCAACAATTACCCGGGCAGCGTGTGGACGAGCATTGTAACGTTACAACAAGATACTTAGTAAGCAGTCCACGTCGTTTGAATTAGCTCGCAGGTTGAACATGATTTCTGAAAAGATTTGTAAAGGGGATACTGGCTAAACTACTGGCCATTGTTGAATACTGCACTAAAATAACACCGCGTTCATTCCAACATAAAATCAGAATAACCTTCTATGCAAATAAATGCGCACGTATCGTCTTCTGTTTTTATGAGAAGGCATAGGGCCATTCCTTGCTATCTCGAGTTCCCTCTGGAGATAGTGAGCTCAGGTTATATCTTCAGTGACAATTTTATTTTTTAAACCTTCATTTTCTACTGAAAAGGGCAGTAGTAGCTTTAAACGTATGACTACGTCGTAGTTTCTGAAACAGAACAAAACTCAATTCACTAATTACTCTTTGCAGATGATCGGTGTCTGCTTTCTGACGAAGAAAATAAACAGCAAAACTAGTTGAATGCGCTTGCGACTACCTGTGCTAAACAGAATATGCGAATTAGTGAGAACAAAACAGAAACTATGATGATCAGTAGAACACCTGGGCCACTCAAGATAAGTGTATATAATATTGCTCTTCAACAAGCCCATAAATTCAAGTATGTGGGAAGTATTTTATGGCAGACGGTAGGATCGACAGGAAAATTGAGACTAGGTGTCACAAAGCATCTGCTGTGACTTATCAGCTGTCCCCACTGCTTAGGCACCCGAGCATTAGTTTGGCAACAAAACAACAGCTGATAAACAGTATATTTATGCCGACTCTGCATTACCAGTGCCAAACATGGCCTCTGTCCAAGGCACGTGAAAGCAGAATTTCGACATGTGAAATGAAGTGTTTCAGGAAGGTCATCATTGTTACCAGGAGAGACAGAATGCGGAACGACGATATTCGAAGTATGGTCGGCACTAGGTCGTGTGCCGAAGACATTTCCAGCCATAAAATACGTTGGCTTGGCCATCTCATGAGAATGCACGCTCATCAACTTCCACCGATGGCTTATAACGCTGGTAGATCTGGCTACAGGGCAAGGGGTCGACCGCGAAGCAGGAGGATATATGACTTTAAAGTTATTGTGGACTCAGATTAAGCGACGCAGCGCACATGGTGCAGGATAGACGACCTAGCCTCCCACGACGCTCAACGGCACAAGTGGAAAGAAAACTAACTAGCTGTTTCAATTTTGGAGTTAGCTACGGCTGCAGCCTCCTTGCAGAAATTGTGTGGAACTAAGTATATCGTGGATGAGGAGCTGTGCTGAACCTTGACACATGTCCAGAAGTGTGGCTGTTTCCTTCACGATTAGTTTAGATGTTGCAATCAACTCTCGTGTCACTACTCGGTGAGAATGACGTGGTAGAGAAACGTTGTCTGAAATGGAGGAGAAACGTCCTCTTACGTGGTCGAGAAACTTCGCCTTACATGGTTTAGGAACGTCGTCTGACATGTTCGAGAAACGTTGCCTGACATGGTAGAGAAACGTCACCTGACATGGTAGAAAAACATCGTTTAGTATGGTTGCGAAACGTTGTCTGACAATTTTTGAAAAACGTTGCCTGATATGATCCTCAAACGTCCTATGACATGGCAGAGAAAAATTGATTGACATGGTCGATAAAACATCGTCTGGCATGATCGAGAAATATCGCCTGACATGATAGAAAAACGTCGTTTGTCATGGTTGAGGATCGCCGCCTGAAATGGTAGAAAAACGTCTTCTGACATGGATCAAGGAACGTCGCCTGACATAGTCGAGAAACGTGGCTTGACATGGTCGAGAAACATCGCCTGATATGGTCGAGAGACGTTGCCTGACATGGTCGAGAAACGTCGCCTGACATATTCGATAAACATCGCCTGATATGGTCGAGAGACGTTGCCTGACATGGTCGAGAAACGTCCTCTAACATGACCGACATAGGTCGCCAGACATAATCAAGAAACGTCTATCACTCTCTACTCTACTCGTGCATGGCTGCACAGACACGAAACACCGTACTGGACCTTCATTCATTGATGAATATCAACACGTTTCGCTCTTTCGCTGATAAAAAAAAGCGTATTATAAAGTGCTGCTCCTCTTTGGTGCATGTCACTAGAGTGCTGTCATCTTTAAAACGTATGCTATAACGTTATGTGGTTTGTCTACACCGTGATGCCCCCTGCTATTCGCTCGTTAAGTCCTTATCAACGACACAGCCAATATACATGACAATGGCAATGTATTTGGAACTTACATATCTTTCTCTTTATCTTGAAACCGAACCTTTGATGTTTTCACAGTCAGACGAATTAACGTGATTATTTCTACAATTGCTTATAGCCTCGTACAGTTCGAAGTCCAGTGTTAAATTATTGGTATGCATGTGCACAGGGGTGATACAGACAGTTGAAATATGAACCTGTGGCTGTTTAGATTGCTACGCCCCAGACGATGATTCATGAACTGTCCCTTCCGGTCAAGCATGGGGTAGTTGTCATTTGATTGGTTCTGATCTCTTCTCCGTACTGGGTAGCTATCTTTTTCTCAACGTGTGTGATTTGATAGTATTGGTGTTCACAAGCTTACCCCAATGTTACAAGTTCATATGCATTCCCGTTTTCCGATAGCCACATTGAGTTATGAACCGGTTTCGGGCAGCTAAGTAGATGCATTCCTTGCTCCCGTATGTGAGCTTGCAACCCTTGATAGCTGTGCAGTACATACTGCTGTATTTATTATCTGGATCATGCCTGCTCTTTGTGTCTATTATTTGGAACAATGCCTATTGAAGAATTATGTATATCTGATATCAGCGTAGGTCATGAATCTATAGGTCGGGACTAGTTAGGGACAGGCTGCATTCACGAATTGCTTGCTGTTTGTATTCATTTGGGTTATTACAAAGTTTTAAATCGCACTTACTTTTTGCCAGTTGATGACTAGCAGTCAGGACCGTGTTCTGTGGAAGTTTGTGTACATTTATATACCTAGTTTACCATCTAGTTTACAGTTTCATAGAATCTTGTATCTATAAATTTCAATTATCGACAACGCATGGGCTCGCAGTTACCGAGGCCAAACTCATTAAACCGCGAAGGTCAATTTATCTAGGGACTTCGCTGACCAACGCCTAGGTCAAGGCTATTAACGACAGTTAAGCCGCTACCACCAGTCACAGAACGACAACATTTTAATGCAAAATACTCTACTGTGTGTACCCTGTGAACTTGCTGATAGTACTGTACTTCATTCGCTCCATTGTTATCAACACAATGGCGTAGGCGTGCGAAGTCTGTAGTGCGATCGCAGCACTGACGATTTCAGGTTTAGTTAGTTCGAGCTCTAGAAATGGGTTAGATTTCCCCTTTAAGAATTTCGGTCACCAACTGTTGATGTGTAGTGCGTCCCCATTAACAAAACTGCTTCTAACTCTGTCTCTGGTTCGCGTACATCATCACAATCAATGTGGTCGGGGTTTCCCTACTGTCTCCTGTTAGTTTCAGGCATGCTGACCTTTGTATGTATGTTACCATTTAGTGGCGGTCAGTGATCTCATCAGCTCCATGTCTACTGCCTAATCACTGGAAATGCTTTGGGAGAAAACCCTAAGAAAATCTGCATTTTTTTCTACCGTTGTCTTTACCATGTCTTGCCACTGAATAAGGGTAGCTGAGGACGAGAGAGTGATGCTGACGTGCGGAACTCTCATTCACTATCATCAAATCGCCCGCAAGTCAATTTGTCACGATTTTTTTCATAGACGCAACTGTCTAAGAACACAAGAACAAAAAGAGGGCCCTTGATATTTGGTGAATGGAATATTCTTACCCTCATGGATCGGGCAGAAGCTGAAAGATCTGAGAGCCAATCAGCTCTGATTGCCAAAGAACTTGCTCTAAGTGAGATACGCTGACCAGAAGAGGACCAACTTACAGAAATTGGTGAGACTCGCTGACCAGAAGATGGTCAACTTAAAGAAATTGGTGAGACTCTCTGATCAGAAGATGGCCAACTTACAGAAATTGGTGAGACTATCTAGGCAGAAGAGGACCAACTTACAGAAATTGGTGAGACTCGCTGACCAGAAGATGGCCAACTTAAAGAAATTGGTGAGACTCGCTGACCAGACGATGGCCAACTTACAGAAATTGGCGAGAGTCGCTGGGCATAAGAGGGCCAATTTACAGAAATTGGTGAGAGTCGCTGGGCATAAGAGGGCCAACTTACAGAAAGTAATGAGACTTTTTGGGCAGAAGAGAGCCAACTTACAGAAATTGGTGAGGCTCGCTTTGCAGAAGAGAGCCAACTTACAGAAATTGGTGAGACTTGTTGGGCAGAAGAGAGCCAACGTACAGAAATTGAAGCCGGCTATACTTTTTTCTTGAAAGGACGTGAAGTCGAAGACCGGTGTGAGTCGGGTGTTGGCTTTGCTATAAAATCAGGATTGGTTAGTGGTCTCCCCAGTGCTCCAACCGGGATTAATGACCGTGTAATCATGCTGACCACCACCTTGGCCGGAAATAAACAAGGCTCCATCATCAGTGCATGTGCCCCAACTATGAATAACTCGGAAAACACCAAGGACAAGTTCTACCATGATTTGGAGACACTAATCGACGCTGAACCAAAGAAAAATAATTTGATCATTTTGGGTGACCTCAATTCCCGAGTGGGTGATGACTTTGTTTCATGGGACGGGGTAATTGGCAAAAATGGTATCGGTTAGCTGCAATAGCAACGGACACCTACTTTTTAAGACCTGTGCGGCGACCTTACTTATGAATACCAATACAGTGTTTCCTCTCCCTATCGCAATAAAACTACTTGGACGCACCCACGGTCATAACACTGGCATCTGATTGATTGTGACATTGTTCGCAGCCGGGATAGCCAGGATGTACGTGTGGCGAAGGCTATGTGTGGAGTAGACGGGATCACCAGGATGTACGTGTGACGAAGGCTATGTGTGGAGCAGACGGGATCACCAGGATGTACGTGTGACGAATGCTATGTGTGGAGCAGACGGGATCGCCAGGATGTACGTGGGAAAAAACTATATTTGGAGCAAACTACTGGACGGAACACAGACTGGAGATTTCTAAAATGAACCTTTGTTTCCAAGCTCCTGGGCGTCCACAAAACACTATAACCTCAAAACGTCTCAACATCCCCGGTCTCAGAGATAACTGCGCACGAAAATCGTTTGCTTAAACACTGGCAGATCAGCTAAATAAAATGGACAATCCTATGACTAACATAGAATGCAGTTGGACCCCCTTGATCAAAACGGTTCACTCTACTGCCGATGATACTCTCGGTACCTCTAAACGCAACCATCAAGATTGGTTTATGATTGATGAGAACTGTGAATTGATCAAGCCCCTGTTAGACGAGAAGCATCGCAACCACCGAGCATACACTGACAGTCCTCAATCTGTGGCAGAAAATAATGACTTCACAAGAGCTCGAGCGAATGTACAGCGACAGCTCCGTGATATGCAAGATACGTTGCTCAATCAGAAGACTGATGAGATTCAGACTTTTGCTAACAGGCATGATATGAGAAATGTTTACAGTGCTCTGTGGGCTGTCTACGGTCCGTACAGGTAAGATCTGACACAGCTCCTAAGGGAAGATGACAATTCTGTAATCAGTGAGAAAAATAAGCTCCTGGTAAGATGGGCCGAACATTTTGCTAAGGTCCTTAATAGACCCTCTACTGTTAATAAAGAGGCCATTGATCATCTACCAGAAATAGAAATGAATGAGAGCATGGATAATACTCCGACCGAGCAGGAAACTAGGGCCGCGATTTATCTCCTCGCAAACGATAAAGCTCCGGGAGGTGACACCATCCCAGCAGAGATCTATAAAGTTGGTGGCCAAAAAATGGCTGATACGCTTATTCAGTTGTTTTGCGAAATGTGGAAGAAAAAGAGCATCTCACAAGAATTCAAGGACGCTTCCATTGTTCATTTACATAAGCAGTAAACAAATATGTGATAACGACAGATGGATATCTCTGCTGTGCGTAGGAGGGAAAATGCTTGCAAATATTCTTCTCCGCAGACTAAATATTCACCTGGAGCAGGAGCTACTACCCACGATTCAATGTGGCTATAGGAAGAACCATGAGACCATCGATATGATCTTTGCTCCAAATTAGATCCAAGAGAAGTGTCAAGAACATAATGTTTCTCTCTATTCGACTTTTGTGGACCTCACTAAGGCACTTGATACTGTAAATCGCAACGGTCTGTGGAGAGTTAATGGCCAAGTTTGGGTGCCCGGCAACATTCGTTGCAATAGTGCAACAATTTCATGATGACATGAGTGCCAAAGTTATTGATCTGCCCCTTTAGTGTTTCTAACGGTTTAAAGCGGGGATGTGTGCTGGCCTCGGTTCTTTTCAGTATGCTGTTTTCTAGCCATGCTGTGGAATTCCTACAGCAATTGCAACGTCGGAGTAGGGCTTCATTACCCCACTGACAGCAGGCTATTCAATCTGAGAAGGTTCAAGATCAAAACCAAAATCTAAAAGGTAACCATAGGTGATTTTCTTAATGCGTATGACAGTGCCTTAAATTCCAATACGGAGTTTGACATGCAAGAATGTATGGATCATTTCGTCGCTGCGTGTAAAAACTTCGGACTCACCATCTCTATCACAACAACAGAGGTCCTACATCAACTGGCTCCAGACATTTCCTGTCCATAGCCTTCAATCAAGGTACACGGTCACTGTTTAAAAAAATGTAAACAAAATCACGTACCTTTGCAGGACTTTATTCCAAGTCATTCACATAGCTGATGAGGTGAATATAAGAATAGCTAGAGCAAGTGCGGCATTTGGTAGACTTCATACTAGGGTGTGGGATAGGCGAGGGATCAGAACTCAAACATTTGGTAGACTTCATACTAAGGTGTGGGATAGGCGAGGGATCAGGACTCAAACATTTGGTAGACTTCATACTAAGATGTGGGATAGGCGAGGGATCAGGACTCAAACATTTGGTAGAATTCATACTAAGGTGTGGGATAGGCGAGGGATCAGGACTCAAACATTTGGTAGACTTCATACTAAGATGTGGGATAGGCGAGGGATCAGGACTCAAACCAAAATAAAGGTCTAAGCTGCAATTATTCTACCTACCATCTTATATGCATGTTTAACCTGAACCGTCTATAGTCGCCATGTCAGGAAATTACGTCACTTACATGCACTGCCTGTGGAAACTGCTGAGGATTAGATGACAGGACATGGTGCCAAATTCAGATGTGTTAGTGGGATCAGGCATGTCCAGTATACACAGCATGATATGTACAGCACAGCTGAGATGGGCTGACCATGTGGTACGCATACTGGATCAACGTCTACGAATAGAGCTCCTCTATGGTGAACTCCAAAATGGCAAGAGAGCAAGTATAAGGACACAAGAGATCACTGATCCAGTGCGAAATTAACCACGATGACTGAGAATGAATCGCCACCTATCGCACAGACTGGTGGAAAAACGATGCCTATTACCAGTTGAACCGAAGAGAGCAGGTCGTTGTCTTCAGACTTCGCACTGGTCTCAATAGACTGAGGTATCACCTATTCAACAAATTGAAGATAGGTGGTACCGACGAATGCCCTGTGGTACTGGTAAAATGACCGCTGAACATCTGCTGCAGAACTGCCCGACATACGAGGATCAGAGAGAGCAGATGTGGCCATCACCAGTGGAACTGCAAGACAAGCTGTATGGCAGTGGCGACAGCCTCAGGATGACCGCCGCTTTTTTCGAAAAAATAATGGTTACTGTCTGACTGCGTACGAAGAAGAAGAAGAAGAACAAGCACAGACTGGTGCAGAACTATTGTTGCTAAGGGTATTCAGAGACATGAGGCATAGATGAGGCAATCCAAAGACGATCGGTCTGCAAGTCAATTCACATTAACTCTTCTTCAACCCCGGTGGAAGGATCTGATTTATTTCCCTGTACAAAGTGCAGCAGACAATTCAAGGCTCAGATTGGCTTATTTAGCCATCTTCGAACTAATGAGACCAGTTTACAGTGAATGGTGACATGAGAACAGTTTACAGTGAATGCTGACATGAGACCAGTTTACAGTGAATGCTGATAATGAGAACAGTTTACAGTGAATTCTGATAATGAGAACAGTTTACAGTGAATACTGACAAAGTGGTCCTCATCGATTATGATGGACGAACAACAGTTCATGGCTAACGTAATAAGAAGGAGAACTTAGTTTTGCACACTGTCTAATGACTTTAGATGTTAATTAGCAGCTGATTGAAAGTCGGAAAGCCTAATTCCAAGTGCAGCATTATTTCTCCATTGCAAACGTTTATGAAATTTCGTTTATTTTCTTCCCATCTGGTAAAGTCTCTGAGTACGCCTAGTGGTCTTTGTTACTTCGATTCCGCATTTCCAATATGATTATTCCAAGCAAACCTTTTTTATCAAATGTCACTCCAAGATAAGTGCGGTAGCTTTCTTCCTTGATGAGGGTTGTCTCTAAGTGTATGATAGCTGTTTGATCTTTGAGGGATGTTATATAGGCTTTTTTTTGTTACATATCACATCTTTGTCATTGTCATTTGTGTAACTCGACGAAGGCCCAATCATTACAAGATGGAATTACGAAAAAGTCATTTGGATCCTTTACATACAGCTGCCTGACCTCAAAGTATAGAATGATGCAAACATGATTGTAGTGATTAAAGACTGCAATATATAAATATACTTCAAATTGCAAAGGAAATCGCTCCCAAAGGATTATGGCACAACTGTACCTCATAATGGCCTACCACTCTCCAAGAGCACCAGCAAGTTATGGAAAGACATAAAAAGGACAAATAGTCTCAAGCCTCAATTGAAAACTACAACGAATCAGCATATGCAGTGGCAGAATTAAGAGAATAAAATGTGAAACTGAAGGAATACAATGAATCTTGAAAAGGACGATACTTCTTCTTCTTCTTCTTCTTACGTTATCAGATATCGACCTTTATTTTTTCTAAAAAAGCGGCGGTCATCCTGAGGCTATCGACACTGCCATAGAGCTTGTCTAGTGTTGCCACTGGTGATGGCCACATCTGCTCTCTTTGATCCTCGTATGTCGGGCAGTTTTGCAGCAAATGTTCAGCGGTCATTTTCCCGGTACCACACGGGCATTCGTCGGTACCACCTATCTTCAATTTGTTGAATAGGTGGTACATCAGTCTATTGTGGCCAGTGCGAAGTCTGAAGACCACGACCTGCTCTCTTCTGTTCAACTGGTAATAGGCATCGTTTTTTGTGTAGCCAGTGTGTTCGGTTTCCCATTTGGTCATGTATCTAGCTCTAATAAGCCGTTTTGACTCTTCGTATGTCATACTAGTATCTGGTTGTGGTAGTCTTGCACCTTCTTTTGCCAGTCTGTCTGTCTCCTCGTTGCTTTGGATGTTGCAGTGGGATGGAACCCACTGTACCACTACCCTTTTTGGTGCAGACTGCTGGCATAGGTGACAGAGTACTACTCTTAAATCATTAAGTTCAGTATTTTTCTGGCTTTTTAGTGCTGTGACTACGGCCAGGGCATCTGTAAACAAGACTATATGGCTTTCATTCCTTTTACTTGGCACCATTTCTTCCACTACAGCCCTCAGTGCCTCTGCCTCCGCTCTGAAATTGCTTGTGTATTTTCCAGTAGCCAATGTCAGTGTTATTTTTCTGTCATTTAGTAGGCTCAGGAATGCTCCTGCTCTTCCGTTCTGTGTTGTGTTTGTTACAGAACCATCGGTGTATGCATGGGTTTAATCCATGCTTGGGTGGTTTTTCGTTATGCACCTCAGAGTTGAATCTCTTCTTTCTTTTTCAGTCTGGCAGCTTTTGTTTCCAATACTTGGTATATTTTCTACCACCTCTGAAAATGTATGCTGCCGCCAAGTAGGTTTTCGTACAGTAGGGATGGGCTTTGGTGTTGTTAGTGCGTTCATGGGGTCTTCGTGCATCTTGGCTTTGGCTATTTCTGCAAAGTTTCTCTGCTTTAGTTTCCCATTTCCAAATCTATTTAGTCTCTGATGCATTGGATGGTCAGTCAGTCTTCTGAGTTTCTCTGCTCGATGCTGGGCTCTGTAGTCTCTTCTGTTGGTCATGGATTGCAGTTTTGTAATCGTTTCAAGTTCTACAATTGGCGTTGACTTCATGGCTCTTGTTATAACTCTCATGGCTTGGTTTTGGAGTTTGCTAATTTTATCGAAGTTCGCCTTTGCTGCTGTTGTCTATGCCGCAATGCCATACTCGAGAACTGGTCTCACTCTTCCAGTGTACAGTTTCTTTAGTATACTTTCGTCTGCTTCCCAGCTTGTGCCAGCAAGTTTCCTCACGATTGCCATTCTTTCTCTGGCTCTCAATCGGTTTCTCTCGATCTGACTTGTCCATGTCATGCGCCGATCAAATGTGACTCCCAGGTAGTTTGGGTGTCGTTTGGCCGCAGAAATTTTCCGTTAAGACTTAATTTGGTGTTTTGGGCTTTGTTTGATAGCGAGAATATCGTACATGTCGTTTTTTCCTCGTTTATTTCGACCAGCCATCCGTTTGCCCACTCTTCCAGCGATGTTAGGGCCTGCTGCATCCGATTACTTGCTATGGTGAGATTCGATACGAAACAATGATGTTAGTAAAGTCTTATAACTAAACATAATCTTCCCCTTGACAAACCTTCACATTGGACGAAGGCGGTAGAATTAATAAAGTAAAATAAGCTGCAGACATCTGCTAAGAGATTATGTTCAGAAAGCAGCTTGAATGTTAATAAAGATCAGTATTAACATTATTAGAAACGAAATCCGAGCAAACAACGGTCAATTTGATATTACTGCCCCAGTGAGGAAATCCATCACATTAGAAGAACTACAGAACGCTATTTGCAAGCTTTACACCAACATGTTTCTCTGTCGAGATGAAATTAGCAATGAAATGTTTATAAATTTTAGCCAATCAGCAAAGACAAATCTGCTGAGACATGCAACCACAGATGGGCGAAGGGAAGGGTACCCAAAGTATGGACAGACGTTCTCATACCCATATTAAAGAAAACAAAATGCAAGACCAATGCTTGAATGTATCTGCCAATAAGTCTAACGAGCCGTGTGGGTGAGGACTATGGGTCCTGCTGCCGAAACAACTTGAATTTAGAAATTGTTATAGAAGACCAAGTTCCTTTCCTGCTTCATGTAGTAGATGATTTCTTAGACCATATTAAGGTTTTCGTGTAATGCCTCTCGCGTGTGAGTGTGTGTGTATGTGGGTGTGTACGTGTGTGTGTGTACGTGTGTGTGTACGTGTGTGTGTGTGTACGTGGGTGCTCTCGATTGTGTTTATAAATATAGTCAACAGTTCCCTTCCTCGGTACCTTTTCGTCCATAACAGTAACCACGATTCCTTGTACAGTTCGGGAGAATGGGTTGTGTCGCTACCAGATGTTGAGCCTGCCAACTTTGCCGTCAGACGCAATCGCTTTGACTATTGAAACGTTACGCTCAACCATACAATGCACATACACATTCACTCACTTACGATCGTACTTCTTCCCTCACACATACACAATACATATGCATTCCTTCGGGGATATAAAATGGAGAGTTCCTCTATCGCTGTTACTATAGAATTAACCTAGCAGGAATGTCTACCTGCGACGAGATGCCAGTTATATTCGTAGTGCATGTGCCGGCTGATGATGTTTTCTCGTCCTTAAACAGATAAATGTGTGGCTTTATTTAAGTTGTCTCAAACGAAGGGGGGATGATGACGCTTTCTAGGCTATTTTCGTCTCCTAATTCGTCTCTTAACTCCGTTTTTAAAAATGAGGTTGTCTTAGTGTACAGTTTCCGACGTATCTATTGGAAACCAAATAATTAGATACTGTAGTAAAAAAATTTAACAAAATTATTGCAAATAACAACACATGAAAAACATATATCGTGAGGCAGAATCTAAAACATGAATTAATATTTGGGTAAAGCCAGTCAGAACTTGAAAAGAAGGCAACAAATAACAAATATCAAGGAAGAGACGACAATATGACCAAACAAATAGTCAGGTAAACTTCTATGATTTAAATACATGAATCTGTGTAGTGGCTCGATGATGTGTGATAATAGTAGTGTCCTATCAACATCACGATACATCAGTCTACATCATTCTGTAACCAGTAACTAACAACAGCTGTAGTGCCCATCTACATTGTATTCACTTGTCCGGCATGGTTAACGAAGTTCAAGTTCTGGAGTACCAGCACATGTGAACCAGCTACCCCCGTCTGTGACTACTAAATTCACGCATTTGTGTACCAATTACCTCATCTGAGATGTTTAATACACGTACGAGTGTTCCACTTACCTCATATGTGGTTAATAAATACACGTACTAGTCTACCGGGGGTCGCTGTAGTCAAGAGGTAAATGCACTTGTCGTGAACGGAAACGGTGAATGATCGAATCCCGCAAGTTCCAAGCAGCCCCTGGTCTCACGGGAGGTAAGACCAGGGTGCCTGCATTCTGAGTTACCTTCAGTCTTATCAATTAATAATCTTGCCACTGATACAAGATAACTCGGATAAGAGAATGAGATTGATGACCAGCGTATATTCTTCCTCACTTTAATCCAAATACTGCGCACGTCACATCATTAAGACAAAACCGCCCGATGTTGTGGCATCATCCCTTCACGTTGTCAATAACGTCTTTTTACTAGTCTATAAATAACCCCGTTTGTGTTTACTGGGTAGTAATAGTTGTTCATCGCAAGTGAAGAAATGTGTCTTCAGAAGTGATCGTTTATGACTGTGCAATCCGAAACGAGCGCGATATATTCTATCACAACGTCAGATACAGCATTGGGGATTGGACCATCCTGCATTCTGTCCTTTTGATCAGCTCGCTTTATTTGCACCGTAGCCACGACTCTCTCGTTAACGATGCGAGCACCATGTGATGGCAGCATATCAAGCTAAGAGGTTTGGAGCAAGCAAAAGTATACAATAAATTAATTATTTACCTCGTCTGTCAATGCTAAGTACACGTATGAGTGAACCAACTTCATCTCCTGTGAATATTGAGCCACAATTTTGAGTATACCAACTACCTCCAAAGTGATTCAGTTCATACGTCTTCTCCACAGTGAAGATCGGCTGCGAACAATCTCCAAAGTTATATGTCTCTTGTCTTGATGGAACAATCTCCCAGGCGTTTCTCTGCTCATCGTTACCCTCTCACTTGTGGCTTAGTTTAACTTAAATTCACCTGCCCTAAACTTTTTTTTCCAGCATTGTTTTCAGGAACATGCCATGTCTACATATGTGATCAAAATACATCATCTGTCGAACTTTGATTACGTTCAACAACTCCCTTTGTGTCCCCAATTTGCAAAAGACCTCGTTATTTGTTGTCTTTTCTTTCCATGAGTTGCCCCTCTCTCTTCTATTTTTCCTCTTTACTAACTCATCAATTTTCTTCTAAAAAAATGTGTTCATTGTCCATGTTTTCACGCCGTAAAGTAATGACAAGTAGACAGAACAAGTGATCACTCATTTGTAATTTTTTAGTGACCTCCTTGTATGCCAATTTATGATTCATGTTGGTGAAAATTTTTGGCTATTTATATTCTCTTTCCGTTTTCTATCTCGCATCTCCATTTCTGCCTTATGATTACGGGAGAATAGTTTGAGTGAATCAACTCGTCCTTTGTAATTACTGAACTGCAAGTACGAGAGGTGTTCAAATGAAACTGGACCGAACTGCATCCAGTGAACATACGTCATACGTACAATGCACATGATGACGTTACTTCAGACTTAAACAGCACATACAAATCGTCAAGTTCACACAATTTCATTATCCTCCGACTCATAGTTTCATCAGCAGACAGTTGAAAACATGGCGGGGGTGATACGGAATCCGTCCAGAGTTGATCAGCCATAAATGATTCGGTTTCTAGCTGAAAGATGTCGACCAAATGACATTCATCGTAGAATGCAGGCAGTGTATGGGGACAAAAGTGTGTCGAAGACAACAGTGGAGAACTAGTATATGCTGTTTATACCTGAAAGGACGTCATCATGCGCATCACACGTATGTTTATTTGATGCAGTTCGGTCCGGTTTAATTTGAACACGCCATCGTATGTATGGATCCACTATCTCTTCCGTGAATACCGAAGTACAAGCAAGTACCCATCCGCTATTTCGTATGTGAATACTAACGTTCAGGTATGTATGGATCTTCTATCGCGTCTGTGATTACATAATTACTAGAATTTGAATCCACTACCTCACCTGTGATTACCAGAACACAAATGCAAGTGTTCTTGATTACTAGAGCACATGTGAAAGTGCACCGACTACCTTGTCTGTGATTACCAGAACACAAATGCAAGTGTTCTTGATTACTAGAGCACATGTGAAAGTGCACCGACTACCTTGTCTGTGATTACCGCAGCACATGTTTGAATGAATCATCTATTACCTCTGTAGTGACTGTAGACGAAATATGCAGGAGTCCTCTTCTATATATGTGGTTACTGGAGCTATGCTATGGGAAAATCAGAATCGTCTACAAGCTGAGTGCTTATCTATATGGGACATCCTTTACTAACTGCGATTTATGGATTACAGGTCTGAAAGAATAGTTTACCATCGCTCCCAAATTTGAAAGAAAAGAGTCGTTGTGGTTTTCAAGCACTTTGTGAAATGAAACTACTGATATTTGCTAGATTTCTAATGAATGATGTAATATATATACATATATATATATATATATATATATATATATATATATATATATATATATATATATATATATATATATATATATATATTTTTCCTTTTTTTTTCTTGGCGATGTTTAAAATCTGTATATGTATTTTGGTTGAGCTTTGTCTTCTTGTTCTGTTGATCTGCGTTTAGTTTTTTTATTTGTGGTGGTATTTTGGTTCTTTCATTCGTTTGTACTGTAGTTGTTTTTATTTTATGTTATGTGGAAGGGTAATATTTTGTATGCATGGCTGAAGCAGGATAGTTTTTTTTTTTTGGGGGGGGGGGGGGGGGGGGGTTATAATTCAGATGTTATTTTAAGTATTGTCCCATGTATATTCAAGTTGTGTTTGTCCTAATGTGTTCATTTTCCCTTTTTTTATACAAAAAACTACCCAAAAAATATGCTTTCTTCCCTTATTACATGTATATTTATATCATTTTTAAATGTTCAGAATATTTAGAGATGCTATGGTTATTTATTTTTTGTTACATTCCAAGTCGTTGAGTTTAGTATATGGAGTTTCATTCTGCTATGGCACGTTTCCCAAATAAATATTCCGGCATCCTTCTCTTTTCGTAACATACAATCATCTTTCTAGTTTGTACATCAGTAATTATTGAAACTGTATTGTGTTAGTTCATTGGCTTTGTGTTTTGGGATTAACATTACGCTCACTCGCTGCATTGCTGCCACAGACACTCAGCCTAGTTGAGTAAATGATTTTACAGCTGGGTAAACCTGCACGAACCGTGAATATTTCGCGATTCCGATTCCTTTACTGAAAGACAATCGCTCTAACGGGTTTATCTTTCTAACACATGTTAGAAGGCAATATTGTTTTAGTAGTTTGTACTTTGTTCTTTGTATTCATGTAAAACAAATGCACGTAAAACAGATGCAAATCTTTTTACTAATTTTATGATACAAGTACAAGTTTATCAAGCAAACAAAGCTTACATTATACTACTAAATATGTGTACTGATATGTTTATATAGAAAGACGATCTAATCATAATGGGAGGTGCCAACAGACGCAAACTGAAAATAGAACGCGGTGGGAAGCTTGCCCTGGACACGTAAGTACAGAATAACATTCAACAACTTATCACGCAATGAAATTTACTTAATACACGGAATTCTGAGAATGGATGATTCTTTACCAATCGGTAAGCAACAACACCAGCATCATATGAGACAAAATGTATAATCAACTGATGTGCTGTTAGTACATGGTAATAGTCAGGTGCTTACTGGAGAGAAAGAACAGTTACGGATTTGGAATCTGTCCTGTGTGGCAGTCTAGATCAGTCACACTGTATCCTGTACTGTGACCTTACACTTTTCAGTAACATTATTTAATAGGTTACATTGAAAAAATAGGTCTGCGATTACAAATACATTAGATACGCCTGTAGAATAATATAAACTAAGTGGTCGCGTTGAGTGTGTAACGGTAACATCAGCGTAGAACATGTTCTCTATTTACATGATGAGTGTGTACCGGTAACATCAACGCAGAATATGTTCTCAATTTACGTGATGAGCGTGTACCGGTAACATCAACGAATAACATGTTCTCCATTTACGTGATGAGCGTTTTCCTGTAACATCAGCGCAGAACATGTTCTCCATTTACGTGATGAGCGTATACCGGTAACATCAACGGAGAACATGTTCACAGTTTGCATGCTTAGAATAGTTAGATAATGGTCAGTAGTTTGCAATCGTATGGTGTGTACAAAATCAGACTTTGCTGGGTATAAATTGGATAGCACCTGTCTCACCTGATGGCTAGACAGGTCAAGGAAACGAGGGGATGGAAGTGTGACGGATGGGGTGTGGGAGCTGGGGGTGGGGAGGGGCTGGGGTGGCGCTCTAAATCACGCGAAACAACACAACAAAACAGTGCAAGGAAATAACAATGGCAGTTGCCAATACTAAATACATTGTCCACATATTACATCATCCATGAAGCAATTGAGACTATAACAAGTATGATACGTATGACAATGACTTTTGATTTTAATTAAGCAAAAAAAACATACCATAAAATATTCATAGAAACATAGGCACAGAAAAATACATGAATAATGGTATTTCCATCACACACGCACACAACATTGTCAAAGTGCGAAATGATGACTATAAAAAAAAATACAAAACTATTTAATGGAATCACAAATAAACAAATTAAGGTAATAAAGTTCACGATTGCGTAAAATAAAAGTTTCAATATGAAATGTTAGAGACCTCCAGTACACGCACGCACACAAACAAACACATGTACGCATACATACACTCACACACACATACATACATACATACAAACGCACACAAAACATACACACATAGACACACAGACACACCAACAAGCGAACATATATACACGCATGTGGAACACACAAATACACGTACACATATACACACAAACACACACACTCACACCAACAAACGCGCACATGCACACGAGTACATGTACATAAATACAAACACGCAAACACGCACGCATTCGCACACATTTTGTCTTTTGGGCAGTGAACACATTTGTTTTTTTATTTTTTTAAATATTATGGGAAACAAATATATGAGCGTATTATATACTCTCAAATGTACGCGTTTATGATATTTTCTCAAATATGTGAATATATGATAGACTCTCAAATATGAGAGTATTATATGGACTCAAATATGTGAATATTTGAAACTCTCAAATATGTGAGAACATGATACTCTCAAATATGTGAATATATGATAGACTCTCAAATATGTGATCATATGATACTCTCAAATATGTGAGCAAATGATAATCTCTAATATGTGATCATATGATAGACTCTGAAATATGTGAGCATATGATACTCTCAAATATGTGATCATATGATAGACTCTCAAATATGTGAATATATGATACGCTCTCAAATATGTGATCATATGATAGACTCTCAAATATGATTATCATATGATAGACTCTCAAATATGTGAGCATATGATACTCTCAAATATATGAGCATAGACTCTCAAATATATGAGCATATGATAGACACTCAAATATAATGATACTGATCCATTGAAACGATGACGACGTAGAAGTACTTCGACACTCAACCGCCATTATAAAGTCTATGTGTTCCACTGTATGATTCATTGATTTCAGCAGTAAGACAAGATGTTACATATGATTTTTTAAATGTACTTAGTATAATAGAATTGGATGGTCTAGAAAAGATGTCCAATCTGACTTCGTTGAGAAAAACACACTGGTCTTTCATGTAGCCAGAACAACAATCTACACATCATCCAGCCAGATGCTCAACATCTTTGCCTCAGTCACTGTCATTTTCTGATGCTCAATTATAACACCACTAGGCTACCAGCATTAAAAGTTCACTAATAACAAACAAGTTCTAGACAAAATTGTAAGTGATATCGGGCTTTGCAATTGGTTGGCGAAATTACCCATTCTGTTGTTTCTGTTGAAATGAATTATTAGTGAGGATGATATTGTAGAAATTGGAAAGTTCATCAATGGAGCATTCAGTCGACGATAATCGAAAGATAATATTCGGATTAGAAAACAAATCATATCAGATAGGAAAAGTTACTGGATGTAATGTCACAGAACTGGTCTTAAACAAGTATGGTTTCTTCATGTGGTGTTAGAGAACTGGTCTTAAACAAGAATGGTTACTGCATGTGATGTTAGAGAACTGGTCTTAAACAAGAATGGTTACTGCATGTAGTGTTAGAGAACTGGTCTTAAACAAGAATGATTACTGCATGTGATGTTAGAGAACTGGTCTTAAACAAGAATGGTTACTGCATGTGATGTTAGAGAACTGGTTATAGACAAGAATGGTTACTGCATGTGATGTTAGAGAACTGGTCTTAAACAAGAATGGTTACTGCATGTGATGTTAGAGAACTGGTCTTAAACAAGAATGGTTACTGCATGTGATGTTAGAGAACTGGTTATAAACAAGAATGGTTACTGCATGTGATGTTAGAGAACTGGTCTTAAACAAGAATGGTTACTGAATGTGATGTTAGAGAACTGTCTTAAACAAGAATGGTTACTGCATGTGATGTTAGAGAACTGGTTATAGACAAGTATGGTTACTGCATGTGATGTTAGAGAACTGGTCTTAAACAAGAATGGTTACTGCATGTGATGTTAGAGAACTGGTTATAAACAAGAATGGTTACTGCATGTGATGTTAGAGAACTGGTCTTAAACAAGAATGGTTACTGAATGTGATGTTAGAGAACTGTCTTAAACAAGAATGGTTACTGCATGTGATGTTAGAGAACTGGTTATAGACAAGTATGGTTACTGCATGTGATGTTAGAGAACTGGTCTTAAACAAGAATGGTTACTGCATGTAGTGTTAGAGAACTGGTCTTAAACAAGAATGGTTACTGCATGTGATATTATAGAACTGGTTTAAGACAAGAATGGTTACTAAACATGATTTATCTTATCGCTCTATCTGAACTAAATCTGGTTTTTTCGCATTAAGCCTGTATCCAATCCCTTGCACTGGTAGTTTGTACAGCTATTTGGTGTTCCAAAAGAATGTTACTAGATGAGGATACAGCACCCTTTTCCGCTGCATGTTACGACGTGGTACGCATAATAGAATGAATATACGATTGTTTTTGTATATTGTCATCAGCTAATGATCTACATGAACGACCAGCATCCACATCCTTCGCCGTCTGTTGTAAGAGACTGAGTACCTGTCGGTCTGTCCGGAGTGCAATATTGCCATTTTGCAAGTAACATAACACAAGAACAATAATATACATTCTAGAGACGGATAAAGCAGAGCTAATAGCAATGCTTCATGAGCAGGTATTTGTCAATGTTTAAGTTTGTCTTATTGAATAACCAAAATACACACCTTCTCTCATTTTATTCTGAACAAATGCTTGACCAAGATTTCAACTATTTAGATAGGCAGAAAGAAAGCAATAACAGTTTCTTGCATATTTTTAATATAAGAAAAATATTTTTTATTCGGAAAAGAAGGGGCGGGGGTGGGGTCGTTTACGTGTAACGTCACTAGACTTGGAAATCTTGGAATTCTAGTATTCAAACAGGCAAGTTAATGTCTACTGCTAGGAAGTCTAAGGTTATTATTTATCAGTAATCGGTATTTTAAACTTCCTGCGGCTCCCCCCCCCCCCTCCGCCCCAATCGCACTTCTTCATCAAACACTCACAAAATCCTAGGCTTCTGCCAATGTAATCAACAGCTCATTAACTTCCCACACGCAGCCCCCTTTGCGCATTTATAATTCATTTTGTAATAATCAAATTGAAAATAAAAATTTAATTTCAACAATAATAATTGTGTATTTACACGAAATGGTAATTAATGAAATAAATGGCATCTAAACCAGGTAACTTCACACACAAAATTACATGTTGGATACAAATAAAAGTATTGACATAATGTGATTCTTATATGAGCTGTTTGGCTAATTAAAAGTGTGTATATTTATGTTTCAAATTGCAATTAAACCAACACAACAGTACACTTAAATGTCAAATAACCAGACTATTCCCTTCATGCATTACTAAGATTGACATTTGATGAGAAGCCAGGCCGTTCAGAGGCACAGCATACTGACCAAGACGTCGCGTCAGGGTCAGGCACAATTTACTGACTAAGACCATCTTCCATGTTTCGTTCACTGGAAAAGCTGTTTTTAAGGCAATCTGGCTAACGAGATGTGAATCGACGTTATTTCCGTAGTAGTGCGCGTCACGCATATGAAGCCAAGCATAGCATAGCCGTCTGAGGACCGTGGTCCACCTTCATCAGCTCGCGTGGGATCTGAGGAAAGCTTGCACAAACCATCACTTAACGCCCTTTTCAGAGCGCACACAAGAGTAAACTTACTTGTTGTGGGCATTAAATAACAACAATAAACAACAACATCAAATAGTGGTAATCTGGAGAACTCATCAACAAAACTGAAACGGTTAAATATTTGCCAATTAATTCTTTCTGTCGACGGTTTTTTTTTATTCCAAGACAGATTCAGAGACTGCTAAATTAAAAGAACGAGCAATTCATTTCTGTCTTAATTATCATCGTTTTTGTGAAGGGATAATCCATTCAAATGAAATAGATGGATAATTGCATGCAGTCAACTTTGACCATATTTCGAGCAAACAGTTTTTCAGCAAAATCAAAATGTTTGCATCTCTAACTCAATGTCACTTGTTTTACCTAATTCATTAAAATGGCTGCCTATACTCGTCAAAACGTTACATTTATTTATTTTTTAAAAGTAATTTTAATCCATATTATTCTTTACAGTTCATTTAATTTACATTATTATTCAAAGTGTGAAAAATACTATATTAATACAAAGAAATGCTCAATTGAACAAAACACAAGAATATAAGCTAATTAGTGGTTATATTAATCTCGCAAACATTTCAGCTGAGAAAACAGCATTGAATTTAGAAAGTTCACAAGACAATCAAATCTAGTGTCAATACAAATAGGAAGCAGAAACAGGGAATGAGATTTTTGTTTTCGTATTCTGTTTTTTAATTACAATGTTCCACACTTGCATTGAATGTGTACTTTTTTACTTTTTATTTTCTCTTGTGCACCAAGTGTTATAATGAGTCTGTCGACGTTAACCTGTGTAATAGGACTTCACTGAAGTCATTTATCATTCTGTCATGTGGTCTTTCTTGTGCGTTGTTGTCAGATCATGTTGTGTTGTATGCGCCAAGTGGTAGTTTGTCAGCTTACGTTGCCATGTCAACTGTGTCACTGTATTGCTGTGTAGTTTGCGCAGGATTTCGCCTGATCACATTTCATTAAATGGATCCATCCTCAGCTTCCAAGAAGTCAGCTATCA
This sequence comes from Ariolimax columbianus, assembly GCA_036924085.1. Lineage (NCBI taxonomy): Eukaryota > Metazoa > Mollusca > Gastropoda > Stylommatophora > Arionidae > Ariolimax > Ariolimax columbianus. Next base: position 26,534,903 of record JAVGWX010000002.1, read on the forward strand.
CAAATTTTCTTAGGATTCTCCAGAACAAGCCCAGCACTATGCAGGGTGTTTGGCTCAACAAAAGGGCAGATTGAAGTCAGTGATAAGCAGACGCAAACTACTCGAATCGGTTTTACTAGAACTTGAAATCAGTTTATTGATTCTATATCTCATCTCTTGCCCTTAATGTTGACGGCACGCCATTGCTGACCAATAAAGTTCAAATTCTGAAACGATGAGCAGTGTAGTTCATTTCTCTCCTAAACTGTCCCTTCATCATCGGTCATTAGGTCACGCCATCCATTTTTTGAGTTTTTTTTAAAAAGAAACAGCTCGACATTACTTTCAGCGCAGTTGAGGTCATGAACGGGATCGGCTATATTTTCAGCTCCAATATCCCTGGGACCGATGCGGTTCCGTACAGATAGTCAAGTGCTTGTTCGTGAACTAACAAGCTATTCCGTTTCAACTGGGAGGATGGAGAGAATGAACTGAGAGACCCTACCATTCTTGATATGCAGAAGCACATCTACAATCACTAATCTTATCAATTGCAATCAAAATTATGGCTTGTCTGATTAATCATTTGGAACATGTCTTATTTTTCAGACACGCAGTTGGACTTTCGAGCCATTCGCGGAGTAGCCGATATTAAATTTGAAGAATGTTAAATCCAGAAGAGCTACAATGCCTTTTATAAAACTTTTGTTGACCTAAACAAGACCTTCGACTTTGTCAACAGAGACGGACACCTATACAAGACCTTCGACACTGTCGACAGAGACGGACACCATAAGAAGACATTCGACTCTGTCAACAGAGACGGACACTTAGAAAATCATGACGAAATAAGGTTGCTCCGATGAATTCATCCCATATGTCCGACTGTTTCGTGAAATGATGGTGGCTCGTGTACTGAATATTGGAGAACTGTCGGAAACCTTCTCAATTACAAATATAGTTAAACTTTGCTGCGTGCTGGTCCCAGCGTTCTAATGCATAATATGTGCTACTATGCTAACAGATGCAGCACATATCTCTAACTGGCGTACATAACAGATATCGGGGTGAATGGAAGATGTTCAATTAGATGTGATTACAGTGCCGCGTGGAGGTGAAAGAAGCAATTATCTTATCTTTCATAATTACTGATCACTGCGCCATTAACACTTGTTCAGACCAATATATGCAGACCAAACTAAATTAGTTTCTATTGCATGCACACATTTTGGTCTTACAGTCGAGACACAGAAAACGGAACTAACCTTCCTAGCTTTTGCCTTGACACAAGCAAAACGCCACTGTACATGGCCAACATCAGGAAGTAGTTCACAGCTTTGGTTGCGTAGGTAGTGCCCTCACTGAAGAAGCGTATCGACTGAGGTCTACAAAAGGATTGCCAAGGCAAGTGTTGAATTTAGAAGACCTCTAGTAAATATTTGGGACCGACAAGAGATCCATGATGTCACCAAGAGTAAGGTATATTGTGATGTGGTTCTAACCGCTTCTTTGAGCCAACGAAACATAGAAAATGTAAAGCATACATGTCAGGAAATTTAACAATTTCCACATGAGCTGTCTCCACCGGCTGTTTAGGATCAGCTGGCAAAATAAAATCTGAAGCCCTCAACAAGACAAGACTCTCGAGTCTCTGCAATCTCCTGCAGAAAGTCCAGACAAGATGGACTAATCATGTTGTTTGCATGTCAGATTACTACCTCCACGCGCAGCGACTGTAGTGTGAGTTCAGTACAGGCTCATGGGAAGGAGTTTGAAGGGATGAGAAGAGATACAATGACTCAATGAAAGTGTATGAGAACAGTTTCCCTCTTATTTCGTCACCAGCGAGATGTTCGATCCGGACCGCTCAGCCAAGTGTACTGCCACCATACATGATGCTTGTGGAAGGCGTGGTCTAATGGTTAAGTGACGCGGCTCACAATCCAAAGGTGCTGGGTTCGCTCCCCATCGCAGCACAGGCCGTTAACCCGGGGAAACAAACTATTACAAAATGCAGAAGGAAGCAGACCATTACATAAAATGCATACCGAAGTCGGATGCAATGGGCCGACAGGGAAAAATAAAAACATAGTGCAACGCACATCGCTTTGTGGAATAGAGAAATAAAGCGAACGAAACAAATAAATACATAAAAATATGCTCACATCGGTGAGCAGAGTATCGTTACGGCGTCAAAAACCAATGAACAGAACAAAGACAGTCCAACTACCAGTTCAGTTCTCGGGTGCCCCACGTGCAGCAAAATTAGTTGCGCAAAGATAAGACTGTTCATTCATTTGTAATCACATCTGACCATATATATTTGATACTGCTACCACCTTAGCTTGCACTTGGTAACTATTATGGAGTCGGTACAAGAGGTGGCTGTCACATTATTTATATTGTCGAGTACTCTCATCTATCCCTACTTGTGGCATTCGTGGACTGTATCCGACATTTCATTTTATACGTTATAGTTGTTCTCTCCAGTTCCTTGAATAAGCACGAAACCTCCCACTGATAATAAAATACATATAAGAAAACTAATAAATCTAGTATACAAACAATAAATAACATAATAATTTTGCTTGCAAAACGTATATATTGCTTGCAAAACACATTTCTTCAACCTCCTTCGTTTCTTTCGTCACAATTCGTCACAAAATGCTGGATTCCCTCTCACCCTGCCACGTCACATGTGGGCGACAATATCTTGTCCTGGCATGTAATATTTATAGCTTGTTCATGTTCCATCCATTGCCGATCTTTTATAAGTTAATGTAGGTCGTTATAGTGACTATTAGTCTGTCAGTTTAATGAGGTGAGTTGATCGCTTACCTTCATTTGCCTTTCTCGACTAATAACAGTTAGATGCCTGTTCTTACAGGCAGCAAACTTGGTTGCACAGACAAATCGCTAACCAGTTCTCTTTTCTGATAGAGACAAGCGCCTTAAAAGTTATATCAGTCGCTTGTATTTTGGCATATTCACGCAAACGCACTCTGGCGCAAAACATCAACCGAAGATACTCTAAACAAGTTAAGTATCTTTACCCATGATTCATGAATATGCTGCAACCATCAAGCAGTGTTCAGAAAGTTATACCCAGTAGATTAACACTCTGGACAGTTTCAATACAATGTTTAAAGTATGTGAAGTGAACGGTCCAATAGCACTATCAATCAATGTTCCCTTAACACAATTTGGTAGTAGTTTTGCCACGTTCGAAACATCAACACACAAAGTCCTCCATAGTTCGTTCACACAAAGTCCTACATAGCTCGCTATCATCAACATTGCGAATGAGTGTGGATAAATCATGCCCCAGACCATTCTTTGATGTTATATACCCAGGACTTTCTTTGTTTGCTTCCTTCAACCTTATTTCCTTCAACAATATTTTTGAGATGAAGTCATGACTTGTTACACTCCCAAGCCATGTATGTTTTGAGCGATTCCTAATTGACAGAAGTGATTCCTGTTGACCTGCCATGGAAGTTATTTTATCTCTTACATAATCATTCCTTTTATATTCTTTATAAAAGTAAATCAAAATTCTTCTACAGCATTTATAATCAAAAACATGTATTCTTTTTTTCAATTTCATCAGTTAGTGCCTAGCTCTCACAAACGTATACCATAATAGACAGCTCTAATGATTTATATAACTTGACTTTGACTCCAGTGCTATGTTGCTTGTCCAGGTCACATTTATTTGGACATGGCGACTTGTATAAATTTAATTGTTAGATCTTCCGTCACTACATTTAAATATTTAAAGGAATTAACTTCAACTTTTTAACATTTATTATGATGTTTTTAGAAGATTATGGTGTCCATTCTCCAATATCTTGCTTTTTCTGTAATCATTTATATCCTATATGCTCTAATCACTTTCTCCAATTATGTGGCAGGTTTCTGAAGTTCTAGTTCAAATCCAGTCAGAATATCAATATCGTCAGCAAAACGTTAAAAACAGAACGGTCGACAACAAATCGTTTTGCATGAGGTATGATTCTGGAATGTCTCCTGCATAATATGCTCTAAATATGTTGAACAGTTCTGGGGATAAGATACATACTAGCCGTACTTCAACTGTTGGTTAGTTCGTTTCAAAATTGTTGAACAAATTTAGCGATTTATATTAAATTATCCTCTTGACAGAATGTACTGAATTTGTGTGTGGATAGTCACGAACTTAAGAAAATATGTTTTGCCTATCTAAAACTGTTCTCCTGTAAATTATATTTAATTTGGGGCTATTAAAATAACACTGATCTGGATTTGGTATACCTATACAAGTTTTACAGTAACACATTCCATTATTCCGTTCAATGTGTACTATTGTCTCCAAAAGCTGAGGTATTTGTAGTAAGGAATCGGGAATCTCGTTAAAAACATTTTAGACGAATCGTCCATAATTTTTCAACCATGTTTATGGCGTTTCTATAGGTCATTTATTTTCCGTTAGAAGAGGTTGAACGAGCTACATCCTTACCAATTCAATAATGAGTTTGAAGTGCAAATTTATGACAATGCTGAAGATGACTGTTCTATTGTATAATTACTTGTGCAGAGAAGCCACAAGGAAACCTTTATATAAGGACATACAAGGTCATTGGAAATAAACACATCATGCCCTAGGTATAGATAGACTCCCCCCCCCCCCTCCCAATTCGGTAAAACATGGCTTACAATCTGTAAATGGCTTGGCTTTGTTCGTTCCCAATCTCCCGCTACCAAACCCGAAAGGGGCTTAAGTGGCAGAATGTATTCCAGAAAACAAATTGCGCTGTGTCGTAGTTTACAGCTTCACTACGATATTTGCACCGTTCGGTCCAACACATCCGACTTCAGAAATCATTTTTTGAGTACCGGGTTAGCATTCCCTCTTCGATCCCTTCTCCTTAGCCAGTCTGCCCTGTTGCAGCCTGTTATTCAGGATCACCGCGTGCAGGTGTAGTAAGGACTTTGCAGCTCTGGTTCGCTGGCTCTGACGCTAGCAGTCAGCTATGGGTCGTTGACCGCAGCAGCTCATACGCTGCTCAGTATCAAGTCTGTAGATAATAGTCAAACGCAACAGGAAAAGGCAAACCGATAACTTCGTCAAAGATGTTATTGGACGTGAGATTGTGTAAATGATTAGGAAAAATTAACTTGTTACACTTCGTAAACTAAAGGTTCGGCTGCAAAGTAGAAATTTCAAAAACTGCTTCATGGAGATGTGTTAGGTGCAGCGGATTCATTTTTGGAAATCTGTTAGTGTCAGGAACATAGTTTGTGAAAAACTACACCTCACGATGCAAATACCTTAGGCAGATTCGTGCGCTCAGGATGAAACGCTACGACATAGTATATTTGGACGAATCGTGAGTAAATGCTCACTATACAAACGAGAAAAGATGGCAATCACTGGACGGAAACAAGAGAAGGGTAATTCCAAGTAGCAATGGTCAATGTATGGTCAATATCTCATGCGGATAGCAAATAAAGGGGCCTTTTAAGGGACGCAGAACTACATAGTTCACATATAATAGAGGCTACCATACTAAAATGAGATTTTTTTCAGGAATTGGTTGGGAAACACACTTTTTCCCACTCTGAATAGGCCGTTATGCCTTGTCATGGACAATGCATCATATCATAATGTTGTAGCGCAGGAAGACAAAATTCCAATTTCATCAATCACGAAAAAAGTAATCATGAATTGATTTGCATAAGAAAATATACCTTTTTGTCACAACACTATAAAACAAGAGTTATTGCAACCTGTGAGGCGGACTAGGAAGACAAATATGTTTTAATTGACAAGATAATTGTAAAGCATGGCCACACTTCTCTTCGACTACCACCGTACCATTCACACCTCAACCTCATAGAGCTGGTGTGGGTTGTAGTCAAATGTCAAGCTGCTGCACAGAACAAGATTTTCAAACTGTGTGATCTTAAAGACTAGTCACTTGATACCATCTCAACAATAGATATTGAGTGCTAGAATAAATGGGAAGAGCATGTGCTCCAAGAGGATACAACATATTGGCAACGAGATGGGTTGCATTTTATCCAGCTTTTAGCAGTAGTTAATCTCTTCGTGCCGTCAGAATCAGAATAGAGCAGCTCCTATGCCAATCTCAGTTGCTCACACCTCCACCAATTGCTTCACAGCATATTAAGAACTACGTCTTTATGAATACAAACTTTGTAACTACGTCCCAAGAAAATACACCAATTGATAAAGACTGCAAATCGGACAATTTAATGCCCTCACTGTCCAATGTTCTGCAATATCCAAGGGGATCATCTCAGTCACGTTCGCAGCAACAGACACAACCAAGTTGTACAGCGGAATGAAAAGATAGTGATCTTATTTTTTTTTTTAAAGCAGCAACAACTGGTATTATATTTTTCTGCTCTGAACAACGAATCTTTCATGATCATCTTGAGTCATGTGAAATCTCAAAATCACAGTCTCGTTTAGGACCCGTGCCGCAAAAAGAAGCGTAATACCATTTGATAGGAGAAGAAGGTTTAACTTTACATAAACTAATGAAGTAAAGTTCTCTATGCCTTATTAAATGACAGCACATGTATTATGGATACGCCTTTGGAAAAGGTCGCCACCATTTTGTGTATTACTGTAAAATCTAAAGTTTTGTTCACATTGTTTTTGTGCGTATGCAAAATTATGTAACAAAAACGGCTCTAATAAATAACTACGTTTCCTGTACATTTGTTAATGATGAAATCTTAAGCTCGTATGAAATACAATACTGCTAATGCCGAAGATAGATGTGTTGGATCGAAAGGTGCAAATATCGCAGTCAAAAAGTAAACTAGCGACACAACGCATTGCGTTCTCCAGACTACACCATGCTACTTGCAAAGCCCTGTTCAGGACTTGTTAGTGGGAGATTGAGAACGAACGCAGCAGAAGAAGATCAATACTGCTTGCAAAAATTGATTGTTATAATTATAAGTATCGTAGTTTTTAGAAAATTGAGCGAGAGTGTATTCAATAATTTTGGAACGAACTCGCTGATGATGGAGGTGTCATTCGATCACTATTCTGATATCAATTCCCTATTCTATATTACTTCTATTTTTTATCTAAAACAAGACTGTTCTTCGGCCAGTATGGACAGTGTAAACACAGGTGCAAAGTATCTGAAGTGTTGTCAGGTTGTGTAGTAATCTGGCCAGTGTGAATATAAATGCAATGTATGTGTAGTCATGTCAGGTTTAGTAGTACTCTGGTCAGTTCACTGTGTGTGTAGTCATGTCAGGTTTAGTAGTACTCTGGTCAGTTCACTGTGTGTGTAGTCATGTCAGGTTTAGTAGTACTCTGGTCAGTTCACTGTGTGTGTAGTCATGTCAGGTTTAGTAGTACTCTGGTCAGTTCACTGTGTGTGTAGTCATGTCAGGTTTAGTAGTACTCTGGTCAGTTCACTGTGTGTGTAGTCATGTCAGGTTTAGTAGTACTCTGGTCAGTTCACTGTGTGTGTAGTCATGTCAGGTTTAGTAGTACTCTGGTCAGTTCACTGTGTGTGTAGTCATGTCAGGTTTAGTAGTACTCTGGTCAGTTCACTGTGTGTGTAGTCATATCAGGTTTAGCAGTACTCTGGTCAGTTCACTGTCTGTGTAGTCATGTCAGGTTTAGTAGTTCTCTGGTCAGTTCACTGTGTGTGTAGTCATATCAGGTTTAGCAGTACTCTGGTCAGTTCACTGTCTGTGTAGTCATGTCAGGTTTAGTAGTACTCTGGTCAGTTCACTGTGTGTGTTTCTACATAAGAAGCAAACGTTGATGATTTCAATATGCGTTTATGATTTCTGAAGGATTTGGGCGGGGTAGGGGGGGGGGGGGGGGCATTTCAGGAACGTTACAGTGTCTGCACGGTGAAACAACAAATAAATAACACTCATACCGGTAACGGCATTTTTAATATGTCGAGGTCCGCCAAGAGATTTTTAACGTAAACGAAAAATACCGCAAACCTCCAGCGGGCGCACTACAATTGCAAAGACTAGGCTTGTATTACATTCATGACACGAAAACCTAGGTCCGTGCTGGGGACTGAACTCATGTTCTTATGATTGGAAGACTAGCAACCACTGTTCTTCTTAACACACACACACACACAATAAATACACACACATCCAACACACCGCACAAATACATGTGCACACACAAAACAACGTAGTTGGAAACCTGCCAAATTACGTTCAGAGATAGTCAACTACAAAAATTTAGAATTGAGTGTGGTTTCACATACAAACAATTTTCTTAATCACTCCATAACGAAGACACGGTCTGCACAGTGCAATTCATTTCACGCATGATTGAGAAATCCGTCCAATGAATGCAGATAATTGCACATATGCCTGTTACGCTAATTACACAACACCTCTACAATGTGTTCAGTTTTGAGGTGGTAAATGAAACAGCTTTTTCGTGTATATACATACTAGTGTATTGAAAATAACAAATCTACCTTAAGTAGAACATGCTCTCCTTGATATGTTAAATAGAACAGGTCTAATTTGATATGTTGAATAGAACATGCCTACCTTGATATGTTAAACAGAACACGTCTATATTGACATGTTGAATAGAACACGTCTACCGTAACTTGTTGAATAATACACATCTACTGAGTTTGTTGATTAGTAAATGTATAATTATTGTGTTTACTAAAAAAAAAAAAAATGTACTTGGTGTGTTTACAAGAACATATCAATTTAGTGTTTTTTTACTAGATCTTATCAGTTTAGTGTGTTTACTAGACCGTATCTGTTAAGTGTGTTTACTAGACCGTATCTGTTCAGTGTGTTTACTAGACCTTATCTGTTTAGTGTATTTACTAGAACATATCAATTTAGTGTGTTTACTAGAACATATAAATGTAGTGTTTTTACTAGAACATATCAATTTAGTGTGTTTACTAGAACATATAAATTTACTGGTTGTACTAGACCTTATCTGTTCAGTGTGTTTACTAGACCTTATCGGTTTAGTGTTTTTACTAGACCTTATCTATTAAATGTGTTTACTAGACCTTTTCTGTTTATTTTTTTACTAGACCTTATCTGTTTAGTGTGTTTACTAGACCTTATCTGTTTAGTGTGTTTACAAGACCTTATTTGTTTAGTGTGCTTACTAGACCTTATCTGTTTAGTGTGTTTACTAGACCTTATTTGGTTAGAGTGTTTACTAGAACTTATCTTTTCAATGTGTTTACTAGACCTCATCTGTTAAATGTGTTTACTAGACCTTATCTGTTTATTTTTTTACTAGACCTTATCTGTTTAGTGTGTTTACTAGACCTTATCTGTTCAGTGTGTTTACTAGAGGTTATATGTTTAGTGTGTTTACTAGAACTTATATGTTTATCTTTTTACTAGACCTTATCTGTTTAGTGTGTTTACTAGACCTTATCTGTTTAGTGTGTTTACTAGACCTTATCTGTTTAGTGTGTTTACTAGACCTTATCTGTTTAGTGTGTTTACTAGACCTTATCTGTTTAGTGTGTTTACTAGACCTTATTTGGTTAGAGTGTTTACTAGACCTTATCTTTTCAATGTGTTTACTAGACCTCATCTGTTAAATGTGTTTACTAGACCTTATCTGTTTATTTTTTTACTAGACCTTATTTGTTTAGTGTGTTTACTAGACCTTATCTGTTCAGTGTGTTTACTAGAGGTTATATGTTTAGTGTGTTCACTAGAACATATGTATTTATTGTGCTCGCTATAATATATTTGGTGAATTCACTATACAAATTATACTTAAGTGTCTTTACTAAATATTTTTCAAATATATTTCAACAAAGAATGACCAATTGTCGAACTTCAGCTGAGTAAATAAAACTTCATTTGATTCCATAAAGGATTTGATGCACTGATACATTATTCAGCTTAATATAATTAAGATGTAAAAAAAGATGTGAAACATGACACATAGAATGACTTGTTCAGAAAAACATTTTTATAAAGGGAAAAATAAAAACTCTGGAGAATATTAGAGGACTGGGGAATACAAGGATCAACTGTTAGAAAATTTGTCAGCAATGTACAATTTGAACACAAACATAATAGGAACAATTCTTTGAATCACAGTGGTTTTTTAAATTACAGCATGAGTATAACAAGAATGTATGCTTTCACTTCTGTTGTTCAACATTTAAATGAACAAAATAACAACAGAAAACAGTTAAGTGGCAATACTAGAAGTAGATCCTAACTCGGTACATAAATGACTCTTTGCGGACGATCAAAGCCTGGTACTCTAGGATGAAGATAGGCGGCACAATCATTTGAATGTCTTTGTCCAGTCTAGAAAAGACATAATAAAAAGACTAATTGAAAACAGAAACTCTCAGGATTAGCAAACCAGGTCCACTGAATACAAATATAAGTTCTATCAATCTTAAGCATACTCAAGAGAACAAGTATATAGATTGTATTTTTACATGAGATGGAAAGCTTGATTTAGAAATTAAAACTAGATCTCAGAAAGTTTCTGATATTAAGTATCAACTCTCAACTAAATCTCAGAAAGTTTCTGATGTTAAGTATCAACTCTCAACTAGATCTCAAAAAGTTTATAATGTTAAGTATCAACTCTCAACTTAATTGCAGAAAGTTTCTGATCTTAAGTATCAACTCTCAACTAGATATCAGAAAGTTTCTAATGTTTAGTATCAACTCTCAACTAGATCTCAGAAAGTTTCTAATGTTAAGTATCAACTCTCAACTAGATCTCAGAAAGTTTCTGATATTAAGTATCAACTCTCAACTAAATCTAAGAAAGTTTCTGATGTTAAGTATCAACTTTCACTATAGTTTTCACCCTTGAACATCATCTTGGCAACAAATCAATAAATGATGAGCATTTTTTTTATTCCATCTCTGAATTCCAATGACATACTTGGTCCTTATCAAAGCACAGGAGAGGAAAATTTCAACAAATGAAAAGAAATGCCTAAGTCATTTCAGGACAGAACATTCAAAAGTTTGATCATGTCAAGACAATGCCGCCTGAAAAACTCCACCTGTATGCATACAATACAAGATGACCTGACTATGGGACACTAGAAAGTTGTTGTAGCAAATGTATATATGACATTAAAATTCCTACAATAACATAACATGGAGTTACAACATCTGATGAATCACAAATTACTAAGAAAATGCAACTTAAGTGTCCCATTGTGCATAATGACATATTTTGAGGGAATTGTAAGTAAGTAATTATTGACTAAAAAATTCAAACATACTGTGTTGATAAGAAAATGTCTTTTAAGTGTTTTACCAGAAAATGTCTGCTTAGTGTGCTAACAAGATAATGTCTGCTTAGTGTGTTGACAGGAAAATGTCTGCGAAGTGTGTTGACAAGAACATGTCTGCTTAGTGTGTTGACAGGAAAATGTCTGCTTGGTGTGTTGACATGAAAATGTCTGCTAAGTGTGTTGACAAGAAAATGTCTGCTTAGTATGTTGACAAGAAAATATCTGCTGAGTGTGTTGACAGGAAAATGTATGCTTAGTGTGTTGACAGGAAAACATCTTCATAGTCTGTTGGCTATAATACATATTCTATGTGTAAACTACAAAACATATTTTTTATTTGAAAACTATAAAACATTTTATTTGAAAACTAGAAAACATCTCTGTTAGTAGACTAGAAAACCTCTAATTAGTGCGCTGTAGCACGTTTCGTGCGTTTAGAAGAAAAAAAAACATCTATGTTTGTATAATAGAAATCATCTACTTTGTTTGTTGACTAGGAAAAACTACTGTCAGTCCTGAACCAAAGCTGGAAAAGGGGTATTGTACCCCAGGCATGGAAAGATGCAATACTGGTACCAGTACCAAAAACAGGAAAGGACAAAACAGATCCGAATGGATACAGGCCCATAAGCCTACTGAGCTGTGTCGGCAAGCTGATGGAACGGATGATAAACACCAGACTGATGTGGCATCTGGAAGAAAAACGAATACTAATTCCACAGCAAGCCGGCTTTAGACAGCACAGATCCACTGAGGACCAGGTCATCCTCATAGCCCAGGAGATAGAAGATGCCTACCAGGCACAGAAACACACAGTAGCTGTTTGGGTGGATCTGGAAAAGGCATTTGACAAAGTCTGGAAGGATGGACTTAGAGTCAAGCTAAGAAGAAGTGATGTTTGTGGGAAGATGTACAAGTGGATCAACCACTACCTCAAACAAAGAACGGCCAGAGTCCAAGTACAAGGGCAGATGAGCAAAAAGGTGACACTCGAGCAGGGAGTACCCCAAGGGGGAGTACTGTCACCCACACTCTTCCTGGTATATATAAACGATATTACAGAGAATATACCAAGAAGAGTCCATAGCTCAATGTTTGCAGACGATCTGGCTATGTGGACCTCTGAAAAGAATCTCACCATAGCAAGAAATCGGATGCAAACGGCCCTAACATCGCTGGAAGAGTGGGCGAACTCATGGCTGGTCAAAATAAACGAGGAGAAAACCACGTGCACAATATTCTCGCTCTCATTAAAACCCCAAAGTACCAAACTAAGCCTAAATGGCAAAATCCTGCAGCCAAACGACAACCCAACCTATCTGGGAGTCACATTTGATCGGCGCATGACATGGAAAAGTCAGATTGAGAGAAACCGAATGAAAGCCAGAGAAAGAATGGCGATCATGAGGAAACTTGCTGGCACAAGCTGGGGAGCAGACGAAGGCATACTAAAGAAACTGTACACTGGAAGAGTGAGACCAGTTCTCGAGTATGGCATCGCGGCTTGGACAACAGCAGCGAAGGCGAACTTCGATAAAGTTAACAAACTTCAAAACCAAGCTATGAGAATCATAACTCGTGGCATGAAGTCAACGCCAATTGTAGAACTTGAAAAGATTACAAAACTGCAATCCATGACCGACAGAAGAGACTGCAGAGCCCAGCTGCAGTCAGAGAAACTCCGAAGACTGACGGACCATCCAATGTACCAGAGGCTAAACAATTTGGGAACTGGAAAACTAAAGCGGAGAAACTTTGCAGAAATAGCCAAAGCAAAGATGCACGAAGATCCCATAAACGCACTAACAACACCAAAACCCATCACTACTGTACGAAAACCTACTTGGAGGCAGGATATATTTCCAGAGGTGGTAGAAAATATACCAGGTATTGCAAACAAAAACTGCCAGACCGAAAAAGAAAGGAGAGATACTACCCTAAGCTTCATTACGAAAAGCTACCCAAGCATGGACTGGACCCATGCATACACCGACGGCTCTGTAACAAACACTACACAGAACGGAGGGGCAGGAGCATTCCTGAACCTACCAAATGGCAGAAAAATAACACTGTCATTCGCTACTGGTAAGTACACGAGCAATTTCAGAGCAGAGGCAGAGGCACTGAGGGCGGCAGTGGAAGAAATGGTAACACACAGTGAAAATGAGAGCCATATAGTCCTGCTGACAGATGCTCTCGAAGTAGTCACAGCGCTAAAAAGCCAGAAAAACACGGAGCTTAATGACTTAAGAGCAGCACTCTGCAAACTGTGCCAACAGTCCGCACCAAAAAGGGTAGTGGTACAGTGGGTTCCGTCACACTGCAACATCCAAGGCAACGAGGAGGCAGACAGACTGGCAAAAGAAGGTGCAAGGCTACCACAAATAGATACCAGTATGACGTACGAAGAGTCAAAACGGCTTATCAAAGCCAGGTACACGTCCAAATGGGAAACCGAACATACTGGTTACACCAAAAACGATGCCTATTACCAGTTGAACCGAAGAGAGCAGGTCGTTGTCTTCAGACTTCGCACTGGCCACAACAGACTGAGGTACCACCTCTTCAACAAATTGAAGATAGGGTGTACCGACGAATGCCCGTGCGGTACTGGTAAAATGACCACTGAACATCTGCTGCAGAACTGCCCGACATACGAGGATCAGAGAGAGCAGATGTGGCCATTGCCAGTGGAACTGCAAGACAAGCTCTATGGTAGTGGCGAGAGTCTCAGGATGACCACCGCTTTTTTCGAGAAAATAATGGTTACTGTCTGACTGTGTACGCAGAAGAAGAAGAAGAAGAAGTTTGTTGACTAGAAAACATCTTCATTTTTGGTATACTAGAAAACATCTTATTGGTTTGCAGACTGGAAAACATTTAGTGTGCCCACTAGAAATCATCTTCTTTGAATGTGGACAATAAATCATCTTCCTTGTGCGCAAACTTTAAAATATCTTCTTTGTTTGTAGAGTAGAGAAAGAATGTCATGTGTGCAGCTTGGAAAACAATCTTTTGTGTGTCTAGACTAAAACATATCTGTTTAGGGTGTCAGCTAGAAAACAGCTACCTTGTTTGCATACTAGAAAACAGCTTCCTTGTTTGTAGACTAAAAAACAACTTCCTTGTTTGTAGACTAAAAAACAAATTCCAGATTTGTAGACTAGAAAACAACTTCCAGGTTCGAAGACTAGAAAACAGCTTCCAGGTTTGAAGACTAGAAAACAGCTTCCTTGTTTTTAGACTAGTAAACAACTTCCTTGTGCGAGGACTAAAACAATTTACTGACCGTTTTGACCTCATGGATCCTACTGAGTTGATGATATTACATACGAACGTATGTATTTATATTACAAAACAGCTATTTATTTTCTGTATAACAAAACAATTAGTTCGCAAACAGATATGAACACAATCAGATATTATTTTTCGTGCACTGTATAAAGGATAAATGTAATCTGAGTCAAAGTGTTCAAACCTAAAATCGTGATATACATGTCATGATAATGCATCATATTAACCACAACAAGGTGTCAATTAGAAAACTTGTCACAAACATAAACATATTATTTTTCACAACAACAAATACAAAAAGACTTGAAAATGTAAAATAGATGGCAGGAACTTCACATACACCAATAAAGCTCCACACATGTCCTCGTAAGATTTGTCGCTGCTGTCCAACACAAATATATTGGCTTTAGTAAGGAGGTGTAAAAGTTCTGGCTATGTGTACCCTTGTGTCGTTAGCTTTGCGACCGACTGCCGTCAGTACAGGCAGGGTGTAGCAAACAGAAGCAATTATTACCAGGAGATAAATTACAAAGAAAACTCTGTCCAATAAAAGAGCAACAGCTTTCCATTGTTTGGCGATATTCTCTTTCTCATCTCGCTCTTTGATCCGAAGTTGCTGAAAGCGCGTGAACTCTCGCAGCTCTTCAAGCTTGATGGATATATCGCCGAGAATCCCAGTTTCTCCAGTCTGTGGTTATAGTTTAAATAATATCGTTATTGTGAATCAAGTTAGTTCATATGTTTTTGTGCACACAGAGCAAACTATCATTTGTGCATACATTATTGACACGAAAACAAACAAAAAATCGAAATTACACAAACAGATTCAAAGAGCTGCTAGATAGCATTGACTATTCATGAAGCAGTTATAAACATACTTTTATTGTCTTATTTTAGTATGTTAATACTTTTGCAAATAAAACCTGTCAAATTGGGATTTAATTCATGTATATGTCAAAGAATTTTTCACATCAACTTCAAAATTATATTATTAACCAGTCTTATAGCTTGTCTTCTGTTTCTTCCTTTTCTTCTTCTTATTCCGTCTTTTTTATAAAAAGGACGTCGTGTCGCAGTTTACCGCGATGCTGCGATACCGACACATTTCGGCCCAACACGTCTGGCTTCAGCTAACTTTTGTGGGTACCTGGTTTGCTTTCCAACTGTTTTTCATGTTCTTTCAGCCAGACAATAAAAGGGCAGCCTGTTGGAAAGCGGTCTTGGTCGGCTCTGGTTCACTTACCCTGATACAGACAACCAGCGATACGTCACTGGCTGTTGTCAACTAATTCAATTTGCTGCATCATTGGCACAAGTCTTACATGAACATGAATTAGGCCACGATCTTGGATCTCATGTTCCCTTATAACTGCGTTTGGGAGGCTGCAACCAAACGTCTGATGTTGTCGTCATCTTCGCTTGAAACGAGCAACTTTTACGTACAATTAGTGATATTCTAACAAAAACTGTTCGAAATAGATCATTGAACACTACATCCATGTTTACGCGGAGAAGATATAAAATATCAAGACGATTTTATAGAAGAAAAAAAAATGTAAAACTCTGCAGAGATGAGGGTTTTAAAAAACACATGCGAGAAAAACAAACACGATCTAAAACTTTTAAGATCTATCTTAAGCTATTTGAATAGCTAAATCACAAGCGAATTATTATCCAAGTGTCTACGCGTATTACCCGATATACAAGTAAAACGTACAACTTAAATCGGCCACCATGAGTCCATAATCGTAATATGATGTGTATATATATATATATATATATATATATATATATATTTATATATGGGGGAATCAGTGATCTCGAGGTAAGGTGTTCGCCTCGGGTGCTGGATGTTGCGGATACAAATCACGGCGACACAGGATGTATCTTCATCTCTGAGTAGAGAGATCACCCACTCGTGTTTAGCGGCGCGCACATTGAAAATCCGATGTCAGTTGGAAATCGAAAAGAGTAGACTTAATGGCTTAAGTTCGGACAGAATTCAAGTTATAAATCTACTCAAATTATTTATGGGATTCTCACCCAACAGAGAATATGTCGCAAAATGGGGTCTGTGTGGCTATACATTAGGTCTTGGTTATGGGGTTAGTAGAGCGGTATAGATGGCTCCTGACAGGCTGCGGATCTACCTTGCTCTAATTTACGTTTCCACAACCACAGTCTTAAGAATAGGCGATCGTATATTCCAGGGGCTACCAACCTAACAATTGGTAACAAATAATGTGGTTCATCAGGCAAGTCACCAGCGGATTTTTGCCTGCCAAAACATATGAAACAAAGGAGAGCACACGTCCACACGTAATCTAAAGGCACAAGTGGATTGAAGACACACTATAAAGTACAACTATAGTGTGTTCAGTCACGATTGCCATTATAATTCATCCCATCAACCTGAATTTTGGTTTGTGTCCCTATTTTCATTACATGAATGTATTGTGCAGAAATAGTATGAAGACTACAAAGATTTATCAAAACGTTTTCTTTGCTATTTTCATGTGACCCATGGTCATTGTATATATATATACACATTTTCATGTGACCCATGGTCATTGTATATATATATACACATTTTCATGTGACCCATGGTCATTGTATATATATATACACATTTTCATGCGACCCATAGTCATTGTATATATATATACACATAACTCATTTTACGGACACGTCTGTCCGCAGGCATATCTTCATTGATCAAATGGGTATAAGGACATTTGTATTTCGTCAAAAATGTGCATTAATTTCTATAATATATGGATTTCCAGTAAAAACTGTGTGTTGAACAACAATTATTTGACAAATGTTTGTGTTTTTGTGTCATTGTTTTCTATTAAATTAAATGTTATGTTCCAACCTTCACGATAAGTTTAAGTACTAATTAATTAATGTCATTTTTGCTTTAAATATACATGCATGTAGAATCTACTTCCTCTATTCTTATTCGGATGGCTCAAAGAGATTGATTACTGTTGTCGACTAAATGAACCGCAAACTTTTCACAAATAATGTTTTTATTGCCCGTATACTTGAACAAAGTGAAGCCAGCACTCCTTACAGTGTGTCATTATTTAGTTTTAGATATATTAAAGTCGTTTTTTCTCAGTGAAATGTTATATTTCTTTCGGCAACACTGCTCTAGAGTCCAACATTCTCTAAATGTATGGTACAATAACTTCTTTGTCAACGCTATCAATTGTCCTATCTACTTGTCCAGTATGAGAATGACATGTGGCTAATACTCACGTTGTTCTTTTCTGTGTATTTGAATTACGATGATACAGACTCCTACGTTTAGCCTCAGATGAAACATATTTGTATAATTGTATTGCTATGTTTTTTTAACGTAACGAAGTTAACTTTCTATGCCATTCAAATAATACAAAAGCACTATATATCACTGCTACGTCCTTACAAATTGAAAAGAAGTATGATAGTGAAGTGATACGCTTCTCGATACATTGAGTGCTATAGTTACTGAACGTTTACGATGTTCAGTTAACACACGTCCACCTTCAATATGAAGAACGTACATACACATCATCACAGATTACTGTAGAACTTTTAAAATGTTATCTGAAGAAGACAGACATATATTTAATATATATCAAAGAAGCTAAAATTAATCCAAATGACTTCATTTGACTGAAAAAAGATCGTCGATCTGACAGTAATTAAAAATGAATACTTTCACCAATTTATATCTCATTTTTGCTGAGATATATTGTTTTCATGATCGACACGTTTTTCTGAATGCAGATTAGAACATATGTTTCCCACCAAATGTCCATATATAATTACCTGATTGAGCTGTTCTTGTATAGACACAACACCTTCTGTGGGCGTTTCGGATTCTTGGGCCCATTTCTTTTCCTGTTAATTAGACAATTAATTAATCAATCAACTAGCATGCATTGCACTCTTATATTGCATGTCTATTTCTCTTCCTGACTAGATGCATGAATGCCGTTTTACGTGTCTAGCTGGGAATAAATGTGCTTCATTGTCTGCCTGCGCACCTATACATTTATTGCTCTGCAGGGCGGGTACCAAGTGTGAACCATTAGACAGACTAGGCAGCCGCATAGAGACTAGACCTTATTGGGATCCAGTTTCTAGAGTGATTTTTTTTAAGTGTGTGAGAAACCAGAGACAGGATCAGAAATATAACAAAATAACGTTGTTTTAAATACTAACAATACAACTGTTAAGAATTGTCAGAAAAATGCAATGCAATAATGAAATTTGAAACAAGGGGATGAATATGTCCAAATATTGATGCAAAATGGGAACAAAGGCATCGACACTGAGGATATGTGTTTTGAGCTTATAACAATAGAACGAAGACTTCCAAAGTCTATGCTACCAGAAATGGTAATTCATATTACCACTAAAACTCCTGGAACATATACCGGTCTAATATTTCAGTTGCTTCCTGGATCATTTTCACACTTCCAACATCAACGGCAAGTAGTGAACGTAATTTCTCAAAGCTCAAACTTTCCAAAAAAACTTACATACATTCGGTAATATTGCAAAGTATATGTAAAAGTTGACGTGACATATAGACCAGTTTAACACTAACAGCTGATCTGATTGAATCGTTGACTAAATGTGCAAAATAAAAAGAAAGTCAAGGTCAGTCATATGGCAATAATTGCCGTCAGGGATGAAGGTAACTCTTGATGTACTAAGCCGAAGCCTTTGTGAGGTAAGGTGGTCAGTTCCTGTCCTTCTTGCTTTTACCTCCCCAAACTTATACGTTAGGTACCCATTTACAGCCGGGTCGGCTAGAGGAGCAGTCGTACCAGGTACGAACCGCGGCCCGAATTGGTTTATGTCCGTCCGTGAACTCGTACCTCTGGCAATCTGTAATCTCAGTCTAGTTAGCCAACTCACTGTCGACTAGGCTACACGCTCCAAATGTGCAAATTAAAAGGCACGCAAAGTTAGAAGTGGGTGTGTTGTTGAAGGTTGTGTTGGCCCTCTCGGAGATAAATGTTCTATAGAGTGCATATCTGTTCAAAATGGCTCCTTTTCGGATTTGAGAAATATTATCACAACTGGTTGTATTACCAATCTTATAATTTATAATAAGTTAGCAGTTTCAAGTTTTCTACTTTAATTTTTTGTATACCCTTGTTTATTTGAAAATCACAGATATTAATAATTTGTTCTGGGTGGGCGATGGAAGGGGAGCGGTGAATGTAACCTTGCGTAGGGGGCAAAATATTCTGGCACCGTTTCTCTCTGTTTTTGTCACTACAAATTTACCTTAGTGTTTGCCTGCATGGTTGTTTGACTGTTTGTCTCTTTAAATGTATACCTGGATGTCCATATTTCCATGTCTATCTGCCAGTATGTATGTGGTTGTGTGTATGTGTGAGCGTGTGTGTGAATGTGTGTGTGTATATATGCATATTATGTATACATATACTTGGTAGAGCCGAGATATCGGCTCACAAAATGCTGCCAAAGCCATAAAGCTCAAATCTGTGGTGAACACATGTCAAACATTTACATACACGATTTTCATACCTAGTCTTCCTCAATGTATGAATGTTACTCAACTTGCTAGTGGTAGCTTCATAGTTCATAAATAAGCGTCCATAGAGTCTCAACATATTCCAGAGTGAATCAGTTAAAAACATATTGCTACCTGGCATCAGACATTGAAAGTACAGAAACGTCTCTAACACGTTATCTACGACGGCAGTATCTGATACAGGACGACGTCGCCCTTTTCCACTTCCCATCAATCTCTGTCGTTTGCAATTGCTTATTTGATCGAATGAAAATATTTCCCACTAAATTCCCCTCCCCTCCTCGATTGCTATTTCAATTTGAGAAATTGTCTGTGTTCTTATCGTTAGAATGGCAGAATCGTTAGAGTACGTGTGTATGATGGAAAAAGGATTCCGTTAGATCTTCAGTAATAGTACGCCCTAATCAATCCAACTGTAAATGATTACCTGTCTTGCTTACTGTCACGGAAGGCATTGTGGCAAATGTTGAGACCTATTAAAACATCAAAGAAGTTGCTTTAGCGTCCTCATGAACCATTCTTCCCGGTTTCCTTGGCCCCCACTTTTGTTTCCCTATTGTGGGCACTATTACGCACACGATGTGTTATAACGGCAACACATGTTATGAATAATTTATTTCAGCGTTTTGATTTCCTTATTTTTGTAAACACAAATATGTTACATTTTCACCTGCTCACAGTGTTCTTTTTGATGCACTGTTATTTGATCTGTTACCTGATATATACGAATTAGCTTCAAAAAGTTCCCGGAAAATCTACTCGTGTTTGAATGAAAGATGATATTATGAGAACATATATTTATAAGTTGGTAGTGACCTTGGCGAAAGGACATGGCAGGCGTGACCTTCACATATACTCTCAAACAAAATTTATAAAATTTAGTTGAAAATGTCCTTTGTTGAACATTGTACATATGTCATATTCTGTGTTTTACTTGAAAAGTCACCCTCAGAGGCACACACATTGCTTAGTAAAGCATATGGTGGTAACGCAATGAAGAATTCGCAAGTATTTGAGTAGGACAAGCGTTTCCGTGAAGGTCGTGTTAGTGTCGATGATGATGCACGTAGTGGACGACCGTCAACCCCGATCAACAATGAAAACATTAAGCGTGTTCGATATAATAGCTTCAGAAGTTGGAATATCAGTTGGAAGTTGCCACAGTATTGTCTACAATGAACTGCACATGCACTGTGTGTGTCAACAAATGGTGTCCAAAATGTTATCTCATGAACAGAAAGAAACAAGATTAGCCATTGTGCTACGGTCAATCTCGTTTCTTTCTGTTCAGGAGATAGCACTTTGGGAACCATTTGTGATAAGGTCCCCTGCCACGGTCAATCAAGATAGCAATGTTCTCATCCACATAATCACAGGAGATCAGCCTTGTTATTTGTGTACGATCCTCAGTCAGTCCTCTGAATTGAAATCTCCCACATCTCTCCGGACACAGAAATGTTGTTTGGACAAGAGCAAAATAAAAGGTTATGTTGAAAGTTTTTTTTGTTTTTTGTTTCCATGGTATTGTCTCCCATTATTTCATTCCTGAAGGCCGAACGGTTAACAAGAAAATGCACGTTGATATCCTCCGTCGTCTAAGATATTCGATCAGATAAAAAAAAATGGAAAACCAGAAAAATGGAGAACAAACAATTGGGTTATGCTGTTCGACAATGCGCCAGTATATCGAACGCCTACTGGTGAAGCAGCACCTCGCAAAGCACAATGTGATTACCTTAGAACATCCTCCACATTCTCCCGACGTGGCTTTGGCTGATTTTTTTTCTTGTTCCCTCGACTGAAATCGGCACTGAAAGGTCAGCGATTAAAGGATGCCGAGGACGTTATCACCACAGCAACAAGACAGCTGAGAGAGGTGTCACAGAACGGGTTCCATTAATGTTCCCAGCAGCATGTGTAGTGATCATTTTTATTGTAACTTATTTCTATACAATCCACTAATTCTGGGAACTTTTTTGAAGCTACCTCGTGTATATATATATATATTTATATATATATATATATATATATATATATATATATATATATATATATTCCTCCCTGACTTTGTGTCTGTTTCAAATTATAAGTGAATGCTATGTTTACATGTATGTCTGGGTATATCTGGTGGTTTGTACGTGTTTCTTTTTGGTTGCCAGTCTGTCTGTCTTTGTTCTGGCTAGCTATCTGCGTGTCTCTCTTGCTGTATGTATGTATGTATGTAAGTATGTATGTATTTATGTTTGTATGTATGTATGTATGTATTTTTGCCCCACTGGCCGTTAATCTGTCAGACTATTTGCTTGATCTGTGATATTTCATTCTCTACATTTGCCCAGCTGCTTGGCTTGAATGTTTGCGTGCTTGCCTAATTGCGTGCTTATCTGTGTTTCTATCTGTCTTTCTGTTTACATTACATGTTAGTATGCCTGTTGGCATATCCGCTTGATTATCTGGCTTTATGTACATCCGATTGTGTGCATGTTTCCAGTTTGCATGTGTGTATGTTTATCTATCTGTCTATCTGTTTGTGTAATCGGTTCCATTTCTGCATGGCCGTCTATATGGCTTTCTGACTATATATTTGTCTGTCCGCATTATTGAAAATGTGTCCGTATGTATGCATGTCTGGTTGGCTGTATGTGTGTTTGTCCAGTTTGTTGGATGTGTGTTTGACTGATTAGCTGTATATGTTTTTGTTTGATTATATGTATGTATATTTGTCTGAATGAATGTATATATGTATATTTGGTTGGTTCTATGTATGTATGTTTGTATGTATGTATATCAAGTTGCCAATGTGTAATTTTGTCTGGTTGGATGTATATATGCTTGACTGGTTGGCTGTATGTATATTTATCTGGTTGGATGGATGTATGTATGTATGTATGTATGTATGTCTGGTTGGCTACATGCATGTCTGTCTGGTTGGCAGTATGTGTGTCTGTCTGGTTGGATGTATGCATGTTTGTATGGTTGGATGTATGTATGTTTGTCTGGTTGGATGAATGTATGTTTGTCTGGTTGGATGGATGTATGTCTGCCTAGTCGAAAAAATGTATGTTTGTTATGTTGCATGTATGTATGTTTGCCTGGTTCAATGTTTGTCTGGTTTTATATGAATGTATGTTTGTCTGGTTCAATGTTTGTCTGGTTGTTAGTATGTATGTTTGTCTCGTTGGGTGTATGTATGTGTGTATGGTTGGATGTATGTATGTGTATCTGGTTTATTGTATGTAAATATGTATTTCAAGTTGGCCATGGGTAAGTTTGAATGAATGTATGTTTGTCTGATTGAATGTATGTATGTTTATCTGGTTGAATGTATCTATGTGTGTTTGATTAGTTGTATGCATGCATATCCTGTTTGATCTATTAATGTATGTGTGTCAAGTTGAATATATGTAAGTTTGTTTGCATGAATGTATGTATTTTTTCCTGGTAGGATATGTATGTTTGTCTGTCGAATATATATATATGTTTGTCTAGTTTGATTTATGTATGTTCGTCTAGTTGGATGTATGTATGTTTGCCTGGTTGGATGCAAGTATGTTTGTCTAGTTGGATGTATGTATGTTTGTCGGTTGGAGGCAAGTATGCTTGTCTGGATGGATGTATGTTTGTGTGTCTGGTTCAATGTATGTATGTTTGTCTGGTTGAATGTATCTATGTGTGTTTGGTTGGTTGCATGCATACATATCCTGTTTGATTTATATATGTATGTGTGTCAAGTTAAATATATGTAAGTTTTTTTGTATGGATGTATGTATTTTTGTCTGGTAGGATATGTATGTGTGTCTGTGGAATGTATGTATGTTTATCTGGTTTCATTTATGTATGTTTGTCTATTTGAATGTATGTATGTTTGTCTGTTTGAATGCAAGAATGTTTGTCTGTTGGATGTATGTATGTTTCTCTGGTTGGATATGTATGTTTCTCTGCTTGAATGCAAGTATGTTTGCCTGGTTGGATGTATGTGTATTTATCTGTTGGATGCATGTATGTTTGTATGGTTGGATGTATGTATGTTTCTTTGGTTGGATGTATGTATGTTTCTCTGGTTGGATGTATGTATGTTTCTCTGGTTGGATGCACGTATGTTTGTATGGTTGGATGTATGTTTGTTTCTCTGGTTGGATGTATGCATGTTTGCCTGGTTTGATGTATGTATGTTTGTCTCGTTTGATGTATGCATGTTTGTTTGGTTTGATGTATGTATGGTTCTCTGGTTGGATGTATTTATGTTTGTTTGGTTGGATGTATGTATGTTTATTTGTTTTGGTGTATGTATATTTGTCTATTGGATATATGTATGTTTGTCTGGTTGAATGCAAGTATATATATCTAATTTGGTTCTTTTTATAGCTGTATGTATGTCTGGTTGACTAAGTGAATGTATGTCTGGCTGGCTCTATGTATGTTTGTCCGGTAGTATCTACGTATGTATGTATGTATGCGTATCTGGTTCGCTCTACGTGTGAATGTCTGTTTGGATTTATTTGTAACTATATTTATTTGGTTTGCTCTATGTTAGTGTGTGTGGATGGCTGTATGTATGTTTGTCTGACTGACTTTATGTACATTTGTTTGGCTCTTTCGTTGTATGGGTGTCTGGTTGGTGTTATGTATGAATGCAAGTTTATTTGTTTCCCTCTATGTATGTATGTCTGTTTTATCTATTTGTCTCTGTGTTTGTAATTCGGGTTGGATATGTGTAAATAAGTATGGATGGCCTTATGTATGTAAGTCTCGTTGGCTCTATGTATGTATGTATGGTATGGCTCTTTGGCTCTATGTATGTATGTATGGTTGGCTTTATGTATGTAAGTCTCGTTGGCTCTATGTATGTATGTATGTATGGTTGGCTCTATGTATGTATGTATGGTATGGCTGTTTGGCTCTATGTATGTATGGTTGGCTCTATGTATGTATGTATGTATGTATGTATGGTATAGCTGTTTGGCTCTATGTATGTATGTATGGTTGGCTCTATGTATGTATGTATGGTTGGCTCTATGTATGTATGTATGTATGTATGGTTGGCTCTATGTATGTATGTATGTATGGTATGGCTGTTTGGCTATATGCATGTTTGTGTTTGTTTGTCTGATTGGATGTGCGTGTGTTTGTTTGGTTATAGAGACATTGTTTTCTCTGACAATATTTTGTTGTTGTCGCCAGTTTAACTGTGTCTATGTTTGCCTTTATCAATGTCTATCTGTTTCCCAGCCTCATTCTGTAAATATATGTGTGTGTTGTTTGTAAAACTGGCTTACTTTATCTCTGTGTGCCTGATTGACTGTATTCCTCATCCATGATTCGGTGTATGTTTACTTCACTCGCTGTGTGTATGTATGTCTATTAATTAATTTATTTATTTTTAAGTTGACGTCTGACAGTGTACGAAGAAGAAGATTTCTTTATTTTTATGCATGACAAATATAGATGTTTGTCGGTCTGAGTATTTGCCAGTGTACTATTTTATTTGTATGTTTGTTTACTAGATCACTGTATGTGTAAATGTTTAGGTGAATGTACGAGTATGTCTACCTAAGTGTTTGTCTGATTTGTTGTACCCAGGGGTTCAGTGGTCTCGAGGTAAGGTGTCCGCCTCGTATGTTGGAGGTCGCAGATTCGAATCCCGGTGCAGACACGATTTTTTCACCTGGATCTCCTGGTGTAAATGCCCCTGATCTCTGGGTAGTGAGATCAGCCTTCCGTGTTCAGTCCGGAGCACGTTAAAAATGTCTTGGCAAGTGGAAATCGAAAAGAGTAGGCTTAATGGCCGCTGCCCGGTCAATATTCAAATTCAAGTAAAAAATTTACCCACATTATTTGTACCTTCCCCCCAGGCCAAGTAAGCCGCAGGAAGTAATACCTATTATGGATATTCAATAGCTTTTGGCTATCTGGCAACAGACTTTAACATGCTTGTTTTAATACCAGGATTCCAAGTATTCCAAGTTGCATGCATGTATGTATGTGTTTTCCTTTAAACTTGCCTGGCTCAATGTTTGCTTGATTGCTGGCTGTGTGTATGTTTACCCAATGACTGTACATATGTTTACTTTCTTAATGTATGATTTATTTCCCCGCTGGGTTGCATGTATGTCTGCCTGGATGAATGTATGCCTATCTGTTTGTCCGAATGCTTGTATGTATGTATGTATGTATGTATGAATGCATATACGTGTAGGTGTTTATGCATCTGTTTGTAAATCTGTCTGATCATATGTATATATGCAGATATGTCTTGTTCCACAGCTGAATTTGTGTTCTTATATTGGTACGTTTGTTATATATATATATATATATATATATATATATATATATATATATATATATATATATATATATAACATTAATCGGCTGAAAGTCTGCTTGTCTGTTCCAACTACCAACCAGAAAATGAAAAAAATTAGATATTTGTCTTCCTTCTTCGTCATTATCAGCTTGAGAGTGTTATTCTGGCACGAACAAACACATTTAAATTGATAGTTTTTTTTTTTTAGGTTACATTTATAAAGCGCATTTATTCCACATAGAGACGTCTAGTCTCACTACTTGGCTTTACGTACAGTAGTGAAGATCCAGTGGCTCGATTCACGTAAATTAGTTAGTGTAGGTCTACTCACTCATCCTACAGATATGTATGCCCACTGACCTGCTGTACTTACAATTGTGTAGACTCATTCACTCCATCTTCTTATAAAGGTGTAAGTGGACCTACAGTTATGTTGGATGAATGAGCAAGTGAGTATACACTACTCTGAGAGCAGTGCGTGGGCCTACATTTCAGTAAGAAGAGCCAGTTTGTGACCATTCGCTGACACCACATACAGAGGTGCAGGACTACTCATTAAATCTTCTTAGAGTGGTGCATGCTCACTCACTCTCATTTGAGCTGTGGATATCAATTCAGCCGCTCTTAAAACATAGATGTAGGTACACTCACTCCCCTTTCTTATAAATGTGCAGGCTCACTTACTCGTTTTCCCGAGGCGTAGGTTCCCTCTGTCACTCTTTCCCAGAAATGTAGGCCCACTTATTCCTTCGTTTTAACTAGGTGCACATGGATTCATATACTCTTATTAAAAATGCATAGGCACTTTCACTCAACTAACAGAGGTGTAGATCCACTCACTCATCTTACAGAGGCGTAGATCCATTCGCTCATCTTACAGAAGTGTATGTCAACACACACATACAAGGGTTACGTAAGTATTTTCTACAGAGATGCAAATCTACTCATTCATCTTACAGAGGTGCAGATCAATTCACACATTTAATGAAGGTGGTGGTCTACACATCTTACGAATTTGTGGATTCACTCACCCATTTTACATACGTGTAGGTCCTCTCACAAATAGGTATACGCTCACTCAATCATCTTACATTCGTGAAGGTCCATTGTTTTATATAGCCAGATGTAGGTTCGTTCAAAAATCTAGCTTAGATGTAGGCCCACTCACTCGCCGTAAGTGTAGAAACACTATCTCATGTTTCGGAGATGGATGTACACTCCCTCATTATTATTACTGAAGTGTACATAATCTAATTCCTCGTATGGACCTGTAGAAATTCTCGTTTATTCATTTTTCAAACTTCGTCTGTGTAAACTGAGATTCCTGCACTCTATCCCTATTCTTGAAGACAAGTAACTAGACTGTTACATCCACGTGTGCACGCAGGATATTCTTGAAAAGCTGTAAGCACACTCATCCCTCGTACAGAGGTGTAGACACTCTTATTTTAGATACGTAGTCACACTCACTCAAATATAGCATGCATTGTCACTCTAACTCCAATACAGAAGTGTAAATATGGACACTATAAGGCAGATTGTAAATACCCACATACCTCTAATTTACCAGATTCTCCTTCCGTTGGCGTCCTAGTCTTCAACAAAGAAGCCTTAAATGGTCTGACCAGGTCATCCATCATCAAATATTTTGCCAGGTGATTGAAGAAAAACTGCCGAAGGAAGTATGGTTTCATTGATTAACTCATGTATAATTGATATCTTAATGCAAGACTTCGCCAGTATACAACAAGCAGAAGCTACACTTACACGCAGAGCTAAGAATAATAACGAGGACTAGTAAATTAAAGACACTAACTATTGTAAAATATTGCTATAACTCATCATCATGTAGCATGTCCATTGTAGAACGTCGCTCCCATCACAGTCTGTCTGAAAGAAAATCGTTCCCTTGCCAAAACACCAGCTTCCGCCACTGTCATACTCAGGCATTCCTGGATATCTTTGTGACATCGTCTTCTTGGTCTACCCCTTCCTCTTTTGCCTGGCTCCATACCTTCCATCACCGTTCTCTCAAGACCGATGTGTCTCTTGATGTGACCAAAGTATTTGCATTTTCTAGCCAATGGAATTGATAAACCCGTTCTCCTCTATGCTCAACTCTTGCCGAATGTCTAAATTTGTTCTTTTCTCTGTCCAGGGTATTCTGAAGATCTTTCTGTAACATTTTGACTCGAAGGATTCGATTCTTTGTCTAGACGTTTTGGTAAAAGTACATGCTTCACAGCCATAAGCTGCCACAGGAAAAACACAGGCTCTCAAGACTTTTACTTTTGTCGTTTTGTTGGTGCCCTGCCATAATTTCTTCAAGCTGTTCAGTCTCTGCATTGCCATAGCTAGTCTTCTTCTGATTTCTTTCGAGCAGTCACCATTTTTGTCAATTCTGGAGCCCAGATATTCAAAATGTGTAACCTGATCTATTTCCTCACCACCCACTGTAAATTTATGCTGACATTATGTTTTATCTGTGGTCATTATCTTTGTTTTGTTTATGTTTATGAACAGGTTTTGATCTTTACTATGTCCATTAACGGCTGAAAGTAGCTGCTCTAGCCCGTCTGCACTTCTTGATAGTATCACAGTGTCATCTGCGTATCGTAACTCTGGAATCTCGTACCCCCCAATCGTAAATGGGTCGAAACTTTCAATGTTCTCATCTTCTCGTACATTCCTCATTATACATTCCGCATATATGTTGTACAGATAAGGTGAGAGGATACATCCCTACCGGACTACCTTTTATACTGCAAACCAATCTGATGTTTGCCCAGATACTCGGACAGCGGCTTGTTGATCTTGGTATAATGTTTCAATGAGATGGACTATATGCAAAGGAGACCCCATTTCCTTCATGATTCTCCACAGATTTTGATGTTTTACCGTGTCGAAGGCCTTAGTGTAATCAATGAAACATGTGTACATGTCTACATTAAACTCTCTACATTTTTCATAGATATTCCTTAAATTGAATATGTGGTCCCGGGTCCCTCTGGCTTTCCTAAAACCTTCCTGGACTACGTGACTTTCAGATTCAAACCTTTTCTCTATCCTTCTTAATAGTATTCGCAAGAGTATCTTACTAGCATGGCTGATAAGTGCGATAGTTCGGTAGTTCGTGCACAGCTTCAGGTTGCCTTTTTTTTTTTGTTGTTGTTGCCATAATTGTATACAGAGTAAAGATCAACTATTATACTTTCATGTATGTGAATGATGTGATTAAATGATTTAATAATGATCCATCAACTTCCTATGAATATTGTTTACACTTCTCTTTTATGTGTCATATTCCTCGTAATATTTCGATGGGTTTCTTTCAAGCTCTGAAATGTATTCCAAACTCAATAAATATAAAAACTACATAAGTATGAGTGTTTACTACCATACATCGGCTTATTGTATGTTATGCCTGCAGTTGGGCCTAAGATATCTGTTAGGTTTGGAAGATTAAGCACTGCTGCCCTTTCGACCATTCGGTGAGGGACAATTTTAGGATGCACCCATAGACAGCTGTTCAAAGATGAGAAGTATGCTACATTTTAAAGCCATACTGAGCCGAATAACTGGATGAATAATTTTCCTATGTTACGTTATAAAGAATTGACATAACTGCAATCAGATTTGTATGTATTCAGGCTCCCTCAGCAACAGACGAAAGATTCATGCATCTGATGGTAGCATCAGATTCATGTTTGAAATTATGGCGACAAAATTTACTCGTACATATGAACTAGCCAACCCCAGACAAAACAGTAACAAAGACAAGTGGCACTCACTGTACATAAACATTGCGCGTCACTGAAGCAGAATGTTTATATAAATGATGTTACAGATGATTGGATAATGGTCCACTTTAAATAATATACGTAAACGAAACGAATAGATTTACACTGGCGAAAAAAAATGACTACCGTCGAATTATTAACAATTTCGACAGGGACAACAGAGAGTTATACAGACAATAAATGATAATACTAAAGATGTTACTGCTGTCGTATTTAGCGGTGGGTATGCTCTGTGAACAGAGCAACACAGATATAGCTTATGTGCTTGATTGAGCAACACAGATATAGCTTTTGTGCTTGATTGAGAAGTTCTGTGGTTTCCCAGCAGAGCAATGCATACATGATAATAGCCTCCAGTATGATAATCAAGATTGAGGCATTCACACTAGTGTAAATAATTGGATAATTACATTGGTAAAACATTCTAATTTACATGATAGAATAGTACAAGTTATTGCATAAACTAAGATAAAGGATCGGGCAATAAAAATGGTGTACACATAAAACTAAACTGCTGCGCATGAAAGTACTGCAGATGTTCATACGTTTCTCATTCTTGGCAAGGCAGAAGCTCGGGTTCCATGTGTCGTCAGGTCCACTATGAGGACGTTGAGAAAGCTGGACAGAGTTATGAGAATCATATTCAAACAGTAGTAAGTCCCTGTGGAGAAACAAAACAAACAAGTAAGAATGTTAAAATATTCGAAACATCATTTTGTAAGTATACTGACTGTAAATATTGCAGTATGGAGTCAACCATGAACACCAAAGTCAGATTTAAATTGATTAATAACAATTCATGCAGACTTGTAAGATAATGTATATATATATATAATATTTTAAGAAAATTAAAAATATAGAAAACGAATGGGACATAGGGGTAAAATAGATCATGCAGGTAATGTGAGTGAGTAAGTCCATGGAGCGTGGCAAAAGACACATGCGATGTTAGGTAAGATGAAAATAAATATTAAACATACGAGCGAAGAAATGACAGTAATCAAACTGTAAATCATTAATTAGACCTAGATTTGAGTGCTGTCTTCAGGTGTGTAGTCCATATCGTAGAGGGAATATCAACATGCTGGAATGGACACAAAGAAGAGCGACAATACTGATAGTGGGATTCCGGAATTAGAATTATGCAAATTGACTAAAACTAGCTTACAGTGTAGAATAGAGACGAATTCGAGGTGATTTAATACAGATTTATAATATAATCAAGTGAAGATACATGAGGCTATAACACGTTTTCAAAGTAAAGCAACTTACAAGATCTCTAACATCAGTAACACATTCATTTAAGAAAGGTCTAGATTATATACTAGGAAATGCATTGCAACTAGAGGCAGGGTCAATTAATGCATTCAAAAATAGATTGGTAGTTTAATTTGACCGATTCTATGCTGCCAGGTGTATACACTATTCAGAAATGTGGTTACGGTTATCAATATCAGTTATTTATTCCATTTGAGAATTCCAACTAAAGACTGTGGAGGTTTATATCACATGTAACTAGATGAAGACACACTCAGACATGTGTATAGCCACAGTATTGCTGAAAGTTAGATATGTAACAGTAACATTATTCATTATAACTCATAGACAGAATTGTAACAGGAGCGTCAACCACATAATCACAAATAGTGAGACTTGTAACAGGTGCCAGGGTATCAAACATAGTCAGACATGTAACAATAACATCATTCACGATCACACATGGTCATACATGTAACAGTATCACCATTCACTATCACACATGGTCAGACATGTAACAGTAACACCTTTCACGATCACACATGGTCATACATGTAACAGTATCACCATTCACTATCACACATGGTCAGACATGTAACAGTAACACCTTTCACGATCACACATGGTCATACATGTAACAGTATCACCATTCACGATCACACATGGTCAGACATGTAACAGTAACACCTTTCATTATCATACATGGTCAGACATGTAACAGTAACACCTTTCACTATCACACATGGTCAGACATGTAACAGTAACACCATTCACTATCACACATGTGTTCTTATTCTGTGTCCTCTTCTTGATTTCCATCGACGAGACGCCGATTGAATTGGCGTCCTCTTCGATTGTTCTCCGCAATATAGTTTTTGGCCGTTCCACTCGTCTCTTTCCCTGTGGATTCCAATTAAATGCTTGTCTGGCTAAATTGGCTGGTTTATTACTGAAAGTATGGCATCTGCACTTGTTCTCCTAAATCCCTCGCTGTGTTGGTTGTTGCCATGATATATGCAGATTATCAACGATATTTAACTGCGTATCTCGAGACCTCACACAATACCACCCAGACGTTTTTTTTTCCTGAAAGCTACAGATGGATCTCGCACTACATCTATATCGAAGCTGAACTTCGAGTTTATCATGAAAGATATTTCTACCGAAATGTTAACATTTTCTAATCCTCACACAGAATCCATCGCATCCTCACTATTCCCTCTTCAAGATTCTCAACCGTCAGAAATTCACAACGCCCTTGAAAATATGTGGCTTAGAAAAATCACGGGGCGAGGATGGCATCACTGTGAACCGCCATTCCATCTTGCTATAGCTCACCGCTTAAGCAGATTTTTTCAAACGGGGAAAACCCCAACAACTTGGGGCAGCTCTAAGACGATACTTTCACACAACAACAAAGACAAAGAAGACAATGCACATGATAGTCCGATTACACATTTTAGTTTACGAAATGCATTTTTACTGGAGTTCGTCCCATCCTCGAAAGAATTAAATCAATCGAACAAGCCGGATTTCAGCGTTTCATGGGCACGCTGGAGTCGACTAGCTGTCACCTTATTTAGACGGTCCGAGAAAATCAGACTCCCTTGATTCTCACCTTCATCGCCTTTAAAAAAAAACCATTCGATTCAACAAAACCTCAACTAGTCTGGTATTCGTAATGAAAGAAGGTATCGACCATGGCTACACTATCGTTCTTGCCAACCGTTACATAAATTGCACTGCCACTTTCCTTCGATTCCAGTGCCCGATTGTGGTTGCAAAACAAAAAGTGATCCTATTTCACCGAACCTGTTCTTCGCGTGCTTCGAATCGGTTATATGTTGTTGCGAGTGAGAGGACTTTGGAATCAATGTTGATGTCAAACGTCTAAATCATCTTTGATTGGCGGACGACATAGTGATGATCACAGAGTCAGTCGCAGAAGTCATCCGCATGATAGAGATGGTTAACAAAGAGAGACACACCAGGGCCAGAATCTAATATCTTCAAGATTAAAGCTATACGAAACTGTTTCACCCATTGTGACTCAATCATCCTCGATGGGAGCAACTTAGAAAATGTCAACGAGTGCTGTTATCATGGGCGTCTCAACATGCAGAATAATTTAGAACCAGAACTAACAAGGCGTATCCGCGTAGGATGTGTAGCCTTCTCGTCCATCCAGACAGTTCTGGAAGGTTGCTTGAATCGAAACCTACGCGCATTTCGCTACACCTCCACAGAGCGCATAGCATTGTATGATGATGCTGACATAATGACACTTACAAGAGCAATGGACAACAAACAGCGCATGACCTACGCTTCCTGTGAGAGATGCATGGTAGGAATTATTCTCCACAACCAGTGCATGGAGAAATTCCACAATTCTGACCTACGTCAATTATCATTCTCGAGCGATGCAGTTGTCTACTCAAACAAGGAAACACATCTGTGGACAGGATACATGATCAAACGTCTACTCAAACAAGGAAACACATTTGTGGACCGGATACATGATCAAACGTCTACTCAAACAAGGAAACACATCTGTGAAGAGGATACATGATCAAACGTCTACTCAAACAAGGAAACACATATGTGGACAGGATACATGATCAAACGTCTACTCAAACAAGGAAACACATCTGTGGAGAGGATACATGATCAAACGTCTACTCAAACAAGGCAACACATCTGTGGACAGGATACATGATCAAACGTCTA
This sequence comes from Ariolimax columbianus, assembly GCA_036924085.1. Classification (NCBI taxonomy): domain Eukaryota; kingdom Metazoa; phylum Mollusca; class Gastropoda; order Stylommatophora; family Arionidae; genus Ariolimax; species Ariolimax columbianus. The sequence continues at coordinate 26,569,112 of JAVGWX010000002.1, forward strand.
CTCAAACAAGGCAACACATCTGTGGACAGGATACATGATCAAACGTCTACTCAAACAAGGCAACACATCTGTGGACAGGATACATGATCAAACGTCTACTCAAACAAGGCAACACATATGTGGACATGATACATGATCAAACGTCTACTCAAACAAGGAAACACATCTGTGGACAGGATACATGATCAAACGTCTACTCAAACAAGGCAACACATCTGTGGACAGGATACATGATCAAACGTCTACTCAAACAAGGCAACACATCTGTGGACAGGATACATGATCAAACGTCTACTCAAACAAGGCAACACCTCTGTGGACAGGATACATGATCAAACGTCTACTCAAACAAGGCAACACATCTGTGGACAGGATACATGATCAAACGTCTACTCAAACAAGGCAACACATATGTGGACATGATACATGATCAAACGTCTACTCAAACAAGGAAACACATCTGTGGACAGGATACATGATCAAACGTCTACTCAAACAAGGCAACACATCTGTGGACAGGATACATGATCAAACGTCTACTCAAACAAGGCAACACATCTGTGGACAGGATACATGATCAAACGTCTACTGACACAAGGCAACACATATATGGACAGGACACATGCTCAAACGTCCACTCAAACAAGGCAACACATTTGTGGACAGGACACATGCTCAAACGAAATGATGGACGTTGGAGAACGTCGACAGCAGCCTGGTACCATCGAATCGAACAATACAGTGGAGTAGCCTCTAATGCGCTGGTCAGGCTCCCTTACACTCCACTACAACATCGACGATACGTTAAACTAACAACTGGAACCCCATAGTTCATAATAGAGATTGTTTGAGACGAAGTTGCGACCAGCATCGTTCTAGCGCAAACTGAGGAACGGCTATACACGTAATGAAGTAACTTTATCTAACAAGCGAAGAAGATAGCAGTACAGTATAAAGGAATGGTTTCCGACAAACCAATTCCAGTACAAGTCTCACAGACTAAATAAGTCAGGAGCCGAGTCTAATTGGTTTACCCATTTCCATTGGATCAATTATCTCTCGTCTGCTAGTATGACGAAGGCAAGTATTTCTTTGCCAAATGTCCTCGTGCCTTGCGCGCATAACCAATTATCCGGGAGAACTGTTCAACTTCAGAGCTATACAGTCCCACATAACTTGATATATCTGGGCGGCTGGTGTTCTATTCCAATTAGAGGAACAGTTTAAAGGTGGCTGTGAGAGTCAATCAAAATTAGACAACTGAGAGAATGGTAAAAAGCGAACTTGAAAGACGTGAGCCGAGGCACAGTGGCTATTTTCCTTCCTGAAATTGCTATCTTCTGGTTGTGCTATTACTCCTTTGATGTCAATTAAATAACGTGATTTCCTGTTGTACTGACTGGCATACTATTTTGTGGCAAATAAATAAGAGTATGTTTGCAGTATTTAATGTGCAAACTGTTTAACAACAAAATCACAATACACTTTAAAGAGCAATATTATGACATTTCGCACGAGTGTCTGGATAGTTTTGTTTTGTTGTTGGTGATATGAGCCAGTCACTCTGTCTTAAATGGAACAAAAGATAATTAAGATGTTGATAAAAATAAGCTACGTACATATTCATCATTGTTTTCAAACCACATCATTACAGAAGTCAATGATTAGACTACTAAAATATATTAGAAGCATTTATATGGGTGAAAACAGTGCAACCCAGGAAACGTCAGTGACCGCTTTGTGTCACTATATTCATAAGTCTGATGGCATATCTTAGAGTATAGTAGCTGCTTTACGTATTAATAAGTTAATATAGCAGTTTATGGCAACATTGTATTTCACGGCAATCTGTGTCTCAACGTTGGATGCACAGTATATAACAATATTGTCTGACTGCATTCTGTGTCTCAAAGTTAGATGCACAGCATATAGCAATACTGTCTGACTGTATTGTTAGTCTAGATGTTCTTTTCACAGTATCAGACAGCATTGTCTCTGACTGTTTAGAAGTTGATGACACATTACAAAACAACGTTGTTCATTACTCGTGTCTAGAAGTTGATGACACAGTACAAGACAACGTTGTTCATGACTCCAGTCTAGAAGTTGATGACACAGTACAATACAACGTTGTTCATGACTCCCGTTTAGAAGTTGATGACACATTACAAGACAACGTTGTTCATGACTTAGGTCTAGAAGTTGATGACACAGTACAAGACAACGCTGTTCATGACTTGGGTCTTGAAGTTGATGACAGTACAATACAACGTTGTTCTTGACTCGCTTGCCCCGGGTAACGATCGGCGCTGTGATTAGGGAGGGAACTCTAAACCTTCGGGTTGTGAGCTGTGTCACCTAACCACTGGCCCACATAACCATTAGCCCACATAATGTGACATGAAAACCTCTTTTCAAGGAGCAGTGACAGCAGGTGCGTAGTTATAGATCACATTGAATGCACGAGCTTTTTATTTATGTTGCCCCCTACCAACAATCTTGTGAGCCGTCACTTAACACAAATAAATGTGGTAACCCTTAGCATCACTATAGCTGATATTAGGCAGTTCAAAGAGATGTCATAGAAACATATCTGTGGCTTCTTAATATTATGTTAATATCAGGTCGTACAGTCTCAGCAAAACTACGCATCAATTAATTATTAAAATGGTTATCATCGTATAGCATGTTCTTTTTAGAACGTAACAGTTTGTCTGAAAGAAACTCTTTCTCCTGCCCAAACTCCAGCCTCCGCCTCAGTCATGACCATGCATTTTGTATATTTACATGGCACTGTTCGTATGAAATGTGTATTTACAGGGCACTGTTCGTATTAAATGTGTATAATTTAGCCTCTTCTTTTCTGCGTTCATGCTTTTTGGTCATGCTAGATCTGTAGTCCTGTCGCTAGGACGAAGTCCGCAATACTCTCCAGATGCATGTGGCAGCCTCACAGCTTCTACGATACACGGGCTTCCTCTGACCAGGTCTGGCATCGTAGGTCTCTATGTATTGGGCAGTTATGTAAGATGTGTTCAGAGATCTGGACTCCGGTTCTACATGGGCACTCCATTGTGTGTGATTTCTTGAGCCGATGTAGCTGACCCAATAGTATGCAACAGCCTGTTCTCAGGCGAGAGATGGTGATTTGTTGGTGTCTGTGGAGCTGGTGGATTGGACCAGGTCTATTGCTCCGTTCCTTTTCTTTTTTACATTTTGAGTTGTACTGATTGTGTATGGTGGTTTTGCCTCTCGGTAGGAAACTACGTGGATAAGTTGCTCCATTTTGCCACCTGCTTTGGACAGGGCATCAGCGTTCTCATTCCCTGTGATTCCACAATGGGAGGGTAGCAACTGAAGAGTAATTATAAAGAGTCTTATGATGTTGTTGAGTTCTGATTTGATTTCCTTCAGTATTTGTTCCGATCAGGAGTTTTGTATCGTTAGCAGTATAATACTTAGCTATCTAAGCAGCTCTCTTTAGGAATCGGACTGCATACCTCCATGACCTGAGAAAGGGGCTAGAAAATGTGCCTAAAAATTGTATGTTTCAACTATTATGGCCAGTATACAGCGGCTGGCGGGAATTCCTTTTCGTGTAGTCAAAATAATAATAATTATAACAAAAATAATAATAAAATAAATACTCGCCACGTTCCACTGACCGTTGGTGCGTGGAACGTTCGCACCAAAAGGATTAAATGACCGGATTATGACACTACATATAAAGGCAAGCTGTGCCAGATGTAGGCACATTTTTATACTCCACCCCCGCTACACAATTGGCACTGCATCACGCAAACATGAGAACTGGTTTCATGGAAACTGCAAAGACTTACAGCGTCTACTAGAGAAGAAGCATAAACTCTATCGTGCATTTTGCACTGATCCAAAATCATGTGCAAAGAATGAGGCGTTTTTCAGGGTTCGCCAAACTGCAACGACTGTTCCGTGAGATGCAAATTTCATGGCAAGAAAGATGATGAGATACAGGTGTTTGCAGATTGACATGATCTTAGAACCTTTACCAGTGTACTTCGAGAAGTATATAGCCCCAATGCATCTGGCATCTCAATGTTGCTGAATGACAATGGCAGCACCCTGATAACAGAGAGAACTAAAATACTGGAACTCTGGGCAGAGCAATCCTGTGGCGTTCTCAACAGACACACGTCAATTAATGATTAGGCGATAAATCGTCTGCCACAAATAGAAGAAATGAATGAGACCCTAACCCACTATCCTACTGCCCAAGAAAGTCAGAAAACCAACGACCTTCTCACTAGTGGAAAGGCTCCGGGATCCGATTCAGTTCCTGCCGAGATGTACAAAGCTGGGAAACCCAGGCAAACTGAAACGCTGATCGGACTCTTCTGTGAAATGTGGATTCAGCAGCGTATTCTACAAGACTTTAAAGATGCATCCATTATTCATCTTTATAAGTAAAAAGGAAATCGGCAAGTCTGTGACAATTACGGAATGTATCTGCTTTGCGTTGCAGGAAAGATACTTGCAAGGATTCTACTAGACATACTTTCGCATCACCTAGAGCAAGGGCTTTAAGTCGTGATGGTGACCTATGGAATGCATGGCCTAATTTGGATGTCCCCATGCATTTATTATAATGGTTAAACAGTTCCATGATGGCATGTTGGCTCCAGTTCAAGATCAAGGGGAATACTCTGAGCCCGTTGATCTTACAAATAGAGTGAAGCAAGGATGCATACTAGACCCTGCGCTTTTTGCATGATGTTTGATGCTATGTTGACTGATGCATTCAAGGGTAGTGATGCTAGAGTGAAAGTCCGCTATCGCCTAGACGGTTCGTTATTCAGTCTGAGGAGAATGCGGGCAAGAACAAGCGTACATATTTTTTGCTGATGACTGTGCTCTCAATGCCCATTCAGAGACTGAAATGGAAAGGACTGTTGACATGTTTGCAGCGGCGTGCACTAAATTTGGTCTAACCATTTCTGCCAGTAAGACTGAAGTGCTGCACCAAGCAGCTCCAAGAACTGAGCAGAGTGAGCTATCTCTCACTATCAACGGTCAGAAGTTAAGGTAGGTGGAACGCTTTGTATCTCTTGGCAGCACACTCTTCAGAGCAGTCCATATTGATGATAAAATGAACTCGAGAATTGCAAAAGACGTGCAACATTTAGAAAACTAAGATCCTTTACTTGGAACCGGAGAAGACTTAAGCTTATAACCAAATTGAAAGTATGTACAACAGCGATCTAACGAACTCTTCTGTACGCCTGCGAAACCCGGACTGTGTCCAGTCGACATGCAAACAAGCTTGCCCACTTCCAAATGGCCTGCCTAAGAAAACAGCTGAACATAAAATGACAAACTAGGATCACAGAAGTAGAAGTTCGTTCGTGGGCTGGCATGATAAGCATTCACACAACTCTGTGCAAATCGCAGCTTAAATGAACTGGCCATGTTGTCCTCATGTCAGATAAGCGGCTTCCATAGAAAATATTATAATGCGAGCTTGAGTCAGGTAAGTGGACAAACAAGACGCTACAAACACAATATGAAAGCCTCACTGATGAGCTGCGACATTCACTCTGATAATTGCTGATAATCGCTCTGCCTGACTTAGTAAAATCTCTTCTGGCACGACACACATGGAGCAGACAAGAATCAAGGAAGCTGCATAGAGACGAGCGACACTAAAGGCAAGAGACGTGTTGCCTCCGTTTGATGGCCAGACAGTGTTTCTCTACCCTCAGTGTGACAGGCGCTTTCAGATTCGTTTGAACGAATCCACTCATGGATTGACAGGAGACAACGTGGTCCTCTTCGGAAAAGAAGGACAAACAACAACTTAGATATCTTAACACAGTGTGCAATATTTGTTATGTCTTTGATATTAATATTGTTTTGTTCAGCGAATTTTGTAACTGTTTCTTTGTTGTTGTTTTGTACAGCTGTAAAAAAAATTATAAATGTGTTTTTTTTTCGTGTGTTTTACTTGTTAAAGAATAATCCCAGATAATCTCACAGGTACAATGTCTGTCGGTTGCAACACTATCAAAACGCTAAAATGTATCGCAATTGACTCAATATGTTTTAAAGCGCATGCTTCACCAAAACAAACAAATACTAGGGGCGCATTCGCGCCCCTTCCCCCCCCCCCCAATCCGTCTACTGTCGGTGAAAAAGGAACAAAAACAAACCCACAGTCATAGGTGAAGGATGCAAGAGGACTAGCCCCCAGACCCAGGTACTACCTTAAATTGCACGAACAAAATGGTGTGATACTCATCCAATAAAAGGATAACGAACATAGCAAAACCTACAGACACATTCATGGGCGGAGATGTAAGCTGGGGCGCGTATTCAATAATAGGTTAACAAACATAGCAAACCTACATACACATTCATGGGCGGAGGTGTAAGCTGGAGTCCCAATCCAATCATAAAATAACCAACAAAACAAACCAACGGACACGTTCGTGGGCTCAGGTGTAAGCTAGGGACCCATCCAATTATAAAATAACCAACAAAACAAAACAACGGACACGTTCGTGGGCTCAGGTGTAAGCTGACGCCCCTATCCAATTACATGCAGCCAATTTCGCCGAAATCGAGGCCGGGAAAGATCGTTCAGGCGCCCGCTAAGCTCACGGATTGATTATCTACCGGGGGGAACCGGCGAAGCGTTATCTAACTTTCCGCGTCATTACTTACCGCACTTCCTACTGGGCAGGATTAGAAGTGTCCATGTACAAAATATATCCTCTACTTTTATGATGTGGTGTTGTTCCAGTACCACTAGTTTGCACATAATAGAGAATAAACGCAAGGACAAGCTCTTCTGATGTATGTGTAACTGATGTTGGCAATGGTGTCTGTCACTGCGTATAATCTTTATTTATGTCTTCTTTCCAACATTGCAATTGTTATTACTGCATCTTATGTGTATAGTTTGTATGTATTTCGCTGGTTTAAATCATATGTTCAAAGTTCATCAAAGTCACATTCACGAACTACTGGTGAAAACGTTTCATCTTCTTCCCTTCTCTTAAATTCATGAGAGACAATGTTAAACATTATGATAGTGACGCAAGATGGTTTATACCGGAGACTCTTTACTGGCATTACCGCGTATCATTTACACAGCTTCACAGTAAAGAAATCTGGAAATTTATCACTCGAAAATGCAATAAGGAAAACGAGTCAGCAATGTGTTCATCTTAAAGCCATAAATTAAAACATGCAAGTGTGCTAATCAAGTGTGTCCGTAGCTAAGAGTTACAGCTGTAATCTGTGTCCATTTTAACTCACAAGAGCCAGAATCCTTCAGTTCTTCACCGTTCTTAATTTCGAATGATACTTTCTAGTTTCCTAGCATACTATGGTTGTGACCACTGTGTTGTCAACTATATGAACATATTTTATTTTTTTAGTAGAAAAAGATTGAACAAATATAAATGGGGAAAGTGAAGCTTCGTAGACGTTATAAACAATAAAAGAAATGAGATGAACACAAATTGAAAGAAAATCACTTGAAACAGATAAAAACTGATCCCTGAAAGGTGCCGTTTATTTATAGAATAAGTTTAGTACAAATGATGCATGCAATCATGTTGTACGATTAAGCGTGTTTTAACTAGAAATTGTACAATCTTTACGATTTTCAGAAGAGTGATGATGACATGCTAAAACAAAACGTGTAATCAATTCACGGCATTTCAATACTAAAAAAGAGTTATGACAAAAAAGAAACAACGTTCAAAACAATTGAAGTGTAGATAAGATGAGCAAAGTTTTAACAAACATTTGTTGATTTCTGGACGACTAGATTAGATTTTACAGAAATGAGCATTTCTTAAATTTTATTCTGATAATTCTTTAGATGTCCGTTTTTACTGATACAAATTGTTCTTGAACGTTTGTCCTAATAAGAACGATGTGACTTTGTGTCGTAGTTTAGAAATGCTGCAATATCTGCGCCTTTTAGCCAGGCACACCGGTGTCAGCTGGCGTCTTTGTGTTACCGAGTTTCTCTTTCCACTGCGATCACTCTTAGCCAGACTACACTACTGCAACCTGTTTCCAGGGCCGTCTTTTGGAGAAAGAATAGAATCTTGTTCAGCTCTGGTTTGCTGACCGTGATGCAAGCAGCCAGTTATGAGCCGCAGGCAGCTGTCAGTTCATTTCCTGTGCTGCATCTTCGGCCACGGATAAAAGTTCAATATGTTGTGCACCAATTAATAAAACTACCATACTACGCAACATTGTATATGTAGAGTTTTATTTCGTTCAGCTGGACAGTTTTATTTTTTTAACATATTCGGAAATCTGAACAAAATCAGGTCAAAATGTGTTTGAATTATGGAAGCCATATTGAATTGAATATTTCTTAAAATAATGTTTTAAATAACGTCATATTGTGAATATTCTAAATGCGAAGGCAACTGAATTTTAAACAGCAGAAATGCTGACTCTCATAAGTCAGAAAGCCCATCACCTTACAAACAAACATTTATATGAGAACACACTTTGAAATGTGGATGCTCAAACCATGCCCCGCATGTATACACTTTGAAGAACAAGACAAATTATGAAACCTGTATGCAAAAAAGATTCCAGTCTCCAAAGCCAGATACTCAAAGACAAGCTGAACTTTTTCATAAAATCAATATCGATAGAAATAAGCTTTGTTAAGAAGCTGAAAGTTCCATGAAAGCAAGTTTTTTCATTGCACAAAAATGCATTTTCTGATTGAGATTTTCCGAAGGCGTGCATTGCAGCTGAAACTGAACAAGTTGTAATATGCCATACAAATTACAGGTAAACTAATAAAGGACTTCTGCAATCCTAAGCGATTTGTTGACTGATGTTCGTCTCTTCATTTGAATGAGTTCCATTTGAAGCTTAAATTATACAGATTAATTTTACGTATATAGCGTCAACCATAATTTAATTTCTTTTCAACTAATTAAAAAATACTATGCAGGATGTGTTCCTCTGTGTATGGCTCAAATCGCATCAATATTGAGTCAAAAAGCAATTCCAAGATGTCTGAGCTCACGAAAGGACCCTGAACAAGGTAACTAATCCCGTCTCTATGAATATATTAGAGACTCCAGGGGACTTTCAAATATAAATCATTGACCTTTAATGAATTCCAATATCATAGAATGTTTCAAAACAGTAAGTTTAAACGTGAATATTAGTAAATTTCAGATTCTGAGCAACAATAATTGTATAATTCTTTGAAAACACGTAATTATGTGAACATATTATTTCTAGAATGAAGCACTTACCAAAACAAGGTTCACATGAAAGTAAAAAAACAAACACTAGAAAAGAAGAATCAAGAATAAAGGTTTGCAGACTAAGAGATCCATAAGGCAGGCCCATATAGCAGAGACTTATATCGACAGCAGTGTGAAGTACAGAAAAACAAAACGGATATGTAACACTCATAACAGTTGTTGTTTGCGAATGCCCACAGTGAATAGGTTGACTCTTTTGTGCACCCTGTAAAGGACGTTAAGTGGCGGGTTACAGTAGCTTTCCTCACATCCCGAGCGTGCAGATAAAGGTGACTCGGGGTCCTTCAGGGGGTTGTGCTATGATTAGCTTCATCTGCGTGTCGCTCACTACTTCGGGTAACACGTCGATACCTCACCTCATTAGCCAAGCTGCCATGAAAACAGCCCGTTTCCAGGGAGGACTACAAGGAAGCCGAGAAAAGGGTCTTGGTCAGTATATTTTGCCTGACCCTGACTAGCATGTTTTATCAGTGCATTTTGCCTGACCAGACGTTAGTCTTCCTCCCCACTCAAAACAGTAGCACAAAACAAAGTAAAAACAGTAAAACAAAGTTATTGAGAGGAAATTTGAGAAAACTGACAAAGAATAAGGGAGAAAACAAGATGCTGCTCTGCAGAAGACGTTTTTTTAGAACATATTGTAGAAACAAATGATTCTTCCTGAATATTATTTTTGAAAAAAAAGACAACAAAACAATGTATTTTACTTAACATCAAGAAAAAGAAAATATTTAGATTATGTCTGTGTCATACGACACGATGACATTATATATAATACAATATATTATCATATTGGTAATGCATGAAGAATAAAATGAAATATATATAATCAAGGTGTGTAGATTCTCGTAGAATGACCACGCTGCAATATTTGGGTTGGTCAGTGTCGGGGCATATAAACTGATCAACGTAGCATAGCGGTTCCGACCCAATGAGAGCCGAAGGGACATTAACCTTTCATTAACGACACTGAGAAGCACAGCAAGCTCTTGTACCAGACTGGATCGGACGGCGAATTCAACACGAGACTAACGTCTTTCAGTGATGGCACGACCGCTCCAGAAAAATGTGTAACCGTCCGCAGCCTCTGTAAGCTGATCTTCGTCGGGTAATCTAGTCTCACTAAGGACAGCCACGTCCACCCGGTAACTGAGAAGCTCTCTGGCTATGAGTGCTGTTCTTCGTACCGGTCTGTAGGCTCAGACAATGTCCAGTAGGGTGCATACGTTATAGAGACCCCAGATAATACCCGTCATTCTCGTAGATTTAAGTATGTCGCTGTAACTGTTGCTTGAACTGATTAAAGTGGACAAGATTTGCGCGTCGATCCCACTCTCTCGTCCACTGCTACCTTAATTCAGTGGCAAGACGATATAGTTAAGGCGTCTAGAGGTAGCAAGGGATACAGAATTTTCTTCAGGGTTTACTCTGTCTTTCCCGAAAACAGGGGACCCACAAGGCAGCATGCATATGATCATCTATTTGGTCACCCAGACATAATATAACAGTACATACGACAATCATATAAACATATCTACATGCATACTTATTTAGCTATACCTATTCAGTCCACTTCTGTCGTTAGACGTCGTGGCGAGGTGTGACCTCCTTTATATCATTTTGTTGGCAGTGGGCACTCCACTGTTGACTTGCCAGGTCAATCTAGATATATGTTACGAAGAATTAGGTTGGTAGCTCCTGGAATATACATTCGCCTATTTTTGGACAGGTTGTTGTTGAAACATATATTTTAGCAAGGTATGCCCGCAGCCTGTCAGGTGCCATCTATTCCGCACCGCTAATCACATAACCAAGACCTAAATGGTATAGTTACACATTCCCTTTCCCCTTTTTGCGACATATTCTCTGTGGGGCGAGAATCCCTAGAATAATTTTAGTCAATTTTTAACTTGAATTTTGCAAGGACAGCGACCGTTAAAAAATAATCTTTTCGATTTCCAACTGCCAAGGGAATTTAACGTGCGCGTCACTGCATACGGATATCTGATCACATTACTCAGAAATCATGGGACATTTTTTGCCAGCTGATCCAGTGAAAAAGTCCCGGTCCCCACCGTGATTTGAACCTCCAACAACCGAGGCGAACACCTTACCTCGAGACCACCTATATACAACACATAATTATTTATAGATAAAAAGAACAAAGCTTAAACAAGTTAGTGACTTCAAATATTTGGGCAGCGTGTTCACACAAGATGTATGGCAAGATAGAGATGTGGAATCAAGACCACAGAAAGCTAATGCGGTTTCCTATTAGCTCTCACCATTACTAAGACACAAACACATCCCAATGAAGACAAAGAGACAGCTGATAAATAGTATGTTTATACCACTCTCTGCTACCAGAGTCAGACATGGACACTCACTAAAGCACAAGAACGAAAAATCACGGTATGCGAAATGATATATTTGAGAAAGGCTGTCAGGGTCACAAGGCTAGACAGATTAAGAAACGAAATAATGAGACAGACTGTGAGTGCAAAACCGTGCATGGAATTCATAGACAGAAAGAGAATGAAATGGTTCGGGCACCTGACAAGAATGCAACCAAAGCGACCATCTGCTCGTATCTACAATACCAGACATCAGTGTTGCAGAGCAAGAGACAGACCACCTAAAAGATGGATAGAGGATGTCAGTGAGAAAGTGAAAAAATTCGGAATGACAACAACATCTGCGACAAATATGGTACGCAACAGAAAACTACACCTCCCCACGACATCTAGTGACACAATTGGATAGAAGAGGATGATGAATTATTAATGAAAAGTAAAAATAACACAACAATTATGTCAGGGCCAGCGAACCAAAGCTGCCAAGACCCTTCTAACCTCCACGCGGTCATCCTGGATAACAGGCTGCAGCAGGGCAGACTGGCTAAGGAGAAGGGATCGAAAAGGAATGCTAACCTGGTACTCAAAAAATGCTTGCTGAAGTCGGATGTGTTGTACCGAAAGGTGCAACTATCGCAGTCAAGCTGTAAACTACGATACAACGCATCCGTTCTCTTGACTACATTCTGCTACTTAAGCACTTTCAGTGTTTGGTAGTTGAAGATTGAGAATGAACGAAGCCAAGCCAAGCCAGACAGAGCTAACAGATACCTTTTACTTGCGCTCTTGGAGGTTCAAAATGTTGATCTGATAATTATTTCGTTCCTTTGTGTTTTGAAGCAATGTGTGCGATTTGTTTTTGAAAGTGCGGTGTCGTGCAGTTTTTGAAGGTCAGCCAGACATACCCGATTCGTTCATGAGTAAGAATGTTTACCGACTCTATTTATGATTCTTCGCTCAGTATACTGGATATAGTGCTATCTGTAATGGATGCAGCTTCGTGTCTTATGCTTACGTGGAGACTATTGGCGCCGACTACTGGTGTCTAGGATGGCTATGAACATGTTTATATCAATTGCTGAGTTCTTCAGTTATATAAGCCCCTCGATCCTAGACCTATGCCTACTATACACACACACACACACACACATATATATATATATATATATATATATATATATATATATATATATACACACAAACATAAGCCAATGAATATGTTTAATACGATATTTTGGTGGTATATGTGTAATAAGATACATCTATTTGATAATGTGCCGAATTCTAGTTATTGTCGAACTCTCGTCCCCTATTCCCGACAACGCGTGAAAATGTACACGCACTCTCGAGGCACCATGCTGACACTTAGACCGGAGGTGTGTAGGGTTCACTCGTTACCATTGAAATTGACAAGACGTCATGCCTACCCAGGAGTCCTTGTCAGTGAGAGACTCAAACAAACGTACCGAAAGAAAAGTGGCAGGAGAGGTGGTAAAAGAAAAAGTAGGAAGCCAAGAACAGAGAAAGCTTTTTTAGATTTGCCCTGCCCTGCTCAAGCCCAGCCAGATAAGCAGGAAACTCGTCATCAGGCTACCACGACAGTAAGTGTGCTGAGCGGTGTGAACCGCACATAGCACGGTGAGGCACTTGAGTAGCTGTGGTCATACACTGCACCCGAGCTCACATCTAGTCGTCCTGACTTGTCTTGCCACTGGTTAAAGTTGGACTGGGACGAGAGAGTGAGGCCGACGTACTGCGCAACCCTTTCTCACTTAAATCACATTCATCGCGCAAGTCATTCTCTTTTCATTTATCCACTACTAACACAGTTGGGCCATGTGACGACGGGCGAATGGCCAAGCGTAGACCGTAAGTCCGCTAACAAGCTAAACTACAGTCAAAAAAGCTACGTCTGTTGCGGGTCTCCTAGCTGAGCAATAAAGCGGATGAAATACAATCATGATCACCGTCTCGCAAAGAGATCTTTCCATCCTTTCACTGCCTGCAAGTATGCAGATCTCAAATCGGACTCGTCGGCCATCTCCGCACCCACCCACAAGCCGGAATTACAGAATGCTCGACTGGAAGGACTGGCTAGGTGAAAAAGTAAAGGTCTTCATCACTTGTGATGGACGAACAACAACAAGCCATAGCAGTGGAGTGGTTGGTGTACTGGCTTTCCAGTCGAGCGATCAGAATTTGGTCCCAAGTTTGTGCGGTATTTTATCGATCGATTTAAGATCGACCCAGCCTAAATAATTTGGTACCAGAATGGTTTAGGAAAAGCGGCTGTCGTAATGTTGACAACATCGCCTCTGGTGTGCAGTTTGAATCATCATCCTAATCATGTAGCATATCCTTTATAGAAAGTCACTCCCATCACAGTATGTCTGAAAGAAACTCGTTCCATTGCCCAAACTCCAGCCTCCGGCACAGTCATACCTAGGCATTCCTGGATATCTTTGTGTCTTCTTGGTCTGCCACTGTCCTCTCTTGCCTGGCACCATACCTTCCATCGCCGTTCTCTCAAGACCGTTGTGTTTCTTGATGTGATCAAAGTATTTGTATTTTCTAGCCAAAATGGAATTGATAAACCAGTTCACCTTTATGTTCAACTCCTACCGAATGTCTGCATTTGTCTCTTTCTCTGTCCAGGGTATTCTGAGAATCTTGCTGTAACATTTTGACTCGAAGGATTCATTTCTTTGTCTGGACGTTTTGTTAATCGTCTATGATTCACAGTCATAAGCTGCCACATGAAAAACACGGGCTCTCCAGACTTTCACTTTTGTCGTTTTGTTGGTGATCTGCCATAATTTCTTCAGGCTGTTCAGTCTGTGCATTGCCATAGTTAGTCTTCTTTTTATTTCGTTGAAGCAGTCGCCATTTTTGTCAATTCTGAAGCCTAGACATTCAAAATGTGTGACATGATCTATTTCCTCACCACCCACTGTAAATTTATGCTGAAGTTGTGTTTTGTCGGTGGTCATTATCTTTGGGTTTTTTTTAATGTTTATGAACAGATTTTGATCTTTGCTGTGTCCATTTACGGCTAAAATTACCTGCTCTAGCCCTTCTGCACTTCTTGATAGTGTCACTGTGTCGTCTGCGTATCGTAACTCTGGAATCTCGTACCCACCAATCGTAAATGGATCGAAACTTTAAATGTTTTCGTCGTCTCGAACATTTCTCATTATACATTCAGCATATATAAGTTGCATGGATAAGGTGAGAGGATACATCCCTCGCTGACTCCCTTTTGTGGTGCAAACAAATCTGATGTTTGACCAGACACTCGGACAGTGGCTTGTTGATCTTGTTATAATGTTTCAATGAGATGAATAATTTGCACAGGAAACCGCATTTCTTTCATGATGTTCCACATTTGTTGATGTTTTACCGTATCGAAAGCCTTGATTGTAATCAATAAAACATGTGTACAGATCTACATTAAACTATCTACATTTGTATTAGATATTCCTCATATTGAATATGTGATCAATGGTCCCTCTGTCTTTCCTAAAACCTGCCTGGACTACGTGAATTTCAGATTTGAACTTTTTCTCTGTCCTTCTAAATAGGATTCACAAGAGTTTCATGCTAGCCTGGCTGATTATTACGATAGTTCGGTAGTTTGTGCACAGCTTTAGGTTGCCTTTTTGGGGGAGAGGAATATAAATTGATTTCTTCCATGCTTCTGGCCACTCTTCTAGCAAAGCGTAGGTGGGTGACCCTTTCCCCATCTATAGTTATGCCTCTATCGGCTTAACTCAGCTGTCGGAAGATGTCATCAATCGCCGCTGTGAAAACCTTTAGAGAAATTGTGTTGCCCTGCCGCACTTCTCTTGCTAGTGGAACAGTTATTGGGCGGTGGTGCAGAGTAATTTCCGTCCTGCAGCCTACGTTTATTTCCTTGATCATCCTCGTGTAATTTCCGGCAACGTCCTGGTTTCTTAGGGCATTTATTACGGCATCAATTTCAATACTGTCGAAGGTCTTTTCACCGTCTATAGACACTAGACAAATGGACAAGCATAGTTCACATAGATCCAACAGGCAAGGTCAGGCACAGCCCCGAAAGTAGACGGAATTACCATTGACATCCTTAAGGCGAGAGGAGATATTTTAACTCTACGACTTTCTAATTTATTTAACAAGTGCTTCACAGAGGATCGAATTCCAGATCAATGGAAAACCTCAAAAACTGTACTCATCCAGTAGAGGGGCGACACAAGACAGCTGGAGAACTATCGCCCTATCTGTTTGCTGCCGATGATATATAAAATATTATTCAAAGTCCTTGTCAACAGGATCGGTCAACAGCTGGACCTCCATCACCCAGTGACCAGGCTGGATTCAGTAGAGGGTTCTCCACTACTGACCACCTACACACAATCCACCAGATGCTGGAGAGAGCACGCGAACTACGTCTGCCCATATGTCTAGTATTTATCAAACAAAAACAAGAACCCGCCTTTTGACATTTTTCCCATTGCTGGGTAGTGATATATGTTACTCGATGATCCTACGGATATACAGTCAGTAGCAATCCTTCTGAAACTGAAATGTAATGGAGTCTGACAAAGATTTTGGTCGTCTGCCCCGCTTTCTAGTTTTATCTCGGTGGTACCAGAATGCCGTTGGCATGCTCCAATGTTCATCCTGAATTCTGAGCACGCGATCCGCCCGTCAATGGTTTACCTCGTTCGCTTTATCAGCTGCATTACTCGCCAATAATAAATGCCACAGGCCAACATTTTGGAAATTTTGTGTGTGGGATGATGAGAGTACAGTAGGCAATGCGTCTTTCGGGAGAGGTCTCACATTGTGTTCTCTTATTTTCTTTATAGTGTTCATGTTTCAACAGCGTAGCCCATTGCTGGTAGCACAGTGAAGTTGAAGATTGAGGCCTTTAGGGTCCGATCAAGCAACAATCAATGACTGATTAGATGGACGAGAAGTCCGACAAGGCCGCGCACTCACTTCTTGGTAGTTCTGAATCTAGAATAATCTGCATGTTGATGAGACCACCACAATAGTCCTCAATGTTTGTCAAGCTGTTCCCAAATAGTCTAAGTGGGTCAAAATGGACGAATCAGTTCTGCACAACTTTAGTCTGGGAGATAATCATTTCGAGTCCTTCTCGCCTTACCTCCTTGATTAGATATAACACTGTTGGCCAAGAACATGCAGAAATAAAGAATCAATAGCTGCATAGAACTTTTGTAGTCTGCCCCAGGGAATAAATGACTTCAACAACATACAGTGCATACAATGGCCATCTTCTTTGACTTACGTCTGGCTTAGAACCGTGTGTGGAGAAAAGATCTTATAATGGCAATAAAAGTTAAGCTTTCCAAAATAAAAAGTACTACCTGAATGAGCGATAAATCCAGACGAAGATAAAGAAAAGAATCTTTTTTAAAGAAGTTTTAGAAGAAGGATAATCACAAGTCTCATCTTTAAATTGTAATCTTTTCTGGTTTACATCAAAGACTTGCCTGATCAGATCAGCGTTTATAACGCAATGAATGTTGATGATCGGGTAATATTGCAGAATTATGAAGGTTTTGAGAGTAGGGCAGGAGAGTTACAAGTAGACATAAGGATACTAAATTTACTACTGCCAAACATGGAAACGATTAGCAGTTGTGAAAAGACACCAATGGCGGTAAAGTTGCCACACAAAAAATACATTTGAGAAAACCAACTGATTAGAGTGGATCATCCCACATATCTTGAGTCACTTGACCAACATATCATTCCCAAACATCACATTCAGAAACTAACTATTAAAGCAGTGAGACGTATACTGGAAAGGCTTGCTGGCGAAACATGGCATAATAAAAAGATACTTTCCATAGCGCGTTCATTGCTGTTCTATTCGTAAGAATCGGCTTCACTGCAACCTTGGTATACGTATATGTGCTCAGTAAATGGCGAAGGGTGTGGATACTTGTGGTTTCTGCAGCTCGTTGGTTGTACACACTTCTGCTCCGTCCTCTTTTGTACCCCAGTCTTATCGAATCTCTTTCAATATTAAAGATCTACAGACTGTGAATTGATGATACTTCTATTGTGGTGTCGTCATCTAACAGACGATCATGGACAGATTTCAAAATGTCACTTCCTCCCATCTCTAATAATAATTTTCGCCCAAGTATCTAAGGCCCGTTAAGTATATCGACCACAACCATGTCTAGCTGCTGGGGCTCGTAGTCAAATCTAGTGTACCTTCAATTGGTATCTGCAAAGCCAGGATATCAGCTCTTTCGTTACCCTGAACAAAAGAAAGACAAGGGCAGTAGATCCCCACTAGCACCTGTAGGTTTTATCCCTCTACAGCTGTCATATCGTATACCTTAATCAGCAAGTATGTACCTTGCGAAGCAAGGATTGGTAGTTTGCAACGATAACTGGCTCCGTTAACGGTCCTAGATATCCATCTCAGAGCTGTAGTCTCTGTTTCTATCTCCATTTTCGTACTGGGGGTTACTGTTCTGTATGAACCACTCTGGCATCATTATGCTGCATGTTATAATTTATCAGCTTGTTAACTTCGAGTTATGTCCTCCCGTTGCACCACTCTCTGTATTCCCTGCCTCGTACCTTTGTTGCATTCATTCAGCAATATAATATACTAGCGCCACAGT
This sequence comes from Ariolimax columbianus, assembly GCA_036924085.1. Classification (NCBI taxonomy): domain Eukaryota; kingdom Metazoa; phylum Mollusca; class Gastropoda; order Stylommatophora; family Arionidae; genus Ariolimax; species Ariolimax columbianus. Next base: position 26,587,412 of record JAVGWX010000002.1, read on the forward strand.
GACACGGTGTTCAAAATCTAACTTGTAGTCTCTGGAATGTGTGTATAACAATGCTCGACACTTGTTTTGTGGAGCAAAGAGGCCAATACCAACGGCGACATGCGAAATAAACACACATTTGGAACTACTTGAGATGCGGAGTGGAAAAGTTGTTATGGAATCCTATCAGCGAAGCAGTAGAATAAAAAATAATCATCGCAACAGACGAATGGTAGACAATTAGCAACCAAATTTAAGAATTAAAATGTGTCTGTACACATAATGTTAATTATATCAAATACATATATCATTTCCCAAAAAGAAGACACGAGTTACAAATAATAATGCAAGGCGTACCCCAACAAACGTTTCTTGAAACACAAGAAATACTGATACATTTAAGAGATGATACAATCGAAAGCAGATCCAATTACTTTCATGCAGACAGCTCAAAGAACAGTTGATTCTTATCATCGTAAATTATTATTATTGTTGTTGCTAAAACCGCTCTTACTTGAGCTACGCATTCTTGACGGCTTTTGTAGAGGGTTGAAGTGACTTTCCTCACATCCCTAAGCGGACTTAAGAAGATAGACTGATGTGTTCCTGACTGTAGTTCCGTACGCTCACTATTATGGGGATCTATCTAATTGAATGGGTACTTGGTTATACTGATAGAGGTGTAGTGAAGGTCCCCATCAGGTTATCACGTCTACATACAATACCTAGATAGACCCAGATACTTATGGACACTCAAATACACCTGGCAATGACAAGACGAGCAGATTAGCCAAGAAGAATTCAAGTTAAGAACAGCCACACACATGAACAATTATACAAACGGTCATACAACTCATAAGAACAGCAAACAAGTCACTAGACATTCGGAATGGGCCATAGAAACACCGAAAAGAAGATCTACAGACATTTAACAAACCCTATTCCAAATTACATCATTAATAAAAATACGATAAGTGTTCGGAGAACTCGTCTCTTGCTAATATCCCAACACATCCAACTTATGAATACAATTAAACCACAACACACTCCTACGTACAAGCTGTGTACACATTCATACGAAACCGCAGATCATCCCGTTTTTCAGTGCCCAGGCTTTCAACGATGTCAGGAAAATGCTTCGTCCTTTGAGCCAAATACCGCTTGAGTCCGGGAAGTAAAGGTGGCTGGCGTGATGCTGACCACATCATCCACTAAGTGCCGTTGATTACAAAATAATATGGACCTAACACCATATTTCCTATGCGCCGCATGGCGTGACGGTATCTTTTTAAGCCGGATAAATAGATCACTGTGTATGGCACTAAACAATAACTAACAAACACGTACTGTTACCATTACATGGGATCGTGCTGAAGGTTGGGTACCCTGATGCAACACCGCCCACACACACGCACACGCACAAACATGCACACGCACACACACACACACATATATAATGTAAACCAAATTACCGAGTCAGAGTTACATCTCCAGGCCAATCTTCAAATCTAGAAAAAGAATCTGTAGCAGCCAGGCATGTTGTTTGCGTTCGCATTATTTCTCTATTCATCAAAGGCGGTATGTGCTGCACTATGTTGTTTTTGCACCTGTCCGTCCAGTGCATCCGACTTCGGCATCCATTTTATGTAAGGTCTACTTCCTTCTGCATTTTCTAAGGGTTTTCTTCCCCGTGGTAACGACAGGTGCTGTGATGGGGAGCGAACCCAGCACCTTTGAGTTGTTAGTCGTGTCACTTGACCGTGTCACACCGTCCCAGCAGCCATGCATAAACATAAAAGTGTCAAAAGAAACCCCATGAGAATAAAACAGACACCACATTATGTTGGGGGAACAACAGCATCTGGAGCAGTCATACAATTCAAATACCTCGGAGATGTAACTTACCAGAAGGGAGCTCTCAAAGAAGAGTTAGCTACGCAAATAGTAGCAAATGACTGACATTAATAAAGGATTCCTAAGTAAAAGATATATCTATAAGAAAACTAAGATATCAGTATTTCGCTCCACCTATGTACAAATATTGACCCACACATGTGAATTTCAGGCAATGATCGCAACTCTGAATAGTTACCCACACGCATCTGAAAGGATGTATCTCTGAAAGATTGGTCAAGTAACAAGGTCCGCAATCAGACAAAATGGTCCGATCTCAAAACCCAGCCCTTGCAGGCTTGTGAAGCAATCTCAACGTCGGTGGATCGGTCATCTCTACATAACAAGAGATGATCAGCTACTTATGGCAATCATCAGAAACAAAGAGCCAAGAATCAAGATATAGGATGGCCCATAGTCCATTGGCAAGACAAAATCAAAAAGTCTATAACAGAACAAGGATTAAATTGAAACCGGTCAAGAGGAAGACATCAAATAGAATAGTCTGACGTTCTTCCGGCAAACCTCTACAAGTTAATATAGAAGAGGTGGGAGTAAATAAGTGAGTCTCAATTCAAGTTTATTTGAAGTGTTATGTATGGATATGGGCTAAGAGCACTATCCTTCAATTATCCACACAGATGTTTGATGGCTGCAAAGAGGCTGCGAGGTGAACAATTTCTTACAGAACAAAACGAAACAGAATTAAGCAAATTTATCGAACATAGTTTATGATTATCACAGCTTTAACGGAAAGTTGTGAGCAGTTCATGAACTTAATATGAAGGTGCAAATGCTCAAATATTTTGTTTGGATAAATTCAATGGGTTAGAAGGTAAATTCAATGTATGGCAAACTTGGATCATTAGAGACATTTCCCCGATCAAATGAAGTTATCATAATGCATTAGGAGACAACAACAATATTAGATTTCGATGAAAAACATTTTAAAATGTTAAAAGACACATTTTCACAGTATTATCAGTTCTCCCAATTACATCAATATTATTGGATTCGAAACCCGTTTCCAGCGTCTGGACCAGTTGCAAACTTTCTTTGAAAGCACAATTTATTGTGTTCAAAAGAGATAGAACATTACACGTTTTTACAAGTGAAAATGATCCAAGTTTCTTTGACGTTATTTGTCTTTAAGTTAAAAAAGATTATCCAACAACCGCTTTTCAAGCTGTTTCTGTTCTTTGTTTGTTTTTTTTGCATGTTCAACTACCTACCTTTGTGATATCAGTTTCTCGAATTTTGCTTCACTTAACAATGGCAAGAGATTATGACGTTGACGCCTTTCCGAAGAGAAGTGCGCCATCCTGTTTAGTCCTACAGCTTCCCAAGAGTCAGGTATTATGCTTAAGGCGTTTAGTGAAGACGTAAGCGTGCCTTTGAGCGCTTCTTTTGCCCACCAATTATAATTATAATTAAATGCTTCCTCGTATCTTTTATTATGGTTCTACAAAATCTTGGATCAAATCTTGTCATAGTTTGTTTAAATATTAAATGTGATGTACCACTGTTTTATGAAATGAAATGTCAGTGTACCGTGTAGTGGAAAAGGATACGCAGTATTTCCTTAGTGCACAGCCAATATTAAACGTATTAAGCTCATGCCGGGGATTCCGTGGCGAGGTGAGTAAGCCGTCGGCCTCGTGATCAGGTGGTGTCTGTTCGACTCCGGACTCCGTCGTCTTTTTCACTGGTGCTTGAAGCGGAGTCCCTTGCATCTCGTAGTCGCCCACTAGTCGTCTTGTCTTTGACTTGCCACTGGGGTCGGGCGGCCCGAGACGAAAGAGTGAGGATAAAAAGTAGCGCTGTTAACCCTTACTAAAAATAGTGCTAGCAAAATAAATGATGTCATTATTGTCTACGATGCCCCGCGGCTTTTGCCTTTCCAAGCTCATGCCTGTTTGTGCAGACACTAACCGCTCCTTAACTAATCATCTCATATCGTGACGTTGGCGTTGTATGCTGTAGTGAAATGGTTTACTAACAGATAGTCTATTAGATGACAAGCATTAAACTGAAACCGGTCAAGAGGAAGACATCACACAGAATAGTCCGACGTTCTTTTGGAAAACCTCTACAAGCTAATATAGAAGAGACGGGAGTAAATAAGCAACGAGTAAACCTAAGCCAGTCTCAATTCAAGTTTATTTGAAGCATTTCGTATGGATGTCGGTATACTGTAAGGTACTGGTTTACTTACCCAGTAATGGCATTCGGAGTGTTCCAGGCGGTAAGTTCTTCTCAAGCATTCGTAGCAGAACGAAGAAGGCTGTGAATACAGCAAGCCCTGTTTATGACAGAAGGAGGGTATGGTCATCATTATGACAGGAACACACAAGTCCTTACCTGGACAATTAATTAGAACATTATGTGATATTTTATTTTATATTACTTGCACTTTCTAATTGTGTCCTTTACTTCTGCACTCTACAGTATGTAATATGCGTACTTTCCCCAATGTGTGTAAAATGCCAAATAATGGCAGTATAATAGTCAATGAAATCTGTTTTCACTACTTCAAGCTGAAATAAAAACCTTTCCACCTTTTTTTACGCAAATGATTATTTCTTGGAATCTTCCATACTTCGAGCTGTCAATCTCATTGTACTATGCGAATGTTATTAAATCGGGATGACAGGTATTAAGAGCACATGCTTCCCATGGCAACGCTGACCAGGGATATAATTAACCGCGCCACTGTGCAGTCTAATCCGAAGTAAAATGGTACCATCCTTTGTTAGAGTTAAGAGACGCAGGGCAGCGAGGAAGGGAGCACACACCCCCATATTTGGTCAGACATCGTATATCAGCTTCTACAATTCTTGATCAAAACATCAGTGGTTGTGTAATATTTACCATACTATCATCCAGTGCAGTCTTTGTCAACCTATTTCCAATGACAGCACCCTCAAGTAGGTATCTCATAATAAAGCACCTGTATTCAATCTTCCTTTATAACTCCTTCCTAAAAGTATTTATGACTTTAAATAATAGCCATCTATATTATTACAAGTAAGGTGCACTTTTTCTATGATTGATCAGCGCACAAAATAAGCAAGGTTTAACTTTGAACAGGTAAACAAGGACACGCAATACTCAACTCAATGATGAATAAAAGTGGATCGCCATGAAATAAAAAAACCTAAACAAAACTAATCTGACGCATGCAACCTTTCTAAGGTATATGGTATGATTTTCATACATTTTTTAAATATTAGAATATAAACATGTATAAACATATTTATAAAACATATTCTTTTTTATTCTATGCGGGTTGTAGCTTTTTCTGTTTTAATTAGTTGTTGTTTTTTTATGAGCAAACAAATCTCAGCTGACACTGGACGACATACTGAAAGCTGTAAGAACATCACAATAATCTTATTTGTTGGAACATGAAGATGTTCATTGTTAAACATTATCCTTCTTCCACAAAGGTGTTTCTTTGTATTTCAGTTCTGAATGACACCATTGTGTAGGTCAATTAATTCTTTTTTTTGGGGGAGGAGAAAGATTGTACACACATATGATGTAAATGGGTTTCTCAACCAGGTGTAGTCTTCTGTGTCTCAACCAGGTGTAGTCTTCTGTGTCTCAACCAGGCGTAGTCGTTTGTGTCTCAACCAGGTGTAGTCTTCTGTGTCTCAACCATGTGTAATCTTCTATGTCTCAGCCAGTTGTAGTCGTCTGTGTCTCAATCAGGTTTAGTCTTCTGTGTCTCAACCAGGTGAAGTCTTCTGTGTCTCAATCAGGTTTAGTCTTCTGTGTCTCAACCAGGTGTAGTCTTCTGTGTCTCAATCAGGTTTAGCCTTCTGTGTCTCAATCAGGTTTAGTCTTGTGTCTCAATCAGGTTTAGTCTTCTGTGTCTCAACCAGGTGGAGTCCTGTGTGTCTCAACCAGGTGTAGTTTTCTGTGTCTCAACCAGGCGTAGTCTTCAGTGTCTCAACCAAGCGTAGTCTTCTGCGTCTTAACCTGGCGTAGTGTTCTGGGTCTCAAACCTGGCGTAGTCTTCTGTGTCTCAAACAGGTGTAGTCTTCTATACACAAGTTTGGGAAACAGTACTGACATTTTGTTTCCTCCAGTTCTTCACGATGTTTAAGAGATATGTGGAATGATTTCCTTGTTTTCTGTTTCAGGCACAAATTGAAACATATGTATGTTGCATGTCTACAGTTAAGAAAACCTGAATTCTGAACGTCTCACTGAGAACATTGAAATTGTTAGTGGACGTTGATCATATTTTTATTTTTGACTCGCATGTTCGAATCAACCTTGTTTAATGTTGAAAGATATATTAATTAAGCTAGATAATTGTGTTACCAAATGTCAATTGGAAGTAATTCACAAAACGTTTCTCACACCTCGGGGGTTAAAACAACTAGCACATCATTCCTGCTTTTCAAAACTAGAGCCTGCACTTCATCTTCTCTCAATATCAAACTTGGCTCTGCGTGTACAACTTGATCCACATGATTTGTTTCACATTCTTCACAAAGCTTGGCAACACGTTTAGGTCAAAGATGCCTGCTTTTAACGTAGTTCCCCACTTCTACAACTGTGCCTAGTAAAGTTGGCCATGGTACAACCGTCAACTCATTTCTGACGGATTTTACAACTTGTACATGACGATCAAGGAAGAATGTTGTTATTTTTACGTTATTATTTTATTTTCTCATCAATAATACAAATTCTTAAATTGATCTAACGATTAATGGAGCACTATATTTAATATTTCCAATGCAACGTTTCCCCGGGATAACTTAACATATTCTACACACTCGAACACACGCATGCACGCACACGCACAAACACACACACATATATATTCATATAATTCTTTGCCTTATCACCTTGGGGGTCCTCCGTTGCCTTGCGGGATGCCTGTTTTGGGAAAGGCTTCGGGAGTAAACCCTGAGAAAAAATATTCATCCTGTGCTATCTCCAGTCGTCTCGATTATGTCTGCCACTGGCCAAGGGTAGCTCGGTACTAGAGAGCGAGGTTGACAAAAGGCGCAGTTTCTTCATCACTGTAATCCAAATCACCTCGCAAGTCACCCATTTCGGCGGACACAGCAAGAGAAAAGACTGTCCACACGGCTGAATAATGGAAGCGTTCTTCATCCCATGAGATGGACGAATATCAGTTTATACCTTGGGATGTATAGACCATCAATCAACTCCCTCCAAGAAAAACATATCATGTGCCATTTTCTTTAGTACAGTCCATCGTCTTCCTGTTCTCTTGCATCTAGGTCTTTTCTCCATGTGTTCTGTGGCCTTGCTTGTGGGTTCCTTGACATTGATTACCTGGGAATACCGAATTGGGGCTTTCACGGTGGATATCCAGCGCCATCTTCATACCAAAATGTCTTGTTCCGCCTATCTTGTTATGTTTTCTTCCGCACACATTCATTTATACCGCTTTCGAAGTATCGTACGCCCAGAACCTTACTCATGGATTTATTGACATAGCATGACAATCTTGTTATTGAGTTTAGTACTCCACTTTTTTATATTCACAAAAAGGACCGAACTCACATTCTACATATGTATCATTAGTTCACTTGTGTCGTTAGACGTCGTGGGGAGGTCTGACCTCATATGTTTCATATTATTTGGCAGGCAAAAATCAGCTGCCTGGACAATCCCAATATCTGGAATACGATTGTTATTTTTGGAACTCGTGGTGGTGGAAGTGTAAATTTAAGCAAGGAAGACCCCCAGGAGGTTAGGCGCCATCTATGCCGGTCTGCTCTCCACATAACCAAGACCTGACGATTTAGCCATGGAGTCCAATTTTTACGACTTATTCTCTGTGGGGCAAGAATCCCAACATTAATTTTAGTAAATTTTTAAATTGAATTTTGCAGGGACGGTGGCAGTTAAGCCTGCTCTTTTCAATTTACAACTGCCAATTCATTTATAACGTGCGCGCCACTGCACACGGGTGTCTGATCTCCGTACTCAGAGATGAAGGGGAAATTTGTATGGATGATCCACGTGAAAGAATTCCGGTCTCCATCGTGATTTGAACCCGCGACCTCTAGTTGCCGAGGCGAACACCTTACCTCGAGATCACTGGGTTAACAGACCTCACATTAGAATTGAAAATTCTTAGCTTGTTATGCATTCTGATAATTTTAGAGATCTACACATTTTTCAACAGGACAAAGACCACTCATGCCTTTTGTCTCCTGGCTTTTACATCCTCGTCTGCACCCCTTGCCTTATTTATGGTTCTCCTTAAGTATGTGAAGCTCTCTACCTCCTCCAAAAATGTTTCTCCCAGTTTGATAAAAGCCGCGTTGTTGGTCGCATTTGATTTTATCATTTATGTCTTTCCTGTATGAATTTTTAGCCCTACTTTCTGGGAGAGTCAGTCTAGAGCCTCTGTCTTCCGCATTTGGTTTGTTTTGAGATAGCGAGATCCGTCATCTGCAAAAGCCAGGCCCTCAGGCTATTTCAACTAGGTCCAGTTATAGGCTGTAGTATGTTTTCTTCAAAATCCAATAGACTCCCAGCAAGAATTTAAAAGGTGTAAAATGTCACCTTGACGAACCCACAATCTGACGTTAAATGACTCTGTGAGTTGTCCATCTTGGAGCACTCTGTACTGCATGTCCCCATATTAATTATACTGGTAAACTTTTGTGGAATGCCTTAGCAGTTACCAAATTGTGTTCTATTCAAGCTGTCAAAGGTCATTTCAAAGTCAAGGAGGTTGATGTCACATTATCACATTATCATCGGCGTCCTTCCGCTAAATGTGCCTCATGCGTAGAAGACAATATTCTGTTTGCGTTCAGATCTTTTGCAACGCAGTAGCAATGTCGGCATAGGTCTTTGGTCAGTAAATCTCACCATCGCATCGGTAGACGTCCCCATAGAACAACGTGGTGGTCACATGAAGTTGATGTACATCCTTGAATTCCATTCTACTGTTTGATTTACAATTATGTGTAATGTGAGCAATATAAATATTGGCTACAACTTGCAAGTATCTTTAGCCATCCAACAGTGAAATTATCCAAATTCATTACCATTAGCCAAGACAGGTAATCATGTCTAAAATATATTCAAACGTTTACTGTGATATTTATGCCATATTTAAGTTTCTAGTAAATATATTCAAACGTTTATTATAATATTTATGCCATATTTAGGTTTCTAGTAAATATATACAAACGTTTACTTTAATATTTATGCCATATTCAGGTTTCTAGTAAATATATTCAAACGTTTACTGTAATATTTATGTCATTTTTAGGTTTCTAGTAAAAACACATGAACAAGTTGTAAAGCGCACAATGAATGTTATATTTGAATTAATTATGTTGATATGTCCGAGTGCATACATGATTTTAAAACATAATTTAGTGTTGTGTTAATCCTCTTAATGGATACAATTAAAACCTAAACTATAACAAAACTGGCAGCACATGAAGAATGTTTCAATGTCATGTTAATTGTCATTGTACGTGTGGCATTGAAATTGAAATGTACAATTAACACCTATTTTATAATATAATATAATGTAATATAATATAATATACTGTAATATACTATAATATAATATAATATAATATAATATAATATAATATAATATAATATAATATAATATAATATAATATAACATAACATAACATACCATAATATAATATAATATAATATAATATAATATAATATAATATAATATAATATAATATAATATAATATAATATAATATAATATAATATAATATAAAACAATATAATATAATATAATATAAAATAACATAACATAACATAACATAACATAATATAATATAATATAATATGATATAATTTAATATAATATAATATAATATAATATGGTATTAAGTGTTATGATATGAAATGATACGATATAATATAACATAATATAGAAAATGTATGGTGATAATTAAAATACGAAGCCCTAGCACAAACATTCCAAATCGTGCATCAATCTTTGAACATCGTCTGGTATATCACATTCTGCAGCGGCGTCCCGTTTGAAAGTCAACAATCGAGTGTAGCGGTTCTCAACCTGTTCGTTACTGCGGATCGCCTTTAAAATATTTATTGTTGTCGCGGAACTCTAAAACATTCCATATGTGAAACATGTCCAGGAATGAATTATCTGTGTGTTTACAGTAGTAAACAATGTCAATAATTGAAAATGTTTTTGGAATTTGGTGTTATTAAGCAAGACAACAAAATTAATAAATGTAAAATATAACATTTTCTTACAATCCAAATTTAATTAATCTTCTACATCTGCAATTCACACTATAATTTGTTTTTATATATCTATATTTACACAAAGAGGAAAGCATCATAAGTCGTTTAACACGAATAAGATTTCATTTAAATAATACAAGTTTAAAGTGTTTACATTGTGAGGATCAGACGATGACCACTAATGTATAATTAAATTGTATGTATTGTATATATATATATTTACACATATATATCCTTCTGAATCAATGTTAGTTGTACTCATCCACTCAAACTCTCCTATGTTTATTTAAATCCTGTGAGGCTTTAAAGACTCCAGTGACAAAATTCGTTGTAAATTTAAATAGACTGATGACTTTCGTTAATGGGACAAGAGTAACACTACTTGTCATTTACAAACCTTTTTATATCCGGATTAAAAACTGAAACTTGTATTATGTATTCTGACACTGCGTTTTTCAAACAGTTTCTATACTTATAATTAAGATAATCGATCTTTTGATTTGCGGCTCAGTGGCTGTGTTTTAAGAAGTCTGCTGTTAGGAACGATAATCTTGTTGTAATGTTCAGTTACCTGTTTACCCGTTTATATTCTCACCAAAGCGTCTGTTGAATCCACATGTACCTAATTGTGTGAACGGTGTCAAAATTAACTTCTGATGTATTTCTCCTTGTTTCTGTTTTTCTATTTGTTAAATCTTTCTATTAACATTTTTATTTTAAATGTTAAAGCTCATAACATTTCTTCAAGCCTTCGTGGATTCTCTGAGAAGACCTATGGTACACCTGCAGGTCCTCGGACCACAAATTAAGAGCTACTGATCTAGTGTATATCCCTAAGTATTTGCCTTAGCAAAACAAGCCAGGAGCATTTGTTTTCGTAGTCAACGTCTTAAGCTTAAACCATAAAATAAATTAAGCAAAATGATTGCAATGATATTAATTTGAAGTGACATTTTAAGTTTTAGCTTATTTAGGTGTTTCCAGACTGAGAACAATGAAAATAGTTACTATATGTGTTAACATTTTCCCAAAACAGGAGCCCCAGACAATTTATATTGGTAGTGATGTTTCCCGACATTGGATAAAGTGACCATAGCGAGTAAACGTAAAAAGGAATTTAGCAGAAATGGAAATACTGGTTGGAAATGGAGTATTTGAAGGTAGCCAGTGCCCTTCCTTGATGTTTTTACCTTTCCCTAACTCATGCGACAGGTATCAAATTAAAGCTGGGTTGACTGGAGTAGCGGTCGCTGTGCTTGAGAGGTAAGGCGCTTTTATCTTAAAGCGATGAACGGAAACGTTGGGGTAGCTGATTTCAAGCGATCCAAGGTAGGAGGAATCGGAGTGCCTGCATACTGAGTATCTCCAGTCAACTCGGATTATGTCATGCCATTAGTACGAGGTAGCTTGGAACCAGAAAGTGAGGTTAATGACCAGCGCAGTTTCTTCCTCACTATAATCCAAATACAGCGCAAGTTACATCATCAAAACAAAACTGTCTGATGATGTCGCCATCTTCACTTGCAATGGGCAACTAACTTTAACAATGTTAACGCAAATTACAAACAAATGACATAATTATTGCTAAATAGATCATATTCGTAATAATAATGCAATGTTGAGATGATAATAAAGATCATGTGAACGATGAAACGGAAAGACAAAAGAGACGTTAGCAACCAGCGCAAACACTGACCTAGCTGCATTTTGGATGGCGACTCCGGAGGAATAAAAAACAGGATGAGCGTGATAGAAGTCAGCAGAATGCAGGGAAGAACGAGTATATAGTTGTAGAGAGCTGAACGTCTCTGGAAAACGATGTGATACTGCAGGTCCACCCAGTTCTTGCCAGGGCAACATGTGAACATCTGGGAGTGCCTGAAAGCTGGAACATCCATGATTGACCTAGAATCATATTACATTTAGCATGAAACAGCTACTTACTGCATTCGTCTACCAAGAAACTGCTACATTTAGCGTACGTTTATAAAAACTGTTAAATTTAACATGCACAGAAACATTTAAATTCAACAGACTTATACGTACAGGGAAACTGCATAGTTTAACTGGTGCTTACAAATTTGCTACTAAAAGTAACAGCAATGAAAACAGAAGACTCTAAATCGTACTCTTATAATAGAAGAAATTGCTAAATATTTAGTCATTTAGTAAGAACATTCTAAATATTACAGTTAGAAGACAAAAGTAACACTAAATTCTTCAATCGCAAAGCAACGAGCGTGCATATTATAACATTTTGTTGAATGGAAATGTATAACAAGAAAATCTTACAACGGAAAGCTCCAGTAAAGAAATGCTAAATCGTGCAGCTTCAATAAAAAATAAATAATAAATTGCCCTAGCCCTTAGTTAGAATGCAGTAAATATTGTGATCATATAGGGCGACAAAACACTGAATCTTATATTCGTTGCAAAAATAATTGAAAAAGGAGTGAGAGTCTTTAAGCAAAAGCAATTTTATTAATAACATTTTTACGAAAGGTGAGAACCATACATTTTTTGTGTCTTATCTACTTACATAGTTTCCGTGTCTAACAACATACTTTATTCATCTGTCCACTAGCTTCTCGATGCATATAGCGACTCACCTTTTGTCTTAGAGAAGCTGATCGATAGGCTGATTCAATGTGTCAGTTGCTGGTCTCCCACACTGCAGTTCATCAATAAAGTTTTCTCGTTCGTTTTGAAAACATTCTTCCCATTCAAATAATCTCCTCTGACTCAAACGCCTGGCGCCGTCATGAACTTTCATTTTGCTGTAAATTTCAGAAGTTTTCACACCCTCTGACCACAAAAACTGAATAACGTCTCGTTGTTCTGCACGGTGCATGTCGAAAGTGGATCGGTCATATTGAAAGCTTTATTATGCATGCGAGTACTGCTCGATCGTCCCGACATTGAGTATTGCTAAAGAGCTATTATGTGTCCTGAAATAAGCTTTTCCGTTGTACATATTCTCACTCAGCATTGCAAAAGATTCAAAACGCCGCATTGCTTGGACAACACGTTTAAACCATAGTGTTAGTTACTGAGTGCAGGCGGAAGTAACATTTTGTATTACTTTCCTTCGTCGCCATTAGCGGTGATACGAGTAATTTTTATTTTACTTCTGAAGTGTATTATTAATGCTACATATATTAATACTATATGATATTCGTTTCTTAGCTTGTTTATAATTGTTGAGATACAAATAATATTTCTTGCTGCTTTTGATGTCTGTTTTTAGGAGTAAGGGATCATAGTAATATTTTGTGTCGCTTTCTTCGTCTGTTATACAGGGTAGTAAGTAAAGTAAAGTATCCCATAGCATTACTGCCGTAGGGGTGCGAGGTGTTAGCGATCTCACATTTAAAAGGCTCGGCTATATGAGGGCGGTAGCCATCTCCTCTCCCTCGCCGCTTTTAATTCCCGGACTGAACCGGTATTTAAGGCTGGGTCGACCCGGGAGCCATTGCGGTCTGAAAAAAACATTATCGACTCAACTGGGGAATGAACACAGGACCACTCAGATGCGAAGCCAGAGCGCTAACCACTGAGCTACGCGGTAGAGAAACAAGTAAAATTATTTGTTGCTTACTTCGTTTGTTATTGTGGTTCGATATACAAGCACTATTATTTATACTTTCTTAATCAGTTATTGGTAGTAGAAATACGAATGATATTGTGGGTAACTTTCAGTCTCTGTTACTGAATGCAGAGACACGAGTAAGATGTGTTGTTATTTTATGTATGTTAACTTAACAACGTTTTTATATTGGTTTAGAAGACTCTGCAGAGTCTGTAAACAACCAGTTTTCTTTCTCTAAAGGCTATGTGCATCCAATCTATTCTTGAATGCAGTAATTGTCCTTGCCTCCACTATTTCCTATGGTAATGCATTCCAAACATTGGCCACTCTTTGACTAAAACATATTTCCTAAAATCTAATATGGACCTTTCTTTAGTTAATTTGCAGCTATTCCCTTTTGTTCTTGTAGGTGGTTGAATTTTGAAAAAAACGAGTTATAGTCTAATTTATCCGTTCTTTTGATTATCTTTATAAATCTTTATTAAGTCACCTCGAATTCTTCTCTTTTCTAGACACTGTAGGACGGTTTATCTGAGTCTTTCCGCATAACTGTAATTCTGGAAACCCACTATCATCTTTGTCGCTATTTTTTGTATCCTTTCCAGCTTGTTTTTATCCCCTCTACGATAAGGACTCCACATATGTACACATTACTCCAATCTAGGTCTAACTAATGCTTTATACAGTTTGACCATCACTTCCTTGCCCCTATGTTTAATATGTCTTTTTATCAAACCTAACATTGCATTTGCCCTTTTCACTGCTACCTGGACTTCCTCACTAACTTTACCTGTATGATCTATTGTAACCTCTATTTTACTGAGTTCAGCCCACAAGTAAGATGTGATGTTACTTTCTTAATCTGTTACTGAAGGTAGAGACAAGAGTGGTATAAGTTGTTATTTTCTTAGTCTGTTACTGGAGGTACAGACAAGAGTGGTATAAGTTGTTACTTTCTTAGTCTGTTACTGAAGGTAGAGACAAGAGTCGTATAAGTTATTACTTTCTTAGTCTGTTACTGAAGGTAGAGACAAAAGTGGTATAAGTTGTCACTTTCTTAGTCTGTTTCTGAAGGTAGAGACAAGAGTGGTATAACTTGTTACTTTCTTAGTCTGTAACTGAAGGTAGATACAAGAGTGGTATAGGTTATTACTTTCTTAGTCTGTTACTGAAGGTAGAGACAAGAGTGGTATGTTGTTACTTTCTTAGCCTATTACTGAAGGTAGAGACAAGAGTGGTATAAGGTGTTACTTTCTTAATCTGTTACTGAAGGTAGAGACAAGAGTGGTATAAGTTGTTACTTTCTTAGTCTGTTACTGAAGGTAGAGACAAGAGTGATATAAGTTGTTACTTTATTAGTCTGTTACTGAAGTTAGAGACAAGAGTGGTATTAGTTGTTACTTTTTTAGTCTGTTACTGAAGATATAGACAAGAGTGGTATAAGTTGTTACTTTCTTAGTCTGTTACTGAAGGTAGAGACAAGAGTGATATTAGCTACTTTCTTAGTCTGTTACTGAAGATATAGACAGGAGTGGTATAAGTTGTTAATTTCTTAATTTATTACTGAAGGTAGAGACACGAGTGGTATAATTTGTTACTTTCTTAGTCTGTTAGTGAAGTTAGAGACAAGAGTGGTATAAGTTGTTACTTTCTTAGTCTGTTACTGAAGGTAGAGACACGAGTGGTATAAGTTGTTACTTTCTTAGAGACACGAGTAGTATAAGTTGTTACTTTCTTAGAGGCACGAGTGGTATAAGTTGTTACTTTCTTAGAGACAAGAGTAGTATAAGTTTTTACTTTCTTAGTCTATTACTGAAAGTAAAGACAAGATTGGTATTAGTTGTTACTTTCTTAGTCTGTTACTGAAGATAGCCACAAGAGTGGGATTAGTTGTTACATTCTTACTCTGTTACTGAAGGTAGAGACAAGAGTGGTATTAGTTGTTACATTCTTACTGTGTTACTGAATGCAGAGACAAGAGTGGGATTAGTTGTTACTTTCTTACTATGTTACTGAATACAGAGACAAGTGTAGCATTAGCTGTTAATTTTCTAGTTCGCCTGTTGGAGGTAGAAGTAATATTTATTGTTACTTTCGTAATCTGTTACTTATACACTTCGTCTGTATGTGAAATATATGATATAATAAATTACAGTGATGAGTGTAGAAATCTGGGACAATCACGAGTTTTCCGACATGGGCAATAACATGTTTTGCTATCGAAAAATGTTGACAGTTCCTGACCGACTTACTAATCAAAATGACGAGATAAACGCTATAATTCTTCTTCTTCGGCGTTTGTCCTGGAATAGACAGAGAGATTGTGTCGTAGTTTACAGCCAGGCTGCGATAATTGATCCCTAAGCCCGACACAATCGATTTCAGCTGGCTTTCTTTAGTAACGGGTGTGCCTTCCAACTGCGATCCCTATTCCTTGGACAACCTACACAAGGGCCTAGTGTAGCCTGTTTCCAGATCCGCCACTTGAAGGCAGAATGCATGATGCAATCAGCCAGCTATGAGTCAAACCACAGGACGCAATACGATTATATTTCTCCTGTATTATTGCAAATGTTTGGCAAGAAATTATAATATTCGAAAGCATATATTATTATCAACACAGATACACACACGCACGCACACACAAACACACATTTATATTATTGAAATTAAAGTAACTGAATATGGAAATTATCATATATCGGTGTTGATAAGGTTAGTGCAAGTAACAACTTATCATCTGCTTGTTAACATATCTGTGTCTTCGTGGATTGAGTAACTCATTACTTACAAGATAATAAATCTATGTCTACAGAGAACAATGCATTACCTAATTGATCCATTCTCTTTCATTACAAGGTCAAAGAAAGTAACTCATTACCTAATTGATCATATACATTTCATTTCAAGGTCAGAGAAAGTAACTCATTACCTCCATGTTCATATATCTTTCATTACAATGTCAGAGAAAGTAACTCATTACCTAATTGATCATATACATTTCATTACAAGGTCAGAGAAAGTAACTCATTGCCTAATTGATCATATAACTTTGTCTACAAAGTTAAACTAGCTGACATCATTTATCTGTGTTGATTATATTACTTTAAAAAAAGTTGTAGATCTTTAAGAGTATAGTCAGGTTATGTTGAATGGTAATCCATAGAGGAGTTATAAGCGATAGGTCAAATTATACCTAAATTAAATTATTGAAGATGGTTTTCAAAGCAAGTTATGTGAGACTGAATGAAGGTTGTCCAAATTAGAGTAAAGGTTGGAAATGTCAGGACAGCCTCTTTATATATATATATAAACATAAACGGTAAAAAAAAAACAGTTGCATGCCACACTGATATACAAATTGTGTGTAAAGTTTATGATTGTGTCTTACCACGAGCTACTTTCAATGTATTCTGTTAGGTCTACCCATTCCTTTTTTTCGTAGAAAACCAGGTCAACCTCGTTGCCGTTGTGTGACCATGACATAAATCTGAGAGTGCAGTTCTGTACATCGAACGGGAAGACATATACATCTATGGGGCACGAACTCTGATAGACCACCTGAGGTACGTGGTATATCTTCCCATCATTGTGTACCAGGCACAGGGCGTCTCTGTGTTCACTCAAACGTGTATCAGCGCTAGGAAAGACACGGGTACACATTATCAATACTCGTTTGTTAGATTTATACGAACAAGTTACACGTTTAACAAAAGTATAAAATGAAATCTACGAAGTCAGTGGATAGAAGAGAAAACAAGAACCTTATAACTAGTACTTATCACAGCCAGCGCACCACACTTTAATCAAAAGGCGGAAATGCAATTGCCCGTGACGCTTCGAAGCAAAGATTTACAATTTATTTTTTAAACTAATGACTCAATAAAATCGATGTGTAGTGACTGGTCACGGCCATCTGTAGAAAATGTAAACTACAGATGGCTATGGACTGGTACTGACCATGGCCAACTGTCTAAAGTTATGGTACTGATAGAGCATTCCTTGTCTGATTTCTTGCTGGTTCATGTTTATGGCTGTCAATTCTTTTACTTTCAGCTTTTTTAACGATAATACAACAAGTAAGAACATTATTAATATTGCCAATTATTTATAACATGTTCATGAAATTTAAAGATTTGTTTAAAAGCACCGTTTAAACCGTTTATTCAGTGTTTAGTTTATCCCTGTAGTTTATATAGTACTGTCGTTGGGGTTAGTCTACTAGCAAGAAGCTTTTTGTATTTATTGGTTTCTATAGCAATATTCAGTGCACGATTAGTTTTGCCCTATACACAACACACTATATCGACTTTATGTGAATGAATAGTAGGACAAATTATTCAGTTATTTGCTTCCATAAAAAAATCATTCATGATTAATATTTTCAACTGAGAGTATTGGTTGCCAATCCGTCTATTAACATCTACCATTCAATGGCAGGCGAGAGTTGGTGGATCTCTAGATTAGGGCTTCTCAAACTTTGCTCATTGACGATCCCTTTGGATCAGATATATTTTTTTCCCCACCCTTCACTCAATTTCATAACTGCAATTGGCACTAACACTGTATGTGTGTGGGTATATATTTATACTATGCTCGAACATCAGATTAATGCGTACACTGGTCCTGTCAATATTCCTCTATGCTTGTGAGACATGGACAGTTACAGCTGACCTTCAACGAAGGATGCAGGCCTTGGAAATTAGATATTTCCGAAGACTTTTAAACGTCACGTACAAAGATCGAGTTACAAATGAGGAAATACGAGATAGAATTACAACAGCAATAGGGCCTTTAGAATACTTCTTGGCAACTGCCAAAAGAAGGAAACTCGCTTGGTACGGTCACATATCGAGATCAAATGGTCTTGCAAATACAATCCTCCACGGAAAGGTGCATGGCAGACGACGAAGAGGCCGTCTCAAAAACAGATGGGAGGACAACATAAAAGAATGGACCAATCTCCGACCAGAAGAGTCACCGGGAGCAGGTCACTGACAGAGAAGGGTGGCGTGGCATTGTGAGGATGTCTTCATGTATGCCCCAATGACCTCACTGGTTACGGGATGACCTAACTTAACCTGATATATATATGAGTTTGATAGCGTGAAAATAATGGTAGTGGTAAATTAATTGAGGAACCAAGACATCAACGAAAAGTACGTACAGCTTATAAAAGAAATTAAGGAGGACTGATGAACTCACTTCATCTTTTCTACAAGTCACTTTCCATTCATACACACCGAGAGGACGATAAAGACATACCATCTCTCCAAAACTGTTCACACAACCCCTTGAAGAAGTTGTTAGGTAACTTTTAAATGTATATCTCTCTAGTATCTGTCAACAGTGTTCACACAATCAGACTCCTTTGCAGAATTATTAATGAATAAAACGAAAATAAGGGATCAAGATACTGAGCAGCGCATGAGCTGCAGTGGTGACCGACCCATAACTGACTGCTAACGTAAGGGCCAGCGAGCCAGAGCTGCCAAGTCCCTTCTGCACCTTCACATGGTGATCCTGGATAACAGGCTGCAGCAGGGCAGACTGGCTAAGGAGAAGGAATCGAAGAGGGAATGCTAGCCCGGTACTCAAAAAACATGTTTGCTGAAGTCGGATGTGTTGGACCGAAAGGTGCAAATATCGCAGTCAAACTGTAAAGTACGAGACAACGCATTCCGTTCTCTGGACTACATTCTGCTACTTAAGCCCTTCCAGGGTTTGGTAGGGGAAGATTGAGAACGAACGAAGCCAAACCAAGCCAAACAAAAATAATATCACAGATTAAATGTTGGTAGATTCATAGAATAAGCCTAACAAAATATTGTACCAAATGAAGTATGTTGGTTGGATGAAGTGAACAAAATAGTGTACCAAATGAAGTATGTTGGTTGGATGAACTGAACAAAATATTGTACCAAATGAAGTATGTTGCTTGGATGAAATGAATAAAATGGTGTATCAAATGAAGTATGTAGTTTGGATGAAGTAAATAAAATGTTGCATTAAATGAAGTATGTTGGTTGGATGACATGAACCAACTTAGTTTTTAACGTAATGTTAGTTAACGTAATGTTAGCATATAGCAGACACAAATGTAGGCCTTCTATTCCAACAAAGGAGTTTGACGTTTAAGGTTCAGAGCTGTGGTCGATATTTTCTGTAGTCACAGAAAGTAGATTATCCGTCGTAAAATGCATGGAAGGGTATGCTTGCCCAACGGTTTAAAATGAGTGGTAAATGAGGCACACGTCCTCTAATTCACTTTCATAGAATCAATACTGTACAGCCATTGTGTTCAACGATGAAGATGGTATCCCCGCAGAACAGCTCTTTCGTCATCTTTTACGACATACATAGCAGAGTACAGTGAACATGTTTTCATTCACAAAAAGAGGTATGAAATGTGCAAAGTGTTTCATAAACCACCACTCCATTAAAACGTTACAGTTTAGACATAGACTTCCTGCAAGTAGACTAAGCTGTTTCCTAATTGCCCACTCCATTAGCACATCAATATTTAAACACAGACTTCCTGCTTGTAGACCAACGTGCTTCATCATTTATCAAGGTAGCGGTAGTATTCGTATGCTCAGGTTATCTGTGTTGATTACTGTTCGTTACCTCCACAACATCTATTTATCTATCATTTCATTACTTTCTTTTTAACATAGCTTCACCAAAACGTGTGTCCTACTTACCATATCTTCACCAAAACGTGTGTCCTATTCTCTTTTTTTTATCAATGTCATTTCCGCCAGACTTCTAGTAGAACATTTTCTCTCCCGTATCACCACTAAATTTGTGCCTCTCTCAATGAAACTAGTTTGTTTACCCCCTTAACAACTGCTTTCGTTTGAATTTAAGTCCTTCAATTATCGCGTTTCGTCTTAATGAGTGACACTTTCTTGAGATCATTTAAAAGAAATACGGCTTCCTATGTATGCATTTTGGTGAGCGCTAAATCGCATCTAGCCAGGCTCGACTTTTGTCCAATCTGAATTTAAGCAATCATTACTTCTGGCTTGTTTGCGTATTCTTGATTCCCATAAGCTTTTTTGCTGTATCATCAGCAGCATTATTCATGGCCTTTTCGATTTGTCAGCTATACGACGTTCCTTTGCTGTCACAAAAAAAGATACTTTCCTTTCTCCGCCCCTCTTAAACTACCACCAGACCGCATCATCTGCTCATTTCAGTTTCCAGGTTATCTGCATTTCCTCAGATCGTGTCTTAGCTGATTGTGAAATAGCAGTGTTCAGTAAGCGCTTCATGTTCCCATCCGACCAACCTGTGGCGGTATTCTATTATCTTTGCCGTTCACGCATTTCACTGGCTCCAATGATTCAAGCAACATGCCTAAGAGGACTTTGGCTTCTACATATCTTCTCCCCTATGGACCCATATCTCGCTTCTTTAATCATAAATATAAATGTATTCCTAAATCCAGTGAGTCCAGAACCCTCAACCTCTTTATCAAGAGGATGTTTATAAGATTTTGAACGTATAAGTCCCTGCGCAGTCACTATTCTGCGATCTCTATTTCCGAGGCACGTGTCCTCTATAACAATTTTAGACAAAAACATGCTGTCAAAGGAGGAGAGGTGGTTTTATGTCGCAATGACCCATACATCTATGAATGTGACTATCAACTATCAACCCGTTATTCTATGAATCACACGAGGAGTGTGCTACTGTTCCTTATGTGGGCGAGGTTCACAACCTCACAACCTTGATTAGACTTCTGGTCAAGATACAGCACCATCCTTCGAGATCTTCTGAACTCCGTTTCGTTGACAGCTGTATGGACAAAACTTACTTGTACAGAATCCATAAATCACATAATCCTGACAAACCTTTAGTTTCTGATTACTCTTGCCCAACTGAACTGATATCAAAACTTCTGGACGACGTCTTCCATCTCATAGTTGAGAATTTGAACAGCATTCATTAGAGACACGAACCATACCTTGACTATTTTTTATTCCATTGTCCCATCTCACGCTCGACCTCACCACCTTTTCCTGTTAGATGTTTGCTCTCTTTGTTCCTGTTTTCTCCATTCACCCTTGGTGTTCTCGTAGCTCGTTATGTCTTTCTTGATAAGACGCCCAACTTCTCCATTTCTACATCTGCTCACAAGCGCATGTGTGAGGTGGTCTACCTTCAGCATATTTAAGTTCAAAGTTCATTTCGTCTTCCAGATAAGTAGCAATAGTCACCAAGAAGGGCAATAACTACGCCAGTATTTTTATGGGCAATTTTTTTGTATCTTTCTACTAATATTGCTCTGTGGTCACAATATCTATAATCCATGAGGAACGTCAGAAATAATGGAAAGTATGACAAGTTCAAGCCATTAACAATCGGTGAGAACGAAATACCAAAGCTCAGATCAGCAAATGACGCAGTTGTTCTCTCAAAAAGCGCTGCGGGACTGGATTGGATGATCCTGTCGGTAAAATAACAAAGCGAAGACATGAATCTATATATGAATATAAGTAAAAACTAAAATAATGAGTACAGCAAAACAAAGACCAAACTTAAAGTTATTCTAGATCAACAGGAAATTGAGAAAGTCACAAGTTTTGAGTACGTTGTCTCAATTATACGCAACAATGGAGATTACTTGAAGAAAGCCAACAGGAGAATGGCAGAAGCAATGCAGAGCTTGGATAAAATTATAATTTGACTCAACACGCCAAAACTGTAAAGTGACTGACAGACATTGAGCACTTTCGTTGGGTCTAATAGGGAACGTGTGCTGGAATTAGACCCACGGAAGACAGGTCAGTTTTACCCTACTAACGAAAGAGCGTTTTGCTACGGCAATCCTGCTTAACCCTAAAGAAATCGCAGGTTTCAGACACTTGGTCACTGACTGATTAAAAAGCCCTCTATTTATTCGTTGGTTCTAATAGTGAACGGGTGCTGGTAGTAGACCCTCGGAAGACAGGTCAGTTTACCCTACTAATGACAGGGCGTTGCTACGGTAATCCTGCTCAATTCGAGAGGAGTCGCAGACATTTGGTCCACGTACTAGGCTAATAAGCCAATGGTGCGAAGCTACCATCTGAGAGACGACGGCCGAACGCCTCTAAGCCGGAATCCTGCCCTAAATCTCAGCACCGCTGTGATGAGAGGCTACGATATAGTTGGGACCTGGGGCTCGCGTCTCAGCCCGACCCGGTCGAGCCGCAGAAATGCACCTGGTTAAATGTACTCCTGCCTCGCTCTTTACTCTGTCTCCTATCAGTCATCCCAATGGACGCAGAAGAGATGCAGTCCAGCGAACATTGCACCTCTGCCCTATTGTGACAACCTCCCAGGTGGCGGGGAATGCTAGGCGTGCCATCACTGCAGATGAGCCGAGAAAATAAAGGCAGAAAAGAGATACCTCACTCACATGCATATGCTACGTTTCTGGCAGGACGTGACGATCCTGAGACACAGTCACGCTGGACTGACTCTCTTCCGGGATAGTACAAACTAGTACATAGTCTATCATATCGTATCATTGCCAAACCCTATAGACACGAGTGGGGAAGACTCGATAGTCCTGCAAGACAACTTCCCTAAGAGAGACAACTATGACCAAAAACAACTGCTGCCTTGCAGATAGGCTGGGGACAGCCAAAGGCTAAGGAGGGTATCCCTACAGAAACGCCTGTTGAAATCGGATGCACTGAGCCACAGGCTTAACAAAATAAAACAGTGCAACGTATATCGCTGTAAACAGCGTACGAAGAAGAAGAAGAAGAAGAAGAAGAAGAAGAAGAAGAAGAAGAAGAAGAAAATTAAAACCTTATGCTAGAATTCTAACAATTTGACCAAAATAAACATTTTGCGAACTTGCATCTTCCCGATGGCAATGTACGGATGGGGAGCGTGGACCACCACACAAACAATTAAGAAAATGATTGAAACTTTTGTACTAAAATGCTACCAAAGGGTGTTCAAAATACCATGGATAGCGAAAAGAAAAAATGCAGATTTCTTACAAGAACTGGATATTGAGGAAAATGCTTCGTAAGAAGCAAACGGCACCCAAGAACATTGTTCTTTTCAAAATGCATTTACTATTTTGTATGCATGTGAACTGCTCTATAACATAACCCATCTCTGTGTCCCCAATAAGTCTCTCTCTCTCTCTCTCTCTCTCTCTCTCTCTCTCTCACTCTACGACTTACACTCCAACTCTATCTCTGTCATCTCTTATTCTTTCTCTCTATCTACGTGTCTTTCACCATTTCTCATTCACTTGAGATAAAACACAATCTCATTTCTGCGTGACCTGAAAGCACCGAATGAAACTATCCTACCGGAAATTGCATGTGGCCAACCCACAAACCTCTTTGACGGCTGCTTTATTTCCTGTCTTATACGGCGAGTGCTTAGGTCCCAGACAGGACAGGCTATTCGTCTGATTGGAATCGGCAGCAGACACGTGACAATGCCACCACAACAACATTTGCGTCGAGTAATGGTATTTAATAGAGAGACCCCAGGTTCAACTCGTTTCCTCATGCAGATGTAATATTTACATATTGATGTTGGATGGTGGCAGTTTCTTATTTAAGTGTAGGTTAACAATTGTCAACTCATTGTCAAGGTCTTCCCATCCTGTCAAACAATAATCTGACATTTGGACTTAGTTTGTGTCTTGTGCAATGAATCTCGAGAATTATCTCTTCTCGTTATTCATCTCATGACTTGGACCCTTCTCGTCCATTGATGTCATGCCTTGACCTTCTCGTTAATAAATATCATTAATTGATCTTCTCGTCCATAAACGTCTTGAAATTACTCTGCTTATCCGCAAAGATCAAGAATCGACCATGCTTGTACATAAAGATCATGAGTTGACTTTTCTTGTCCAAAAAGATCACGAACTGCCCTTCTCGACTATAAATGTCGTGCATTGACAATCATTGCCCGTAAATGTTAGAAAATTTCATCTAGCGACTTCATGTCTGCTCTTATTATACCCTGCCTGGCGGTACGTGACGAATAACTATCGTCACGACTTAAGCCCAAACGTGCTTGTGTTCTCTTTCTCTTTTCTCTCGAGTCTCATAACCTAGAAGGTCGTTGAGGCACCGTTATTGTAGTTTGTAGTACCAGCTCCCGCCATACAACAACAGTGTGTCATAGGCCTCTACACACCTGACGGAGTCCATCTCTCTCCAGGTGACAGTTCATTATAGTTGTGTCTAAATTTCATACAACAGAGCTGACACTGTCTTCAGCTAGGGCGAAGGACGCCAATCACGAGAATTTCTGCCGTGTGAACTAGACCGTGATATATGACACATATTTAAGCTTAGTGCTATTCATATAGCCGATATAGCCAGCACAGCCTTTGGTAGAATGCGCTCGATGGTCTGGGCACGTCGTGGCATCAGCGTCAAGACCAAACTCAAAGTCTACCGTCCAACCATCATTCCAACCCTACTATACGCTTGCGAAAGCTGGACTGTATACTCTGGACATGCAAGGAGGTTAAACCACTTCCACACAGGTTGCCTGAGGCGAATATTCCACATCCGATGGCAAGATCGTGTCACTGACATCGAGGTTCTCTCGAGGGCTAACATGCCCAGCATCCATGCACTGCTAGAAAAAGCACGACTAGGATGGGCCGGACACCTCGTCCGTATGTCAGACGAGAGGCTCCCAAAGAAGCTTCTCTACGGCGAGCTGAGAGAAGGATGGCGCGAGAGAGGGCGCCCAAAGAAACGTTTTAAAGACGGTCTGAAGGACTCACTAAAAAGTTGCCAGATAGACATCGACACCTGGGAATGTCTTGCGCAAAACAGATCTGACTGGAGAAGCGCAGTCAAATCGGGTGTAGCTGCCGGTGAAGATGACCGTGTTGTGAAAGCCCAGAACAGACGAGAGACGCGGAAATCCCGAGCAGCGAGAACACCATCCCCTTCTACAAACCTCGTGTGCCCGATATGTAGCAGATATTTTCGTGCTCGCATTGGCCTGTTCAGCCACATGCGCACCCACACCCAACAGGGAAATCTGTGACAAGGATGATGTCGGCAGTCCTCATCGACAACGATGGACAGCAGCTAAATATAGCCGATGTCTTTTCCAGGATAATTGGACGGAAGAAAACACACAAAACGAACGAATTAACCAGTCCAAAGGGAAAACAACAACACGTTTCCGTGAATACAAGTGTAAGTCGTCGACTAGGGGGAATTGCTGGCAAATCCATGGTCTGGCGGCATCTATAATGAACAAAAACAGAAGAGCAATGTAGACCTACAGCCAGTTATGGCGCCATCTTTAATACTCTGCTTGTGTTCGGGTTCAGGAAATAGCATAGGCTTAATTTGAGATAAACCCATTTACAAATTCGTGCGGTAGTGGGATGTTCTTGGCCGTTAGGGCAAAATAAAGCTTTCAGTTATGTAAAATACGACAAAAGAAGAGAGAGGCAGAGAGTGAAAGAGAGAGACTCGATTAGATCTATAGATATCAGCTGTCAGCGGAGATACCAGTACGTTATTTAATTGACCAACATTAAATCTTGTATTCTACCCATTAAATATCATTATTATTGTGTACCTAGAGTACTCGTACACTCCTGTACTTATCAAAGCAGCAGCACAAACAATACAATAATTACTTTTCCATATATGTACACTTTTTGTCTTCATGAAATATGCACTACAGATAATCAGTGATCAACCAAAAACAAATATATTAAATATAATTGATTGCAGCCAATATCGTACGATATGCCTAACAATAAATGCTTCGAAAATTATACTGAAAATATTTGGTAACAAAATAAGCTAAATGAAATCAATTTGTGTTCCACGATAGAGGAACTAAAGACACATATAGGACACTAAGAATTCTTGGAGAGAGAATTGTTAAACAGGTTAGAGTTCCCTTTATCGACTTTAATGACTATAAAAAGGCTTTTGATAGGGCTAGGCAGAAATAACTTTTGTAACAGCTAGGACGGATATAGCAATCATTAAACTTTTTTTGAATGTATAGGAAAATTAAACGGTGAAAATAACACTCAAAGAAGGAATAACAAGTGCAGTTCATATTAGAGAATGACTAAGGCAAAGATTTGTATCATCTTCAAGTTTATTGAATGGTTATTGTAGGGTAATGATGGAAGAAGCTATTTACTAATGCAACATGCATGTTATGGTAATGGAGAAATACTCTGCACAGTCAAATGTGTGAATGACCAAGCCATCATAGAGGAATAGAGAATTCCTTACACAATTTATTTACCAAGACAGATGGAATTTGGTCAGAAGATAAATGCTAGTAAAACAAAAAACGGGGGTAATAGCCAAACAAACCAGAAGAATATATATTTTCAAAGCAGGATAGACAGGGGACAGGGATAAATGCGGAAGTTTTAATTTTTGGAAAATTATTAAACTATTATTATATTATGATGCCAATTTTGCAGATGTATTCAGAACTATAATCACAGTAGCAAGGCATTCTGGGAGATACAACAACTTATAATCAAGCGACATCAATATTGAGCTGCTTAAAAGATTAATCGCCACACATATCTGGCCCGTATCCCTGTAGGGCTCTAAAACGTGGACTCTTAAACAAAACGAATGAAAAGGCCGTATAAGCTATTGAAATGTTGTGCTATAGCAGGATGTAAAGCATGCACCGGACAGAAAAAAAGGTAAAACGGGCAAGTTTTCCTACATATGATAAAGAAAAACATATAAAAGTACATATAATCCGTAGAATGTCTTGACTTGCATGTCTTGTAAATACGGAAAGGCAAAATTCAGAGGAAAAATAATAAAAGGACGTCACAGAAGCTGGGTGCAACAACATCCAGATACAGACTTATGATAAGCTGAAAGGATCTGAGGAGAACAGATTGCAGTAGAGTGACATGATCAGACGACTTAAACACAAGCCTCCGGACGGCTTACATAGAACAGTGACGTGACATGATCAGACGACTTCAACACAAGCCTCCGGACGGCGTACAGAGAACAGTGGCGTGACATGATTTGACGACCAACACAAGTCTCCGGACAGACTAATCTGCTGAAGACTATGAAAAAAATACTAGGGCTATGCTATATAAGTACATTCACAACACACGATTGTTGGAGGTAATGTTTGTGCTTGCGTACATTCGTTTTTTTCTGTTCCTAATCTCACAGAACCACTGGTGTCATTAACATAGTAGGTAAAACATTTGTTGTTGCATATGTTGTGGTCAAGACACACTTTACATTTTAAATGATGTGTTCTGCCCATCCACTTTCCTTGCTAAGTGATACAATAATTCTTGTCCTTGTCTCAGCGTGAAATAATACCATGTCCTTGTATATTCTTCTTCTTGTGAACTCTATGTTCATGTGTAAGATGGCAGATCTCTAACAACTGTCTTTCTGTTGTTTGTAGTATGTATATTTAAATAAACGGCCCAGATTAAGCTATGCACATATTCTTTAATACATCTTCCCAAAGTAAAAGAAATGTTTCTTTGAAATAATTCATTAGTCCCATCTTCCTGTCTGCTTTCTTTTAAAAACCACGCATGAAAAATATTTTTAGAGAGATTGCTAGGAACTACTGTTGCAAAATATTCTTGGGCAGTTCTTCCTGCATCTTTTAAATAAAATCTAACAAAGCGCGTCACAATTACAGGTGTGCTAACTGTACAAACTGAGGACTTTCAAAGTCTCAGTGAACGAGTAAAGTAATTCACTTACTAGTTGGTCAGTTTGATGTCTGGAGTCCACATCTTATTACACGGTATTCTCACAATTTCCACACCTCCGTAGTCTGATTTATTCCACTGCATGTTAATATCGTACCATTGCTGAAACACAAAAGATCAGGTTTTATTGACACAAGTACTAACTTCACGCTAGTACGTATCATATGATCGTTCTAATGATGGTTCACGTATGTGCACAATTCTTAAAAAGTATCTGGTGAGTGTGCGCAAATGTATCTCTGAAATGGTGAGAGGTGGGACAAAATAATGATATGAAGTTAATGTGCATAGCGCATATGTACAACGTTCCTGTTTAATCTATGTTAATCAAAGAAACAATAGGAACATTTAACCTTAGCAAGTAGGTGTAAGAATTATTTGGTGTTCATGAATGCTCTAGAGCTCTAATAACATGTATGTAACACACTTGAAAGCAGATTAGTGTATAAAATATTAATGAATATGCAACAATTATGCAGCAAAGTATGCAACAATATTTTAAACGGCTAGATTTTAAAAAACCTTCATAAGTTTATTTAAAGTAAAGTAAAGTAACCCATAGCATTACTGCCGTAGGGGTGTGGTGTGTTAGTGATCTCACATTTCAAAGGCTCGGCAATAGGAGGGTGGTAGCCCTTGTACTATCCGGACTGAACCGGTACCCATTTAAGGCTGAGTCGACCCGGGAGGCATTGCGGTCTGAAAAAACATTACCGCCTCAACTGGGGAATGAGCCTAGGACCACTCAGATGCGAAGCCAGCGCGCTAACCACTGCACTACGCGGCTCCAAGTTTATTTACGAAAGAAATAAATGAACTTTATTTAATAAAATAATAAATATGATTAAACAGGTAAAGAAATATGTAGCAAACTTACCTCTGTTCAGCTTTATCTCTGTTTCTATTGTTTCTATTATGTCATACTATTACTTAATTACGAACTGATATTAGAACAATTCTTAAGAAATTCACAAATATGATCTTTATTTTTGTTGCATTTTATAAAAGACAATACATCACTATAAAAAAATATATAGCGTGATGTCTAACACAGTAACGAGCCAAATGTATTATTGACGCCAATTTGACTTCTTTTATTACGATCAATGTCATAATATCATATGGTTCAGGTCAGGTCAGGTCATCCCGTAACCGATGAGGTCACTAGGGCACACATAAAGACATCCTCACAACCCCACGCCACACCTCTCTGTCAGATGTCGCTGCCTGTGACTCTTCTGGTCGGAGACTGGTCCATTCTTTTATGTTGTCCTCCCATCTCTTTTTGGGCCTAACTCTTCGTCGCCTGCCATGCACCTTTCCGTGGAGGATTGTATTTGCAAGACCATTTGATCTCGATATGTGACCGAACCAAGTGAGTTTCCTTCTTTTGACAGTTGCCAAGAGGTCTTCTTCTTCTTCTTCTTCTTCTTCGGACGCAGTCAGACAGTTACCATTATTTTTTCGAAAAAAGCGGCGGTCATCCTGAGGCTCTCGCCACTGCCATAGAGCTTGTCTTGCAGTCCCACTGGTGATGTCCACATCTGCTCTCTCTGATCCTCGTATGTCGGGCAGTTCTGCAGCAGATGTTCAGCGGTCATTTTACCGGTACCGCACGGGCATTCGTCGGTACCACCTATCTTCAATTTGTTGAATAGGTGGTACCTCAGTCTATTGTGGCCAGTGCGAAGTCTGAAGACAACGACCTGCTCCCAAGAGGTCTTCGAAAGGCCCTATTGCTGTTGTAATTCTATCTCGTATTTCCTCATTTGTAACTCGATCTTTGTACGTGACATATACAAGTTTTCGGACAAATTTCATCTCCAAAGCCTGTATCTTTCCTTGAAGGTCAGCTGTAACTGTCCATGTCTCACAGGCATAAAGGAATATTTACAGGACCAATGTACCCATTAATCTGATTTTCGTGCATAGTGCTAACCGTTTATCTTGCCAGATTT
The DNA here is from genome assembly GCA_036924085.1 of Ariolimax columbianus. Lineage (NCBI taxonomy): Eukaryota > Metazoa > Mollusca > Gastropoda > Stylommatophora > Arionidae > Ariolimax > Ariolimax columbianus. The sequence goes on from JAVGWX010000002.1 coordinate 26,617,835, forward strand.
TGTTAAGCCGTGCAAGCGCCGCTATTGTCTGTGCTATTCTGGCCACCATATCAAATTTTGATCCTTCATCACTGACAATCAAAACAAGATATTTAAAACGGTCAACCACTTCGAGTTCACGACCGTTAGCTTTTATCCTGCTGTTGAAGCCCGTGGCGTTGTTGGTCATTACTTTATTCTTTCCAGCGTTTATCTCCATACCATAGCCAAGAGCTGTTTCATCGAGCCTTCTGACCCATTCCTGGAGATCTGGTTCTGAACTCGCCAACCCGTAGATATCATCTGCAAATGAAGGTTGGTAATCGTTCGGCCCCCTATCTTGACAGTACCAACGTGACCCCCAAGTGCCTCACTCATAATTCCTTCCAGGAATATATAGAAAAGAGTTGGAGAGAGTGTACACCCCTGTCTCATACCAACTGATGTGCGAAACCAGTCCCTTCGCCTCCCATTCACAAGAACTGCGCTAGACGCCTTGTTGTACAGGTGTTCGAGGACCGTTATAATATTTCCGCTGATATTATACATCCTCTTGGTTGCCCAAAGCGCGTTATGCAATGCCCTATCAAAGGCCTTCTTCAAATCCACAAACACAGGATACAGTGTTTGCTGCTGTGCTAGATATTTCTCGCTACGCAGCCTTAAATTAAATATCTGTTCTGTAGTGCTTCTTCCATGTCTGAACCCGGCTTGCTCCTCGGCAATGATGTTCTCTGCTTGGGGTTTCAATCGGTAGAGTATTAATCTAAGCATGATCTTGCTAGGGTGGCTGATGAGGCTTATTGTTCTGTAATTTTGGCACAGCTTTAGGTTTCCAGACTTATGTAACGGAATAACTATTGATTTCGTCCATAAGTTCGGCCAGTTTCCTGTCGCCCATATTTATTTGCAGATGTGTGTCAGGCCTTCCACCAGTACTTCTCCACCTGATTGTAAGAGGTCTGCTGGTATAATGTCCACGTGGGCCGCCTTTCCTCTTCTCAATGTCTTTCCCGCTGCAATTACCTCTTCCTTCGTTATCAATTGGTTATCCTCTATATTTGTTGGTGTTGGGAGGGATTGTTCTCTCAGGTTCGTTTCACCCTTCATAGTTATATAACTCGGAACAGTACTCTGTCCATCGTGGCAGTACGTCATTTTCCTCAATAAGGAACTTGCCGCTTTTATCATGGATCATAAGGTTCCTGCCTTGTCTTGGTGTTACCAGTTCTTTGACAACCTTGTATGCTCCTTTAGCATCATTTCTGTTTAGTCTCTCTTCGATGTTTGTGCATTGCTCATATATACACGCTTCTTTCGCCTCTCTCCTCTTTTGTTGTATGGCTTTCTTGACCTCTTTATAACTGCCGACCTCCTCCGGTGGGTGATTGTGTTTTTTCAGTGACCTTCTTTTATCACAAAGGTCTAGAATGTCTTTGGTCACCCATGGCTTCTTTTTTGTTTTGTGGCATCCGAGGATCTCTGTTGCAGTATCTATGAGAGCTGCATTAAGAGACTCTGTAACTGTATCTGTATCCAGTCCCTCTCTTAGAGCCAACAGTGGCGCAAATCTCCCTTTCACCTTTGCTTGGAACACTTCGGTGATTTTTGGGTCAATTAGTTTGTCCAGGTCAAACTTTAGCCTGGTTACATACTTCTTTGCGACTCCCTTCAATCACAGACGCATGGTCATCATAACCAGATCGTGGTCGCTTCCTATATCAGTTCCGAGGAAACTTCTCGGTTTTGTAGGTGTTGATGCTCGATCGGAACCTCCTCTGGACCAGTATATAGTCAATCTGGCTATGCACTTCTTTGCCATGTCCAGCGTCTCGACGGCTTGATTAATCCAGATGTATTTCCCACCAACAGCTGGTTGCATCTTGCAAATTCTACGATTCTGAGGCCCCGGTCATTGGTTTCTTTATTTCCGTATGGTCCACATGTTCCCCTCCAGTCGTGGACTGCATCTTCTCCAATGTTTGCATTCCAATCACCCTGGACTACCAATATGTCTTTTTTTGGCGATTCGTGTATCAGACTTTGAAGTTGATCACAGAATGCCTCTATTTCACAATCTTCGTAGTCTGCAGTAGGTGTAGCACTGTAGTATGGTAATATTAAACGGTGCTGCCTTTAGCAGTAAGATGATAAAACGGCTAGATATTGGTCGGCAACCCAATATGCATCTGGCTGTGTCGTGCTCCAGTATCCCCACTCCGTGTAAATATTTGTCCTCCCTGCCACTGACGTAGAACTTGTGGCCCTCCTCCGTGGTAAACTCTCCAAAACTTTTCCATCGTGCATAGCATATACCAAAGATGTTCCACCGGTAGTTCTCCATCTCGTGTGTTAGCTCATTGATTTTGCCATATGGGTTCAGTGTTCTAACATTCCACGTACCTATTGTTAGCTTGTCTTTCCTTTGTTTAATGGTTCCACCAGTAGCACACTTATCGCCTCCGACCTGGTGTGGGACGGCAGGCGCGGTCATTGTTTACCCGGACTGTGACCGAGCCGGTATGTTTGATTGTGGTTGTGTCATCATGTGTGAATCTTAGGCGCTTTTCTCTTGGTGGAGCCCATCTCCTCACCAACACCAACAAATATAGAGGATAACCAACTGATAACAAGGAAAGAGGTAATTGCAGCGGTAAAGACATTGAGAAGACGGAAGACGGCCGGCATGGACACTATACCATCAGAGCTCTTACAAGCAGGTGGAGAGGTAGTGGTGGAAGGCCTGACACACATCTGCAACAAAATTGCAACTAGGAAACTAGCCGGACTTATGGACGAAATCAATAGTTATACCGTTACATAAGTCTGGAAACATAAAGCTGTGTCAAAATTACAGAACAATAAACCTTATCAGCCACCCTAGCAAGGTCATGCTTAGATTAATCCTCGACCGATTGAAACCCAAAGCAGAGAACATCATTGCCGAGGAGCAAGCAGGGTTCAGACATGGAAGAAGCACTACAGAACATATATTTAATTTAAGGCTGCTAAGCGAGAAATACTTAGCACAGTTGCAAACACTGTATCATGTGTTTGTCGATTTTAAGAAAGCGTTTGATAGGGTATGGCATAACGCGTTTTGGGCAACCATGAGGATGTATATTATCAACAGAAATATTATAATTGAACACCTCTGTATGACAAGGCGTCTAGCGCAGTTCTTGTGAATGGGAGGCGAGGAGACTGGTTTCGCACATTGGTTGATGTGAGACAGCGGTGTACACTCTCTCCAACTCTTTTCAATATATTCCTTGAAAGAATTATGAGTGAGGTACTTGGAGGTCACGTTGGTACTGTCAAGATAGGGGGCCGAACGATTACCAACCATCGTTTTGCAGATGACATCGACGGGTTGGCGGGTTCAGAAGCAGAACTCCAGGAATAGGTCAGAAGGCTCGATAAAACTGCTCTTGACTGTGGTATGGAGATAACGCAAACATTAATGACCAACAACGCCTCGGGCTTCAACAGCAGGATAAAAGCTAACGGTCAGGAACTCGAAGTGGTTGACCATTTTAAATATCTTAGGTCGATTGTCAGTGATGAAGGATCAAAATGTGAGGTGTTGGCCAGAATAGCACAAACAATAGCGGCGCTTGCACGGCTTAACAAAATCTGGCAAGATAAACGGATAGCACTATGCACGAAAACCATATTAATTCGTACACTGGTCCTGTCAATATTCCTCTATGCGTGTGAGACATGGACAGTTACAGCTGACCTTTAACGAAGGATACATGCTTTGGAGATGAGATGTGTCTGAAAACTTTTAAACGTCACGTACAAAGATCGAGTTACAAATGAGGAAATACGAGATAGAATTACAACAGCAATAGGGCTGTTTGAAGACCTCTTGGCAACTGTCAAAAGAAGGAAACTCAATTGGTACGGTCACATATCGAGATCAAATGGTTTTGCAAATACAATCTTCGACGGAAAGGTGCATAGCAGACGACGAAGAGGCCGGCCCAAAAAGAGATGGGAGGACCACATAAAAGAATGGACCAGTCTCCGACCAGAAGAGTCATAGGCAGCGGCATCTGATAGAGTGGGGAGCCATGGAGTTGTGAGGATGTCTTCATGTGTGCCCAACTACCTCACCGGTTACGGGATGATTTGACCTGACCTGACCTGAAATAATAGCTTGACTAATTCTCTGTCCTCTGTTTATATAAGCAATTATTGGCGTATGAAATAATAACTTGACTAATTCTCTGTTTATAAAATCAATACTTGACGCATGAAATAATAGCTTGACTAATTCTCTGTTTATAAAATCAATACTTGATGTATGAAATAATAGCTTGACTAATTCTCTTTCCTCTGTTTCTATAAGCAATACTTGACGTATGAAATAATAGCTTGACTAATTCTCTGTCCTCTGTTTATATAATCAACACTTGACGTATGAAATAATAGCTTGACTAATTCTATGTCCTCTGTATATATAATCAATACTTGACGAATAAAATAATAGCTTGACTAATTCTCTGTCCTCTGTTTATATTATCAATAATTGACGTATGAAATAATAGCTTGACTAATTCTCTGTCCTCTGTTTATATAATCAATACTTGACGTATGAAATAGCTTGACTAATTCTCTGTCCGCTGTTTCAACTTCTTCGTCTGTGTTTTGCAGGCTCATTTATTTGATCCTGCCAGATGTTGTGCTTCAGCTAAGATGAAGGCTAAACAACTGCTCTATCAACACCTAGGGGTGGCTTTACTCATATGACGTCAAAGCTTAGTTTGACACTCCTCCTTCGTCATAACAAACTCCTATCACCTCTCAACAAGATGTCAATAATATCTTCTACACCCCCCCACCCCCCCCCCCCTCCTTGTGTAAATTATAACACTTTTATTTTAATTAATGAAAAACGAATGTGCTGTTATTCAAATTATTTTTAAAATTATGTTCAGAATTGATGTCACTGCATTCCAGACAAACCCACAGTAGCTCAGAGTAGAGCATAGTTACTGATAAACTAAATAACTTCCTGGCTGTGCATAATTCTTCTCCCTCCTCACAAACACAATTCACTTCTCGATGCATGACTGATTTATGATTTCATAATTCGTCTTCCTCCTCACAAACACAATTCACTTTTCGATCCACGATTGATTTAGGAATTCTTAAACCTTCACCGTCCACAGAAACAAAGTCTCTGTAAGTTCATCCATTTATTTAGAAATTCGTAATCATTCTCAGTCCACGCAGACACAATCTTCTGTTCAATACCCGATTTTTTTAGCTATTCTTAATCTTTCTCGCTCCACACATAGACAATTCTCTGTTCGATCTAAGATTGATTTATAAATTAATTCTTAATCTTTCTCCGTCCACACAAAGACAATTCTCTGTTCGATCTACTATTTATTTAGACATTTTAAATTTTGTTGACACTATTTGTAGTTTTTAAGAGAATGGTGTCAGCTCGATCATTGACACGAACCCAAGCGTTATCAGGACTGTATATCCACATAAGCTAAGGACGTGTTTTTATCCACTATCCACTTAAAACAGTCTGTACCGTATGGAGCAAGAATTGATTGTCCATTACGATGACCGCTCTTGTTAAAGCGATATCAAATAGTAAACCCTGTAGCTGAAATCGCCTCTGTGATGTCCATTCTCATACTGGAAGTTATCATAGGTGTACCACTCGGCTCGGTCTCGACCTAAATTGACTGTAATTAGTAATTTCACCGTCACTGTAGATCGTTTGACCATAATCACAACTTTGCTAACCTTACCAATGGTTTCTCTGCTTTTGGCATTAATGACATCCGTCTTTAAATTACGTTCCTATAATATCTGCAGTACTCGTAATCAATTGGCGCCTCTTTGGTGATAGGCATGTGCATGATAGTCTGGACTATAGTTCGTCTACTTGTATTATGTAAATGTTGAATCGTCTAACTTCACAGGAAAAGATCATTTTGTTTTAAAATTTTTAAAAAAAACATACTTCTTAACTAGTCTGACCGTTAAATAGACCGCTTGGCTATTTTAATATTTTCAGAATTGATATTTTAATAATTAAATAAACAACACCCAAACAAAATTAAGTGCAAAATACGGTCTTCAAATCATACTAGTCAGAACGTTTTATTAAAATGTGCTAATTTTTAGAACAAGTCAATTAAAATGTAACAGTAAATATGTGAAATATTTGTCTATTAATTATTTATCTTTATATCTCTCTTAGAGGAATAAGCAGAATTATGCAAGGTAATATCGAGCGCGTGCGTGTCTGTGTGTATTTGTGTGTGTGTGCGTTAGTGCTTACGTGCGTGTGTGTGTGTGTATGTGTAAGTGTGTGTGTGTGTGTGTGTATATATATAAGAAAAGAGGGGTGTAAAAAAAAGTGGGAAAGCGAGAATGTAATGAGAACAAGCAGGGATGCCTACGTTTAGGTATGGAATGTATTCAGTCATAAAATGGACATCATCCCGTAAGAAAGCTTCATCTATTATCTAACATAAAACCTGTGTCGATTATGTTAGAGCAAGAGACAAAAGCCAGGAACGATGATATAAATCTTTCTCTGCCAACCGGGTCCATTAAAGTGGTTGGCGAAAGAGGAATCTGTGTCAGTATAAATGACTCTGCTGTATTGGCAGAAGATCAATCCCCCTGACGTTACTTCATTCTGCAGTAAATGCAAATGATAGATTTGAAAGGGTTGTGTGGCTTGCAAGTGAAATCTTCTTTTGCCTCAAAAACTGTTTTCGGAAAGGATATACCAAATGCTGGATGATACAGGGACGCGTTAGCAAAAATACATCTTGATGCAAGACAAGGTATTGTGGTGGTTCATGGAATGAGTTTTAGGTCGGATTCTGACTACGGTCACATATGTTATTTTTTTCAAATCTGCAGATTACCAAAGGGGTCAGGTGATACCGCGGGTTTGGAATAATCGGAATGAAGATGGCAGAACAAGCACTCATGGATAAGTACTGATGATGAAAAGTAAGAACCATTTTTGCACTGTCAGAAGAGAGCCGATGGGAAGGGGTAGGTGCATCCGTCCGAGAGAGAGGAAAAACACGCTAAAAAACGAAGGTAAAGACAGTTTCAGGGAAGAGACAAGCAGAAAAAAAACCAAGCATCTGGTGGGTCTTGTGTAGAATGTTATCGTTTCACTAGGAAAGACGACGATGACGTAATCGCTGACACATTGGGGGTGAGTCGCTGCATGATTGACGGTGAGAAGTGTAGAGGGTAATATGTCAGTGGGTTTATAGTACACAGAGGTGAAGAAGTCACGAGGGCAGATAGGGTCAGTAATGTGAAAAAAGCTGCGTGCTGTAAGAGAGAACATGTGTGAACATTGTTGGATGGAAATCAAGAACAAAGCCAATGAAACTAGAAAGGTTAGCCTCAAACATGTCGGTAATCTATATACAATCACGGACGTGTAGGTAGTACATCAGAGCAAAGGAATCCTGATAGCGAGACCACAAGAAAGATTCCAAATGGTCATTACAAATACTGGCATTGCTTAGACCCACCTTAGTGCCCAAGTCTACTCCATTGGTCTGGTTGGAGAAATGAGAAATTCAAAGGTGTTGAATGCAAGTCAGACGACTGAGAGTACATACAGCAATCGAGAAGTTGATTCTAATATCATTGAAGAACTTCGAAACCATAAGAAAAGTGAATAGATATATAGATAAACAAACATCTAACAAACATCTAACACGAATAAGCAACTGGTCGGGTCTAGGGAGAGAACACTGTTTTCATGTTTGACGTCGCCAGTCTACTTGCCAGCTGATTTCGTCACATCTCTGGAGTACGGATTTCTTCTTGATAGATTGCGTCTTGGCTTCCCATACCATAGCTATTTTGGATAATTGTACATATCGTCTTGGATTCTAAGTTTACACTTCGTTCCTGAGTCTATAATTGCATCCAGCTGCTCTGCATGCTTGCAGTGTGATTGTTTCAAGTACCGTGGTTAGTTTCGGTGTCGGCGCCTGCCACTGACTTTATCGATTAACGTTTGCCCCGTTCTACTGTGTCCGTGAACAATTCAGGTCGTTGGCGTTTGTTTTCAGAAATAGACAGCGATATATTATTTAGTATGTTATTGAGTATATGCCTTTACATATGCATATGTGATTTTTCGGGGTTCATGAGCTAGGTACCCGATGTTACCTAAATAATCATGGTCGGCGTGTCTTTTTCACGGGGACTTGTTGCGGAGTCCCCTTCATCTCGTAGTCGCCTCCTAGTCGTCTTGTCCTTCACTTGTCACTGGGGTTGAGCAGTTCGAGACGAGAGAGAGAGTGAGGATAAAAAGTAGTTCAGTTAATCCTTACTAAAAATAGCGCTAGAAAAATAATTATGCCATCAACATCTACGATGGACGACGGCCTTTGTCTTTTTTTTCCACTAAATTTGATGGAAGCAATACGGTTAGAAGTTTAACAGGTGGAACTAGATTCTGGTGAGATGCAGATGTTCTCTGGGCACATTTAGGTGGGCGTACATCATGGGAAAGGAGTGGCCCTAATGTTGTCTGTGGAAGCACAGTTTGCTCTTATTGAATGGACGGCACTAAGAGGCAATTTGGTATTGCTTACGTCATGACCTATGTGAATATGATAAAAGGGGAACATTGTACACCGGCCAGGGTTCAAAAGAGGACAAGGTGGACAAAGTATCAACGGTTTCCGATATTACACCTTGTTGCATTATTACTACTACTATTAATCCTAATCTGATATCGTTGGAACTACTACTACTATTATTACTACTACCACCACCACTACTACTACTTCTACTTCGAGAACTACTACTAATATTACTACTACCATCACCACTACTATTTCTACTTTGACAGAGCCTTGCCTGTTACGTAAAATATTAGAAGGTAAAAGTTTCAATGTTTTTTGTACATGTACAATGACTTCTCCAAGGTAGAAATATGAATTTAGTCAGTAAGAACGTAAGAACTAGTGAGATCAGGTAGGAATAAATTACCCGTCGCCGAAAAAGTTTCTGTTTAGGAAAAAAAGAGGAACGCTTGGACGCTCCTGTTAACTTGTCAAGTGCAGGATAACGCTTACACATAGTGGGGTCCACCAACAGCGCCTCAATGATGGCTATCAATTTGCTTGATCTGAGCACAAGGGAAACAGAAGGTTCCACTGTTGTACTACATGAAATTACAAAGCTGAATATAGCAGGTGAATTGTTTGTCTGAAGTGAAGCATACACTCGATACTAGTAAGATCGATGAAAATAAAATGGCTTTCACGTATATTTAGGGAGAGCAACATGTGCACACACGTAGATGAGATATAGACCGCAGAGGTAACGTAGCCAGTTTGTTTCCCCAGCTGGTTTAAAAATAAATCATAAGTCATTTCTTTAAATGTGTATAAAAAAACAAGGACCGAGAACAGAAAAGACAAGAAAGAACGAGATGAAAATGAAAAAGGGACCTCAAACGCACTCTCTATTTGATTATGTGCAGCTTCACAAGATATCTCATTGAATTCACAAATAGAATGTAAGCAGAAAGAAACTGTTGAAAACCGCACCCGAAGACAAGGATCAGTTAATTTGGGTGCTCATGGGCATGATTTAGAGGTGAAGATGCAGTAAATAGACAATTGAAAACGGTAAGAAAAAGACATACAGGCCCACGTCGAAGTGAATTTTTAAATCGAGAGAGTTGATCAAAATGTAAGATTTGAAATTGAATCCTGAGTTTCCATCTCAAAGGGAAATATAAAAGTATATTGCAAATGGGCATATTCCTCTGCGTGAACTAATCTAAAAAGATAGATGCAATCATGTTTTCCAAGAAATCAGTCAATCGATGGATGAAAACCATTTTTACTCCTTAGCGGAGAATAGATTTTCAACAAATATCCGCCAAGAATGGCTATCAGACGCCAAATTTTCCAAAATTTTCTGCAATGGGCCATCGTCTTTCCGGTTAATAAATCATATTGAAATTTCAAAGCACCAATTGAGAAGTACATGTAAGAGACCGACTAGCCTGGAATAAACAGAGACAGGCGTTAAGTTGTTTTCCATGTCAATTGTGTTTGCACCAGACAGTCTCAATGATAGTACTTCTACGTGTAAATCTGTCGTGGTATCTCCTGAAGACTGGGATTCTAATAAGAAGAAGCAAAACTGTTCCTAGGAATCCAAAATTCTTGAAAAAAAGGATTTATTTACAGAGAACGTTACTTAACTTGGAGAGAACAAGTCAGGAGTTGGCATCGTTTTACAATCGTCAATGAAAACAGAAGCTATAAAACGGTACAAACTTGTTGGGATAACGTGGTCTGATTCAACATTTTCAAAAAAAAAAGGCCTGGAAAGCTTTTCTTATAAAATTGGAACTAAGCGTTAGTACTTTTTATTTAAATTTACAAGTAATTATGTCTTCTAATGAACTGATCTGCATTTAATATAACGAGAAGTTTCAATATAAATTCTTTCTAATTATATGTTTGTGGCATAAACAAATGGTGATCGAACCAAATACGCTATTTTACCTTTGATCCACTTTTTGTATATTTATGATGAAAATAGAATAGGAGAATGGGTCTTCAACTGCAGAAAATCAACGTCGCACTTCATTCCTCCAGTCTCTCTTCTTCCTTAGCCGTTTTTGTCGAGCTTGGTTTATAGCGCATAGTATCAAACCGCAGTGGATAAAAATAGTATGACTAATGGGAAAGGGAAGAGGACCCACAAGGAACATTGTGCCCCTAATTAATTCCTCTCGGAGACAATCGGCTGCGTTCATAACGGCTGTAAGTAAAGTCTGGCTAAACATTTTCCAATGTTATCCGCCGGATAATGACAAGGATGACTCGATGAACGAGGATTGTTACTCCCGGCTACAGTCGATCGTGGACAGGATGTGAATGATAGACATCACAATTTATTGGTGGAGAGAGGAAGGGGGGGGGGTAGAGGGGTGGAGAAGAGGCATTAATGCGAAGGTTGGGAATGATAATATCAGTTTTGAGGATGTCATTGGTAAACACGGCAGCAGGATCAAACATGTTAACGAGGAGCTGTCTGGTTATTATTGTTCCTTAAACCAGTCGGCCATTTCTGGCTTACATGTTTACATTTAAGATAATACACAAGAATACAAGGGCGTATCTCTGATCAAAGGGTGGGTAATCAGGTTGACCATATCTGCAAAACATGGGTACAAGTTGCAAAATTATGTACATGAGCGAAATTGATGTCCAATCACCTTCTTCTCATTTCCTCAATCAGAATGAAATGACAATTGCATACAATGGTGTGTCCCCATGTACAACAGTGCAATGAAATGATTTTACTGAGTAAAGACATCCAAGACATATTTCTAATTTCAGTTTCAAATTGATACCATACGCTCCAGCTGTTGGATGATATGGATGACATGGTAGAGTACTGGTACCAGATAAAGTATTAACATGAAGATACCATACGCTCCAGCTGTTGAATGATATGGATGACATGGTAGAGTACTGGTACCAGATAAGGTATTAACATGAAGATACCATACGCTCCAGCTGTTGAATGATATGGAGGACACGGTAGAGTACTGGTACCAGGTAAAGTGTTAACATGAAGATACCATACGCTCTAGCTGTTGAATAATATGGAGGACACGGTAGAGTACTGATAGTGTAAAGTAGTAAACAAACATATCCAGTTGTGGTTCAGATACCCCACTTGAACAGTTAAGGAATACATGGGCCGCTTCTTGCATCTAAGTTACTGGGAAAGGGGGAAGCATTAACACAAACATTAAATTTCCAATGACACAATAACGAAAAATGGAAAGGAAGTAATGTATCGCCATTTTGAACGACAACAAGTTCAGATTTCCAAAGGCCAAGGCACAAGAGCTGACACTGCAGTCAATAAGGAGTAACAAAAGACCACAAGAGACAAGAGAAAGTGTGTTGATTAGATAGCTTACAACGCGGTAGCGACTGCGGCGAAGTGGGATATGAACGGATTGTATGACAGCACGCAGAAGATAAGAGAACGATAAACTGAAGTGAACAGATGAACTGGCGAGTATTTCTCTGATCTTCTAAATAAGTTGCCTACATTTGCTACACCTGACATTCTATCGGCAGCCATAGAGCTGCAAATCAATTGTCATAGACCCAACAAGAGAAAACTTGTCTCCTTCTCCGTATTGTTCAGGCCAATGGATGAGAAGTGTAGACTGTCATTTCCACGGAGATGATGTGCAACTTATTGGGCTTGGTTTTAGACACAGGAGGAAATATCATTTGCTTGAAGGAAAGGAAGGCTGCATTTTCAAGCTGCCTAAAAAGACGGACCTGAAACAGTACACGAACTCAAGAGGGATAATGCTTTTATCTGTGCACGGCAACACATTGAACAGAATTATACTTGAGAGTCTAAAGGGCCCCACACCGATATGTAGCCGAGAGATGAACAAGCAGAACTTCGTTCGCATCGATCCTACATAGACCATATGATGACAGTTTAAATATTAGTGGAAACAAGGGTTGAAATTGAATCTCCAATTTCAAACAGCTTCGTTGACTTTACAAAGGGATGTGACAGTCTGAACAAATCGTCGCTGTGGACGTTGATCCGCCATTATGGAGCGCATATAACTTTATTAACATAATAATGGAAATGTATGTGAATAAGCTTTGTAGGGTTTTGCATGAGGGTCGGCTTTATGAGCCTTTTGAGATACGAACGGGGTTCCAGCAGGGCTTCCTCTTATAACCGTATGTCTTTCAACAAGTGTTTGACTGAATAATGAATAATACGACATTTACTCCCTTAAATGTATTCCTATGGTGAATATATGACAACTACAACGCTGGGCGGATCATTTTGACTCCATTTTAAAATGTCCGTCCATCATAAGCCATAACTCGCATGCCACAAGCTACTATTAATTATTAGAGGCTTGACTTTGAAAACACCAAGGCAGAGGTCAGGAATGATAACAGCTCGATGTCCAAAGGCAAAGCATTCGGTTCAGATTTCATCCAGGCAGATATTTTTCAAGTAGAGGATCATGTGCTTTATCAGGAACTGACGGCACTCTTTCGTTGTATTTGAGACACCTAGACAATTACACAGGTGAAGAAGGATGTCACAACTGCACACCTGTACAACTATCAGGGCAATCGTTAATCCATAATCATATAAGTATCTCTCTGCTGCCAATCGCAAGCAAAATTTTGCCCGAAATGCTGTTCATCCGTCTAAATGGTCGCCTTGGGCAGGGTTTACTCCCTGAGACTCAGTGTGATTTTCGTGTGGTTCGTGGGACAGTTGACATGATAAATGCAGCACGCCAACAGCAAGAAAAATGCCAAGAACAGAATTGTGGCCTGAACACAGTTTTTGTCGTTCTGACCAAAGTCTTTGAAACCGCCAATAAAGATGGACTCTCGCAAACTATGGCCAAGTTTCGCTGTCCCTGAAGATTCCCTGCATTTGTTCGCCAACTTTATGATGGCTCGTTTACTGCACGAGGGATAATTGTTTGCAGCCTTCAAAGGCACCCCCAGTGTCAAGTGGGGTTGTGTTCTGTCACCCAAACACTTTAGCTTGGTCTTTGCAGTAATGCTCACTGATGCTGTCCGTGGTGCTGTTAATAGCATGCATATCAGGTACAGGACGCAGGCTCAGCTGCTCATCCAGAAACGCCTAAAATCCTACACCAAAATACGTAAGACCACAATCCTAGATCTCCAATTCGTGTACGATTGCGCACTCAACACTTGGTACGAAAAAGATATGCAGTCCACCGTAACAGAGCTTCTGGCGGCATGCCGTAATTTTGGTTTTACAATCAACTCTAAGAAAATGGCGTTACTCTTCCAGCATGCTCCTTGGAAGCCGTACATTAAACCAAACATTACTGTACAGAACCAACGTCTCCATGCATTTGCTAGCTTCACCTACCTAGGCAGTACCCTCGCTAGGGAGGCGAATATCGATTGCCAGGTCAATAGCAGGATTGTTAAGACGAGCTCTGCATTTTGGAAGCTCCGGGCAAACGTCTGAAACCGACAAGGCATCAGTATCACCACCAAAAAAAATATGTATCGTGTTGTGGTATTATCCACTCTGCTGCATGTCTGTGAGACATGGACAGTGTATAGCAGACATACTAGACAGCTCAATAAATTTAACTTGAGCTGTGTGTGTAGGCTGATCAGAATCAGGTGACCGAAAACAGCTCATTTCTCTGAAATTCTTAGCAATACTAACACGTTGGGCATCCATTCACTTCTGAAATTGGCCAAGCTAACTACATTGGACGGGACATGTATTTTTAATGTCAGATTGGCCCATCCCAAAGCAGTTGTTATACATGAAGATGCTCACTAGGAAGGCAGACGAAACTTTACAGAGACTCATTAAAAGTGTCTCTGAAGAACTTCAATACTGATGTCACTTCCTGGGAGATGATTGCACACGACCGTACCAACTGGCGAGCTAGTATCACCGAAGGTGCTCAGATCGCAGAGAGTACAGCCATCGCAGAAACTCAGCGAAGCGTGTTGCCTGAAACAACAATACTCAATGATCCCACAACCGGCTCCCTGTATGTGTACCCTATCTGTGGCAGGATGTACCGTTCAACGATTCGTCCTTAAAGCCATCAGAGAACACATTTCGCAGCAATAATCTGATGCTGTCGCCATTTTCGCTTGCCATGGGCAACTATTATTATTAGATGACAGCTTGATTATCTGGATGTAATTGATGGTTTGGCTCTGTTATCCAATGACTCATGTGAGCTTTAGAATAACATGACTACACTACGCCAGCAACTGAGGCAAGTGGAGTTGTGTATAAGTCGAGCGAGAACGGAGGTTATGGAAATAAATTGGTTTTAGGACACATTGATTGTGCCGGGTCCTTCGTACTTAGACGATGTGTATTTTTAAATATATGATGGTAGCAATATAAAAGGGTAGGAAGTGCCAGGAAAGATATATTGAAAATACATAAGGCCAGAAGTGCTTTCATTGCAATGTTGAACTTATGGAAGTCTAAAGATAAAAGGTCTAGTACGAAACTAAAAATCTTCATCCCTAGTGTTATGTCCGATCTTGTATATGGTTCGTAGTTTTGATATATGCCGAGGGGAACTACGAACAAACTACAAACGTTCGTTAATGAATATCTGCTCCGGACTGAAGCGCTTAATATGGATGACCTCGAACGTGGTACTGTTTAGCTGAACCGGACAAGTATCAGTAGAACGAGACTTACAGGCTTTGCGTATGAACCGGATGGACCATATGTTGAGTCGACCGGTAGACAATATTAGCAAACTTTATTCTTGGCTACAAGAGTAAGAGGTGTTGGGTAAGACTAAAACATACATGACACAGAGAGCTTGATTCCAACATTAATAGAATTGGAAAGATGTGGTCAGAGCTGCAGCAATTGATGCCAGACTGGTCGGCTTGGCGTGCATTTGTTGAAGACCTATGCTTCAATGAGAGCCAAAGAGGGATTTCATGATTTGTGAAATTATTCTTCTCTAGCTCATTGTTAATTGTTTTACCTAGAATCTTCTTCTTCTTCTTTTTCTTCTTCGTACGCTGTCAAACGTCAACCTGAATTTTTTTCGAAAAAAGCAGCGGTCATCCTGAGGCTTGTCTAGTGTTGCCACTGATGGCCTCGTGTGTTTTCTCTGGTCCTCGTATTTCGGGCAGTTTTGCAGCAGATGTTCAGTGATCATTTTCCCGGTACCACAAGTGCATTCGTCAGTGCCACCTATCATCAGTTTATTGAATAGGTGGTACCTCAGTCTGTTGTGGCCTGTGCGGAGTCTGAAGACCACGACCTGCTCGCTTCTATTCAATTGGTAAACCATCATTTTTTGTGTAGCCAGTATGTTCTCTTTCCCATATTGCCATTTATCTAGCTCTGATAAGCCTTTTCGACTTTCGACTCGATGGAACCCACTGTACCACTACTCTTTTTGGTGTGGACTGCTGGCATAGTTAGCAGAGTACTGCTCTTAAATCATTAAGTTCAGGATTTTTCTGGCTTGTTAATGCTGTGACTACGGCCAGGGCATCTGTAAACAGGACTATCTGGCTTTCATTTCTTTTGCCTGTACGCATTGCTTCTGCTGCAGCCCTCAGTGCCTCTGCCTCCGCTCTGAATCTGCTTGAGTATTTTCCAGTTGCCACTGACAGTGTTATTTTTCTACCATTTGTTAGGCTCAGGAATACCCCTCCCCCTCCGTTCTGTGTTGTGTTTGTTACAGAACCGTCGGTGTATTCATGCGTCCATTCCATGCTTAGGTAGTTTTTCGTTATGTACCTCAGGGTTATGTCTCTTCTTTATTTTTCAGTCTGGCTGTTCTTGTTTCCAATACTTGGTATATTTTCTACCACCTCCGGAAAGATATGCTCCTTCCAGGTAGGTTTGCGCACAGTAGGAATGGGCTTTGATATTGTTAATGTGTTCATAGGGTCTTCGCTCATCTTTGCTTTGGCTGTTTCTGCAAAGTTTCTCCGCCTTAGTTTCCCATTTTCAAATCTATTTAGTCTCTGATGCATCGGATGGCCTGTCAGTCTTCTGAGTTTCTCTGCTTGTTGCTGGGCTCTACAGTCTCTTCTGTCGGTCATGGATTGCAGATTTGTAATCTTTTGAAGTTCTTCAATTGACGTTGACTTCATGCCTCCTTATTATAACTCTCATGGCTTGGTTTTGAAGTTTGCTAATTTTGTCAAAGTTCGCCTTTGCTGCTATTGGCCATGCCGCAATGCCATATTCGAGAATTCGTCTGCTCCCCAGCTTGTGCTAGCAAGTTTCCTCATGATTGCCAATCTTTGTCTGGCTCTCTTTCGGTTTCTCTCGATCTGACTTTTCCATGTCATGCGACGATCAAATGTGACTCCCAGGTAGATTAGGTTGTCGTTTGGCCGCAGATATTTGCCGTTAAGACTTTTTTTGGTGTTCTGGGGTTTGTTTGAAATCGAGAATATCGTACATGTTGTTTTTTCCTCATTTATTTTGACCAGCCATGAGTTCGCCCACTCCTCCAGCAATGTTAGAGTCTGCTGCATCCGATTGCTTGCTATGGTGAGATTTTTTTCAGAGGTCCACATAGCCAGATCGTCTGCAAACATGGAGCTGTAGACTCTTCTTGGTATATTCTCTGTAAAGTTGTTTATATGCACCAGGCTTAAAGGAATTGACGGAAGGGCACAAACAAGAGTGGAGCCTGCGGCTTAATTTGACTCAACACCTAAACACTGAAATGATTGACAGGCCGAAAGCACTTTCGTTGGGTCTAATAGGGAACGTGTGCTGGAATTAGACCCTTGGAAGATAGGTCAGTTTTTACCCTACTAATGACATGGTGTTGCTACGGTAATCCTGCTCAATCCGAGAGGAATCGCAGGTTTCAGACACTTGGTCATTTCCTAACTAATAACTCTCTTGATTCGTTGGGTCTAATAGGGAACGGGTGCTGGTATTAGACCCATGGAAGACAGGTCAGTTTTACCCTATTAATGATAGAGCGTTGCTACGGTAATCCTGCTCAATCCTAGAGGAATCGCAGGTTTCAGACACTTGGTAATTGACTGACTAAAAAGCTATCTCTTGATTCGTTGCGTATAATACGGAACGGGTGCTGGTATTAGACCCTCGGAAGACAGGTCAGTTTTAATTTATTAATGACAGCGCGTTGCTACGGTAATCCTGCTCAATTCGAGAGGAATCGCAGGTCTCAGATAGGTGGTCCACGTGCTTGGCTGATAAGCCAATGGTGCGAGGCTACCATCTGAGGGATTACGGCCGAACGCCTCTAAGCCGGAATCCCGCCCTGAATCCCAGCACCACTGCCATAGGAGGCTACGATATGGTTGGGATCTGGAGCTCGCGTCTCAACACGACCCGGTCGAGCCGCAAAAGTAGATCTCTGTCGTTCCGCCGATCAAAGAGGGCGGGGAGCTGCTCGATATTCGCCCCATACGGCTTTGAGGTGTGAAACCACTAGTAGAAGACTTAGTTCTCGATCAGGGTGTCGTAAGCAGTAGAGCAGCCACCTCACTGCCACCTGTTGAGACTCAGCCCTTGATCATGAGATACGTCCGCAGACCAGGCGAACAACATCTCCGTGCCATGACCAGACATGTCCCCTGGTGAAATGCACTCCTTCCTCGCTCTTTATCTCTGTCTGCTGTTAGTCATCACAGAAGAGATGCAGGCCAGCGGATATTGCACCTCTGCCCTATTGTGACAACCTCCCAGGTGGCGGGTAATGCTAGGCGTATCATCAATGCAGATGAGCCGAGAAAATAAAAGGAGCAAGGAGATACCATACTCACATGCATATGCTACGTTTCTTGCAGGACGTGACGATCCTGGGACACAGACACACTGGACTGCCTCTCTTCCGAGATACTTGAAAAACTAGTACATGCAGTCCATTATATCATATCATATCATTTGCCACACCCTATAGACACGAGTGGGGAAGACTCAATAGTCCTCCTGCAAGACAACTTCCCTAAGAGAGACAACTCTGACCAAAAACAACTGCTGCCTTGCAGATAGGCTGGGGACAGTCAAAGGCTAAGGAGGGCATCCCTACAGAAACGCCTGTTGAAATCGGATACACTGGGCCACAGGCTTAACAAAGTAACACAGTGCAGCGTATATCGCTGTAAATAGCGTACGAAGAAAAAGAAGAAGATATACACCAGGAAAATTGTGGGTGACAGTACTTCCCCGTGGGGTACTCCATGCTTAAGTGTCACCTTTTTGCTCATCTGTCCTTGTACTTGAACTATGGCTGTTCTGTTTTCGAGGTAGTGGCTGATTTATCTGTACTTTTTCCCACAAACTTCATTTCTTCGTAGCTGACTTTAAGTCTCTCTTTCCACACCTTGTCAAATGTCTTCTCGAAATCCACCCAAACCGCTACTGTGTGTTTTTTCTCGTGGTAAGCATCCTCTTTTTCCTGAGCTATGAGACTGATCTGGTCCTCAGTTGATCTGTGCTGTCTACAGCCTGCTTGCTGTGGAATTAGTTTGTGTTTTTTATCCAGATGCCACATCAGTCTGGTGTTTATCATATATATCAACCAGATATCTGTCGGAGACGGACGAACCACACACACCGGTCGGCGAAGGATGGATGTGTAAAAAGCCTCTCTAGGACGGCCGCAAGGACCGACTGGCGGACGGACGGTTGTTCCGTCCCTCACTCCGTCGACCTATTGACCGCCTGGACGGGGCCCCCGCACACACCGACCGACCGACCGACTTGGCTCGCTCGGGGAGTGATGGCAGCGCTCTGTGCAGAACGGATCCCAACGGCCCCGGCGATGATTTTCACTCAGACTGGAGACGATTTTTACCTGCCAGCCTGCCCTTCTCCGACCGGTTGGTCAGGCGTGGACATGGCCTGTAGGCACGATTCCTGCTTTCCATTTGCCGGTCACAAGCTCATTGCAAGAGAAGGACCACAAGCGAGACGACCTGTCGAGATTGGCTATACGCTCTAGCCTTCGACGAACCACGCTGACTGACAAAGCTTCTCGATACGGACTACAGTAACGCACCTTTACCAGAGGTACGACTCCACCAAATTGGTCCTGCTAAAGTGCCGGGGAGAGGTGGGCGAGCTTTGTAGGCAAGCCCGCGCTCGCACTCCGTCTGGCGGAACTGAGATCGCTGTACGAATACTGGATGCGAGTCAATCGAGCCACCCAGAGACTAGGCCCAGATTACCTAGAATCGATTATGTCAGCTGTATGTGGCTATGGCAGCAAAAAGCAGATTAGAAAACTAGTAAAGGTCGCATACTAACAATGCTTTAAAATAAAATACAACAATAACATTAGCTTTTAAACGCCAGATTTCATAAATCATCCCTCTCCTTCCTCCTCTTGTCCACAAAATGGTGGCAAGCAACAATCCCCCACCCTCACCCCTCTCCCCGTTTTTCCCTTCCACGTTTACTTCGTGGCGTCATTCGTAAACGAATCGCTGCATGTGCGGTCCTCTCTTCCTCGGCTTTTCCATTTTGAGGTGAAATGATTGCTTAAGCATTGCATTCATCATCATCATATATATATATATACATGTGAATCATAAAATGGATTTTTCAATTTGTCTTTGGTCTGTTCCGTTTTGCTAAGAATCAACGTCATTGAACTCCGGCCAGACTCATAGATGTTCATTTCCTCTCAACAAATGGCGAAGATTATATAAACTGATGGTTCCTGTAGCTCAATGGCTGTACACACTTCTGCTTTATCCTGTCCTCTCAGGTGTCCCTCACTGCTTGGCGTGTGTATCCTTTTAAAATCGTGCAATCTGTGCCTTACTGGCTTATCGACTGCATTGACTTCATCCAACCAAAATCCCTACTGAGGATGTCCAGGGGGTCAGGACATCAGCTCTTTCATTCCCCTAGACCCCAGCATGGCCTGGAAAGTTGATCCACACACGATCCCGGAAGTTCTAGACCTCTATGTCTGTATCTTGCCACAGACAGCCCTTCTGCTTATTTTGAAGTTTGTCTATATAAACTTGTTAGACCCCTTATGTCATGTTTTATTACCGAAAGTTTCTTTAGTTATTGACAATATTCGGCTTGAAATCATACGCTGGTCCAGCAGAGAGGAACACCTAAGAAGACAGAGCAGTATCTACATTCTTAGCCATTTATTTAAAAAGACAAAGCACCTAACTGTCCTCCAAGAGTGCAGTGACGCCAATCTCAAAAGAATAGAACCTAATATAAAATTCCGTTACCAGACTGTTCCAAACAATTTGCTTGTTATTGCATTCTTTTTGCTGGAATTATGATCAATATTATTGCTATTTTCTGAAATAGTTTACAGACTTTACAGAGGACACCGTCAAAACACTCAATAGAACAGGTCGACACTAAACTACCAGACTCAAACTCTTCGCCCTACTGCACCGAAGGCTTTAGACTTAACTGTACTAAACAACGTGACTGCATTAACCACGAAACATGGGAAGATGCTGCGCAAGACCACACAACCTGATTCACAGCTCTCCGCAAAGGAGCAGCATCCCTCGAGGCTTCTAATTAGGTTGTAGCAGAACAACAGAGAAAGACTAGAACAATCCATGATTTATCAACGACTCGTGAAGCGAACATTCCCCTACTGCCTGCGAATACACAGATTCCATATCGAACTCGTCAGATATCTTCGCATCCAGCCTCAACCCCCAACTCACAGAATACTCAACTGAACAGACTGGTTGAAGGAAAATAGAAAAGGTCTTCATTATGGGTGATAGACGAACAACAAATAAATAACAATACGCAACATATTTTATACTTTTAAGGTCACTATATTTCATTCAGAAGGAAATGCTATTCTCTTATTTTCAAATCTAGTCACTATGCAATTTAGTATTATTAGCCTCTTTCCGTCAAGACGGAGTATAGGATAATGCGACCTTGGATTAGTAATTCTGTTATACGTTTTTGGTTTTATTTTTACTTTTGAAATGTCAGATTCACTTCTCTGTGCTGCAAGAGCTTCATTTCACCCAGTTTCATCGCCCAAAAGGCTGTTGTACTAGGTACGTGCATCTTCACTTGTGTCGGTCTACAGCTTCTGTCAGACCAGTGTTTAGTGCCTTCATGTCCCATTTACACATGTCTGTTGATCTCAGTTGTGGTTGGCCAAATCTTTTGCCACCCGCCAAGAGCCAATAGCTAATAGCTTTGGAAATGCTACCATCTTCTATACAAAGATCCTGACCAAGCCATGGTAATATTCGCTGCCTAATAAGAATGTACATGTTTAGGAGACCGGTGAGAGAATGTATCTCTGCATTTGTCACTCTGTCCCTCTATGTAATTCCAAGGTTTCATCGTAGTAGCAGTGGACATAATGTGTTAAGCCATTGTTCTTGTTTGGCATCGAGTGCACAATTTCAATAACTTACAAGTATACGTGCGTGCAATTGGTATGCATTCTAAACTATGACATTGATTTTGATTGTAAGTTTCTGGTTTGTCCCAAACACGCGTTAGGAAACGGGTGTATTTGACAGCAGCTTCACCAATGCGATTGTCAATGTATGGGTCTAGATACATATTGTCATTGATAAAGACCTCTAGGTATGAATGCACTGCTGCCAATTCATAAGTACTGAAGTTAAGAGTCGGTGTAACATCTACTTCCAATACCAGCACATGGTTTATTGAGAGTTATTGTGAGACCAACATCTTTGTACGCGTGGGAAAAAGGATCTGTCAGGCTATGAAGTGTCAGCTAACTGTGGGTAATAATTTCAGCATTATCAGCGAATAGCAAATTCTTGACGATTAACTCGGGTCAGCAAATGCATGCTTCAGTAACGAAGGGAGGAAGCTTTCGAGCAGTGTCGATATCAAGACGCAACCTTGCTTGACATCACTTAGAATATCAGATGGAACAGTTCTTTTCATAGTCTCACGGAACGATATTACTAGCTGTAGCAGTTTGTTTTGACAGAATATTTTAAAGAGGATTTTGAAGAGCTCATCCCTGCTAACCTATTCAAATGTGCCCGTCAGTTCATAGAAGCCGATATAAAAACGCTGATTCTGGTCGCGTGACCTTGCCTGAAGTTGCCGGAGAGACACAAATCATATTGATCATAAATCATGTCTATAATGTGCTTGGATTTGGAAGTGAGATATGAGGGTTATATCATGGCCAACTCTAGATAGCAGGTCGTGGTTATAGCATGGCCAACTCTACATAGAGGGTCATTGTTATATCGTCTGCAAGTTGTAGCTCTCCTAGCTCTTTAAATAATGTCTACTTGATTGCATTTCTCTCACTTGCTGCAGTTTCTTTCACAATCTAATCGATTGCTAGATGGAACAAAAAAGAGTATAGAAAATAGTTTGACGATTATCAGAATGATATGATCAATGGTTCTGGGAAACGCACTTTGTGCCAAACTTTGCAATACATGTCACCATGCGTCTGCTTTATTATGCCACTGAGCTTTTGTAGAATTACCAAGCTGCTTTATCGTCACTAACTTAGTATCCGCTGTCTTTTTTTTTCTCAGAAGAGAAATTAGGAAGGACAAGAAGCAACATATATCGGACACATGCAACAGGATAGAAGAGTTCAAAGAAATCAGAACACTCACGGGCAAAATAAAACCGTCACTGCATGTAATACGCAATAGACGGTAAAAGACTGACGGAGAGCAACGACATACTAGAGAATTGGAAGAAATATTGAAGAGACATGTACGTAGAAAATGGGAAAACGCCAACATAACGTCTAAGATAAATAGCACAGAGCCGGAATCTACGATAGATGATGCCCGTTTAGACATCGACGGCGGGAAGAAAGAAAAATCTCCGAGATAAACCGACTCAATTCATACAAGTCAGTCGAGAGGTCTGCGTCTAGATCTACCAGATGCTGTTGCAGGACGATCCGGCATATCACAACATGGCCAACCGTATGGACGCGATCTGTGTATATTCTACTTCCAAAGACCGGTGATCTGAAGCAATACATTGACAATCGAACCATCGCTCAAATTAGTCATTCTAGCAAAATCCACATCAAGATCATCATGGAAAGGTTAAAAATCAAAATCATTAAGTACAAATATTTTACAAGCACTATGGGTTACCACATCATTAAAATGCAGAATTTATTGAAAAGTTCAGAGAGTATAAGGTCGACTTACACACATGCTTCATAGACTATGCCAAAACATTTTACTGTATGCGACACGAAAAGCTATAAACAATCATGACATACATCATATTCATTACGCACCTAATTCATTGCGTAAGGGACAACAGCAACGGTCAGAATAGATGTACGGACAACAGCAACGGTCAGAATAGATGTAGGGACAACAGCAACGGTCAGAATAGATGTACGGACAACAGCAACGGTCAGAATAGATGTAAGGACATCAGACTGGTTGGAGAAATAACAAGGGAGTATGGCAATGATGAATTCTCTACCCTTACCTGTTCAATATATGTGCAAAAAAGTGAATCAGAAAAGTAGTAAAATATAGAGAGTATGGAAAGTTCAACACATTGACAAACGGCGGAAACAAAATACAAGAATTAAGATTTGCAGATAATACAGCTATTCTATCAGAGTGAGCTGGGGTACTGGAACAGGTGATCCTATCGATTAAACGTTAGGAAAAGGAATAAAATATGTTCATAAACACCCAAGAGTTAGACAAAACAGCACTGACAAAGGGACAGTCAATACTACAGTGATCAAAGACAATCAAAACAGTTCAGAAAGTTACGAATGTTGAATATCTCTGCACCACAAACAGCAACAACGGAGAAGGAAACAAAACTAAGGAGAAGAATGGCTATCGCACTACAGAAGTTAACTAAAATTCCAAAAATACAGATAATGAGGACTTGTATGTTCACAATAACATCGTACAGGTTCAAGACGTGGTCAACCCTACGAACCCTACAGAAGAAAATTGAATCCTTCGAACTAAAATGCTACAGGATCGGTGCTAAAAGTACAATGGATTGTGAAAAATAAAAACGCAGAAATCCTACAGAAGCTCGATACAGAACAAAACTGGCTAGTTGAACAACATTATGTCTAAGAAATTAACATACTTCGGCCACATCAAACGACACAATGGCCTAGAAAGAACGAAAGTGGAGGGTTTGGAACATGGCAGAAAAAACAGATTGAGGAGAAGATGGACAAGGGACATTCCAGAGGCTACGGGATTGACTGTGGCGGAGGCGGGAGAGCTGGCCAGGTATTGAGTGTCTTACAAATTGGCTGTCATGGGTGTGACGTTCTGCAAAGGACATGCTACATGATGATGATGATGTTGATGATAATGATTGGTCCTGTTAACAATTTACCTGGCACCGACAAGAGCATTATTCCGCCGTGATGTTGTATTCTTGTAGAACGCCCTTCTTTCTAGATGATCGCGATAACTTTCCTTTCAGTCTTGTTTAATGCTTTTTGTAAAACATTTATTTATAAGAATGAGAAATTGGTTGATCATAATTAAACGTCAGTTATAATAGCTTCAACTGTTATTCTATCAGGCGCTGCAGTTTTTTTTCGCTCCATCGAATGTTAATTAGTTTCTTAATTGCCTTTGTACATAAAGTTTACCTATTACAGTTAAGTTCTAGGTCTGCTTTAGCAGGTAAAATGTCCGGAGATTGTGGGCCAGTTTATGAGCTTTTAAAAGCAAGTAACCTATATTATCAACCTTCCTTCAACACTAGTTATTCATCTTCCCAATCCGTCTTTTGTTGGTATACTTTTGTTGTTGTTGTGTATTCTTATGAACGTTTTCTGGTAGAACCTGACAATCGTTCCAAGTTTCTTCTTGCTGCAGCTTTTGTTACCAAACCAACACATCTCCTGTCTACCGTCATTCTCTAGTTTACTTCTGTTGTTAAAATGATGTACTGTCTTTCTGTTATTTAGCTTTGGCTGCTCCAGTTTTGCTTTTTAAGTAAAGTCATTTTTATGCTCGTCTTTCTTCATTCTTTGTGAACTTTTTTGTTGCCGTTATTTATTCTTTGTTTCGTTGCTCCTACTTTCCAAAATTCATTCTCACATCTGGTTTCCCAGAGTTTTTTGTAGTTGCTCCCATTTCTTGTCAATGCCAACCCCTGTGTCTGGTTGTTCCAGTAGTTGAAATTGATTGCCGAGTGTTAAGCCGAACTACTTTTTTTTCTGTCATTACTTTTGAGTAATCTCCCATTAGTAATACAGAAGCCTGTTGGGTTGATTTATTTTGTTTTTTCATAGCATAAACTTTACTTCTGTCCATTGCAGGATTAGGGTCTGAAGCCACATACGGTTCTATTTAGACCATAAATCCTGTAAAAAATAAGGTACTTTTCATGTGTATATAGATACGATCAATTTGGTCTTGCGTTTCATGATCAAGGAAAATCCATGTTTTTAAATGAATGTTCTTGTATTGGAACACAGGAACACGCTTCCTCTAATGATTATTTGGTTTCGTACTAAAAAGTCAGCAAACCTTTCATCATTTTCATTCAGCAATCTGTCCTTCCATAACTATTCTATATTGGCATTCATGTAGATCACCACTGTTGTTATATCGCATGATTTGTATTGTCCTTTAGATATTGCAGTTTGTTGTAGAAATTTCTTTGACTCTTATTTGTCTTTTTGTTTTGGTGGGTAACACTTAGTTTGTATTATTGTTTGTGATCCTGAAGGATACTATGACCGGCCTAGAGCTAGTTTATAGTTTGTATTATTGTTTGTTCAGTAGAATATAACGAAATTATATGTATTGCTTTCATTGATCAAGAAAAACGTTTTATAGGTTGACAGGACTAAACTTTGGAAGATACTAGAAGATTATGGTGTACAAGATAATGTCAGAGCACTGTATCGTTCGAGTTTAAGCGTCGTCAGAACGACTGATGGTGTCACAGATGCTTTTGAAATTACTATCGGCGTGAGACAAGGGTGTGTGCTTTCTCCTCTGCTGTTTAACATTTACATGGACAAAATCACATCAGAGATCCAGTCAAATTGAGACATATGAAGCACAACAGTACTCAATACACGAATTACTCTTTCTAGATGGTCAGTGGCTGCTATACTACGATGGAAATAAGCTGCAAAATCCTATGAACGCGCTTGCAACTACATCTGCTAAATACAATATGCGAATTAGAGAGAATAAAACAGAAACTATGATGATCAGTAGAACACCTGAGCTACTAAACATATGTGTAAATAAAATTGCTCGTCAACAGGCCCGTGAGTTCAAGCATTTGGACAGTATTTTTTCGGCAGACGACGGATAGACAGAAGAATGGAGACTAGGTGTCAGAAATAATTTGCAGCGACTTATCAGCTGCCCCCACTGCGTAGACACCGGAGCATTAGTTGGCCACAAAGCAACAGCTGATAAGCAGTATATTTTATGTCCATTCTGTGTTACCTGTGCCAAACATGGCCTCTGTCCAGGGCGCGTAAGAGCAGAATTTATACCTGTGAAATGAAGTGTTTGAGCAAGGTCATCGGTGTTGCTAGGAAAGACAGAATGCGGAACGAGGACATTCGAAGTATGGTCGGAACTATGATTTCGCAGAATACATTTCCAGGCAGAGAATAAGTTGGTTTTGGTCATCTCATGAGAAAGCACCCTCATCAACTTCCACTGATGGCTTATAACGAGGGTAGATCTGGCTACAGGGCAAGGGGGCGGCCACGAGGCAGCTGGACATACGACATTAGAGAGATTATGCAGCCACACGGACTCACATTGACTGGCGCAATGCACCTGGCCCAGTGCATACGACTTAAGCTCCCCACATCGCTCAACAGCACAAGTGGAAAGAAAAACTAACTATTATTGTTTGTAATCCTAAAGGATGCCAAACCAGTCTAGATCTAGTTGATAGTTTGTATTATTGTTTGTGATCCTAAAGGATGCCAAACCATTCTAGATCTAGTTGATAGTTTGTATTATTGTTTGTGATCCTAAAGGATGCCATAACCGGTCTAGATCTAGTTGATAGTTTGTATTATTGTTTGTGATCCTAAAGGATGCCATAACCGGTCTAGATCTAGCTTATTCCCGAATGGAAAATATAACGTGTGATTTATAAATGATTGGTCTAGACAAAACAACTGAACCCAGTAACTACAGATACAACTTTAATTAAATACAATACCTACGAGTATTTTAAGCAGATGTAGTTAGAACTGCATCACCTAATTAGGTATTATAGGTAAGACAAATGAGCGCCATTACGAGTACTCTGATCTCGATCGAGGAATCAAAGTGATTGGGGTTCTGCGAATACTTCCCAGAAGTCATATTCTGATGGATTCTTGTCTACATGAACGGAAATGATGCGTTGGGCATAATGTAATTCCTTGATTGCGAAATCGTTTCTTTGCCAAAAGAAATATTTTGAAATAAGAATCCATCCATTGCTTGTTGATAATACATACACAGCCGGCTCTAGGCTTCCTGCTTTAATAGCATGTGTTTGTCACGTCACTTCTGACAGCTGAAGATAACAGTCAATTATAGCTCGCCCCCATAGCTTGCACAATATTTCCTTAGCTCATTTCTTTGTTTCGTATATTTCTCTCAACTTCGCTCTCCATCTCTCTTTTTTATCTCTCTCTCTCTCTCTCGCTTTCTCTCTCTCTCTCTCTCTATATATATATATATATATATATATATATGTAGGTATGTATGCATGCATGCATGTATGTATGTATGTATGTATGTATGCGTGTATGTATATATGTATGTATGTATGTATGTATGTATGCACGTATGTTCCCGTTGGTGGTCATGGAAATCGGCTATGTCAAGACAGTATTGCCAAAGTAGTGCAGATAAATACTGTAATCCCCATTGCGGGGAACATGCTAGGGAGCCTCGCATTGCACTATAGCTGGAAGGACCCAGGTTCATCTTCTTAAGTACATCCTGAGATTTAACCCACTTCCATAAAAACGCCAAGATTTAACAACTTTGCTGGAGTATCTTCGAACACCAACAACATATTTGTGTCTATATGTTTGTCTATGTGTGTGTATGTGTCTATACATTTGTCTATGTACGTGTGTATGTGTATATATCTTTGGTTATGTGTATATGTTTGTTATGTGGGTGTTGATTGGTAGGCATGTGTCTAATTGTATGTTTGTTTATGCGTCTGTGAATATAATATATGTGTGTAAGTATGAATTATTTGTAGTATGTGTGTGCATATATTGTGTGTCGTATTCAACTTTATTCATGCGTGTGAATGCACATACGTTCCACGTACTATCCTTTCTTGTTTGTTCGCAACTAAATAGTGAATTCGTTTTTCCCTCCTTAATCTTACCTAATCCATCTCTGTCTTTCCTTCATGCGCATTTTCTTTCTGTCTCTCTCATTTCTTTCTCTCTCTCTTTCTTCCTCTCTCTCTCTCTCTCTCTCTCTCTCTCTCTCTCTCTCTCTTACAACAGCTTATCTTCTTTTTTTATCTACCTGTGTAACCTCATTCTCAGAACTATCAAACGTTCCTGCAAGAAAAAAGCTCATAGCAATTGACTTGGCTGGTCTTGTGTTTATTTGTGAGAGATTATTTATTGACTTAATACATCCAACCACATTCTCTTCATATAATGATCTTCTACTGTCTTCCTGCTGGTTTTCTTATTCCAACTCCAGGTGCACTTGCTGATCCTCGGATAACTATGATATTTACTCAGCGCATTCAGAAAAAAGGTACTGTCTATAGATATATTCCCCCTGTACATGGGACTGGAAAGGAAGTAAGACATAATAAAAATTCATTTTTAAGATATCCTAATGGTATAGAACTTCTTTTTATCTGTTTGGCATATTTGGAAAGTAAATATGACAGACTAGGAATAACAAATCAGAGCAATGTTGACTGGATAAACATACTTTTTCTGCCAATATTTAACGCTGCTTTTTCAAAACAAAGTAAGCTTGACGTGGTCTACTGCGGTATAAAGGTCGCTAACATCAGGGTCTGGTGAAATGTACTGATGAAGACCACCGCTTCACGTCTGATTCATGCTCGTGAAAATAATGTTTTATAATAGCTTGGATAACGAGGTGACGATACGCGTAGTGGTGTACCTGGTGGTAAGTCTAGCATTACACTACAGCCAGAGGAACAGCTTCACTTTCTTCAGTACATCCCAGGAAATAAGAAAAGTCACAGCAAACACTCTACCAAAGACAGTCGTCAAAACGCCATGAACTCAATGGCCGCATCCACAAAAATGGCAATGGCCGTATCCTCGAAAACAAACAACACAAAAGTTTAAATGTGTCATTAGATTTAGCTTGAAGATATACCATATTGTATTAGGATCAGCATGTCCATAGACTTTCACCTACGGTTCTCCCCATTACATACTTCATATAGCTTATAGAAATATCATTTGGCATCAATAACAGCAAAGAAGGCTACGTAGTCATATTACAGAAGAAGAGGGATCTGCAACAGCGCACACATTATAAGTTCATAATGTTGTTATCGTGCCTGGGAAAATATGGATCAGTATTGGATCGTATTTTCAACAGATTGGATCTGGTGTACATCAGATCATTGTTTAACATTTATGTTAATGGAACATCCCTCTTTATATAGAGTTCGTGGATTGTGAGAAGGCATTTGACAGTTTAGATAATGAATCACCCTGGATAATGCTCTGGCAATATGGAGTGGCCCTGAATTTCACTTACTTAATTAAGAAAAGGTTTAAAAATAAGATATATAGAGTTCTACATGATGTAGAGCTTTCAGATTCCTTTGAGATAAGGACTGCGTTGAGACACGGCTGTCTCATATCGCCATACCTCTTTATGCTGGCTATTGATTGGATTCAGAAAATCGCGGCTTTAGAATACGAAAACGGAATTCAAAGACTTTTTTCGATAAGACGATGATCTGGGTTTTGCTGAAAACGTGGCTATTCTGTCCCACAAATTCAAGCCAATGCAAAATAAAAACAAATGAAAGATAATACGAAAGGTAGATGCATTCATACTTTTTGGTAGTAATATAGAAAAGGTAACAGGTACTGATAGGGATATCAAATTACAAATACAAAACGCAAGGGTGTATTTTATTGCTTCAGTGAATTTGTGAAAAATGAAAAAAAAACTAAGTCAGCTGCAAAAATGCAGATCTTCAACTCGAATGTCGTCTGGGTTCACAGCGAGGAGAACAAAGACAAGTGCATCTAAGAGGGCCACAGATTGTGTCAATAGATGATTGCGTCGAAATGAGAAAATAAAATGGTTTGATAAAGTCACTAATATAGAACTGAAGGAAATAATTGAACAGTTGTTAGAGGGACTAGATGTAAAAAGAATGCGCTGACGATGGATAAGATCATACTTTACGGAAACCAGCTGATAGCATTACAAGACAGTCACTGTTCTTGAATCGTCAGTGTAAGAGAGAGAAGTACGGACAGACCGAAACACCCATTCTGAAAGGAAGTCGAAGTAAAAGTGAAAACGGTAAGAAAAACGTGGTGGAGACAGAGGTGTTGTTTTAGAAACGATAATACATGGTAGGAAGGCTTGGCGAGTGTTTGTTGAGAATCTATCCTTCACAGAGAGTTGAATGGATTTGATAGATTGATTGATTGATTGATTAATGAGTAAAAATGTACTTGTAGGGGAATAGGAACTCCATCTTATAACCTTTGAAACCAAAGAAGGAAAATGAAGATGGATAGAGCGTCTAATCTATAAATAATCTGCCCAATGTGTTCTTAATCGGGATCAGCAAATTCAAAAGAACAATGGGGGAAAAAAGTAAGAGTGATAGAAGATGGTAACAGGTGAAGTCAAAGTAACTCAAGAAGACGGTTCACAATCAGGAGTTTTGCAATGCACAGGGATCTATAAGATGCGGCGATAAGTGCTAAGATGTCTCTCCGCAGCTGAAAAAAAACCAACAGCTAACGTTATCTTGAAATTGATATAAATGAACTCTCCCGCCCTCTGCCTTGTCTTGTACAGACATATAACGCGCTCACGTCATCTTCGATTACTGTGGTGCGTCTTATGAAGAAAATATTGGCAACTAGAAGCTCTGCTGTTTTTCAGCTACGAATGCGTACAAAATCCAGAAAATGCGTTTCTGCTATCATATATTAAGTGCGAAATAGCATTAGGCCGATACAATCGATATAAAAGTATAATGAATATATTGCCTACATTATTCATATTGACGAATTATTTGGTTTGTCAACTTATTATATATTGCAATTAGGTTAGAGGTCTCTAACGTGATTGATATTTTAGTTTCTGATAAGGAGCAACAAGTTTAACAAGAGTAAGGATACTATTTAATTTAAGAAGAGGGATTTGAATTATTCCAAATTGAAAAGGGTGAAGATAAAGAGAAATTATAATCAAATGTGAGTATTTGGTACATTATAGAGATTAAAACTTATGAAACACTTTCACAACAGAAGGGCTGTTTTTTTTTTAAAAATACTGGCGAAACCGAAGCAGACTTCCAGAAAAGAAACAGCATTAGAAAGCCATACTGCACAGTGGATAAATCATGGGCACTGAATAAACACCCGGGAAACGAGGGAAGCAAGTTTAAAACGCTGCCTTCCCAACATATATTTATATCAGCATCTTATGGTCAAAACTTCAATACAGCTCTTTCATATGCAGTCAATCCGACCAATGCAAGTATTTCACAAAGGAATCAAAGCACATGTATTTGGTTAATCTCTGCTTTTCTTTGTCGTGGTGGTCTGATAATAAACTCAAACTAAATCATTTGTTCTATTCTTGTAGGAATCATATCATTTTGTGTTTGTTCTACTGGTTTTGCTATTATGTTATATTATATTGCTACACATATACAGATGGTTCATTTAAATAAACGACAGACAATGAAGGTGAAGGCGTCTGTTGTTCTTGTGAATGCACCCAATGAGTCAATGATTCTTGTTCGCTCTGACAAGAGCGTTAAAAGATGGGTTAAAGTAGCTTTTCTCACATCCTGAGCGTGTTGATAACGATGGATAGGGGTGCTGCAGACAATTGTGTTATACTTGGTTCATCTGTGTGTCGCTCACTACTACGGGGATCACTATGATCTCCCACTTCGTTGGTCAGGCTGTTAACAAAAACATTAAGTATTCAGGGAGAATTATGAAGAAATCGAGTTGGGGGATGTGGTTATTGTTGATTTGCTCGCCTTAATTTACATATCTGATCAGTATTGTTTCCCAACCAGATGTTAGTCCCAACGGGAACATACTCAAATAACGAAAGACGGGGCACTGAAGGCCGCTTAGGAGCCTGTAATGTAAAATAAAAATTGTACCGTATAATGTGTATTAGATATCATTGTGTTTCCAGCTGTAACTGTTTCTCAATCATGTTCCAACTTTTAAACGTTTGTTTAGTTAGAACAAAGAATCGATCATTGCTTTCAAATTACATTTCTGGAACAAATCCTGCGCCATACGCTCCCGCTCTGTGCTCGGCGTCTTTGTTTCTTTTTGGTCTGTCTCGTTCTTTATTTTCAGTGACTTCTGGTTTCCCTGATCCTCTCTTGGCCTATAGTTTCTGAACGGAGACTGCCTTCTAACGTCGTTAGATGATCTCTCTAATCTGAACGCAGACTGCCTTCTCATGGCGTTAGATGATTTCTCTAATCTGAACGCAGACTGCCTTCTTATGGCGTTAGATGATCTCTCTAATCCGAACGGACCCTGCCTTCTAACGCTGTTAGATGATCTCTCTAATCTGAACGCAGACTGCCTTCTAATACAGTTGTATGATCTCTCTAATCTGAACGCAGACTGCCTTCTTATGGCGTTAGATGATCTCTCTAATCCGAACGGACCCTGCCTTCTAACGCTGTTAGATGATCTCTCTAATCCGAACGGACCCTGCCTTCTAACGCTGTTAGATGATCTCTCTAATCTGAACGCAGACTGCCTTCTTATGGCATTAGATGATCTCTCTAATCCGAACGGACCCTGCCTTCTAATACAGTTGTATGATCTCTCCAATCTGAACGCAGACTGCCTTCTTATGGCGTTAGATGATCTCTCTAATCTGAACGGAGCCTGCCTTCTAACGCTGTTAGATGATCTCTCTAATCCGAACGGACCCTGTCTTCTAACGCTGTTAGATGATCTCTCTAATCCGAACGGAGCTTGCCATCAAACACTGTTAGATGATCTCTCTAATCCGAACGGAGCTTGCCATCAAACTCCGTTGGATGATCGACTTAATGTATAATATCAATAAATCGAAATTACGGAGTTAGTGAAGGTGGTCAAACGTCTTTAACAAGATATATAAATAAAGGCACAGATGCCGTACATGTGACGGGGAAAAATACATATAGTTAAAGACTCTGTAACCTTAACTAGACAAAAGCAAAATGAAATGCTGGTCATGTAAGCCAATGCCAGCGGCCTCTCATCACATCCTTTTCCAATGTATTTAACTTGTTCTTTTCAACACTTCCAAGTTAGTGAGATTATTGTTAAAGTTCCTTTATTTGCGCAAGCACACATTGATGAAAGTCTGTACCGTTTTGGTCGATGTTTAACATGGTCCCAGCCTAGGCTAATCACTGAACATAACTCAATGAGATGCTAATGTTTGTGTTCGCCTTGCTTCTAGCCTGTCAACTTGTTTCAGTTTTTATGTTCTAATGTCTTCTATATTTTAATCATAACAAAACACTAACATATCAATTAGGAGACCTCTACGATTTACTTAATCAAAAAAGAAACAGCGAAGACAAGAAGATATAGCACGTAGATTTGTAAGTTTAGCGCCAGATAAATCAAAAGGACGTCAATTACTGTACTAATGTAAGTCAATTTTAAGAACTAATCCTGTTTAGCAACACATTATTAACAATACTGGAACACCAGATTGTTTGCACATTTCGAGACTGGTTCTGGAACGAAAATTAGGGTTAGGATTAAAGGAGAAAGGTAAGAGAAAATTGGCGAGACGTTAAATATCCAAAGCTTTCCTTATACATGTGCGATGAGGTCCATTTCGGCGAAGCAAGAAAAGATTCAACAAGTCTTACCATCTGATCCCAGACGCTTAGGGTGAGTACTTGATGCTGCTCACTCAGCCCCATGATCTGCTGGAGTTGGATGGCGAACTCTACGGTCAGGGTATCGTTGTACTTGTTTACAGGACGCCCGTAGATGGTACGTCTCCTGTAGTTGTCCAGTATTAACCTGACAACCTCGTCCTCCCATGACATTCCTTCACGGGGTCTGATGCAATCAACTTTCAGGAGATAAGATAATTGAAAGTGACATAATATAACCATTTAAGTCAACATACACAACTAACCAAATTAATCAATATACAGTATGAAAGGAAATACATCAATATGCACTATCTAACGAAATAAATCAATATACAGTTTATAATCAAATAAATCAATTTAAACTATGTAACGAAATAAATCAATATACACTATATAACCAAACAAGTCAATACAATTGTGTGACCAACCAAAAGACTATAATTCGTGTATTAAATTAATGTTATGTTAGAGTGTACAACAGAGTTTGTTCTGATTCTGTCAAGTTTCCTTGACAGCAACAACCTACATTGCAGCAGATAATAGAAGCATCGGTTTGATACAGACGTTATCTCCTGCCACTTCATAAAAGAATCTTCGAACGTTTATCGGATTTTAGGTTTGGGGAAATCCCTGTGGATCCACAAATAAACAATTAGTCTTCCTTTACTGAGTCATCTATTACAACTATGTCAAATTTTACTGGTTTTTTTGTTAAGGTTATCTCGATTTCATTTTTGATATTGCTTTTGTGTTCCTCTATTTCACATGCTTGAGGATTCCAGAAAAGAGACAGTTTTGTAATGCTAACACCTCGTTTCCTAAATATGTCATGCAAGACCAGCACTTTCTCATCACATCTGGTTCTTTCCAACAGTTCCCCATTTATGATCTTTAGAACTGAGTCAGCTGGGTCGAGATACGAAGCAGGACTGGTGGCAGCAGGCGTGTCGCCTAGCTTGAAGCTAGACATCAACCTACTATGTGGTTGCGCGTTCCCCAGTATTATCATCGTTGGCTGGCATTCAACATGCAGCTCGAAGTTGGCCTGGACAAGGACAAGTCAACTGCCTAATTAAATCAATGTTTTCTTGGGGAAGGGGAGTTATTCGCACAACGCATATTTGAAATGTTCATCTCAAATTGAAATTGAAAAGTGAGAGTCCATACTTAAGTGCAAATCTTATTGGTAGTAGCAAATGTCTCACCATAGAACGGTCGCTGCGAGCTGTTCAGACTCAGCCTGGACTGTGATATGTGTTCATGCATAGATGATTACCATCTCTTCTGATCCATGATAGTCTTTCAATAGACCTGTCAGTACCCCCGAGTGATCTACTGGCTTGACTTAATACGGTCACTTTCCTTCCGGACAGGCGATGATAGGCGGCTGATGAAGGTTGTGAATGGGACTAGCAACCTTACCATGTAAAAACCACTGCATACAGATGGATTCAGGTTCCCTTAAAAACTGGTAGTGATAAATCAAATGCACTGTTTGAGAATTAATCCGCTATCTTAAGTGACAGGTACAAAAGTTAATGGATGTAGAAATTATCCTATCACACTTTTTCAATCTGTCTTTTCATAGCATGTACCCTTTTATGCAATTATGTGTTTTTTTCGTTGTTTTTTTTTTGTTTTTTTTGTTCTTTATGCTTCAGAGCTATTACATTGGAACGGACTAAACATTTGAATATTTGAATTTTTGTGTTGTGTTTAATTTCATGTGATTTTCATAGGTTCCTCAATAAAAGCTCCTCTCAGCTTTGAAAATCTTATATTTGATATATTCATCTGTATCTCATGCTTTGTCTATATTTCTAACATCATATATGAAGAATTCGAAATCCCGCAGGAGTGTGTCCCCCAACACAATCTGATTGGCATTAGTTGCATTTGTTCTCATAATCTTTGACTACTTATTTTTGTCTATGCGTATTTTCATTATCAATTTTGGTGACCTCTAATCAAAAATTATTATCTTATTTTATCTCTGATTCCGGTTATGGAACATGTAGACTAGCACATCGACAAATTGCAGACCATCAAGTTGTTTTGTCATATTCCATTGAACTCTGTTGTTGCTGGTTGATGTCTTAGTAAACCAGTCAATAGCCAGCAGAAAGACAAATGGCGACACGAGACATCAATGTTACACACAGTTCTTTTCACAAATGGCTGAAAAAGCTGGCATTCATGTAGAGCTCTACTTTCATATCTGCATACATTTTTGTAAAAGATGTTAATCATCGCATGCGACACTGCATAGCACCCGTGCAACCTCTACACACATTTTCTGTATACGCTGGCAAAGGCTTTTTCCTAATCCAAGAATCAGATAAAAAATGGTGAGCACCATTTCACACTTTGTTCAACTCATTTTCAATGTACCTCAGTGCTGCACGGGATTTAATTTGTTGAAAGCCTGCATGTTCTTATTTCAGCTGATTATCAATATCTTTTCTAATCTCTTTAGTTAGATCCTGTTCAATATTGTCACAGGCCATGATAATAACATAATTTCTCTATAATGAGTACACTGCTGCAGATGATCCCTTCGTTGGCAACTTGACAATATAACCTTCTTTCATTTCTGATAGTATGGCTTATCTAATCCAAACTTTAACATGTAATTTATATAACATCGTTGTTGAAGTGTTCATGTCTGCTTTGATTTTTAGACCATGTAAATACACATTCATAAAAATGTTTCAGTCAGCAATATTGGGACATCGTGCCATGTCAATTCCCTGAGCTCTCTCCAATGGTGAAGTCACAGCCACACAGAGCTGCATTACAGAACAACCCACACGAATCATTCGCAGACATGACATTCACGTGTCCGACTCCTCTGTAGGCTCTAAAGCCAATACGCTGAAACTGAAGTGGAAAACGTCGACAGGTAGAGAGAAACATTAAGCTAGATGTCACTCACACTGCTTGTTCCCCGATGCTGCCAAACTGTGTGCTTCAAATATTGGGGATTAGCGATTCGTGCACACTCTTACCAACTGTATGTTCTTGAAATAACCTTACATCTAACGTCTGACATGTATGGAGTAGCCATTTGACTTTAAAGGAAATGTCTTGAAACATATGGCAATATCCCAAAATAGAAGGTATAAATTCAATATCCATACTATGACAAACGAATATATTTAATAACTCACTTGGTCCCATGAGATACAATGAGAAACTTCGCTCCTAATGGATCAAGTCGATAATATTCTTGGTAGAGCTTTATTGTGACTTTAATCAGTACAAGAAAGGCAGCGATTCATAATACCCCAACATTAAAAAGATATTGAGCACAAGAAAGACAAAGATTTACAACACCACAACATTCCAAAGTGCATGAACCCATGGAAACAGGTATTTACATTACCCCAACGTTCCAAACTTAAGGAACCAATGAAAGGCAGACATTTACAATACCCATTGTTCTGAACTTGAAGAACCAATGAAAGGCAGACATTTACAATACCCAACGTTCCAAACTTGAGAAACCAATGAAAGGCAGACATTTACAATACCCAATGTTCCGAACTTGAAGAACCAATGAAAGGCAGACATTTACAATACCCAACGTTCCAAACTTAAGGAACCAATGAAAGGCAGACATTTACAATACCCAACGTTCCAAATTAAGGATTCCATGAAAGGCAGACATTTACAATACCCAACGTTCCAAACTTCAGTAACCCATGAAAGGCAGACATTTACAATACCCAACGTTCCAAACTTCAGTAACCTATGAAAGGCAGCATTTACAATACCAAACGTTCCAAACTTAAGGAACCAATGAAAGGCAGACATTTACAATACCCAACGTTCCAAACTTAAGGAACCAATGAAAGGCAGACATTTATAAAGCAACATTTCAAAGTTAATGAGCACAGGAAAGGTAGAGAATCACAATACCACAATATTCTAAGTTTAATTAGCATGACACAACCTTCACAAGAACAGGGGCAACCAGGGACGCAGGAGAACTTGGCAACCTTCACGAAACTGACAGGAGGCCAATTTCTAAGAGGCAAAAACAACCTGACATGAACTTCAATTTGTTAAATCGTAAGCAGGATTAGACGGTTAGTGGGGGATGGGAGAAGAAGTTGTTAGGAGTATTCATCGTGGTTCACCTAGGACACCAGCTACTAGTTAGGGGTGAGGGTGAGGAGTGGGGTACCTCTAAGAATGTCAGCATAGTTATCTGTTATTTCGCTGTGTTTACCATGTTAACAGGTAGAAGTGTACACCCTTGACACTTGTCACACTTACATACAACTCTCAGAACTGAGCGTCGCTAAATGCAATCTTCTGAGGAATGCACGTGAAGATTGGTGGAAACCAACTAGACATGCACAAGTTAAAACGTGCGCCTAGAGCTAACATCATCAGCATTTAGAACCGGGACAAGCTAAGTCTCTCAGACCTATCATTTCTGAATGGAACATGCCTTTAGTTTATAAAAGGATTGGATACATTTTACGAAAAAACATACTTTTTCTTGACTGTCAGACGTCGCTTTTGGCTGAATTGAAAACGTGAGACTTGTGAACGTTGACTATTAAAGTGATAATGCATCTAGAAAATGTAGATTTACAAGCAATTCTGAAGTCTTTCCGCTATGTATTAGATGTCCTATAATCGAACTATCCTAAGAGTTGATTAAAAATATATTGCCTGTTAGCCAGCTAGAACGTCAAATGCTAAACTTAATCAGAACGTATTATAACCAATGATGTTAAGTAACCATTGCACGGTAGGTTCAGCGGAGTAAAGAAAAAACAATAAATTGATTAAAAGACAAGTTTATCTACATGGACAATGATAGACGCTGACTAACAGTCTACTACTGATGATCATTAACCAAGACTGGACCATATTACTAATAAAAACAGCACAGGTGGAACATGTTAACCAATCAAATTGAATAAAGCGCTGTGCAACTACCATTCAACCGCTCAGTCTGATGTTACAAAATACAATCAATAAATTATAATATTCTGTGAAATAGAAAATGTGCACTTGTCCTATCATCATTTACGTCACATTGCCTTATCAGAATTACACATTAGAACCACTAGGATGTCGTCAATAAATCACATTAAGTATTAGAGTCATCCATGTTAGAGACATCAGAATGTTGTCAGTAAGTCTATTTTAAGAAGGGGTTTCAAATGAAAACATTATAAAGTGGGATATAAATTAGACAAATCATGCATTTGTACTGTGATTTGTTAATATTGTTGATAAGTGGGTCAAGAGTGTTCTGCACGTGCCATCACGGTGCAGACGAACAAAATGATGTCATAATTGCAGTTGAAAGATTGCCGACTCACTATTAACATGCATCAAAGAGGAGCAGAGTTGTGTTATCAGATTACGGTATGAGTTCTGTGATAGACTGTTAACGACCTGGTCAGGCACACCGAGTAGCGATCCCAGAGATGATCACAGCCGTATACTTCATCGTAATGCAAAATTGCCGTTTGATTGTGAATTAAATTGCAGCACATCGGTACATCAGTCAAGATCCAGCACACTACGTAATCCATGATGTGCTATAGTAGAACAAAGTGGCTGCAAAGTGGGGACCACGTCAGCTTACTTCAGAATTAAAACAACGATGCGTTAATGCACTTCAGGAACTTGTGTGGCGCTTTGAAACAGAAGCTGATGATTTCATAGCAAGAATTGTTACTGAACAAGAAACCTGGGTTCATTACCACAAGCCTGAAACGAAGAGAGTGAGCATGTAATGACATTATACCTCCTCACCAAAATCGAAGCAGTTTCGCACGCAGCAGTCTGCAGCGAAAGTTATGCTGCCATTCTGTTGGGATGAACGAGGCGTTATTTAAGAGCACTACATGCCCAGGGGAACCCTTGTCACCAGTGCCACATATACAGATCTTCTCAGGAATCATCTTCGACCTGCAATCAAACCCAAACCACGTGAACTTTAGAGTAAAGGTGTCCTTTTGCAACATGATAATGGTCAACACCATACTGCCGTGCAACGGCTGCAACCACTGAGGACCTCTTCGTTCATTGTCTACAACGTCCGCCGTATTCATTAAACTTAGTCTCAAGTGATGTTCACGTTTTTTCGGACGACTAAAAGAGGCATTGGGAGGAAAGACATTTAGGTCCGATGAGAGGTACAGCAAGTGGTACATGAGTGGTTACACACGCGATCAAGAGTTTTCTTTCTACAGGAATCCATGTACTTTATAGGCGCAGTGGGACTTGTATCGAACGTCCTACAGGAATACATGCACTTTATAGGCGCTGTGGGACTTGTATCGAACGTCCTACAGGAATCCATGCACTTTATAGGCGCGGTGGGACTTGTATCTAACGCAATGAAATGGTGACTACGACGAAAAATGAAACAGTTGTGTTTCACTTTTTCAGAATAAATGTACCCACAAAAATATATTTAAGGTTTTCATTTCAAGCCATTTAGCATGAACATCATATTAGAATGAACAATTAGAATCATGTCAATAAGTTAATATCACAATGAACAACTAAAGCAATTCGTCTTCAGACAATAAGACCATTTTGTTATTGAATGGACAATTAGGAAGATCATCTACCATTAAGACAAACTACGAGGCGTGTTCAAATGAAACCGGACCAAACTGCAATAAGTGAACATACGTACGATTTGCATGATGACGTCACATCTGGTGAACAACGCAAACCAACCGTCAAGCTTGCAAAATTACATACTTCCTTAATTTTTTGTAAACATCGTTGTCCATTTCTTCACTGTTGTTTTCGACACACTTTTGTCAGCATACACTTCCTGCATTCTACAACAAATGGCAACTGGTCACTATTTCAGCTTTTAGAAACCGAATCACCGTTCGCCGATCAACTCTGGACGGATTATGTATCCCATCCGTCATATTTTCAACGGTCTGCCGAGGAAACTTTGAGTCTGATGATAATGTAATTTTGCAAACTTGACGGTTTGAATGTCCTGTTTACACCCGAAGTGACATCATCATGCGCATCGTACGTAGGTTCACTTGTAGTTTGGTCCAGTATCGTCACTGTCTAGGGAATACTTAGAGCCGTCAGTCAGCAAGTTCATTTTTATTATCATTAGTCAAACATTCTAAATCAATAAATCAATCATATTATTATCATTATGTTAAAATTGCTAATTCGCCGAGCAGATGGATGGACCCCATATTGGCGAGGAAAGAAAAGCACTACTGCACATAAATCCATGCCGTGAAGGGCAACACAGAAGTGTGCATATTAGAATGAGCAATTAGAAATGTCAAGAGGTTGTCAGTGGATTAAATTTATTATCGTCATTGTTTAGATTAATAATTAGAGACATCGGGATGCTATTTGCCACGAGGGCAAGATCAAAGAAGCCGTAGACGGCTGCACATTCTTTTGAAGGTGTGGTGATAGCAAAAAGAAACATGAGACTGATTTTGGATACGCAATCAGATGCCATTTCGTTCACCAAACTCCCAAAATGTTTCAATTATTTAGGAAACGATAAATGCTACTCTGATCTATGTAAGGTAATTTAATAACGGAAGGAAGCAGATGTGAAAAGAAAACCAGAAAGAGAAAATGTATAGCCAAAATGGTATTCAGCATTTGACATGTAAACCATAAATTGAAAATGAGAATTGTCAGGCGTTATGTATACTCGTCACTACTTTATGGTGCAGAAACATGGACATTGACTTTGACACATTGGCAAACAAATTGGAAATGAGTATTGAAGCCTTCGAAAGCCTTTTTGTAAGAAGAAGAAAACAAATGGGGAGGAAGTGAAAAAGTTGGTGGTGAAAAAAAGAGAATTCATTACTAAAATCAAGGTTTGACAGTTATGTTATTTTGGTCATATAACAAGACATACCTCCTTGTTGAAGATCATATTAGAGGGTAGTGGAAAGGCTGCCATTCAAAAGGCAGACAACTTTATGCGTGGGTGCATAACATCAGGAGAGGGACTGGAAAAAGTATGTCAGATTGCACCATTACAACAAGAGATAGAGTACACTGCAGATCAAATTGCAGCCACCTTCGATGAGGAGATGTCACTTGAAATGATCTGAACTGAACTTTGATCACAGTGTACAATAATGACCAAGGCAGAGAATTAGAAACGAAAAATTGCAAAAGCAGCTGAACTACGTCTTTTCGTAGGTCTAATTTTCGAGAAACTCAACACTTTTATTGACTTTAACGCTAGAGTGGAGGTCGACATTAAACCAGGGATGGAATACTTGAACTACATGGCACAGATGTAACAATAATGGGATTCTACTGCTGAGCATTTATGTCAGGCACAAATTATTTATAAATAACACAATATTTTGTCTATCCACTTAAACAGTGGCACCTAAATAATTATGTCATTACCATAAGAATTTACGAACGATATTTGAGAGTATCTAAGACTTTGGACAGTCCATAGGCTGTTCGTGGTAGAATCACAGAGAGTCTTTGAGATGTTATCAGGGTCAGACTGTTGTGAAGAACCTCAACAATTCAAAATCGCCGACTGAAGAATGAGCAGTTCTGTCTAACTACACTGGAGGAAAAACAGGTCCCCCCTAAAAAATACTATGTAATCTACTGCTTCAGAATATTTGAAACATATAGAACGTGAGTAGACTGACTGGCTTGATGAAAACAGATAGTTCCTGCTATCTGAAAGACAGTAGATACAATCAATCAATCAATCAAAGCCCGTCGCTCTTCATGGTGCATAGACCATCGACAACATTTCTCCAGCATACACGTTCCTGGGCTGCTCTTTCTGCCTCTCTCTAGGTGTAAGCATTAAATTTTAGCTCCTTCTCACATTCTTTTCTCCACGTATTTTGTGGGTCTACCGCTCCAATTTTTTTCCATGACTATGTTAGACTGTTCCTTCCAAAGCGTATGTTTTATCAAGCCCCATTTTATTGGCTTATTTTGTTGTTCAAATCGCTGTTGTTGGCTCCTTTCCCATAAGTCTTCATTCATCATCATGTCCTGTCACTTTATGCCCATTATTCTTCGTAGACATCTGTTAACCAAGGACTATAGTCTTTGTTGTATGACCTTCATAGTTCTCCATGTCTCCGCTCCCTAAACCAACAACGAATCGATTCTTGCGTTTAACATTCTAATTCTGGTGTGAATCTTGATATCTCTGGGTCTACAAATATTGTTTAGTGTCGGGAATGCCCATTGCACCTTTCCAACTCTGATCCTTACATATGTACCTTCTTCTTCTTCTTATGTACCTTCTGATGTATCTCTTGTGATGTCTAAATAGGTCAAGGTATCCACTTCCTCCAACTGCTCTCCCTCCAGCATGATTGGTTCTTTGCTGTTAGTGTTGAGTTTAAGGAGCCTGGTTTTCTTCATGTTGATATTCAGTCCCAGTTTGGCCGATTATTCTTTCACTCTATCAAGTTTCTCTTGCATTTGACTATGCCTATGTGACAAAAGTACCAGATCGTCTGCGATCTGTGCATGATTTTCATTTGCGAAATCCTTCCTGTTCCTCTCTGAGCATTTAGTCTACTTCAGTTTTTAATTTGTTCAAGATGATTCTGTTGAATATCTTCCCTGGCACCGACAGCAATGTAATTCTCTCTATAATTGCTGCATTATGCCAGGTTCCCTTTCTTTAATTGGTTTTTCTGCCTGTATAGATCTAGTTGCCATTTTCTTTATTAATGAGTAATCTATCATATTTCCTCTCTCTCTGCTGTCTCTTCTGCTTTCTGTGCCAACTTGTCAGTAAATTCCCTTTAATTGTTTTCCTTAAAGATGTCTTGACCTCTTTGTCTGTAACAGTATAATTATTATGTGATTCTTCTTTGGTGGCTCGGGTTCGGCAATTGTTGAGTATAGTTTGTTTTTTTTTCCTTTTTTCTACGTTACGTAATGTCTCTGTTGTGATCCATTCTTTGTGTTGGTTTCTCTTGAATACCACAGTTTCTTCACATGTCTTATTCCACATCTCTTTAGCCTGGTCCCACATACTATTAATGTCCATTTCTACATCCTCATATAGCTCTTATAGCACTTGGTATCTGTTATTAAATCTGAAGCTAAATTATGTCTTCTACTCCTGGTGTTGCAAATAGTATGCGTTATATCTTATTCTCCTTGCGCCCTGTACTGTGTACGTTTGTAGTTTGAGCTGCAAAATCCCCAGCAACATGTGGGGGTCTGACGCTACATCTGCACCTCGCTTTGCTCTTACATCTTGTAATGAACTTCTGAACGCTTGACTTGTACAGATGTGATCAATCTGATTTT
The DNA here is from genome assembly GCA_036924085.1 of Ariolimax columbianus. Lineage (NCBI taxonomy): Eukaryota > Metazoa > Mollusca > Gastropoda > Stylommatophora > Arionidae > Ariolimax > Ariolimax columbianus. The sequence continues at coordinate 26,662,799 of JAVGWX010000002.1, forward strand.
CCGTTATATGGTCTGGAGATCTCCACGTGACCTTATGTTTCTTTTTATGTGGAAACATGCTTCCTCCAATTATCATTTTGTGTAGCTCACATAGCTCTGCAAACATTTCTCCATTTTCGTTCATCTGTCCCATTCCTTGTCTTCCAATAAACTGTTCGTAACCTGGATTGTCTGCTCCCACTTTAGCATTGAAGTCTACAATTAAAGAGATCTTTCTTTTTCTCCGTGTCAGGGACCTCTTCTAGCTTGTAAAACATTTGTTTTTCATCATTGTCGACCTCGTTAGTTTGGGCATAGCACTGAATGATGTTTATATTGATGTACTTGTTCCTCGTTCCAAAGGTTGCGCTCATGATTCGGTTGGTAATATCATCCCAATTTATGAGCGCCCGCTGTGCTTCTCTGGAGAGCATCAGTGCCACTCCCACTGCATGTTTGGCATCCGTTCCTTCGTTTCCAGAAAACATTATCACTTCCCCAGTAGTCAGTCTCATCTTTCCTGATTGTGTCCATCTTTTCTCGTACAGTCCTACCAATGGGTAATTCCTCATCTCTTTAGTGATCTGGACTGTCTTACCTGCCTGGTACATTGTTCTAACATTCCATGTCGCTCTATCTGTTTTCTTCTTGGTATTCAGAAGGGCAGTAAGCCGTGGAACTTCCTTGCGGCTTTCATACCGCTGCGTCATTCTTCTTATTTCCGAAGCCCCTTCCTTTCCCAAGGCCGTTTGGTTTTGCGTTGTTTTCAATGTTTTCGTAACTTTTTTTAAATATAGATTTTGGGGGTCGGCCCTACCTAACTTATTAAACTCTAGGTGAGTTGTCTATGTTTGGGGGGTCGGCCCTAACCTAACCTATTATACTCTAGGTGAGTTCTCTATGTTTGGGGGGTCGGCCCTAACCTAACCTTTTATACTCTAGGTGAATTATCTGCGTTTGGGTGGTCGACCCTAACCTAACCTATTATACTCTAGCTGAGTTGTCTGTGCTTAGTCTATTCCCTCCTCCATGACCTATCAAACTTGGGTGACCCGTCTGGAAGCTTTCACTTCTGTTGACTCTGCCCATGCATAACTATTTGGCATAGTAATAAATGAGCTGGGTCAGATAGTATCAGGGTGCCTAAAACTCATCCCGACTGATAAAATATACCCCATAATTGGCATAGCATCACCACAGATTCGAAGAAGCTCCAGACACACAGCTCAACCAACTCGACAATCTCACTGTCACAATACACAGATCAAGTTCAGAGACCAACAGCTTAACCAACTCGACAATATCACTGTCACAATACACAGATCAAGTTCAGAGACCAACAGCTTAACCAACTCGACAATCTCACTGTCACAATACACAGATCAAGTTCAGAGACCAACAGCTTAACCAACTCGACAATCTCACTGTCACAATACACAGATCAAGTTCAGAGACCAACAGCTTAACCAACTCGACAATCTCACTGTCACAATACACAGATCAAGTTCAGAGACCAACAGCTTAACCAACTCGACAATCTCACAGTCACAATACACAGATCAAGTTCAGAGACCACCAGCTTAACCAACTCGACAATCTCACTGTCATAATAGACAGATCAAGTTCAGAGACCAACAGCTTAACCAACTCGACAATCTCACTGTCACAATTCAGAGATCAAGTTCAGAGACCAACAGCTTAACCAACTCGACAATCTCCAACACCTTCTTTATCTGAGCATTGGCATGTGAACACCACAAACAAGTTAATTAGGCTCTAGTAACAGTCCATGGCAGTGTTAATGGCTGAGATAGGGTAGTAGACTTTCCAGAATGGAGAAAATCTGCAGATATTCCAATAAATCTTCTTACTAACAATATAATCATTTCTAGATGTCATCACCAACCATATATATGTTGAAAGTCCCGTGGCCGAATTTGAAACTCTACTTACAACGTTATTATTTATCAACAGTAGAGATTACTAATCCACTGGCCAGGTGGTGTCCAACTGAGACAACCAAAGCAGACATCGAGGGTGGTCTGCAACAGTGAACAAATTATAGGGGCATAATGTTTTAATTTCACCTAAGAGAAAGTTGATAAACGCACTTTTTATTCCTACATTGTGTTACTAATGTCAATCTTGGTCATTACTAGAAACACCACTCCGAGCAGATAATGAGGACAAACCCAGTTAGTGGCTACGTTGACGCTCAAAACATCAAGTAATTTGGTCATTTAGTCAGAATTCATTATGACCAGCCTGCAACGAGATCATACTATATGCAGATCTCTTGTCCACGAGCAAGGGGCGGAAATCGACGTCGGCAGATCGAGGTTGTGTTTGACCTGAAACTCTCAGGAAGTTACACCTTACGACAGGACACGCCTCCCTCTTGGCGATAACAAGAAATTTATGCATCCCGCATCTCTGTGGCAAGAACAGTAGGACAAAAGACGAGGAATGTTGTTAGAGGTGCCTGGGAAGATATTGGACAAGATACTATTAGAAAGATTGAAAGAGACCATTTGTAAACATTTGAGGGACGAGAAGGCAAGTAGACCATAAGTTGCTCACATAGCTACACTGAAGATTATTGTTGAACAATGTGTAGATTGGAAGGCATCACTTTATATAGTGTGTGAAATATGAGAAAGTATTTGATAGTTTAAACGTGGAATCCCTCTGGAAACTGTTCAGACGATATGAAGTGCCATTGCAGTTCATTAAAATAATTAAGAAAGCGTATAAAAATGCCAAGTGTAGAGGTCTACATGACTGAGAGCTTCTGGAGCCCTTTGAGATAATAACTGGGCTGAGACAATGCTGTCTTTCATCGCCATTCCCCTTTCTGATAGCTATTGTTTGGATTATGAAGAACAAATTTATACATACAGAATTGAAATTGTCTAACAGCTACAACCAAATGCAAACTAGAATTAATATACTTATTATATCGTCATTGAAATTAGATTTAAGGAAATTGGAAGAAAAAAGCAACCGATCATGCAAATAAAAACCCCTCACGGCAATCAGATTGTACTGAGAGACACGGTACTACTAGAAATATATTCATTTATGTATGTTGATAGCCAAATAGGCAAGGTCGGAGATAATGATAGAGACATCCAATTAAGGCTGTAAAGAGATTGCTATAGGGAATTTGTGGTAATCGAAGGAAATTAAGTCCGGCACAAAAATACAGATCTTCAACTCCAATGTCAAGTCCGTCATATTGTATGGCTTTGTGACATGGAGAACAGAGAGAAGTATACCTAAATAGTCCAAGCGGGAATGAATGGATGCTTGGGATCGAGATGCTGATCAGCATAAGAGCTGCAGTGGTCAGCGACACATAGCTGACTGCTAGCGTCAGGGCCAGCGAACCATAGCTGCGAAGACCCTTCTACACCTCCACGCGGTGATCCTGGATAACAGGCTGCATCAGGGCAGACTGGCTAAGAAGAAGGGATCAAAGAGGGAATGCTAACCCGGTACTCAAAAAATGCTTGCTGAAGTCGGATATGTTGGACCGAAAGGTGCAAATATCGTAGCCAAACTGTAAACTACGACACAACGCATTCCGTTCTCTGGACTACATTCTGCTTCTTAAGCCCTTTCAGTGTTTGGTAGTGGGAGATTGAGAACGAACGAAGAAGAAGAAGAAGAATGGATGCTTGCGCCAAGCGTAGAAAATACAATTATATGATAAAGACACTAACACAGGACTGTGGGAATAAAACTCTACGATGAAAACACTAAGACAGAAATGTGGGCAACAACAGGGAAGGTGCCAGTGGAAACAGACGTAAAAAGAAGAAGTTGACGATGGATTAGGACACACATTACATAAACCATCTTTTAGCATTCCAGAACAGTAATTGTTCTGGAAACCTTAGGAAAACAGAGGTAGGCGCAAAACCTAAACAGTCATTCTTAAAAACGGCAGAAAAGTCATGGGAGGAACCGGAAATGACTGCGACTGATGGGAAAACGTGGCGATTATTTGTTGAGGATCTCCTATGCTGACCATTGAGTTGAAAGGTTTTCATTCATTGATTGAGACGTTATGAATGTCACCATAAACAACACCTCTATTTCTGAATATCACGACTAATACGTTTTTGTCAAATCCCAATGTGATCACTTTCAACAATTGTTAGTGTTTCTGCTACCAACATAGTCATTGTTACATGTTACCATTAATAGCATTATCAGTTCTCAAACATAACACTCACAACAGTATACGTTGTGAACATCATGACTTACTATATTACAATTAGTGAAAGTCACCGCTACCAACATACTCAATAGAGAATGTGGCCACAAACAATAGTGTAAACTGTCAAACTGTCAAAGTCACGACAAACAAAACTGACAATCGTCTATGTCCCAACAAACAATATTATTATCTGTCAAAGTCCCCACAAACAACATTGTCAGTTGCGAATATCACGTAGTTTGGCAGCGCTTATTGTTGGATTAATTCAAAATCATTTTATTCATTGTTGTTATGTATGTATGTATATTGGCCACCAGATTCGGAGCACTGATAACCGTTGGAGCACATCGACAGCAGTCTGGTACCCACGAGACAAAAAACAATCACTAGTAAGACGGCCAAGGCGCTGGTCAGACTCCCTTGAACTGGGATACAACATCCACTATGCTACAGACGGGAAACTTTAGCTCCAGCGGTCGACCGGAGCTTAAGACAGCAGACAATGGAAACATATATATCCTTAGAGGACGAATAATGAAAGTGTACAACTACGGGAACTATCAGTGTTATTATCATAATTTCTGCCATCACAAGTAAGATGCTTACGGTTTTCGGAAAAAATACTCACTTTAATATTACAAATACAACCACTAATTATGAAAAACTCACTTTCGTTCAGCACTATCATGATCCCCAAACACGCTAGCCACAACTGCCACAACATCGCCATCGTTTCAGACAGGATCAACCTGACGGATCTGTGTGAGACGTCCTGAAAAATGAAGATAAAAGATATCTTGTATAAACGAAGAAGAGGGATTGAAAATACAAAAACATAATTAGGTTAGCAACAATATCAGAGCTTATAAAAACGTGCACCAAATAATGATTCCACCAGTTTGGCTAGATTTCAATTTTAGAACACCTGATTCCAACCTTGCACAGTGTTTACTCGAATGTATGTTGATCTCTCTTACAACACCCAATTCCAACCTTGCACAGTGTTTACTCGAATGTATGTTGATCTCTCTTACAACACCCGATTCCAACCTTGCACAGTGTTTACTCGAATGTATGTTGATCTCTCTTACAACACCCGATTCCAACCTTGCACAGTGTTTACTCGAATGTATGTTGATCTCTCTTACAACACCCGATTCCAACCTTGCACAGTGTTTACTCGAATGTATGTTGATCTCTCTTACAACACCCAATTCCAACCTTGCACAGTGTTTACTCGAATGTATGTTGATCTCTCTTACAACACCCAATTCCAACCTTGCACAGTGTTTACTCGAATGTATGTTGATCTCTCTTACAACACCCAATTCCAACCTTGCACAGTGTTTACTCGAATGTATGTTGATCTCTCTTACAACACCCAATTCCAACCTTGCACAGTGTTTACTCGAATGTATGTTGATCTCTCTTACAACACCCGATTCCAACCTTGCACAGTGTTTACTCGAATGTATGTTGATCTCTCTTACAACACCCGATTCCAACCTTGCACAGTGTTTACTCGAATGTATGTTGATCTCTCTTACAACACCCAATTCCAACCTTGCACAGTGTTTACTCGAATGTATGTTGATCTCTCTTACAACACCCAATTCCAACCTTGCACAGTGTTTACTCGAATGTATGTTGATCTCTCTTACAACACCCAATTCCAACCTTGCACAGTGTTTACTCGAATGTATGTTGATCTCTCTTACAACACCCAATTCCAACCTTGCACAGTGTTTACTCGAATGTATGTTGATCTCTCTTACAACACCCGATTCCAACCTTGCACAGTGTTTACTCGAATGTATGATGATCTTTCTTACACTTTCGTTATCCTTTCCTCAACCTCATTTGTATCTATTTATCACAGTGGGTTATTTATTCTGGAAAGTCCAGGTTTACATTCAAAATATGGAAATTAAAATCCACGCTGTTGAAAAAAACACTTGTTATTTACTGGAGTATATTTAGCATATATTCGTGAAATCTGACAGTATCAATCACTCATATATTCGTCTAATCTGACAGTATCAATCACTCATATATTCGTGAAATCTGACAGTATCAATCACTCATATATTCGTCTAATCTGACAGTATCAATCACTCACATATTTGTGTAATCTAACAGTATCAATCACTCATATATTTGTGTAATCTGACAGTATCAATCACTCATATATTGTGTAATCTGACAGTATCAATCACGTATATATTCGTCTAATCTGGCAGTATCAGTCACTCATATATTCGTCTAATCTAACAGTATCAATCACTCATATATTCGTGAAATCTGACAGTATCAATCACTCATATATTCTATAAAGGAGGAAGTGTGTGTCTGTCTTCAAACAAAAAGTATGATGCTCATGCATGTCCGCTTAATGGGTCCCAGCTTCATCAAACGCGGCATATAGATCCACTTTTGATCCACGTTGGAACCATACAGGTAGAAAGAAAATGTTTTTACAATGCTCAGAATCATTTGCAATTGCAGCAATTAGAAATGTGAATGACGTCGCCTCTCCCAGACTCGCCCCCACGCCATCCCACCCCCCCCCCCCCCAATGCTCCATTTTGCTTGGCTGGAAATGTAATGCTTATTTATGCACGGTGCGAAACTTCGTGTGCATGTGCAAATGGTACGCTTAATTCCCATTTAACATCTTCACCAAATTGTGGGATTAACTTAGTTATCAGACCAAATATTTTTTTAAGCAAATAACCTGGAATTCTTGAGAGCGGATGCAGGGAAGCGAAGCGGTGCGATGGAGGGTGTGCTAAATATACAATACTTGCAAATATATACAAATCAGGGCCAGGAAACACACCTAGTATATTATGTTTACGTGCAACACGTTTAATGTAAATCTTAGTTTACAAAATATTTCTTTCATGTATCTGTTATTGTTTACTAATCTTGCTATCTGTTATTGTTTTCTATTCTTGCTATCTGTTATTGTTTACTATTCCTGCTATCTGTTATTGTTTACTATTCTTGCTATCTCTTTTTGTTTACTATTCCTGCTATATGTTATTGTTTACTATTCCCGCTACCTGTTATTGTTATGCTTCTATTATCAATTTCAGCTTGAAAAAGCTTTCCATTTTTTTTTTAAAATTGTTTCCGTTCGCCTTATTTCTCTAATCCCCAAGGCGATGTGCGTTGCACTGTGGCTTTTATTTTGCGCCTGTCGGCCCAGAGCATCCGACTTCAGCATTCATTTTATGTAAGGATCTGCTTACTCCTGCATTTTCTAAGGGTTTGCTTCCCCGGGGTAACGGCCGGTGCTGTGATTGGGATCGAACCCAGCACCTTCGGGTTGTGAGCCGTGGCACTTTACCACTAGGCCACGCCGTCCCCGGTTTTCCATTTGAATGTAGCCTGCTGCTTTTGTCTTGTAGTAGTACGTGATGAACAGCTAGCTGAAAAGCTCTGGTATAGCCGGCAAGTTTTAGCGTAAATGAATGGAGATGAATATTTTCAGCAGTAGCCACAAATCTTCGGAATCTAATGAAACGTGATTCAGAGTTTTAGTACGAGTGAAAATAAAATAACACCTCCAAAATTGTTCTAACACAGAACATAGAGAACGTCTTCTTAAAGAAAACGAAAGTTCTAACAATTATCTTTTATCTCCCCAGTGCCTTCAATACAATCTGGAGAGAAGGCCTGAAGCTGAAAATCCTCTTAGCAGGAGTTACAAACAATATGTTCTTATAGATAGAAAAGTGTCCTCTTCGAAAGATCTGACAGTAATACTGAGAATAATTGGACAACTATACCAGGAGGTCGTCAGGATGAAGTGCCACAGGGAAGTGTAATGGCGACCACTCTTTACACACACACGACATCACTAAATGCTAACACCCGCATGTCTCAAACAGCCTACACGCAAATGACTGTGCTGTATAGACAGCCACAGAATGTGCAACTGTAACCTCAGGCATAATAATAATACTAATGTTTACTTAGGCGTCAAAGACCCGTTGCACCGATCAACCACTACTACTGAAAATTGTTCGTGCGTAGATTGTTGACCGAGATTCCTACAGGCTCCTCAGGTGGAGACCAGTACTCCGAAGCCATCGGAGGTGAGACTGATGACGAGGGAGGTGAGACTGATGACGAGGGAGGTGAGACTGATGACGAGGGAGGTGAGACTGATGACGATGTAGGTGAGACTGATGACGAGGGAGGTGAGACTGATGACGAGTAAGGTGAGACTGATGACGAAGGAGGTGAGACTGATGACGATGTAGGTGAGACTAATGACGAGGGAGGTGAGACTTGACGAGTAAGGTGAGACTGATAACGAGGGAGGTGAGACTGTTGACGATGTAGGTAAGACTGATGACGAGGGAGGTGAGACTGAGGATGATGTAGGTGAGACTGATGACGAGGGAGGTGAGACTGATGACGATGTAGGTGAGACTGATGACGAGGGAGGTGAGACTGATGATGTAGGTGAGACTGATGATGTAGTTGAGACTGATGATGTAGGTGAGACTGATGACGAGGTAGGTGACAGTGATGACGAGGGAGGGGATACCGATGACGAGGTAATTGAGACTGATGATGTAGGTGAGACTGATGATGAAGGTGAGACTGATGATGTAGGTGAGATTGATGATGTAGGTGAGACTGATGATGTAGGTGAGACTGATGACGAGGTAGGTGACAGTGATGACGAGGGAGGTGATACTGATGACGAGGTAGGTGAGACTGATGATGTAGGTGAGACTGATGACGAAGGAGGTGACAGTGATGACGAGGGAGGGGAGACTGATGACGAGGTAGGTGAGACTGATGACGAGGTAGATGAGACTGATGACGAGGTAGGTGAGACTGATGACGAGGTAGGTGAGACTGATGACGAGGTAGGTGAGACTGATGACGAGGTAGGTGAGACTGATGATGTAGGTGAGACTGATAACGAGGTAGGTGACAGTGATGACGAGGGAGGTGAGACTGATGACGAGGTAGGTGAGACTGATGACGAGGTAGGTGAGACTGATGACGAGGTAGGGGAGACTGATGACGAGGTAGGTGAGACTGATGACGAGGTAGGTGAGACTGATGACGAGGTAGGTGAGACTGATGACGAGGTAGGTGACAGTGATGACGAGGGAGGTGAGACTGATGACGAGGTAAGTGAGACTGATGACGAGGTAGGTGAGACTGATGACGAGGTAGGTGAGACTGATGACGAGGGAGGTAAGACTGATGACGTGGGAGGTGAGACTAATGACGAGGGAGGTGAGTAATGACGAGGGAGGTGAGACTGATGACGAGGGAGGTGAGACTGATGACGAGGGAGGTGAGACTAATGACGAGGGAGGTGAGACTGATGACGAGGGAGGTGAAACTGATGACGAGGAAGGTGAGACTGATGATGAGGGAGGTGAGACTGATGACGAGGGAGGTGAGACTGATGACGAGGTAGGTGAGACTGATGACGAGGTAGGTGACAGTGATGACGAGGGAGGTGAGACTGATGACGAGGTAAGTGAGACTGATGACGAGGTAGGTGAGACTGATGACGAGGTAGGTGAGACTGATGACGAGGGAGGTGAGACTGATGACGTGGGAGGTGAGACTAATGACGAGGGAGGTGAGTAATGACGAGGGAGGTGAGACTGATGACGAGGGAGGTGAGACTGATGACGAGGGAGGTGAGATTAATGACGAGGGAGGTGAGACTGATGACGAGGGAGGTGAAACTGATGACGAGGAAGGTGTGACTGATGATGAGGGAGGTGAGACTGATGACGAGGGAGGTGAGACTGATGACGAGGTAGGTGAGACTGGCGATGAAGTAGGTGAGACTGATGACCAGGGAGGTGAGACTGATGACGTGGGAGGTGAGTGATAACGAGGGAGGTGAGACTGATGACGAGGGAGGTGAGACTGATGACATGGTAGTTCAGACGGATGACAAGGAAGATGCGACTGATGACGATGGAGGTGAGACTGATGACGAGGGAGGTGAGACTGATGACGAGGTAGGTGAAACTGATGACGAGGTATGTAAGACTGATGACGAGGGAGGTGAGACTGATGACGAGGGAGGTGATACTGATGACGTGGGAGGTGAGACTGATGACGAGGTAGGTGAGATTGATGACGAGGTAGGTGAGACTGATGACGAGGAAGATGAGAGTGATCACGAGGTACGTGAGAGTGATGACGTGGGAGATGAATGTTATGAGGAGGGAGGTGAGAGTGATGACGAGGAACATGAAAGTGATGACGAGGTACGTGAGAGTTATGACGAGGGACGTGAGAGTGATGACGAGGGAGATGAGAGTGATGATGAGAAAGTCATAAATACCTACAATAAAGTTCTTGCGTACCTATTTCTATATATTATCATACCTACAGTTTTGAAAAATCATGGTGCGTGTTATACATGGATTTTCATTTTACTAGAAAATAATGGGCTAAATTAAGCATGCATATTATACGCGAGTTTGTATTATACGCGAGATTTTACGGTAATTAGTTTCTCGTGCTAGCTATTTGCAATCAATAAATCACATTGGGATGTTTTTCCCTACATATATTCTTACAGAATTTTGCTTGTTTTGTTCCCTAGTTTTGTCGAAATCCAAATTGTTCGTATTGAACTGAGTTTTCTACTCTGCGCCTAAAATTCTCCTGCTTAATTTGAAGCGGCATCCTAATGGTGTGTCTTATCAGGATGATTGTTCTGAAATCTGAGCAGTCGGCTGCATGTGGCTTCTTGGCAAGTGTTATAAGGACAGATGCAATCATGTCCGCCTGTATTGATCCCGTGTTGTAGATAGTGTTACAAAAATTAGCCATTTTATCTAATTTCTTTTGATCTTTGATAAAATTGTATATTTATCGCATTAATGACTGCTGCCATGCATCTTCTCATATACGTTATTACTTTTTCTAGTTCTGATTTGATAATTATGTGGTTGTTATTATTAAAATGTGATATGTGTGTCTCCTCAGATGTCGTTTAACAGTTCACATACAAATACCACCCACCTTTTGAACATTTCTATCTCTTTCAAATAAGACCACTATCTTTTGTCCAAAATCCACCTTTTACCTTGAACCAGCATTATCTTATTTCATTTTGCTTAAGATGTCGGTAATTCACGCTTGATTTTTCGTTTTTCGTTAACACTATTATAAGTCAATTTTCGTTAACTAAAGACATGTTTTTAGACCGTCCGACTTAGAGTTTATATTATCTTTCTGAAATGCTCTTTTAAATTGCTATATATATATATATATATATATATACAAATATTTTTTGCCCAGAAGATATTTAATTTTAATGTATAGCTGTTTTAAAGCTGATATATATATATTAGGGGTGTTTCTCATATATCGTTTCCATATTTTTTAGTATAATGGCTGTGTTGAACATTGCATGATTGTGATTTGTCTGCAACTAGACATGTGTGTGCCATTGCGACACTATTTGTTAATTTGTCCTTTATCATCAATCAATTAAATTGCGTATCTTTCCATGAGGAGCATAGGTTTTCAAGAACTGCACACAAAGCCTGCCTGTCTTTGACCACCTATTCCAGCTCAACGTACGTCTACCTGGCCCCTTTCATTTCTGTTTCAAAGCTATCTTTGACATGACGGAGTTGGCGTGCCGCTACTTCTCTAGCCGCTGAAATTCCAGGAAAGAGATTGCTTTGTAATGGTATTAACTGGTTTGCTTATTGCACAACTATCCAACGACGATGTCTCCTTTTCATGACTTTGTTCCACTGGTAGCTGATGATACAGGATGGGAAAAAATGTGTTATTCCAAGTTTACTGCTGATTTAGCCTTGAGTACTCCCAGGTACCCCCGTGTTTCCTGTTTTGCGTGGTCTCGTCGACGTGATATCAATATAAGAGGCTTCGATTCAAGGTTACTCTGAGGTACTTCAGCCTGTCACACCTGTCAATGACACATCCATCGACGGTAACACCAGGTTGGTCAGCCTTCACTAGAGAACTGTTCGATCGTTGGCCTGTAACTGCCAAGGATGTCAGGTAGAGTGTGTTCAAACTCCAGATGAGAGATGACTTTTCTGGCGTCTATCTTCTCGAGTATCTTGTCGGTAGAATGATTACTCTTGCATTCTTTTTCTGATGCTTGTGCCAGAACTTTTGGAGGGTATTATCATTATCCACAACTGTCATAAATTCTCCCATCTCTAGTTTTTGAATTCCCTCGCTAAGACGTTAAAGCAATTGTTGGCTCTGCGTTTTTTCCCATTCATCTCAATAACCTCGTTGACATTCTTATGCCGTCTCTTTCTATGCATGTTCAATCGGTTGACTAGGCCAGTGTGGTTGGATAAAAGATGATAGTGAGGTCCGTCGCCGAATTGTTTGGCGCAATATATGCTAAGTATTGATCTAGTCGTACGCCTGGTATCTGAAAAGCTGTTCGGGTTTCCTCTGTCTGGTTAGTGTTCGTTTCACAATAAGGGTAGCCCATGGCAGGTGGTCACTATCTTGTGCACCCATTACACTCCAGTGTGTGCAGGGGGCAACATCGAGTGGTATCAGTGCCAAATCGATAATACCATGTGTATCCCTTGGGCGAGCTACCAGTGCATTAGATGCGTTGCTGTTCTAGAATGCCCACAATGCACGTTCAGTCTTTTGTGTGCCCTGAAAAGCCGTTAAGTGGTGGGTTGTAGTAGCTTTCTTCACATCTCGTGTTTGCTGATAATGTAGAAAGGGGACTCTCCAGGCTATTGTGCTTTGCTTGGCTTCCTCTGCATGACGCTCACTACTACGAGGGTCACATCGATGTATTTTGTCGTCGTTCGTTCTCAGACTTCTACTACTAACCATTAAAAAGGACTTTGCGAGTAGCAGGATGTTGTCCGGAGAACGGAATGCGTTGTATTATAGTTTACAGCTTGACGGCGATATTTGCACCTTTTGGTCTGACACATCCGACTTCAGCAGGCATTTTTGAGTACCGGGTTTGTCTTCTCTTTTCGATCCCTTCTCCTTAGCCAGTCTGCTTCCAGGATCATCGAGTGGAGGTGTAGAAAGGTATTGGCAGCTATGGTTTGCTGGCCCTGACACTAGCAGTCAGCTTTAGTTTGCTGGCCCTGACACTAGCAGTCAGCTTTGGTTCGCTGGCCCTGACACTAGCAGTCAGCTACAGTTTGCTGGCCTTGACACTGGCAGTCAGCTATAGTTTGCTGGACCTGACACTAGCAGTCAGCTATAGTTTGCTGGCCCTGACACTAGCAGTCAGCTATAGTTTGCTGGCCTTGACACTGGCAGTCAGCTATGGTTTGCTGGCCCTGACACTAGCAGTCAGCTATGGTTTGCTGGCCCTGACATTGGCAGTCAGCTATAGTTTGCTGGCCTTGACACTGGCAGTCAGCTATGGTTTGCTGGCCCTGATACTAGCAGTCAGCTATGGTTTGCTGGCCCTGACACTGGCAGTCAGTTATGGTTTTCTGGCCCTGACACTAGCAGTCAGCTATAGTTTGCTGGCCTTGACACTGGCAGTCAGCTATGGTTTGCTGGCCTTGACACTGGCAGTCAGCTATGGTTTGCTGGCCTTGACACTGGCAGTCAGCTATGGTTTGCTGGCCTTGACACTGGCAGTCAGCTATGGTTTGCTGGCCTTGACACTGGCAGTCAGCTATGGTTTGCTGGCCTTGACACTGGCAGTCAGCTATGGTTTGCTGGCCTTAACACTAGCAGTCAGCTTTGGTTTTCTGGCCCTGACACTAGCAGTCAGCTAGGGTTTGCTGGCCCTGACACTAGCAGTCAGCTATAGTTTGCTGGCCTTGACACTAGTAGTCAGCTATGGTTTGCTGGCCCTGACACTAGCAGTCAGCTATAGTTTGCTGGCCTTGACACTGGCAGTCAGCTTTGGTTTGCTAACCGCAACAGCTCATGCAACAATCCGTATCTTGATCCCACATATTTGCATGTTATAGTTTGCTGCACATTTCGGGTCATTCTTAAAGTTTAGTTTACAATCCTTTTTGTGGTGTATTTGCTATATTTTACTGCACATTTCGTGATTACATAATTCATATATTTGATATAGTCTACTGTAAATTTTATGTATGAAAGTGTGCGTACATTTCATGTATTTGATACAGTCTACTATCAATGGCATATATGAAAATGTGGGTACATTTCATGTATTTGACATAGTTTACTGTAAAGGTCGTGTATGTAAGTGTGCATACATTTCAAGTATTTGATATAGTTTTCGTATTTTGTATGCAATGTACATAGTTTACTATCATTTCATATATTTGTTACAGTTTAATTTACATATCATACATTTGATATTGTTTATGTACATGTCATGTATCTGTTATAACTGACTATAGATTTCAAATAACTGCTTTTACTTTACATTTCTTGTATGAATAGTAGTTTTTTGTAGTATATAGTATTAGTCCTTTGTAGTATATTTAAAACATAATAATAAACCATGAAGGAAAATAAAGTAGAATTGAGTATACATCTACAGGCAGGAGAATTTACATGAAAATCTATTTAACGGCGATATTACTGAATGAAAAAAGTCGTGGAAAATAAAACTGATGTGTACAAAAAGCAGATTTTGTTCCAGATCTCGCACAGATAAATCCAGAGCCGCCAACAACAAGCAGCCTTTTTTCGTCATTGAAGAGAACAAGATTGCTCCATTTGATAGACAACATATCAGAATTGATGTAATTATGCAGCCAAACATACACAGTGGGAAAACATTGATATACTGGGAGTACATCAAATATACATACACGACTAAAGTATGGACTCACACCCATAAAGATAGATCCGTATTGAGATTTGACAAAAATGTAATACATAATTAGGAAGAATGTTCAAATTTAAACATTCAAGAATTGACAGAAAATACATATTTCAGTGAAAACATGGAAATTCTAAACCAGAGATAAAGCTGCAGCAATAGGAACGGATAAAAAAGCCAATTGTAGAAAACAAAATGAATGTAAAAGAAAGGACAGTATTCCTCATAAATTGTATGTCAGTCATAATGTTAATCGAGAAAATGGCAAAATCAGCCAGGAAAGTCGATGTCCCACCAGGACAGATGCAGCCACCGCCATCTATACAACAGATCAGCTTACTGACCGTCTGTCAAGACGCAAAAGACCATAACATATCTAAAAAAAAAAATAATGACTAACAGAAACGTTAAGAATAACTAATGAAGCCGTCTGTCAGAAGCATTCACAGAGATCGGCTACCAATTTCAACGGTGATCGTATAATGGATTACATCCTAATAAATAATATATGAAAGTGATGAGGCAGACACGCTTGCAGTTGGGCGCATCTTCACGCAACAGTAGTGTATTCCTAGCGTAGTGTAGTCCTAGTAGTGTATTAGTTCTGCCCCAGCTGCTCATGACAGTGACCCGGCAGTGTGATCAATTAATCAATCAACTCCCCGCGGAGCATATGTTCTCATTAAATTCGCACCAAGTCATTAAGTGTTGACCTGCCATATCTTTTTTTTTTTTTTGGCTCAATATTTCTTTCCTTTGTCTAAGAGAATTGAGATGCCTTCCGATCAGACACAACATACCAGGATGTCGTATCAGGGTCAGGCACAAAATACTGACCAAGACCACTATTTCACTTCCATGTAGCGTTTACTGGAAACGTGTTGTTTTCAATGCAGTTTGGCTGATGATATGTGGATCGACGTAACCCTCGTAGTAGTGAGCGTCACGCAGATGGCGTCAAGTGTAACACAACCGACTGAAGGACCAAGGTCCATCTTTATCAGCACGTTCGGGATATGAGATAAGCTACTACAGCCCCCCCCCCCCACTTAACGTCCGTTTCAAGGCATAGAAAAGAGTCAACCCTGCTTTGAAGTTCTTACATATCAAAGATTGCAGTGTTACTTTTCCCTGTCCCCATTTCGTGTCTCATAATTATTCGGGTGTAACCACGTTATTTCCAGCTCACAAATCGTCGAGTACAGAATGAACGAATAATATCCGAGGTGAATTAGTCTCTACTCCAATCAAGTTATGTCCAGCTCACAAACTGCCAAGGACAGACCGACCGTATGGTATCCGAAGGGAATTAATGTCCGCTCCAATCACGTTATGTCCAGCTCGCAAACCGTCATGGACAGAACGAATTAATGGTATCCGAAGTGAATTAGTCTCTGCTCTAGCCACGTTCTGTCCAGCTCACAAACCGCCAAGGACAAACTAACCGTATAGTTTCCGATTTGAATTAGTCTCCGCTCACTATTTGCAGTTGTCACTGTTTTAATTGGTGCCAGACTGCTTCTGCATCCTCCACACCCCCACCCCACCTCCATGCCCTTTAAACACAGTTCAATTTGTTTCCTATCACCATACATGTAAATGTGTTAGCCATTGAGAGCAGCGGTAGAGAAACCAACCTGGCTATCGAGTTGCTGATCACACAGGGCTTCCCATTTTGACATATAAGCCGAATTTCCCATACCACGGTTAAATGTTCCCCAATGTCTCTTGTACTTCAATGACCATTGCATGTTTGTCGGAATGAGTCAAATCCCCTGTATCTGGTTGGATGTTGGCTACTTTTTCTGAGTATATATTGAACATCAGTGACGAGACTGCAAGCCCTGGGAATGTTTGCGCATCTTCTGATGTTCATGAATCTGTCGGAAGTGCAATTGCTAATTAATTTATGACTTATGTTTATCAAGTTCACCAGCCATCCGTTTATCTCACGTTCCTTAAATAATATACCGAGGCGTCACAACTCAATCAGGTCCATGCATCCTCAAAGGCTAGAAGCACTTCAATAGTTCCTTAGTTGAGCTGAAAACCGTCTGTCATTTTTTTTCAGTAACTTTATAGTCTTCTTCATCACCCACTGTCTCTTGGAATGCGCTTAAAACGCTCGTCTGCCCCGACAGATAATTCTTGAAGACTTCTTTCTAATTTAGTTGAATTTCTGTTTCGATACACATTAAGTCAACTGTGACAGACATAATTAGAAACAGTTCTGAAAACTATTTGCATTATCAAAAAACACAGTTGTGTTCATTAAACCAAGTCTGAATATGAATTTGATAACGTTCATAACAGCAGATGAACAGATTATATTTGAAAACTGTTATTTCCTTAAAAGTCAAACGTTAACGGGAAACAAGCGATAAAGATGTACATATAATATCCGCATTGTAATATAACAATATCTTCCAATAGCACCTCATTTATCAATTAAGCCCGGCATTACCCTCACCGTGAACATTGTCCTGTTAGCATTCCCGTAGGTCCCCTAACACATCACCTGCATGAAGGTAAGATTGACGTGGCATGTATCCAGGAAACTAACCTCAACAATAATCATAAATTCTCAATCAGAGGATACCAGACCTTCCGTCTAGACAGAGAAGGCCACAAAGGAGGGGTCCTGATACTGACCAGAAACTGCATACCGAGTAGCGCGGTATCTGTCAATCACACCGGACAAGCAGAAATTGTAGGAGTTGACATAATGGCTCAAGAGACGAAGCTCCGTATTTTCAATCTGTACGGACCACCAAATAGAGACCTATCGCTCTCGAGTATGGAGGTCAGAGACTCCAACTGCATAGTAGTTGGAGATTTCAACAGCCACTCGGAGAGATGGGGATACTCTGACACAGACAGCAGAGGTGACGAAGTGGAAGATTGGGAGATAGATGCAAATCTCTCCCTAATCAATAGGCCGGAGGATAGCCCTAGCTTCTATTCAAGAACATGGCATACCACCTCGACTCCAGATTTGGCCTTCTCCACACAGGACATACACCATAAAATAGACCGCCAGGTGCTAAACCAACTGGCAGGTAGCGACCACAGGCCGATCAGGCTAACCATTGACATAGAAGTAGGCCCACAGGAAACAAAACCGCTCCCACGTTGGAATTACAAACGAGCCGACTGGGACAGATTTGCAATCCTGACAGATGGGCTGTGTGAAACCATAAACACATGAAACACCAAAATGAAGCCCATGGTAGAGAGCCTAAGCAAGGCAATAATGCAAGCCGCCACTGAAACCATCCCAAGAGGAGCTAGGAAAAACTATAAGCCCTACTGGAATGATGAGTTACAGAAAGTGGAAGATGCAGTAACAAATGCTAGGAACATGGCAGAGCGAGAAAAATCCATGGAGGCAAACATCGCCCTCAAAGCCGCCGCGGCGAAGTACAAACACACTCTCAAGCAAACAGCAAGAGAAAGCTGGAAAAATAAAACGGAATATCTAAACCTGGACAAAGACGGGAACAAGCTATGGAAGCTAGTCAGAGCCATGAACGACAAAAACCCGTCAAATAAACAAATTACTATCAAGCAGGGCGAGAACTTGATCACAGGTAAGAAAGCCGCAAACGCCTTTGTCGATCACTATGCCAGAGCAAACCACATCGAGGTCCCTGCAGATAAGCATACAGACATTAGCGAAGAGCTAAAGGGGCACGACAACATGAATACGGCACCTAAAGAGCACATGATGGCCAAACTAACAATGCGCGAAATGGAAGAGGCTATGAGAACACTAAAGAAAAGGAAATATCCCGGAAAAGACGGGATAACAAACGAAATGCTGATGGGGCTGGGCCAAACAGCGAAGAGAAAACTGCTATCGGTCCTGAACCAAAGCTGGAAAAGGGGAATTGTACCACAGGCATGGAAAGATGCAATACTGGTACCAGTACCAAAAAACAGTAAAGGACAAAACGGATCCAAATGGATACAGGCCCATAAGCCTACTGAGCTGTGTCGGCAAGCTGATGGAACGGATGATAAACACCAGACTGATGTGGCATCTGGAAGAAAAACGAATACTAATTCCACAGCAAGCCGGCTTTAGACAGCACAGATCCACTGAGGACCAGGTCATCCTCATAGCCCAGGAGATAGAAGATGCCTACCAGACACAGAAACACACAGTAGCTGTTTGGGTGGATCTGGAAAAGGCATTTGACAAAGTCTGGAAGGATGGACTTAGAGTCAAGCTACGAAGAAGTGATGTCTGTGGGAAGATGTACAAGTGGATCAACCACTACCTCAAACAAAGAACGGCCAGAGTCCAAGTACAAGGGCAGATGAGCAAAAAGGTGACACTCGAGCAGGGAGTATTGTCACCCACACTCTTCCTGGTATATATAAACGATATTACAGAGAATACACCAAGAAGAGTCCATAGCTCAATGTTTGCAGACGATCTGGCTATGTGGACCTCTGAAAAGAATCTCACCATAGCAAGAAATCGGATGCAGACGGCCCTAACATCGCTGGAAGAGTGGGCGAACTCATGGCTGGTCAAAATAAACGAGGAGAAAACCACATGCACAATATTCTCGCTTTCATTAAAACCCAAAAGTACCAAATTAAGTCTAAATGGCAAAATCCTGCAGCCAAACAACAACCCAACCTATCTGGGAGTCACATTTGATCGGCGCATGACATGGAAAAGTCAGATTGAGAGAAACCGAATGAAAGCCAGAGAAAGAATGGCAATCATGAGGAATCTTGCTGGCACTAGCTGGGGAGCAGACGAAGGCATACTAAAGAAACTGTACACTGGAAGAGTGAGACCAGTTCTCGAGTATGGCATTGCGGCATGGACAACAGCAGCAAAGGCGAACTTCGATAAAGTTAGCAAACTTCAAAACCAAGCCATGAGAGTTATAACAGGAGGCATGAAGTCAACGCCAATTGTAGAACTTGAAAAGATTACAAAACTGCAATCCATGACCGATAGAAGAGACTGCAGAGCCCAGCTGCAGTCAGAGAAACTCCGAAGACTGACCGACCATCCAATGCACCAGAGACTAAACAATTTGGGAAATGGGAAACTAAAGCGGAGAAACTTTGCAGAAATAGCCAAAGCAAAGATGCACGAAGATCCCATAAACGCACTAATAACACCAAAACCCATCACTACTGTACGAAAACCTACCTGGAGGCAGGATATATTTCCAGAGGTGGTAGAAAATATACCAGGTATTGCAAACAAAAACTGCCAGACTGAAAAAGAAAGGAGAGATACTACCCTAAGCTTCATAACGAAAAGCTACCCAAGCATGGACTGGACCAATGCACACACCGACAGCTCTGTAACAAACACATCACAGAACGGAGGGGCAGGAGCATTCCTGAACCTACCAAATGGCAGAAAAATAACACTGTCATTCGCTACTGGTAAGTACACAAGCAATTTCAGAGCGGAGGCAGAGGCACTGAGGGCGGCAGTGGAAGAAATGGTGACACACAGTGAAAATGAGAGCCATATAGTCCTGCTTACAGATGCTCTCGCCGTAGTCACAGCGCTAAAAAGCCAGAAAAACACTGAGCTTAATGACTTAAGAGCAGCACTCTGCAAACTGTGCCAGCAGTCCGCACCAAAAAGGGTAGTGGTACAGTGGGTCCAATCTCACTGCAACATCCAAGGCAACGAGGAGGCAGACAGACTGGCAAAAGAAGGTGCAAGACTACCACAAACAGATACCAGTATGACATTTGAAGAGTCAAAACGGCTTATCAAAGCCAGATACATGACCAAATGGGAAACCGAACATACTGGTTACACCAAAAACGATGCCTATTACCAGTTGAACCGAAGAGAGCAGGTCGTTGTCTTCAGACTTCGCACTGGCCACAACAGACTGAGGTACCACCTATTCAACAAATTGAAGATAGGGTGTACCGACGAATGCCCGTGCGGTACTGGTAAAATGACCGCTGAACATCTGCTGCAGAACTGCCCGACATACGAGGATCAGAGAGAGCAGATGTGGCCATTACCAGTGGAACTGCAAGACAAGCTCTATGGCTGTGGCGACAGCCTCAGGACGACCGCCGCTTTTTTCGAAAAAATAATGGTTACTGTCTGACTGCGTACGCAGAAGAAGAAGAAGAAGAAGATTCCCGTAGGTCTGCCTCGACATATAGTGCATACATTTCTTCAAATCATTTCTTATGCCTAGCTGCTCAACTGTCTGTAGTCACGTTTTTGTCCATGTCTCTATTTCATGTATTGCGTTTTTTATCACATTTCCCGATACACAGCAGTGATGGCATCAGTGAAAGTTTAATGTAAACCAACGATGTTTCAAAAAATCAACTTGTCGAAACACGCATCAGTATTTAATCAAGAACGCAGTCTAGCGAAAATAGATAGACAGGCGTAATAAAACTTGTGTCTGTATGAACCTAAAGCATCATTTACAAATACAATTTCATGGCTGCAAAACTTCTGTACTTCGGTACACTGACCCGTTTAAAAGTAAAATAAAACAAAACTATTTTTGTTGCGTACAGGTTAATCAGATCCCCAACCAATGAAACCTAGCCAAGTTGTTTCTATCGTACGTCGGGACACCGATCCGCTTAAAGACTAAAATAAAACGAAACTATTTTTGTTGCATGTAGGTTATTGAAAACTTCCCAACCAATGAAGCCTTGCAAAGTGATTTCTATTTTGAACTGCACCGTTGTCCAAAATTGCATTTGCCTTATTTCCTAGGTTCAAATGACAATATCAGGCAGAATTAAGTTAATGAAAGAACACGTGACCAACCAAATGTCTAGTGCGATAACTTCGTTAAAGCAGCTGAAATTAATATTGATGTTTTTCTAGAAGTTACTTCATCGTAATGAGCTCTCTCTCCGCTATAGTATAAATGACCAATGGAGATATTCAAAAGTCTTCACTGGTAAACTTCTGTCTGGCACTGCCTAAGTAATTAGCACTTGAGCTACTGTATTTTGTCCCCGTCCTCGATGTTGTACTGGGAACAACATAGGCTGCTTATTTATGATAGTGGTGAATCTGTCCACACGATCTCGTTCTCACAATCTCTCTTTTGTCTCTTATTTTCTATTTATGTGTTGAAACTATGACTTTTCAGTGATTATTTCAATTGTGGATATTCATCCGTGCGATATACTCGCCTCATATTTATAGATGTTAAATGTGGGTATCACTAACACACACACACACACATACACATTCTGTTACCAGTTTCATGTATCGAGAACATCAAAATTTTCATTTATTTAACACTTCCAAAGAGAAATATATATTATTATTTCAGCCAAAGCGTAATCATTTGTTTATAATTCATCGATCTATGACGCTCGTGAGAACTGGCGCATGGCCAAAAAAGATAGAGGCCCCTGTATCACCCTAAACACTTGGAAATATAGCCTGGTGCAACTCAACTATTTCTAAATCAATAAACTATTTGCGACTCTGAATAATAATGGATACACAGTGTAAATAACATTAGTGTAACATGATTTTGCTAGTTACAACAGCATAATGCGATCGATCAAAGTCGGACATTAAATAGCGCGAACCATCAACATTATATAGCTTTCCCAAATTAAATAGCGCGAACCATCAACATTATATGACTTTCCCAAATATTTACGTCATGGCATCTTCCTAGGGAACAGCTTTCATCTTTGTTTCTGCATGAATGGCTCATAAATATAGATTGTAAAGCTACGTCGTTACAATTACATTATTTTGAACAAGCAGACGATGCTACAATTCTTTACGACGTGCGTGTACACTGAGAACATCTAATATTGGTTAAAAACAATTTTACAAGATTATAAAATGTATCAAAATAATAATAATAGCTGTCCATCGCAAGTGATAATGACAACAGCAGTCAGACATTTTGTGCTGCGCCTCACCAGTGAATTCGGAGCTGGCTGTTTAATCCAATTCTGGCACGGAAAATCCTTCCACATACGTAGAATTTAATGTCAGAATTGAACATGTGAATGTCAGTGGTTGGGTCTTTACGCAAAGATGGTATTTTCTGTGCTTCGGAAGTCCGGCGTTCCTCAGCAATGGAGGTGCCTCTGATGGTGGTTCTACGCCATGCCTTACGGTTCTGTGCGAGACATTCCCATACGTTTGCATCGATGCTGAAGCTTGTCAGAGATACTTTGAGGGAGTCTTTGAAACAATTATTTTGGCCACCGGCTTGACGTGCCATCTTTCAGCTCACCAAACATTAGTTGTTTTGGGATGCGGTTGTCTGGCATGTGCACGACGTGGCCGGCCCACCTGATCTGAGTTTTCTGCAACAGTGTGTGTATGCTCCGAATTATTGCCGTCATGAGGATCTAGTTGTCTGGTACTCTATCCTGCCACTTTATTTTGAACAATCTCTTTGTATGGAAGTGGTTTACTTTCCTAGCATGCTTGCTGTACACAGTCCACGTCTCACTGGCATACAGAAGGGTGGGGAGCACTACGGCTCGGTAGACTTTGTTTCGTATCAAGCCTAAGACGCCTCCGATCCCAGACACTGTTGAGCAGCCTCCCAAAGGTAGGACTGGCCTTGGAGATTCTGTTACTGACCGCAATGAATAGTAGTTTCCCTGGAAAGAGTACTACCAAGGTATGTGAAGCTGTCTACTGATTCGAGGTGCTCATTTTTGACTCTTGTATCTGGGTCGCGATATGTGTCACTAGGGGCAGGCTGAAACATGACCCGTTTTTTAATTAATTGTAAAACCGAACATGTCGCAGGCTTCTGAGAACTTGTCCACATATGTCTGCATATCTCTTTCGATGCTGGCAGCGAAGGCACAGTCATCAGCAAAAAATCAAATTTGAGATCAATGTGTCCTTTACCTTACTGTGTGTTTGCAGTCGCCTGTGATTAAAGAATTGTTTTGTCAGTCCTGTATTTTATTTCCACTCCGTTTTGGCAACAACTCTGAAAGCTAAGTGTTGGGGCTAGTACACAGCCCCGTTTGACGTCATTATTATTAGGAAATGCATTGACGTTTCTCCATCACTCAGCACATATGCATGCATACCTTCGTGGAACTATTTGACTATCTTTGTGAATCTGCTTGGATAGCCGAATTTCTCCATGACCTTTCAAAGTCCATCTTTGTTGCCAGTATCGAAAGCCTTAGTCAGGTCCACGAAAGTCATGTACAACCTACGAAAGTCATGTACAGCCCACAAAAGTCATGTACAGCCCACGAAAGTCATGTACAGCCCACGAAAGTCATGTACAGCCCACGAAAGTCATGTACAGCCCACGAAAGTCATGTATAGCCCACGAAAGTCATGTACAGCCCACGTTGCTGCTCTTGGCATTTCTCCTGAAGTATCATATCCACAGTTCCGCGACCCGGACTGAAGTCACACTAGCTCTCTGGAAAAAGACCATGTTCTATGTGAGCGATCAATCTGTTGAGAAGAACTCGTGCCAATATCTTGCCAGCAGTCGATATAAGAGAGATTCCTCTGTGGTTATCGTATGATTGACAGTTACCCAGTGAACGATGGTAGCATCCTTCAGTTCTTGTGGGATAGTCTCAGTGGTCCATATTGTGTTGTTGGATAATCTCAGTGGTCCATATTGTGTTGTGTGACAGTCTCAGTGGTCCATATTGTGTTGTGGGCCAGTCTCAGTGGTCCATATTGTGTTTTACAACTCAGCCTCTGTATTAGGACACAACTACCTACTTTGTAGATCTCAGCTGGTATTAGGTCCGCACCTGCAGCCTTCCCATTTGATAGTTGATTGATTACTGCTCTGACCTCCTCCATATTTGGAGGAACGTACAGTTCATTGTCCAGGAGTGTTTGAGGTAGGCGTTCTGTTGCCTCCTCCCAGACGGAGGATGGTTAGTTGAGGACCGTGTGGAAGTGTTCATCACGTTTTGCAGTTTTGTGGTATCTAACTTTTATGTCCTTTGCCATCCTGATGCTAGCTACTGGGTTTGATGTAGAAGTTCAGTTTAGACACGACGAGGCTGTGGTCGGTCCAGAACTCTGCACCACACACAGCTTTAGTGACTTTTACACCACGTCTGCCCGTCCTCCTCGTGATAACATAATCAATTAAGTGCCATTGCTTTGATTGAGGATGCATCCATGTTGTTTTGTTTTGTGTGGGCAAGCGAGACGTTGTATTCGTGATTGCTAGGTCCTGGGCTGCACAGAGCCCAAGCAATAAGAGACCATTTCTATTGCACTTGTCTATACCGTGCACACCGAGTATTCCATCCCAGATCCGATGGTCGGTCCCCACTCTGGCATTGAAGTCAAAATAAAAATAAACTATCAAAATAAACTGTTGCTGAATTAAGTAGAACTCCATTTTACTTTTACCAAAGTACGAAATTGCAACAACCTACGTCAGACGCTATAACGTGATATTAAATTACGTTAACGTTGTTATGCTGGAAGTTGTACACAATTAATAACTACATTTATGTACGTCATTCTGCACATATAGCTAATACTATACTATGTACAATGTATCGTTTACAGCCAGTTGCAAGGAGCATAGGTAATGCCGATGCTCGTAGATGCCTTTTGGCTGCAGAGACCAGAAAGACTGAAACGATCAAGGAACACCTCGGTAAACCAGGGTCATCAGCATGGCTGTACGATGTGTATGTGGCATGGGCTGTTACTCGCGTATCGGCCTTTACAGTTATAGCAGACTGTGTCGAAATACAGGCGACAGAACTAGACACAAGTGACAGGGCGCCACGTGCATGGTCTACAGAGACTGAGACGCCTATGGTGATGATTGTTTACATTGTTTATTCTTTTACATTGACCACATTCAGTTATGGTGGATTACGGTAAGACTATATAGTCGACATATTAGTAACATGCTGCACCGTCTTGTCTGTAGAAGTCATTCTAGAACATGAACATTCGTATTATGATTTTTCTATTGATGGCCGAAGAATGGTTTGGGATTTCACAGAAATGTGCCTTCCATTTCTCAAGATTTTTTATCTTTGTCCATCAGGTAGTGTCGTACCATCAGCATTGAGGACATGTTATGGGACCCTGGACTGCTCTAAGTGAATCGTAGAATCACTTTGAGTTATTTGTATCTGCTAATTTCTGAATTTCATTTTTTTTAGTTGTTGCTGAGCCATATGTCTGATATCTTTCTAAGATGATTCTGGACTATTCTTTGCATATTGGTGAAGAATGCCTTTATTTAATGTTGAGAAGGGGTAATTTTGGTGGCAACTATACAGACGGTGATTTTCAACGTGCAACGCCTTGATGCCTTCATCGTTTTCGTCAACCCAGCCGAGGTTCTTGCTTGTATGGGGTTTCTTCTTCTTCTTCTTCTGCGTACACAGTCAGACAGTAACCATTATTTTTTCGAAAAAAGCGGCGGTCATCCTGAGGCTCTCGCCACTGCCATAGAGCTTGTCTTGCAGTTCCACTGGCAATGGCCACATCTGCTCTCTCTGATCCTCGTATGTCGGGCAGTTCTGCAGCAGATGTTCAGTGGTCATTTTACCAGTACCGCACGGGCATTCGTCGGTACACCCTATCTTCAATTTGTTGAATAGGTGGTACCTCAGTCTGTTGTGGCCAGTGCGAAGTCTGAAGACAACGACCTGCTCTCTTCGGTTCAACTGGTAATAGGCATCGTTTTTGGTGTAACCAGTATGTTCAGTTTCCCATTTGGTCATGTATCTGGCTTTGATAAGCCGTTTTGACTCTTCGTACGTCATACTGGTATCTGTTTGTGGTAGTCTTGCACCTTCTTTTGCCAGTCTGTCTGCCTCCTCGTTGCCTTGGATGTTGCAGTGTGACGGAACCCACTGTACCACTACCCTTTTTGGTGCGGACTGCTGGCACAGTTTGCAGAGTGCTGCTCTTAAGTCATTAAGCTCAGTGTTTTTCTGGCTTTTTAGCTCTGTGACTACGGCGAGAGCATCTGTCAGCAGGACTATATGGCTCTCATTTTCACTGTGTGTCACCATTTCTTCCACTGCCGCCCTCAGTGCCTCTGCCTCCGCTCTGAAATTGCTTGTGTACTTACCAGTAGCGAATGACAGTGTTATTTTTCTGCCATTTGGTAGGTTCAGGAATGCTCCTGCCCCTCCGTTCTGTGTAGTGTGTGTTACAGAACCGTCGGTGTATGCATGGGTCCAGTCCATGCTTGGGTAGCTTTTCGTTATGAAGCTTAGGGTAGTGTCTCTCCTTTCTTTTTCAGTCTGGCAGTTTTTGTTTGCAATACCTGGTATATTTTCTACCACCTCTGGAAATATATCCTGCCTCCAGGTAGGTTTTCGTACAGTAGTGATGGGCTTTGGTGTTATTAGTGCGTTTATGGGATCTTCGTGCATCTTTGCTTTGGCTATTTCTGCAAAGTTTCTCCGCTTTAGTTTCCCATTTCCCAAATTGTTTAGTCTCTGGTACATTGGATGGTCCGTCAGTCTTCGGAGTTTCTCTGACTGCAGCTGGGCTCTGCAGTCTCTTCTATCGGTCATGGATTGCAGTTTTGTAATCTTTTCAAGTTCTACAATTGGCGTTGACTTCATGCCACCTGTTATAATTCTCATGGCTTGGTTTTGAAGTTTGTTAACTTTATCGAAGTTCGCCTTCGCTGCTGTTGTCCATGCCGCAATGCCATACTCGAGAACTGGTCTCACTCTTCCAGTGTACAGTTTCTTTAGTATGCCTTCGTCTGCTCCCCAGCTTGTGCCAGCAAGTTTCCTCATGATTGCCGTTCTTTCTCTGGCTTTCATTCGGTTTCTCTCAATCTGACTTTTCCATGTCATGCGCCGATCAAATGTGACTCCCAGATAGGTTGGGTTGTCGTTTGGCTGCAGGATTTTGCCATTTATACTTAATTTGGTACTTTGGGGTTTTAATGAGAGCGAGAATATTGTGCACGTGGTTTTCTCCTTGTTTATTTTGACCAGCCATGAGTTCGCCCACTCTTTCAGCGATGTTAGGGCCGTCTGCATCCGATTTCTTGCTATGGTGAGATTCTTTTCAGAGGTCCACATAGCCAGATCGTCTGCAAACATTGAGCTATGGACTCTTCTTGGTATATTCTCTGTAATATCGTTTATATATACCAGGAAGAGTGTGGGTGACAATACTCCCTGCTCAAATTCACCTTTTTGCTCATCTGCCCTTGTACTTGGACTCTGGCCGTTCTTTGTTTGAGGTAGTGGTTGATCCACTTGTACATCTTCCCACAGACATCACTTCTTCGTAGCTTGACTCTAAGTCCATCCTTCCAGACTTTGTCAAATGCCTTTTCCAGATCCACCCAAACAGCTACTGTGTGTTTCTGTGCCTGGTAGGCATCTTCTATCTCCTGGGCTATGAGGATGACCTGGTCCTCAGTGGATCTGTGCTGTCTAAAGCCGGCTTGCTGTGGAATTAGTATTCGTTTTTCTTCCAGATGCCACATCAGTCTGGTGTTTATCATCCGTTCCATCAGCTTGCCGACACAGCTCAGTAGGCTTATGGGCCTGTATCCATTTGGATCCGTTTTGTCCTTTCCTGTTTTTTGGTACTGGTACCAGTATTGCATCTTTCCATGCCTGTGGTACAATTCCCCTTTTCCAGCTTTGGTTTAGGACCGATAGCAGTTTCTTCTTCGCTGTTTGGCCCAGCCCCATCAGCATTTCGTTTGTTATCCCGTCTTTTCCGGGAGATTTCCTTTTCTTTAGTGTTCTCATAGCCTCTTCCATTTCGCGCATTGTTAGTTTGGCCATCATGTGCTCTTCAGGAGCCGTATTTATGTTTTCGTGTCCCTTTAGCTCTTCGCTAATGTCTGTATGCTTATCTGCAGGGACCTCGATGTGGTTTGCCTATGGTGATGATTGTTTACATTGTTTATTCTTTTACATTGACCACATTCAGTTATGGTGGATTACGGTAAGACTATATAGTCGACATATTAGTAACATGCTGCACCGTCTTGTCTGTAGAAGTCATTCTAGAACATGAACATTCGTATTATGATTTTTCTATTGATGGCCGAAGAATGGTTTGGGATTTCACAGAAATGTGCCTTCCAATTCTCAAGATTTTTTATCTTTGTCCATCAGGTAGTGTCGTACCATCAGCATTGAGGACATGTTATGGGACCCTGGACTGCTCTAAGTGAATCGTAGAATCACTTTGAGTTATTTGTATCTGCTAATTTCTGAATTTCATTTTTTTTAGTTGTTGCTGAGCCATATGTCTGATATCTTTCTAAGATGATTCTGGACTATTCTTTGCATATTGGTGAAGAATGCCTTTTTTTAATGTTGAGAAGGGGTAATTTTGGTGGCAACTATACAGACGGTGATTTTCAACGTGCAACGCCTTGATGCCTTCATCGTTTTCGTCAACCCAGCCGAGGTTCTTGCTTGTATGGGGTTTGATCCAGGATCATGAAGTGGCCCGGCGAATCAGTAGCAGAGTTTTTCAGATGCTTCGGACATTCGGCCTAAGGATAAACAGAATTGTCAGACTCCTGGCAGGTGAATATTGTAATTCTGAAAACAATAGAGTGCTCTACCACTTTTTTCGTGTGGCAGCGTTAAATGTTTATGTGGGTCACTCGAACCAAATTAGTATATCATGTTACATACAACCTTACTCTTGTCTAGTTCTATTTATAATTGTTATGATCACGAACACCAAATTATTGTAAAATGATAATGATAAGGTTGCCTGTTTATTATTATGTTTACATCCTTTTATTCTTACCTCATCTGTTTATCACACTATAACGATCGCAGGCTTCTTAATAAATTAACATATTATTTCCCATAAACACCTATATCCATAAAACATGACATTTTACACAATATAGATATTCTGCTTCTAGTTCAACAATAGATTTATTATATGTAATAATCTCCCACACTTCTACTTTTTCTACCATCATAGTATTATTCTAGTCTTACAATGCATTACACAATTACAATGTTCACGTGTAATCCGTAAAAATGGTTCCTTTTGATATTGTTAACCTAGATTATCTACATTAGTTTAATTAGTATGAGATCCTTATATTCTATAACAACCTAATAAACTACAAAAGTTAATTAATCAATTCAAAGCTCCTGGATCTTCAGCGATTCTGAGATGTCTGTATGTTCGTATCAGTTGTCAGGTAAGCTGCGGGACACTCGTACTGTAGCATGTTCTTTATAGAACGTCGCTCACATCACAGTCTGTCTGAAAGAAACTCTTTCCTTTGCCAAAACTGCAGCCTCACTAGTCGCAGACACTAGTCTTTCAGATAAGAATTATCTGTACACAATATTGTCTTCTTGAGGCATCTATCCATATACAGCACTTTCAATCATCTCTCTTAGGTTTGTGTTCTGACACAATCCTTCTCTGATTGCCTTGAGATCTTTGTTTGTGCATGCTATTGGTTCACATAGCATGTCTGGTCGAGGTGGCTAGGATTCTTGTAGAGACTGTCGTCAGTTGGATCAATCCTTTGTCTAAGACCATCCACTGGAGACAGGAGGTACAAGTTGCAACTTAGCTTGCGAGAAAATTAAGAGAGCAATTGCAGGATTCGAATCACTTAAGTGGTACATTTAAATATCGCACTTCTTTATCCGCCGGGGACATTACCCCATCACGTGCGTCTGGTTTTGACAGGCAGTAGATCAACCTGCCTCATTCTGTGTCATGCCTCTTGTATCTTGGCCAACAACTCTACACCCTCCTTGTATTCCAGGCTTCGTTTAATATAAATGAGAAGTTGTTTATAGCGATTGTTCCAAAAAACAAATTAGGTCTCCCGAGTTTGGCGAGATATGTAATGCCAAGTATTGCAAAGCCTTCTACTTTTAAGCGTATGTTAACTATTTCAATAAACCACACCCAATTGCCTAGGACAATATATATATCAACGTCTCTACCATACTCTGGAGTTGCTGATATTCCGTCAACAGACTCGCTTCGATATCCAGTGGTTCCGCGATAAACATAATAGTCCCACTGTTTCCTTTCAGGCATGTGCGACTAGGGAAGGCTGTGCATGGGACTACCACTGCAACATTCAACATTCCTTAGGAATATGTCCATTCATCAGTAAATCAAAACCTTTTCAGCTCCCTGTGGAGCATATGTATTTAACAAACGCATGCCATGTCATTAAATGTTGAGATGTCTATACATTTTGAAGTTTGTTTGGCTCGCGATAATACCCAAGAAAATGTTGTTTAGAGTAACCCAAATGTAGTGTTAGGTATCAACTCTACCATCTGAAGTTGCAGATATACTTACAAGTAAAGCATACAAAAATTAGGTCATATGCTACTTCGTCCAAAGATCAGGAAAACGTGATATATTTCAAACCAAAATGGCTGCTCCACGATCGTCATGTTATTAATCAGACTGTTAACGGTTAGGCGGGTAGACTCATGAAGTAGAGAATCTTCTATCATATAGAGTTTTAGAGTGAGTCATTTGGTGTCCTTGTGAGGGTTAAACTATTAGCAAGGTCATGGTATGGTGATACAATCATTACGCATTTCAATTATTCATAAGCAAACAGGCTCCCAAACAGGGCTGAATGTTGACACAATTAACTTCAGCACCTTTACGGCACATTGTTGCAACGGCTTTTGTAAACAGCAATGTACTGGACATATTTGTGACGTACATTCGAACATCAAAGGTCGTAGAAGCCATTTTATTTATTTTTAAATGTTACTTCTCTTGTTTCTGTTGAAAGAGCGAATAATGATCAGATTTTAGAAGCTACAAAACAGTTAATGTTAATAATAGCCTGAGGTAAGCCTGTTTTCCTTCCGCTCCGTTTTTTTCCTGAATTGTGAAACTTTACTGATTAAAGTTGCTGTTTAAGTAACCCCGTGGAGACATTGAAGGAACATCTTTTCTTCCAACTCTGTTCACGTTTATAATAGAGGGGAATATCATTGATAACTAGACAAAGCAACCTTTATTATTCATACTACTCTACATTAATTACTTTATGATCGATTTCTTCTGAATGCACGATTCACGTGGTTTTTTTTAAACAGATAGTCAAAATAATATATAATACAATTCATCATTCATGGACGGAAAACAAATATAAATATTATGCGGAAAATATTACTAGCACACTGAAATCAAATAAAGACATTAGACAAAAATGCTAAACAGAGAAACCGAACTGGCTCGACGAACAATGTTCACCAACTACATTACTCAAATGACCTGTATAAAAACATTTACAAACTGTGGAGAAGCATCCAGGCACATCTGAAGAATTAATTCATGCGGAAAATGTAAATATGGCAATAGAAAGAAATACATTCCTAGACATATGGTCAGGATATAAAAATAAACTTTATGAAGATATATTTAGTCATGTTCAACTTACATAATAATATAGAAGGTTGGATATTTCTTAAATCTGAAGTAGAAAGTGCACTGAAATATACATGTATACTAAACCAAAAAAGCAGCCTACCAGTTTTTGTTCATATTTCTAAGTTTGAAAATTTTATTGTAATTTCAAACCGATATATTCTTGGTGGTTACTAGAAGCCATATAATTCTTTTACTACAGTTTGAGTGTAAAGTGACCTTTCACTGATCATCAAATTCTGATTTTATGAAATTAACGATTATCCGGACAGTTTCTAACAATTTATGTACTGATCACAAAATTGACATGAGAAGTGTTCACTGGTGATCTGTGATTATGTTGCCATTCATTTTGTTAAGAAGAAAACTACTTGAAGGATGCCACACACGGCGTTGAATGGAATGTTACGAGCTGTTGGCATGTTGGAAGAAGGAATGTCTGTGTCTGTAACAGCAAGACACTTTGATATGCCAAGACAGACTGTTAGACTGTGGTTACATTGCTACCAGACGACTGTACTGTTTCTGACCTGCCTGGCAGAGGACGTCCTCGATTAACGACCAGACGGCAGTATTGTTTTATCACTCTAGCACATCTGCGAAATAGATTTCAGCCAGCAATTCTTACTGCTAGTACCCTCCACGAACTGAGAAGAATAAGTTCAGCTACTGTCAGGAACCGTTTGTGCGAGCAAAGTCTACGTGCAAGACGCCCTGCTATTTGTTCTACTCTGCAGCCACGGCATCATGCCGCGAGACTAGCCTGGGCCAAGCAACATGTGCGCTTTGGGAACGCTTTGTCGGAGAGAGTACTGTTTACTGACGAGTGAAAGACCAACCTTTCAAGAGCCGATGGTTGCCAGAGAGTGTATCGTCACCATCGAAATCGCTATACCAGCAATTGTATTCAAGAGTGCGCTTGTCATTGAAATGGAGTGATTATGATCTAGAGTGGCATCTGCACCAATCATCAGACATACCTTTTTATCTTAGAATGTGCTGTTACCGGCTTGCGAGATCGTGAAGAACTCCATGCACCAGGCATTGTGTTTCAACAGGACAATGCCCGTCCTCATGTTGGCAGAGTTGTTCATGATGAACTCCATGCCAGAATTATTGGAATCTTGCCCTGATCAGCAACTTCAGCTGACCTGTCATCAAATGAGCATGTCTTGGACGAGATGAAACGTCGACTTTGGCAACGAAATCATTTGCAGCAGATTGTACGGTAGCTTTGTCAAGAATGTGTGCATGTGTGGCAGAATATTCCACAGGATTAACCGAGGCGATGCATTCGATGCATGAGGCGCAGATGACAAGCCGTAATCAACGCACGTGGTGGAGACACGCTGTTATGGGCGTTGTATTTTTTTTAAGATTATTCCATGCTCACAGACGCTGTGGAGACAATCACACGAGACACGAAAATGTATGTCCAGTTGTTTCAGTTTCGAACCATAGAATAAAGTTTCTGCTCCACAAATGTCGTTGTTTTAGATGATAAATGAAAATTCTATAATGAAAAACATTACCTAGTAAGTTACGTTTTTTTTAGTTGAGTGAATATATATATATATATAGGGGGACGGCGTGGCCTAGTGGTTAAGTGGCGCGGCTCACAACCAGAAGTTGCTGGGTTCATTCCCCATCACAGCACCGGCCGTTACCCCGGAGAAGCAAACCCTTAGAAAATGCAGGAGGAAGCAGACCCTTACATAAAATGCATGCTGAAGTCGGAAGCACTGGGCCGACAGGCGCAAAATAAAAACCACAGTGTAACGCACACCGCCATGGGGATTAGAGAAAATAAGGCGAACGAAAAAAAAAAGAAATATATATATATAATTATATATATGTATATATGTATATGTATGTGTGTATATATATATATATATATATATATATATATATATATATATATATATATATATATATATATACACCTAACAATATATATATATATACACCTAACAAGACAAAATCTCTGAAACAGACAACATCGCTTGTGAAAAATAACACAGGCTCTGCAAACCTTCTAATCGGACAACCTTACAAGCAATCTTCACAGTACTAACAAAGAAACCAAGGACTATGATGTGAACAATGCATGTATTATATCAATAATACCATCACAATTCTTATGAAAATAATCATGCTGAAGAAACCCTACAAAATAACAGCATAACTGTCAGACGAACAAGATCAGAAAAGTCTTTCTAGATACAAAATGGTCTGCATATGTACTTAAAAGACTACAAACAAAAGCCTACAACACAGTTGGACATCTAGATATGGTAACAAC
Organism: Ariolimax columbianus; assembly: GCA_036924085.1. NCBI lineage: Eukaryota > Metazoa > Mollusca > Gastropoda > Stylommatophora > Arionidae > Ariolimax > Ariolimax columbianus. Next base: position 26,697,486 of record JAVGWX010000002.1, read on the forward strand.
AATTGGTGAATTAAACATAGATGTTAAAGTCCTACTGTTAGGTTGTGACGCCATCATACAGCGATATACGTTGCACTGTTTCGTTAAGCCTGTGGCCCAGTGCATGCGATTTTAACAGGCGTTTCTGTAGGGATGCCCTCCTTAGCCTTTTGCTGTCCCTAGACTATCTGCAAGGCAGCAGTTGTTTGTGGTCAGAGTTGTCTCTCTTAGGGAAGTTGTCTTGCAGGACTATCGAGTCTTCACCACTCGTGTCTATAGGGTGTGGTGATAATATGATATGATATGATGGACTGTATGTACTAGTTTTTCAAGTATCCCGGAAGAGAGGCAGTCCAGTGTGTCCGTGTCCCAGGATCGTCACGTCCTGCCAGAAACGTAGCATATGCATGTGAGTGAGGTATCTCCTTGCTCCCTTTATTTTCTCGGCTCCTCTGCAGTGATGGTACGCCTAGCATTCCCCGCCAGCTGGGAGGTTGTCACAAGAGGGCAGAGGTGCAATGTCCGCTGGCCTGCATCTCTTCTGCGTCCATTGGGATGACTGATAGCAGACAGAGGTAAAGAACGAGGCAGGAGTGCATTTAACCAGGGGACAAGCCTGGTCATGGCACGGAGATGTTGTCCTACTGGTCAAATAAAACATATACTGCAACAAATAACTACATTTATAGAAGATAATAGAATCATCATAACAAATAATGTCTAAAGAAGAGTAGAACAAGGTTGTGTTCTTTCACAAGATCTTTATATACAGAAAAACAGCAATGCAGAATATGGGTGCTGGCATGGGGTGGGAAGGAGTAGAAGACGATGTTATAGATATGCCAGGAATAGGAGGACACAGAATTAAAATGGTGATACTGTTCTTATAACAGAAAATGAACAAGATTGTTACAAATCTGGATGTCACGAAAATAACAGCAAACGAAGAAATAGAACTAAATATAGCTATCTCCAAAACACAAGTAAATGGGAGGGGGGGGGGGGGGGTCGGGGAGAGAACCAGAGTAATTGCGAGAATGTAATAGAGGAAAAGACATTGAAACAAATATCAAAATGTAGACACATAGGGACCATTAAAAATACAAAGGAAGATGTATAAGAGAAATATGCAGCAAAATAGCCGTAACTAAAGTTCGCCTTTACAAAATAACAAACGTGTTAGCGAACTTGTCTCTAGCAGTGAAAGTTGGAGAGATAGAGAGAGTGAGAGTGAGAGAGAGATAGAGAGTCTTGCATTGTCTAGAACAAATATTGCTTTATGAATGTGAGTCCTGGACAATGAATACACATAGTGAAAAATTTCTGACAGCAACAGAAATGTGGAGATTGCTAAGTATTCCTTGGGCAATTAAAAAGTCCAATGAAGATATATTGCAAGAACACAATGTCAAAATGTTAATGCCAATATTAAAACAAAAGGAAGGCGCTGGGCGAGGTTCATTCAACACATAATCAGAAACGAGAGTCAGGCAAACTTTCTGATAACGAGAAAGAAAGGAGGCAGGTAGGGCAGATCAATAAATTGAAAACATATACTGAATAGGGTGACAAACTGAATGCGAAAACAAGAGTGCATCTGAAAGGCCGTACAACTTAAAGGACACTAGGAGGAATTGATCGTGAACACCAATCGGCATGCCACTTGATGAAACCGATCCCAGGGACGTAGAAGTCAGTCTGTAAAAATGCCACCATCATGTGTGATGCCTAGAGATACGCGCAAGTTCAATTCCCTCAAGATACCCCACCCCTCCACCTTTCTTCATTTTCTAGAAATGTGATTAACTAACGCGTCACGGTGCGGACAATAGTTATCCTGCATCATGCTATTCCTTTGATGCTTTATACAGCATGAGTAATATCACAACTGTCTATTGTACGGGTATCGTGCCCAACAAACACACTTCTCATATAACGAGTGGTATGTGCATTTATTTGCTCTTTGTCAAACATTCAGAACCATTCAAATGTTGATAACACTGCAGGATATTCTTGCTCGCGTTCTACTTCCAGGAACTATTGTATGTTGGATCTTTTGTTTATTGATGAGAGTCTACTTCGGTTTGTGGAGTTATGATTGTTGTATGTTTGTGCCTGAGCATTTTAGTGTGTGTATGTGTGTGTATGAGTGTGTGTAAGTGTATGTGTGTCTGCCTCATTTCTCTTACATATCTTCCATTGTATAGTATTGAGGGTTCAGAGGTACCTTTTGTTGTTCACGTATGTTTATTTTCCTCCTTTAGGCGTGTCTCAGCCTAAGACAGGGTCAGAATCAATAGTATAGCATGTTGTTTGTTAGTTATTGTAAAAGTGCAATCCAAATTGAAATAAGCATTGAGGTTATTCATGTTTATGTTGTAGAATATTGTAGCTGTCAGATCAGAGTGCATCATCGTGCGTGGTCACTTATCCTTGGGAACGGTTGTTCCATTAATGTGTGAAAGGGGGGAGTTTTTTATTAGTGTGGGTCGACAGATAGGCACCTATATAGATGTAGATGTACTGGTCATCAGTGCACTCTGAGAACTACTAGAACCGCCTTGCGACTATGATATATTTCTTCTTTATTATTCACCTGAACACCGGCAAATTAAAGTGATGTATTTATATTCCTTGTAATAAATATGGATGTATGGTTTCTATGTGTACTTTCCAACGCATAAGACCACTCCAGGTACAGCAGTGTTTTGACCCGCATGAATAGTATAGTGTGCAGAACCACGAGTTATGAGTTTTCTATCCTAGAGGGATCAATGATGGTTCTATGTATCTGATCAGACTTTAGTCATAGAGAGAATTACCATCGCTAGTAGACTGGCTGAAACATTATGACTTTTGTTCACTATGAATATGGGATTGGATATGATAAAGTTACTTGGTGTTTACTATATTTTGCATAACATATTCAATCGGTTGTTATGCACTTAGCATATTGAGTCTAATTAAGGAGATAACTCTTCTGATCTGCTAATAATTAACCTGATTGAAATCCGGACCTGGCTCTCCAGAACTTCAAAGCATAAAACCAAGGTATAGATAAAGATGGTTCCATTAGCTCTCTGTTTGTACACACACCTGCTTCGTCCTCTCATACGACTGTCTGCTGGACCCGCTGTGATTTTTAAAATGTACAATCTGTGCCTTGCCGATTCATCTTTTACAACATCTTCTTTCAAGAGGTAGTCGGTCTACAGCTTCAGAATTTGACCACTATCCATTTCCATCGTCCCGAATGCGAGTGACTTTGCGACCAGGGTGTCAGCCGATTTATTTAAACAAACCCAGGCATGACCGGGACAGTAGATCCACGCTAGATTTTGAGGACTCTATATCCGCGATCCACTCATGAGGTGGTGAGAACTGATGTACTTTTAGTTTGAGGACTCTATATCCGCGATCCACTCATGAGGTGGTGAGAACTGATGTACTTTTAGTTTGAGGACTCTATATCCGCGATCCACTCATGAGGTGGTGAGAACTGATGTACTTTTAGTTTGAGGACTCTATATCCGCGATCCACTCATGAGGTGGTGAGAACTGATGTACTTTTAGTTTGAGGACTCTATATCCGCGATCCACTCATGAGGTGGTGAGAACTGATGTACTTTTAGTTTGAGGACTCTATATCCGCGATCCACTCATGAGGTGGTGAGAACTGATGTACTTTTAGTTTGAGGACTCTATATCCGCGATCCACTCATGAGGTGGTGAGAACTGATGTACTTTTAGTTTGAGGACTCTATATCCGCGATCCACTCATGAGGTGGTGAGAACTGATGTACTTTTAGTTTGAGGACTTTATATCCGCGATCCACTCATGAGGTGGTGAGAACTGATGTACTTTTAGTTTGAGGACTCTATATCCGCGATCCACTCATGAGGTGGTGAGAACTGATGTACTTTTAGTTTGAGGACTCTATATCCGCGATCCACTCATGAGGTGGTGAGAACTGATGTACTTTTAGTTTGAGGACTCTATATCCGCGATCCACTCATGAGGTGGTGAGAACTGATGTACTTTTAGTTTGAGGACTCTATATCCGCGATCCACTCATGAGGTGGTGAGAACTGATGTACTTTTAGTTTGAGGACTTTATATCCGCGATCCACTCATGAGGTGGTGAGAACTGATGTACTTTTAGTTTGAGAACTTTATATCCGCGATCCACTCATGAGGTGGTGAGAACTGATGTACTTTTAGTTTGAGAACTTTATATCCGCGATCCACTCATGAGGTGGTGAGAACTGATGTACTTTTAGTTTGAGAACTTTATATCCGCGATCCACTCATGGGGTGGTGAGATCTGATGTACTTTTAGTTTGAGAACTTTATATCCGCGATCCACTCATGAGGTGGTGAGAACTGATGTACTTTTAGTTTGAGAACTTTATATCCGCGATCCACTCATGGGGTGGTGAGAACTGATGTACTTTTAGTTTGAGAACTTTATATCCGCGATCCACTCATGGGGTGGTGAGATCTGATGTACTTTTAGTTTGAGGACTCTATATCCGCGATCCACTCATGGGGTGGTGAGATCTGATGTACCTGCAATATCAAAATTTGAGATGTAGAAACGAACACAACACTTAATAAAGAAGTGTCAGATATCCACATCAGAGTTGAAGTTGCTGTCGTAATCTACATTCTCATACTTGAGGTTGTTGTCGTAATCTACATTCTCATACTTGAGGTTGTTGTCGTAATCTACATTCTCATACTTGAGGTTGTTGTCATATATGGTCTGACCTGCTCAACAGTGACCTTGTCCTTGTAGCAGAACGGCTCCAACCAGATATTTCACAGCTTAGTAAAGAACTATTGGTACATGTGAGTGTTATAACTTATCACTTGTTTAATTGCTAGAGAATGGGTTTGTGTGATTTATGTTGTTTCTATTGCTGGTTATTTAGAAGAATTGTGGCATTGTGATATCTTCACGATCTCTTTCATGTACGATTCAGTTCTAAACTAATCTGTTCTGAATGAACAGTTCATGAAACATTTCACTCAACTGTTATTTATGTTCTTCCTGAAATCAGTTCGATTTATTTTAATTGTTCTTTTAAAGTATAAATATGCGAGCCATCCCTTAAAGCTTTTGTCAGTAGCTAATAGTAAATGTGTAATTATTTTCTTATTTCTGACTTCCTAAAACCATCATACATCTTCGTATTGCTTTTTATTTTATGTTATTTATTTTCTCTGATTTGTCATTGTGTGCTAATTAATGTTTTCCTATTATAAACGGTTTGTACAAAGCTGTTGTTGTCTTTGTGCTAGCTCTCCGGTAATTTATTTGTAAGTACTTCTGCAACTCGATAAGTTGATTTATGTCTTTACTCAGCTTACTTTGGGTCTTTTGTCGTGACTAGAGTCAGTGCGCCCATTTTGTGACGTGTGTTATGACGTTTAGAGTAGAGTGAGTACGTCATTGAGTAAGTCGTAGCAACATTAAGGAAGAAGCGGTTTTTCGAATGTTACTCTTTCCTCGTTTTTGGTTTTTTTTCCATGTCTTTATTCGTTCTGTGAGTATGCTAGAGTGATCACTGCAGTTGGATATCTCGTCTTGCACCAAGTCTGGATAAAATCTTTGTTTGGTGATGGTTGCGGTGTCTATTCATTACCCATTATGATGTTGCTAGCTCCATGTACAGCTTTCATTAGTGCACTCAATAATCCTACTACTTTGATCCACATTCATTCGTGACGTTGATAAAAATGTCGACCTATTTTGTAAGTCTTGAAGTAACCGTGAATATGAAACCACCTGGCATACCTGTGTTAGAACGGAGAAACTAGGGACCAGCGTACACAACATGAGGGAACTGGGGGATTAATCTCGACTCGTATGACTGTGAAACAGATTTGCCAAGCGAGTGAGTACGCAATGCAAAATCAGAAAATGTAGGCATTTACTCGTGAGACTTGCACATGGCTGATGTTATACGTGATGTGCCGTTTCGGTGTGTATATGTTTCAGGAAAACCAATTGCAAAGAAATTCTGCTGGTAGCAGCATAAGTGTTCGGAGATACAGCAGAGACATTTAGGTGAAGCAAATGCACGTTCATGCTAAACGGGCACTCTGAACATTCTCTGAGATAGAGAGAGAAGAGAGAGAGAGAGGGAGAGAAAGAGGGGGAGAAAGAGAGAGAGAGAGAGAGAGAGAAAGAAAAATATAGAGAGATATGTAAAGAGGTAAAAGAAGTGTGAAGTAGAGTGATGATTTTATTATTGGGAAAATATAAACTGAAGTTTGACAATAAACCGAATCTAAAGAAAGCCATGGTCTCAGAAGATGAACTGCTAATATCAAATATATCCTTCAAATCTGCTAATTAAAAACCCGTTTAGAATGATCAGGGAAGTCAACTTCGCTATACAATCACAACCACAAAAATTAAAATCTTCCTGACTTACACTCGACTTGAAAACAGAAAAATTAGAAAACACTTCCATCCAAAAGAACAATCATCTGCTAATTAGCGACCTGTTATAATTGAAGCTTAACTTAGAAGAAGACATTTGTCTAATGTGTGTTGTATGTAATCAAATTATCTTTACACTGGCCTGCCAATAGGTTTACGTACATTCTAATATGACGTTTTTACGAGTTGTTAAGAAAAGGAATAAAGCATATTGTACCTGGAAAGTCACTTTTACTTTACCTCCGGAATAATCACAAAAACAGTCTATTTGAGTGACAGAGCACCTGGAACGTTTCGATAGGTAAAATGGGAAATGATCAAACTGTGACGCACAGATAAAAATATTCTCCCACAGAATAAACTGATGTTAAATAATAAGTGCTACATGCATTTCATATGGGCTCAACTTGCGAGGTGACGTGCCCAGTTCCATTGCACTCTGTCTGGATCTCAGTTCTTCTTCTTTATCTTTGCATCCAGGATCTTTTGGTCACGCTATATCTGCAGGTCAGTCGCCATGATGAAGTCTGTAGTCTTCACCAGGTCGGAGCGGCTGCCCCACAGCTTTTTTCTCAGCTCCGCACCCTCTGGCCAGGTCTGGCATCTTATTTTCCTATAGATTGGGCATTCTTGTAGAATATGCTCAGGGTTCTGGCCTGTTCCACATGGGCACTTATCGGTGTGTGAGATCTTCAGTCGGTATAGATGTTCTAGTAGTATGCAGTGTCCAGTTCTCAGGCGAAATAAGGTATTTTGCTGATTTATTTTGAGTTGATGAATATGGTCCTTATGTTTCTGTGTTCTCCCCTTTGGTGTATATACTGATTTCTGATGATGTTCTTCATTTTTCTGTTTGGTACTCGATGATTAAATTGTGCCTTTCTGCTGCCATCTTTTGCCAGAGCATCAGCTCTCTCGTTTCCCATGATTCCGCAATGGGAAGGTAGCCACTGGAGCGCTATTGTTGAGGATCTCTGGAGTTTTCCTAGTTCTGGATCTCAGTATGTGTAGCATGTTGCTGAATACCATCTTGGCCATACCTTTTTTTCTTTGTGATTTCTTTTTTCATATCTGCCTTTTTCCGTTATTATACGACCTAGATAGGAGAAACTCTCTACCTATTCCAGTAGTAAATCTTTTATTTGTGCCTGTATACATGGATTCTTGTCACTTTCCCCAATTATCATGATCTTTGTTTTTTTACGTTTATGTCTAATCCAAAAAGTGACTTATGTTGTATATTGTTGTCACCAGCTCCAGTAATTCCTGCTCATTTGTTGTCATCAAAACTGTATCATCCGCATATTTAAGGTTATTTATTGCCACTCCTCCAATGACAAGCCCGTGCACGCCCTATATCAGTTTGAATATGTGTTCTGTGTAGAATATATCAAAAAGACAAGTGAATGAAACACATCCTTGTCTCACTCCTCTTTTTACATCTTTGCTTGGAGAGCATAACTTTTCAGATTTTAATGTACCGGTTTGTTCCCAGTACAGATTACTGAGCAGTCTTATTTCTTTACCGTCTATACCTTTAACTAAAAAGTTATACACCGAGGTAATCTACATAGTGAGAAATGGACTGAAGGTTTAAACATCTCTACTAATAATTGAGAAATTGACTGAAGGTTTATATATCTGAACTAATAAATGAGAATGTGACTGGAGATTTATAAACCTGTATTATCTGAATGGTAATTTTGTGACCGAAGGTTTATACGCACGTGTAATCTGAATGGTAATTATTTCACTGAAGGTTTATATACCTGTGTTCTCTGAATGGTGTTTATATGACTGAATATGTATACACATGTATTAGCTGAACGGTAATTAAATGACTGATGAATGTATGCACATGTGCTAGATTAATGAGTAGAATTTGTTACTAGTCGGCAGGATACGAATAGTGAGTAGATATTGGAATACCATATTGTATTTAATACCTCCATTTAATACCTTCCTATACATAGAACATAACCATTTGCATTCACGGTAAAGAACGTCCTCCGACATGAAGACATTTGCAGATACTTCGTAGGGAACTGATGAACATATCTTAAAGAAGATGTATACTGGATATGTGAGCCCAGTTCTATAATATAGCATAGCAACATGAACAACTACATCCAAATCAAACAGTGGTAAAATAAGTTGAGTCCAGAACCACGCACATAACATCAAAACAGGGGGCATGAAGACCAGATCTGTTACAAAATTATTACTGATTACAAACATACAACCATTAGACGACAGGCAGGACAGCAGACGCCAACAAATATGTGATCCATTCAGAACGCTGATAGACCTCCCAATGTATCCGAGAATAAATGGGTTTGGGATGGGAAAACAGAAACAGAGCATCTATGTAGGGCCGGGAAAAACAAAGTGGAGAACACATCCTGTAAATGGCGCAGCGCCAATAAAATCAATCCACAATGCACACATGCCTTTCACCTGGGGAAAACAGCGCTTCCCAGAACTGATAGAAAACATTTCCGGAATTGTGAAAAAAAAACACCCAAATGGAAAATGAAAACTAGCTCAAACAACCGACTGCATTGGACCTGCCCGTCCCCATATTAGGTCATCCAATTTCATTGCTGAAAGTTCGGACGACAGACCACGGACTTGTAGCTTTCGCGGCGGTTCCAAAGTTTTCCCATTACACCTCGTGAGGTACCCATTTACAACTTGGTCGACTGGAGAAAGCTGCATGCCATGAAAATACTTACCACATGCATGCTCTGTCGAACCAAGCATGGCGTCGTTTGAACATGGTGCATTAAGTTATGCCAACCAATCTCACAATACCTAGGCAGTTCACAGGTTTGAGGAGTCTTTTTCTAAATTTTAACAGTCAATAAAAAGTATAGCGAAACTTCTTCTTCTTCTTCTGCGTACACAGTCAGACAGTAACCATTATTTTCTCGAAAAAAGCGGCGGTCATCCTGAGACTCTCGCTACTACCATACAGCTTGTCTTGCAGCTCCACTGGCAATGGCCACATCTGCTTTCTCTGATCCTCGTATGTCGGGCAGTTCTGCAGCAGATGTTCAGTGGTCATTTTACCAGTACCGCACGGGCATTCGTCGGTACACCCTATCTTCAGTTTGTTGAATAGGTGGTACCTCAGTCTGTTGTGGCCAGTGCGAAGTCTGAAGACAACGACCTGCTCTCTTCGGTTCAACTGGTAATAGGCATCGTTTTTGGTGTAACCAGTATGTTCGGTTTCCTATTTGGACATGTATCTGGCTTTGATAAGCCGTTTTGACTCTTCGTACGTCATACTGGTATCTGTTTGTGGTAGCCTTGCACCTTCTTTTGCCAGTCTGTCTGCCTCCTCGTTGCCTAGGATGTTGCAGTGTGACGGAACCCACTGTACCACCACCCTTTTTGGTACGGACTGCTGGCACAGTTTGCAGAGTGCTGCTCTTAAGTCATTAAGCTCAGTGTTCTTCTGGCTTTTTAGCGCTGTGACTACTTCGAGAGCATCTGTCAGCAAGACTATATGGCTCTCATTTTCACTGTGTGTTACCATTTCTTCCACTGCCGCCCTCAGTGCCTCTGCCTCTGCTCTTAAATTGCTTGTGTACTTACCAGTAGCGAATGACAGTGTTATATTTCTGCCATTTGGTAGGTTCAGGAATGCTCCTGCCCCTCCGTTCTGTGTAGTGTTTGTTACAGAACCGTCGGTGTATGCATGGGTCCAGTCCATGCTTGGGTAGCTTTTCGTTATGAAGCTTAGGGTAGTGTCTCTCCTTTCTTTTTCACTCTGGCAGTTTTTGTTTGCAATACCTGGTATATTTGCTACCACCTCTGGAAATATATCCTGCCTCCAAGTAGGTTTTCGTACAGTAGTGAAGGGTTTTGGTGTTGTTAGTGCGTTTATGGGATCTTCGTGCATCTTTGCTTTGGCTATTTCTGCAAAGTTTCTCTGCTTTAGTTTCCCATTTCCCAAATTGTTTAGTCTCTGGTACATTGGATGGTCCGTCAGTCTTCGGAGTTTCTCTGACTGCAGCTGGGCTCTGCAGTCTCTTCTATCGGTCATGGATTGCAGTTTTGTAATCTTTTCAAGTTCTACAATTGGCGTTGACTTCATGCCACCTGTTATAATTCTCATGGCTTGGTTTTGAAGTTTGTTAACTTTATCGAAGTTCGCCTTCGCTGCTGTTGTCCATGCCGCAATGCCATACTCGAGAACTGGTCTCACTCTTCCAGTGTACAGTTTCTTTAGTATGCCTTCGTCTGCTCCCCAGCTTGTGCCAGCAAGTTTCCTCATGATCGCCATTCTTTCTCTGGCTTTCATTCGGTTTCTCTCAATCTGACTTTTCCATGTCATGCGCCGATCAAATGTGACTCCCAGATAGGTTGGGTTGTCGTTTGGCTGCAGGATTTTGCCATTTAGGCTTAATTTGGTACTTTGGGGTTTTAATGAGAGCGAGAATATTGTGCACGTGGTTTTCTCCTCGTTTATTTTGACCAGCCATGAGTTCGCCCACTCTTCCAGCGATGTTAGGGCCGTTTGCATCCGATTTCTTGCTATGGTGAGATTCTTTTCAGAGGTCCACATAGCCAGATCGTCTGCAAACATTGAGCTATGGACTCTTCTTGGTATATTCTCTGTAATATCGTTTATATATACCAGAAAGAGTGTGGGTGACAGTACTCCCCCTTGGGGTACTCCCTGCTCGAGTGTCACCTTTTTGCTCATCTGCCCTTGTACTTGGACTCTGGCCGTTCTTTGTTTGAGGTAGTGGTTGATCCACTTGTACATCTTCCCACAGACATCACTTCTTCTTAGCTTGGTATAGCGAAACAACAGAGCACGATTTAAAGCAGCACAGCGATCACAACACGGGGCATAAACACAAATTATGTTATTTACACTTTACGTTTTAACCGGCTGGCTGCCTATCCTCTCCTTGGTGAGCTAATGCAGTCCGCAACAAGATAAAGTGCAGTACTCACTGCAAGAAGCCATGTGTCAAGTAAGTCAGAAATTAAATCATAAAGTTATTTAACTTGTGAACAGTATGACGTCACACGTTGCCCTATTCGTATTTAAATGGAGGGTACAATTCGACCGGTTACAGATAGTTAATTAAATTTTGGCATCAAATCGAATACGAATAGAAACCTCAGTGCATCTCTAGTTAAGAAAAGGTGTTTAGATTAAAAGATTACACTATTTGATGCAGCATAAAATATCGTCTTTATGATACGTTGGACACAGCGAATACATCTTACGAATTGTTGGTGAGACATGTGCACATAGAAAAGAACGTCGTGTGCACATAGTAAAGAACGTGGTGTGCAGAAATTACCGAACGCCATGTGCACAAATTATAGAACGCCATGTGCAACAATTATGAAACGTCATGTGTACAAATTATAAAACGTCAAATGCACAAATTATTGAACGTTGTGTGCACAAATTATGAAACGTCATGTGCACAAATTATAGAATTATAGAACGTCATGTGCACAAATTATGAAACGTCATGTGCACAAATTATAGAACGTCGAGTGCACATATTATATAACGTGAAGTACGGTTACTATAAAGAACATATACACATTCATTAGCTGAGATTGGGAGTAGCTGTTAGAAAGTAAATAAATGAATTGTCCAACCAAAAACAAAGATCAAGAATACAACCATTTTATAAAATACTTGTCATGGATGTGAGTAATAGGAACACTGTGTGAATCCTGAGGATCCATACTGGAAGGTTCGGTTTATAACAACCCAACGTCAATGCATGTCGTAAAAAGCGATTGAAAAGTGATGTGCATGTAAACAGCGGTATTATCATGTAGAGCAAAGCATAGTAGATTCCATTAATGTAAGACAACATAACGTAGATGGGTGAAGGTTGTCTATAAGAAGCCATCTACAGTGTGTGTGTGTGAGGAAGGGGGGGGGGGGGGAGGGGGAGGTTTATATGCTTCGAGTGGGCTCGAAAACAGGATAAAGAGTTTGTTATTGAATTCAACTTTTTGTGGCTACATAATGGTATCACATCAAAACTTTTCATCAAAAACATACAAACAAACACGATTCACACAGTAAATCACATATTTGTGGTTCTACAATCCCATCTCTCACTGTAAATCACTCATCTGTGGTTTTGCAATGACGACTCTCGCTATAAATCACACGTTTGTGGTTTTACAATCACACCTCTCACTGTAAGTTGCACATCTGTAATTTTACAATCACATCTCTCACTATAAATCACACACTTGATGTTTTACAATCACATCGGTCACTATATATCACACATTTGTAGTTTTACAGTCACAACTCTCACTATAAATCACACATCTGCGGTTTTGCATTCACAACTCTCACTACAAATCACACATTTGTTGTTTATACAATCACAACTCTCACTATAAATCACACATTTGTTGTTTATACAATCACAACTCTCACTATAAATCACACATCTGTGGTTTTGCACTCACAACTCTCACTATAAATCACACATTTGTAGTTTATACAATCACAACTCTCACTATAAATCACACATTTGTAGTTTATACAATCACAACTCTCGCTATAAATCACACATTTGTAGTTTACAATCACAAATCTTCCTATAAATCACACATTTGGTGTTTTACAAAAAAATAGCAGAGGGAGCGTGCGGCCGTGAACTTGGTTCACAATCCCCAACGTACCAAATGCAAATCATGTCGTGCTCTGTTTGACAAACCAGACATGTCAGGAGTTTTTCATGGTGTAACCGCTTCTCCCAGTCGATCCAGCGGTAAATGGGTACCCGAAAAGGTCATAAAAAATCTCTTAGCCACGCAGAAAGCTACAGAGTTCATCCCCGGCACATTCATCAGTAGAAGGGACTGAGCAGAAATGGTGGCGCTAAGCACATTGACGCCGGTTCTGTGAGTCAATTTTGATTTCCTGAATGCAGGCAATGGACAATTCAAGCTTATAATCAACCCTCAACAAGTAGTATCCTATGTTTGAGGGCATATAATAGGAAGAGGCAACTTTGAGCATCAATTGTGAATAGCTCTTATTGTTAGCAACAGGGAGACTGATATAGTCTCTACATAGATACCGGGAATAGAACATCGATAACGATCATATTGATAATACCATAATGGGGTAGAAAGTTGAGCAAAAGCAGCGACCATCGCATGTCAACAGGAAAAAGAAGAAGAAGAAGAGGAAGAAGAAAAAGAAGAAATAGAAGAATTACGTAATAAAAACATAACACAAACTATGTTGGTTAAAGATCCCAATTAATCTGTAACAAACCGAATATTACTTTGCTTAAACGTGTACATAATTGAGATGATATTCATTGTTGTATCTGAAAGTAAAATAAAAGTTTGAATTTTATGATAAACTCGTATTTCATCTTGTTTGCTGGCACTTGTTCTTTGCTTTTCATTTACATCGTTGTCACTGTGTTACCTTGTTGCTTCACTCTGATCTTACAAGTAGATTATTCCACAGCGTGTAAGATCTGTAAACATTTTATAAAATTAATGTTTTTGCCAAATTGTTAAGCATCGTATTTCTCTTTTCGTTCTTAATTTATTCCGAAAATTTGAATTTTGTTTCTGCTTCACTAATCACAAAATTAATAAATTCTTCTGTTTATCCATAATGAAACAGCTTCGTGTACGCCTTCATGCTGCTTGTTCATATCTCTCCATCACACAGTAATGAAGAATACGTATGAATCGTGATGACTCACTTTTTAAAATCATTCGTTACTTGTTTAATGTTATGTTTCTTATGTTGACAAGTGAAGTATTTTCCATCTGTATATTTTTCTTGACCTGGGATAGTCATTTGCAACAAAAGGGGACGGCGTGGCCTAGTGATTAAGTGGCACGACTCACAACCAGAAGGTGCTGGGTTCGATCCCCATCACAGCACCGGCCGTTACCCCGGGGAAGCAAACCCTTAGAAAATGCAGGAGGAAGCAGACCCTTACATAAAATGCGTGCTGAAGTCGGATGCACTGGGCCGACAGGCGCAAAATAAAAACCACAGTGTAACGCACACACGCCTTGGGGAATAGATAAATAAGGCGAACGCAAACAAACAAACAAACAAAAACAAAAAACAAAAAAAATTTGCAACAATTGTTTATTTCATCTCTGAAAAATTTCAATTGTTTCAGAATTGTTCTAACTGCTCTTAAGTTTAAAGTTGCTTTTTTCCATGTTTGCTAATGATCAGAACTGTATGTCTCAATAATAATACGATATTTATTATGTATTCACTACCTCTATTGCTCAGTTGATTAACTAGTTGTTGAAATTAATGTTTAGCTTGAGCTGGCATTAATGTATCATCTACTTTATTACGAGCCTTAATAATGTTACACGGACGGATGTAGTGATCAGTTTGTTTCTTCACTCAGTCAATCACATTTGTTTCAATTCCTTCTGGAGCATATCTGCCTGTGCAAGACGGCGTATCGGCTCTGACAAAAGTTATGTACTTTGTGAAACACATGTAGAATTATTTTAAGGCCTTTGCGCTTTTACAATGCATTGCTTTTCTGGCTATCTTGCGCTTGTTGAGATCTAAACAATTGTTATTAACCTCTTGTTTTATGTTACTTTCATACTCTATTATATGATTTGGAGAAGTATATTGGAAATGACACTTTTCAAGCTGATATGCACGTGCATTCTCTGTCATACTTTACTTTTGGTTTCCTGGGCACGACGTCATACACCCTGTTTCCAATGTTCGGTCACTTGGATTACCTTGTTCCCACTCAATATGTAAACTACAGATCCTCATAATCGAATCTACTGCCACTGATCTACATGTAAATGAAATCTAACGTAACGGCATTAGCTGTAGTGAGAAGGGAAGCTTGCGTACACATCCATAACAACAGTTTGGAGGTTGGTTAGATACAAGAATATCACTAATAACCTGCACAACTGATGTTACAAACAAGAAATTACAGATGTCAATATATGTATCATGTATGCGCTTGTCAGTCTGAGTGTATGTGTGTGTGCACGTCCTGCTGATGTGTTTGTGAGTATCTGATAGGTGTGCGTTTGTGTGATATGTGAATATGAGATAAGTCTGTGTAAAACGAGTATGTATGTTTAATGTGTGTCTGTAAATGCGTGCGTGGTATGTACGTGTATGTGTGATGTGCGTGGTTGTGTAATTGTGTTCCTTTAACTTGTTTCCTAAGGCGAGCGATGGCCCACTGCATCCAACTTCAGACTACACATTTTTGTAGTGTGTGCTATTCTCATAGGGTAGGACCTTTGCTGGTTCATGAATCTGAACACGTGAAAGTTTGATGTTCGAGTCGTGCACTAATCACGACACTACTCTGTCGCTCGTGTTTGTCAGGTATATGTATTTGCATGATGTGTATGTTGTCAATGTGTCTGATTTTGTGTGTGTCCGTGTGTTTGATATGCGTATATGATATTTGGGTGACAAATGTAAACCAACTGTGTAACCTATTTTGTCTGTGCGCATGTGCAATGTATGGATGTGAAGTGTGACTGTGTGTGAGATTACGTCACAATGTGTATGATTTGTCAGCGATTGTACACCTGTATCTAATCGGTATATGTCTATATACTGTTGTGAGATATATGACATGTAGTATGCAGCATTTGTATATATTTGTGCGTGGATGTGTATGTATGTGGATGCGTATGTATGTGGATGTGTATGTATGTGGATGTGTATGTGTATGTATGTAGATGTATATGGGATTAGCGAACATGACTTGTGTGTTTGCTTTTTGTATGTCGTCAGTATGTCTTTTGTGTATATATATATATATATATATATATATATATATATATATATATATATATATATATATATTCACCACTAGAGTATTAGCTTCCAATTGGTAAGAGTATCCACGACGACTTAAATAAGGGATCTCTACTTATTACCTAGCACACACACAGTTTCAAACAAAGAATATTTACTTATCACCTAGCACACACACAGTCTCAGACAAAGAATATCTACTTACCACCTAGCACACACAGAGTTTCAGACAAAGAATATCTACTTATCACCTAGCACACACACAGTCTCAGACAATGAATATCTACTTACCACCTAGCACACACACAGTTTCAGACAAATAATATCTACTTATCACCTAGCACACACACAGTCTCAGACAAAGAATATCTACGTATCACCTAGTACACATACAGTCTCAGACAAAGAATATCTACTTACCACCTAGCACACACACAGTCTCAGACAAAGAAGATCTACCTACCACCTAGCACACACACAGTCTCAGACAAAGAATATCTACTAATCACCTAGCCCACATACAGTCTCAGACAAAGAATATCTACTTACCACCTAGTACACAGTTCCAAACAAGTGATATCTACTTACCACCTAGCACACAGGGTCTCAGCTACGTGATATCTACTTACCATTTAGCACACACAAAGTCTCTGACATGAAATATCTAAGTACCACGTAGCACTCACAAATCCTCTTACAAATAATATTTATTTACCACCTAGCACACAGTTCCAGACAAGCGATATCTACTTACCCCCTAGCACACACAAAGCCTCAGATTAGTGATATCTACTTACCACCTAGCACACACAAAGCCTCAGACCTGGATTTCCTACCAATCATATGGTACAATTAAAACAAAATAGAGGCACAGAATATTTACCAACCATTTATCAAAAAAATACACAAAATGCATATTTACCATGATGGATATACGATATCAAAACACAGAATACCTATTTATCATGTATTAGACACAAAGAACCAATAAAAAAAAACATACCTACCATGTTTTACTTGCAAACACTCAGTCATGGAGTACCTACATTCCATGCAGCACACAGAGAGGAGGACTGGTCATCAGTGACGTCTCTGATCATCTGGAAATCAAGACTTAAGATGGCACTGTTATATCTGATAACACTTACCCAACTGACCCCAGAATGTGCTGGCTGGAAACTGGATTTACAATCTGACCTGTGAAGGCTCAATAAATGTCATGAATGCTCTTGTGCTAAACCCAGAGACGTGCACGAATCCTCACTGTCTGTTACGCTAACTCCTGGCTCTCTATGCATGTACCTAGACCTACCCACACATGTATGTTTCTCGTTGATATCAGCTACAAGATGTTTCTACGCTCGCACAATTATCAAAGTGTTTCCCTGCAATTATGTTACCATGAATGGCTTATATGCACTGATCGTACGCACCAAAATATAACTAAAGTCACTACGTACAGTGATCATACTGTATGCGATTGCTTCCAAAGAATATGCTGCACTTCAGAACGAACCAACCAACAGGCAAACAAGCGTATAGCATCCAACAAAAAAATGGAAAAGAGGGTGGAAAACGTTTTTAAAAGTGTAATTGTGAGCCAGCGTTTGGAAGAGTACTAGACCAGGAGAATTCGCCGCCGTCCAACGGAGAAAATGGAGAGCGACGATTGTGAGGCTCGCCGCCATAAATAGATAGAGCTGCCTGCGATATGCCTGTAGTCCGCCCGAATATCGTTATAACTTATATGTATTCATAGTATCGCGTTTGCCTTCACATTTGTTTTCATAAAACTAAACACACACAAAGATAGAAAGGCAATTTTGTTAAAGAAAGAACAATAATAGACGAGTTCTTACGTTTCGACCCTATTGTTTGTTTGTCTGGTACTGATCACAAGCAAACTGCGCGCTTAATCGAAGGTTGTGAATAGTATTGACCTTCGAAATTCGCATTAGACAAATGTTTCATGACATTTCTAAGCCATTTTATGATTCGTTTATTGTTTCTATGCTACTTAAATCTGCTAAATAACCTTACCATTACTACAACCATCAAGATAACAATACATCTGTTGCATTAAGTTTCTATTACTACCACCATCAAGATATCTATCAATCTGTTGCTTTACATGTGTATTACTACCACCATCAAGAAATCCATCAATCTGTTGCATTAAATTTGTATTACTACCACCATCAAGAAATCCATCAATCTGTTGCATTACATGTGTATTACTACCACCATCAAGAAATCCATCAATCTGTTGCATTACATGTGTATTACTACCACCATCAAGAAATCCATCAATCTGTTGCATTACATGTGTATTACTACCATCATCAAGAAATCCATCAATCTGTTGCATTACATGTGTATTACTACCACCATCAAAAAATCCATCAATCTGTTGCATTACATGTGTATTACTACCACCATCAAGATAACCATTAATCGGTTGCATGACGCGCGTATTGCCCCTATCAATTTTTGATCTGTGTACATCCATTGTAATAAAATGCGCAAAGGGACGTTCACAACTTGACGTTTCTTTTCTGATTTCTTGCCTTGTATATTGAAATTGTCTTCGTCAGCTCCGGTAATCCGTTGTATAACTGTATAATTAAACTGCGTATCTTAAATCAATTTATCTGGAGTAGTATATCAAGTAGGACACTGCCGTAACAATTGGCGTGGTTAAGTTGATTTCTGCTATTCTGTAGGTAAATGATGTTACCACCTCTATAATGGTGTATAGAAGAGTCATTTATTGGTAATACGTAGTCAAAAGGTTGACACTTGGTAGTCCACATTGGAACAAGTTAATTGGATGTCAGCTTCGATCCGCTCTAGTTCGTTTTGTTTACTAAAGCAATTACGTTGATGTTTGTACATTCATATTTTATATTGCACAAAGTAAACAAAACGTATCTAAAATTTATACCAGAGAGAATTTATATTACACATGTCAGACGTCATTTTTAGATACCTCAGGGCGTTATTACACCGACACCATTATATGAATATCAACTCTTTCTTACTGACTACCTCAGGGCGTTATTACACCGATACCTTTATATGAATATCAACTCTTTCTTACTGACTACCTCAGGGCGTTATTACACCGACACCATTATATGAATATCAACTCTGTTTTACTGACTACAGTACATGTAACAACCAATCGTCAGTGTTGTACTAGACTTTCATCTAACACTCACAGAGACTATAGTTCGTGATATTAACATTAAAATAAACAATGTGAGCATTCTTCTTCTTCTTCTTCTTCTTCTTCTTCTTTATACGATGTCAGACGTCAACCTGAATTTGTTCGAAGAAAGCAGCTGTCATCCGGAGGCTGTCGACACTGCCATACAGCTTGTCTAGTGTTGGCACTGGTGATGGCCACATGTGCTTTTTCTGGTCATCGTATGTTGGGCAATTTTGCAGCAGATGTTCAGCGGTCATTGTCCCTGTACCACATGTGCATTTTGCAGTGCCACCTATCTTCAGTTTATTGAATAGATGGTAACTCAGTCTGTTGTGGCCTGTGCGGAGTCTTCTTCTTCTTCTTCTGCGTACACAGTCAGACAGTAACCATTATTTTCTCGAAAAAAGCGGCGGTCATCCTGAGACTCTCGCCACTACCATACAGCTTGTCTTGCAGTTCCACTGGCAATGGCCACATCTGCTCTCTCTGATCCTCGTATGTCGGGCAGTTCTGCAGCAGATGTTCAGTGGTCATTTTACCAGTACCGCACGGGCATTCGTCGGTACACCCTATCTTTAGTTTGTTGAATAGGTGGTACCTCAGTCTGTTGTGGCCAGTGCGAAGTCTGAAGACAACGACCTGCTCTCTTCGGTTCAACTGGTAATAGGCATCGTTTTTGGTGTAACCAGTATGTTCGGTTTCCCATTTGGACATGTATCTGGCTTTGATAAGCCGTTTTGACTCTTCGTACGTCATACTGGTATCTGTTTGTGGTAGCCTTGCACCTTCTTTTGCCAGTCTGTCTGCCTCCTCGTTGCCTAGGATGTTGCAGTGTGACGGAAACCACTGTACCACCACCCTTTTTGGTGCGGACTGCTGGCACAGTTTGCAGAGTGCTGCTCTTAAGTCATTAAGCTCAGTGTTCTTCTGGCTTTTTAGCGCTGTGACTACTTCGAGAGCATCTGTCAGCAAGACTATATGGCTCTCATTTTCACTGTGTGTTACCATTTCGTCCACTGCCGCCCTCAGTGCCTCTGCCTCTGCTCTGAAATTGCTTGTGTACTTACCAGTAGCGAATGACAGTGTTATTTTTCTGCCATTTGGTAGGTTCAGGAATGCTCCTGCCCCTCCGTTCTGTGTAGTGTTTGTTACGGAACCGTCGGTGTATGCATGGGTCCAGTCCATGCTTGGGTAGCTTTTCGTTATGAAGCTTAGGGTAGTGTCTCTCCTTTCTTTCTCACTCTGGCAGTTTTTGTTTGCAATACCTGGTATATTTTCTACCACCTCTGGAAATATATCCTGCCTCCAAGTAGGTTTTCGTACAGTAGTGATGGGTTTTGGTGTTGTTAGTGCGTTTATGGGATCTTCGTGCATCTTTGCTTTGGCTATTTCTGCAAAGTTTCTCCGCTTCAGTTTCCCATTTCCCAGATTGTTTAGTCTCTGGTACATTGGATGGTCCGTCAGTCTTCGGAGTTTCTCTGACTGCAGCTGGGCTCTGCAGTCTCTTCTATCGGTCATGGATTGCAGTCTTGTAATCTTTTCAAGTTCTACAATTGGCGTTGACTTCATGCCACCTGTTATGATTCTCATGGCTTGGTTTTGAAGTTTGTTAACTTTGTCGAAGTTCGCCTTCGCTGCTGTTGTCCATGCCGCAATGCCATACTCGAGAACTGGTCTCACTCTTCCAGTGTACAGTTTCTTTAGTATGCTTTCGTCTGCTCCCCAGCTTGTGCCAGCAAGTTTCCTCATGATCGCCATTCTTTCTCTGGCTTTCATTCGGTTTCTCTCAATCTGACTTTTCCATGTCATGCGCCGATCAAATGTGACTCCCAGATAGGTTGGGTTGTCGTTTGGCTGCAAGATTTTGCCATTTAGGCTTAATTTGGTACTTTGGGGTTTTAATGAGAGCGAGAATATTGTGCACGTGGTTTTCTCCTCGTTTATTTTGACCAGCCATGAGTTCGCCCACTCTTCCAGCGATGTTAGGGCCATTTGCATCTGATTTCTTGCTATGGTGAGATTCTTTTCAGAGGTCCACATAGCCAGATCGTCTGCAAACATTGAGCTATGGACTCTTCTTGGTATATTCTCTGTAATATCGTTTATATATACCAGAAAGAGTGTGGGTGACAGTACTCCCCCTTGGGGTACTCCCTGCTCGAGTGTCACCTTTTTGCTCATCTGCCCTTGTACTTGGACTCTGGCCGTTCTTTGTTTGAGGTAGTGGTTGATCCACTTGTACATCTTCCCACAGACATCACTTCTTCTCAGCTTGACTCTAAGTCCGTCCTTCCAGACTTTGTCAAATGCCTTTTCCAGATCCACCCAAACAGCTACTGTGTGCTTCTGTGCCTGGTAGGCATCTTCTATCTCCTGGGCTATGAGGATGACCTGGTCCTCAGTGGATCTGTGCTGTCTAAAGCCGGCTTGCTGTGGAATTAGAATTCGTTTTTCTTCCAGATGCCACATCAGTCTGGTGTTTATCATCCGTTCCATCAGCTTGCCGACACAGCTCAGTAGGCTTATGGGCCTGTATCCATTCGGATCTGTTTTATCCTTTCCTGTTTTTGGTACTGGTACCAGTATTGCATCCTTCCATGCCTGGGGTACAATACCCCTTTTCCAGCTTTGGTTCAGGACTGATAGTAGTTTTTTCTTCGCTGTTTGGCCCAGCCCCATCAGCATTTCGTTTGTTATCCCGTCTTTTCCGGGAGATTTCCTTTTCTTTAGTGTTCTCATAGCCTCTTCCATTTCGCGCATGGTTAGTTTGGCCATCATGTGCTCTTCAGGAGCCGTATTTATGTTTTCGTGTCGCTTTAGCTCTTCGCTAATATCTGTATGCTTATCTGCAGGGACCTCGATGTGGTTTGCTCTGGCATAGTGATCGACAAAGGCGTTTGCGGCTTTCTTACCTGTGATCAAGTTCTCGCCCTGCTTGATAGTAATTTGTTTATTTGTGCGGAGTCTGAAGACCACGACCTACTCTCTTCTGTTCAACTGGTAATAGCCATCATTTTTTGTGTAGCCAGTATGCTCTGTTTCCCATTTGGCCATGTATCTGTCCCTAATAAACCTTTTTGACTCTTCGTAGATCACACTGAAATCTGGTTTCAATATGAGCATTCAAGATTGCTTAGTATTTCTGTATTTCCAAATTGTACATTCTGATGTTATCATGTAAGACTTTTACGAGTATTATATAGTACTGGTATTTTGTTAGACATTTCAAGAGTAGAAATCGCTTTCTATGCATGTCAAGGTAGTAAACTACTTCCTCTGAATGTCAAGGTTGTAAATCGCTTCTTCTGAATTTCAAGGTTGGAAATCGCTTTTATTGAAAGTCTAAAATGTTCTAAATTGATTTGCTGGAATATTACGGTTGTAAAATGCTTGCCCTGAATATTTTGGTTTTAAATTGCTTTTCTGGAATGCTAAGATTGGAAATAGCTTCCTAGGAATGTCAAAGTTGGCAATTGCTTCATTTGAATATTGAAAGTGTAAATCACTTACAGTTAAAGTAAAGCTTGTAAATCGCATTGAAGGAATTTCGTGGTTGCAAATCTCTTCGCCTAGATGTTGCGAATCACTTCCTTGCAAAAAGAAGTTCAAACATCGCTTTCCTGGAAAATGAAAGTTGTAAATATCTCCCTGGTATACGAAATCGCTTTCAAAGAATGTCAGGATTGGAAATCGCTTTCCTGAAACGTTAACGTTCAAAATAGCATCAAATCAATGTTCTGATTTCTAAAGATTATAAAGTTTACAAATCGCTTCCTTGAAAATTCAAGAACGTAAATCCATTCCTAGAAATATCAGAGTTGTAAATCAATTCCTAAGAATTTTAAAGTTTTAAATCTCATCCTCAGAATATCATGATTGCAAACTCCGTCCCTGGAATGTCTTGCTTGCAATTCACTGCTCTGCAAAGTTGGAAATAGTGTCCATGTACATGTAATGCCAAGGCTGCAAGACTCATTACACGATTGTCAAGATTGTAAATCGCTTCCTTTGAATGTCAACGGGAACAATTTCGCTTCCTTGAACGTCAGTGCTGTAAATCACTTCCTATGAATGCTGTCTTATATCCTGTCTTGTGAATGTAAAGATATCAAATCGCTGTCGTAAAATTGCAAAGTTGATTTCTTCGAATATCAAATGGTTTCCTGGAAATGTATAATCGTTTCCAGTGAATGTCAAGGTTGTAAATCATTTCCTATGAAATCCACGGTTGTAAATCGCTTCATATGCATTACGTCGTTTAAATTACAAGGATGTAAATCATAGCCTCTTGAATGTCAAAACTGTAAATCTATTCCGATTAATTTCACGGTTGTAAATCGTTTAATCTGTATGTGAAAATTGGGAATCGTTTCATATTATTGTCAAGTTGTAAATCGCTTCCCAGCAATATCAAAATTATAAACGTTAAGATTATAATTCGCTTCACCAGAATGTCAAACTTGGAGATTGCTCAAAAATAATAACGGTTTTAAAAGGATTTGATACAATTTCAAAGTTGAAAATCGCTTCGAATGAATGTCAAGGTTGGTAAAAGCTCCCCTTGAGTGTCAAGGTTGAAAATCGCTTCGAATGAATGTCAAGGTTGAAAGTGTGTTTTCATCTAAAATATCTGAGTGCGCCTCCTACTGATATGCCTTGCTCTTGGACACTTGATAATGGATTGGTTTCAACATTCAAGTTGTTACAATCTCATCCGTGAGCCATGCCAGTGAACCATATCTACCACCCCTCATAGGACCCGTCCAAGACAGTGTATTCACACGAATCCTTAAATAAGAGACGTAATTTCTAAGAAAAACGTTCTTGAGTAACGTCTTTGTACACGTTAATATATAATGTTTTGATCAGCGGGGGTGGGGGGGGGTGTATGGTTGGGGGGATGGGTGACCAATGTTCTTGTTATCAAACGATTGATCACACTTTCTGTGCCGATGATGTGTGTATTGTAGAGCTGTCTATGTGAGAATATGTGTGCTCGTGTGATACAGTATGTGCGTCTGGTTGTGAGCGACCAAGTGTCACCTTCATGAATGAGCGAGTTAATGCGTGTGTAAGTAAATGCGAGAGGTAGAATGGGTGAGTAAGTTAATGAGCGAAAGAAAGAGTCAGTGAAAGAGTGAGTGTGAAAGTGTGAATGAGATAGTGAGTACGTTAGTGAACATGTCAGTGAGTTTGTGGTTGAGTTAATGAGAAAATAATTGAGTGAGTCAATGTGTGAATGATTAAATGATTAAATGAATGAATATGAGTGAATGAGTGAGAGAGTGCGTTGCTTATTACTGGACTGGTTGAATGAATGAAAGAGCAGATGCCTCAAACGCTATCTTATCGTGTGCTCCCGACGGAGAAACCAGACCGAGCACTAACACTTGTGACCAAATCACTGTCACAAATGCACATAAAAATCACACCAATGATAACAGTATCACGTGAAATAAACAGATATGTAAACAGCCAGGAGAGTGGTTATGAATAGACACTGTGAGTTCCTTCCCTGTACTCAGAAGTGTTGTCACAGGACCAACATGAAGTGAAGACCAGGACGTGTTTTAAGGAGTAGAGAGGGGACAAGAAGAAAAAAGGCTAAAAAAAGAAGGTAACAATCATGAGACGTGTAACAAAACAAGTCTTGCTCTGTCATATTTGCATCAGTTATTTATGCTGTGCGCATCTATTTTATTGGTACATCTGTAACTCAAATCGGACACAGCCGTTTTATGTTTTTCTTTTGCGCGTACAATAATTGGTGGACGTTTTCAGCTGAAGGCTAGAATTTTGATCAATATAACCGCGTGCTTACAGAGCTCTCTGGACATTGAAAGCGAGTCGACCGCTCGCGAAACAATCATCGCGTTTCTGTTGGCTTGAGCGTCGTTTTAATTAACTTTCACGGAATTATTCATTCGTTCCAGGACCCGCTATAGAACCCAGCAGCCAGTACTCCATTCTTATGTGACTTGTATACTTCATTGTTAGAACGAGCTCCCTGCCTCTGCCTTTTGGCAACCGCAAGTGTCCGTCTTGTTTCAACACAGCACGTTACTTACTCCTACATCAGCAATGACACGAACATAAGATCTAGAGACGACGTGCCTTACGGCAATCAATGAAACCATGAAGTATGTCCACTGTGCTCTCTCATCTATCTATCTATCTCTGTCTATCTATCTATCTATCTATCTATCTATCTATCTATCTATCTATCTATCTATCTATCTATCTATCTATCCCTGTCTATCTATCTATCTATCTATCTCTAACTATCTATCTATATCTCTATCTATCTATCTATCTATCTATCTATCTCTGTCTATCTATCTATCTCTCTATCTATCTATCTATCTATTTATCTCTTGTCTATCTATCTATCTATCTATCTATATATCTATCTATATATATATCTCTGTCTATCTATCTATCTATCTATCTCTGTCTATCTATCTATCTATCTATCTATCTATCTATCTATCTATCTATCTATCTCTATCTATCTATCTATCTATCTATCTATCTCTATCTATCTATATATGTATATATCTATCTGTGTATATATCTATCTATCTATCTATATATCTGTCTATCTATCCATATATCTATCTATATATCTGTCTATCTATCTATCTATCTGTCTGTATATCTATCTATCTATCTCTCTCTTTATATATCTATCTATCTATCTATATATATATATATATATATATATATATATATATATATATCTATATATCTATCTATCTATCTATCTATCTATCTATCTATATCTACCTGTCTATCTATCGATCTATCTATCTATCTATATATCTATATATCTATCTATCTATCTATCTATATCTACCTGTCTATCTATCAATCTATCTATCTATCTATCTATTTAGGTTATTCTGGCCTGTTCAGATACGTTAAAAATCACGCCATTGCACTCCATACAGAAACATGGGTGTTCAATATCCCTCAGTAAATAAACGATGAATATAGGTTATGATGGTTCCTGTAGCTCTCTGGTTATACACACTCCTATGCCGTGTTATCCCACGCCCCTCTCCGCTGAACTCGCAAATGTGTATATGTATGTATGAGCGTGTTCAAATGAAACCGCACCAAACAGCAACAAGTGAACATACGTACGATGCGCATGATGACGTTAAATCTGCTGTAAACAGCCCATACCAACCGTGAAGTTTGCAAAATTCAATTATCCTCCGACTTATAGTTTCCTCAGCACACAGTTGAAAACATGGCGAATATGTTACGGAATCCATCCAGAGTTGATCAGCGATCGGTGATTCGGTTTCTAATAGCTAAAGGATGTCGATCAGTTGACATTCATTGCAGAATGCAGGCAGTGTATGGTGACAAAAGTGTGGCGAAGATAACAGTGAAGAACTGGATAACGATGTTTAAAGAAGGACTGTTTGTGCTGTTTACACCAGAAGTGACGATGTCATGCGCATCGTACGTATGTTCACATGTTGCAGTTTGGTTCGGTTTCATTTGAACACTCCTTGTATATATGTATGTATGTATGTATGTATGTATGTATGTATGTATGTATGTATGTATGTATGTATGTATGTATGTATGTATGTGTGTATGCATGTATGTATGTATGTATGTATGTATGTATATATATGGATTAATGGATAGATGGATATATGTGTATGTCTGTCTGTCTATCTGTATGGATGTTTGTTTGTATGTATATATGTATGTATTTGTATGTGTGTATGTATGTGTGTATGTTTCTTTTTTGGTTTGTGTATAAGTTCTTTCTGTATATCTATTTACTAAATGATGTGTGTATATTATACACACAAACATAAACGTATTTATGTACGGAACTATACATGTGTATAGATGTACAAATGAGTGATTGGCTTAATTGTTGGTTGTATTAATCAATAGTCCTGTGAATTTCTTCATGGTAGAACTAATTAGCGGATGATTCATTCTGCACCTCGCTCTTTTGACGTTAATGACTAGCTACATTTGTTCATCCATGGAAAATGTTTGTGAAAGAAGTAGAGCAGCGGCAGGGCCTTCCCGAACTTATTTTAGAGACACAGTGTATGATGATGACATGAGACGCCTTACACCGACCTCCTTGTATCGATATCTGACAGCCAACCACGAAAAAGAAGAAAACACAGTGGGCATAACAGAAGATTTGTGACCCAGATATTTTCTTCTAGATATGCTAATCACTTCATGAGAGCGATAATCAATGTTACTGGTGCCGGGAATATCATTTGCATTTTGGGAAAAGTAAAATTTGAGTAAGACATATGACTGCAGTCTTTTTTTCGCCGTGAAACTTAGTTTTTTTCTTTATCTCACAGAAGTATGCCTGAAGAGCAAGCAGATATAATCATGGATATGTCAGTATCTCTCTCTCTCTCTCTCTCTCTCTCTCTCTCTCCTTCATTCTAAACCCTCGCTCTCTATCTCAGATGGCAAAAATGATCCTTAACTAGCCCTGTGTTTGACAGTGGTCACAATAAGTACAATGTTACACTGATACCATGTCGATAGAAATAATGTTACACTGATACCAGGTCGATAGAAATAATGTTACACTGAGAGCATGACATAATAGACAAGGTTACACTGACATTTAATGAGCTCAGCAGAAGGGATTGGTGGAAGAAATACTTTCAAGAACTTTTCAGCCCTATTACCTCCATAGAATATTCAGTTTTTCTACCATGCAACCCAGATCATACCGAACCCGACATATTGATCCAAGAAACGGAGAGAGTTATAAAGAATAGTCCCAAAAATAAGTCACCAGGCAAGGATAGCATAACAACAGAAGTGATTCGTGCATGTGGAGTAACAGGGTTACTCTGGCTACATAGACTCTTCACAAAGTTATGGAAAGACAGACGCGTACCAGATGACTGGCAGCATGCTATAATTGTTCCAATTTGGAAGAAAAAGGGCGACAAAAGAAACTTTGACACGTACAGAAGCATATCGCTACATAGCCACATCAGTAAAATGTATGCCAAAATCCGGGAACATAGAATGAGACTTCTTGTTGAACCTTAACTATGCAGAGCTCAATTTGGATTCCGCCGAGTTATGAGCAGCACGGACGCCTTGTTCTTCTTCTTCTTCTTCGTACGCAGTCAGACAGTAACCATTATTTTTTCGAAAAAAGCGGCGGTCATCCTGAGGCTGTCGCCACTGCCATAGAGCTTGTCTTGCAGTTCCACTGGTGATGGCCACATCTGCTCTCTCTGATCCTCGTATGTCGGGCAGTTCTGCAGCAGATGTTCAGCGGTCATTTTACCAGTACCGCACGGGCATTCGTCGGTACCACCTATCTTCAGTTTGTTGAATAGGTGGTACCTCAGTCTATTGTGGCCAGTGCGAAGTCTGAAGACAACGACCTGCTCTCTTCGGTTCAACTGGTAATAGGCATCGTTTTTGGTGTAACCAGTATGTTCGGTTTCCCATTTGGTCATGTATCTGGCTTTGATAAGCCGTTTTGACTCTTCGTACGTCATACTAGTATCTGTTTGTGGTAGTCTTGCACCTTCTTTTGCCAGTCTGTCTGCCTCCTCGTTGCTTTGGATGTTGCAGTGTGATGGGACCCACTGTACCACTACCCTTTTTGGTGCGGACTGCTGGCACAGTTTGCAGAGTGCTGCTCTTAAGTCATTAAGCTCAGTGTTTTTTCTGGGACTCCTTGTTCAATTTACGACAAATAAGCGAAAGATCAAGAGAATACAACGAAAATCTATGTGTTGCTTTCATTGATCAGAAAAAAGCGTTTGATAACGTAGACAGGGTTCTTCTTCTTTTCTTCTTCTTCTTCGTACGCAGTCAACAGTAACCATTATTTTTTCGAAAAAGGCAGAAGTCATCATGATGCTGTCGACACTGCCATAGAGCTTGTCTAGTGTTGCCACTGGTGATGGCCACATCTGCTCTCTCTGATCCTCGTATGTCGGGCAGTTTTGCAGCAAATGCTCAGCGGTCATTTTCATTTTCATTAGATGGTACCTCAGTCTATTGTGGCCAGTGCGAAGTCTGAAGACCACGACCTGCTCTCTTCTGTTCAACTGGTAATAGGCATCGTTTTTTGGTGTAGCCAGTATGTTCGGCTTCCCATTTGGTCATGTATCTAGCTCTAATAAGCCGTTTTGACTCTTCGTATGTCGTACTGGTATCTGGTTGTGGTAGTTTTGCACCTTCTTTTGCCAGTCTGTCTGCCACATCGTTGCCTTGGATGTTGCAGTGAGATGGAACCCACTGCACCACTACCCTTTTTGGTGCGGACTGCTGGCATAGTTGACAGAGTACTGCTCTTAAATCATTGTTCAGTTTTTTCTGGCTTTTTAGTGCTGTGACTACGGCCAGGGCATCTGTAAGCAGGACTATGTGGCTTTCATTCCTTTTACCTGTCACCATTTCTTCCAATGCCGCCCTCAGTGCTTCTGCCTCCGCTCTGAAATTGCTTGTGAATTTTCCATTAGCGAATGACAGTGTTATTTTTCTGCCATTTGGTAGGTTCAGAAATGCTCCTGCCCCTCCGTTCTGTGCTGTATTTGTTTCGGAACCGTCAGTGTATGCATGGGTCCAGTCCATGCTTGGATAGTTTTCCGTTATGTAACTCAGGGTAGTACCTCTTCTTTCTTTTTCAGACTGGCAGTTTGTGTTTCCAATACCTGGTATATTTTCTACCACCTCTGGAAATATATGCTGCCTCCAGGTAGGATTTCGTACAGTAGGGATGGGCTTTGGTGTTAGTGCGTTCATTGGGTGTTCGTGCATCTTTGCTTTGGCTATTTCTGCAAAGTTTCTTCGCTTTAGTTTCCCATTTCCGAAATTGTTTAGTCTCTGGTGCATTGGATGGTCAGTCAGTCTTCTGAGTTTCTCTGATTGCAGCTGGGCTCTGGAGTCTTTTCTGTCGGTCATGGATTGCAGTTTTGTAATCTTTTCAAGTTCTACAATTGGTGTTGACTTCATGCCTCCTGTTATAACTCTCATGGCTTGGTTTTGGAGTTTGCTAATTTTATCGAAGTTCGCCTTTGCTACTGTGGTCCATGCCGCAATGCCATACTCGAGAACTGGTCTCACTCTTCCAGTGTACAGTTTCTTTAGTATACTTTCGTCTGCTCCCCAGCTTGTGCCAGCAAGTTTCCTCATGATTGCCATTCTTTCTCTGGCTCTCATTCGGTTTCTCTCGATCTGACTTTTCCATGTCATGCGCCGATCAAATGTAACTCTCAGGTAGTTTGGATTGTCGTTTGGCTGCAGGTATTTGCCGTTTAGACTTAATTTGGTGTTTTGGGGTTTGATTGATAGCGAGAATATTGTATATGTCGTTTTGTCCTCGTTTATTTTGACAAGCCATGAGTTCGCCCACTCTTCCAGCGATGTTAGGGCCTGCTGCATCCGATTTCTTGCTATGGTGAGATTCTTTTCAGAGGTCCACATAGCCAGATCGTCTGCAAACATTGAGCTTTGGACTCTTCTTGGTATTCTCTGTAATGTCATTTATATACATCAGGAAGAGTGTTGGTGACAGTACTCCCCCTTGGGGTACTCCCTGATCAAGTGTCACCTTTTTGCTCATCTGCCCTTGTACTTGAACTCTGGCCGTTCTGTTTTTGAGGTAGTGGTTTATCCACTTGTACATTTTCCCATAAACTTCACTTCTTCTTAGCTTGACTCTAAGTCCCTTTTTCCAGACTTTGTCAAATGCCTATTCCAGGTCCACCCAAACCGCTATTGTGTGTTTCTGTTCCTGGTAGGCATCTTCTATTTCCTGGGCTATGAGGATGACCTGATCCTCAGTGGATCTGTGCTGTCTAAAGCCTGCTTGCTGTGGAATTAGTATGCGTTTTTCATCCAGATGCCACATCAGTCTGGTGTTTATCATACGTTCCATCAGTTTGCCGACACAGCTCAGTAGGCTGATAGGCCTGTATCCATTTGGATCTGTTTTGGTAGACAGGGTTCAAATTTGGAAGATATTGGAAAATTATGGTGTACACGGCCAGCTTTTTGATAATGTCAGAGCACTGTATCGTTCGAGTGTAAGCCTTGTCAGATCGACTGATGGTGTCACATATGCTTTTGAAATCATTACCGGCGTTAGACATGGGTGTGTGCTTTCTCCTCTGTTGTTTAACATCTATATGGACAAAATCGCATCAGAAACTGGTCAAATTGAGACATCTGAAGCAGAACATAACTCATTACACGAAATTACTCTTTGCGGATGATCAGTGCTTGCTGTACGAGGATGATAACAAACTCCAAAACCACATGAACGCGCTTGCGACAATCTGTGCTAAATACAAAATGCGAATTAGCGAGAACAAAACAGAAACTATGATGATCAGTAGAACTCCTGGGCCACTCAAGATCAGTCTAAATGATATTGCTCTTCAACAGGTCCATGAGTTCAAGTATTTGGGCAGCATTTTTTCGGCAGACGGTAGGATCGACAGGGAAATCGAGACAGGGTTTCAGAAAGCATCTGCGGTGACTTATCAGCCGTCCCCATTGCTTAGACACCCAAGCATTAGTTTGGCAACAAAGCAACAGCTGATAAACAGTATATATATGTCGATTTTGTGCTACCAGTGCAGAATTTTGACTTGTGAAATGAAGTGTTTGAGGAAAGTCATTGGTGTTACCAGAAGAGACATAATGCGAAATAACGACATTCGAAGTATGGTCGGCACTACGTCTTGTGCCGAATACATTTCCAGGCAGAAAATAAGTTGGTTTGGTCACCTCATGAGAATGCACCCTCATCATCTTCTTCTGATGGCTTACAATGCTGGTAGATCTGGCTATAGGGCAAGGGGGAGGCCGTGAGGTAGGTGGATAGATGATATTAGAGTGATTGTGCAACGACAGGGTCTCACATTGACCGACGCAACGCACTTGGCGCAGAATAGACGACTCAAGCTCCCCACGCCGCTAAACGACACAAGTGAAAAGAAAACTACTACTACACTGATTGCATGGCATAATAAACAAGGTTACAATGACATCATGGCATAATAAACATGGTTACACTGAGAGCATGGCATAAAAAACAAAATTACACTGAGAACAAGTCGTAAGAGGCGACTAAGTTAGTGGGCTAACCTCTCTGGAGTAGAAGACTCTCAACCTAGGGATTTGTGCTCCACGCTTTTCACACACGCCGAAAGCTCGCCACTTGATGCTCAACAGGGTTGTATAGCATCTATATGATACAATAGTACAAAAGTAAATAGTTCGTGTTCAAAAGGGACAAACGTAGAAGATTAATCTTTCTCTCTCTCTCTCTCACACAAAATAATATATTAAGGAAAGTATACTACAATTATATCCATGGCAGAACATGCTAAAGTCGGATGCACTGGGCCGACATGCGCAAAATAAAAACCACAGCGCAACGCACACCCCCTTTGGGACTAGAGAAATAGGGCGAACGAAGAAAAATATCCATGGCAGATTGGTTACATAAAGTACTATATAATACACATATAAAATGTTAGTAACAAAGACGAGGATAGACAAGATTGCTCTACTCTTTGTCTCCAATAAAAGTGTATATGCAGACACGAGAAATAAATGATATTTAACTACAGCTTTTGCATATTGGAGCAAAACTGTATCGCCGAAACATGTAAACCTTACGATACATCATGCCAATCATTGACGATAAATATATAATAAGTATAATATATATATATATATATATATATATATATATATATATATATATATATATATATATATATATATATATATATATATATATATATAGGTGCAGAATCTATTATACGAATATTTTAGGATGTACGTTTCTAGAAATTACCTGTACACACTCGCGATGTGATAATATTTACCTTCACAACATTAATATATAACGATGTATAGCATGATTTTTACGATATATATTTATTGATAATGATCTGTGATACGAATTATAACTGATATCTGCTGAAATAATGATATAATGTATGATACCAGTAATACGTATGTGAGAGAAAATATCCGTCACATATGTGTACATTTGAGCTCACACTTGCACGCATCACACATGCCAAAATGCATACACTCATTCACATACATACAAATGTACACACATTCATACACAACCACACACCTGTTTTGCTACGCCTTTATAAATAACACAACATGCAAAAGTAAGGATCTGGAATATTCTGGTTGGGATGGCATTGTAAAATGCTGCCAAACTCTCAAGCAACTAAGGGTATAAAAAATATGTCTGAAAATACACAAACATCACCTGAGAAACCGATTTAACGTTTCCCCTCGTTTATTCTGATCTTTTTTTTTTTTTTACTTGGAAGCTAATTTAAAGGGACACCCCACAGTATGTATGGACACATTAACTGAAACATATAGACACGGTCCTTTATTCCAGGAGGACTAAGGGGAGTGTGTTAGTGAGTGGCATATGTCTTTGGTGTACACCTATATGTACTTTAGGCAATCATATACATATCTATGTGTGTATGTATATGCATTCTTACAAACATAAATAAATGCGTTCATATAATAATGTTGCATGTGCACTTAGCGACAAAATCGACACAGCTGCACTTCAGGTTCAGACGTAAGGGATCTGCCGTTTTATTCAGCAGACGGCGAGCAATAAACACCAGGATGGGTTTAATAACTCACTGTCTATACACACTTATGCGCGTGTTCAACCTACATTTCCTTCTCATCATCCATATGTTGTTAGGGCGCAGTAGAGAAGCCTACATCCCTGACAGTTTCAGGACTTTAACCAAACTGTCAACTGAAGTCGATAACTGCAACGTTTAGGAGGAGGAGAGGAGGGAATGAGGGGGGGGGGGGGTAGCTTGCTCTCTTACCAATCTCACTGACAGCTTATCACAAAATCATACGTGGTATAATAATTGATAAGTTTCCAATGTCCTGACTATTGGACAATGAAAAATCCCCGCTGGCTTTCCTAAAATTGACATTTATGCACGTATGTATGTACGTATGTATGTATGTATGCATGTAAGTATGTATGTATGTACGTATGTATGTATGTATGTACGTATATATGTATGTATGTACGATGTATGTATGTATGTACGTATGTATGTACGTATGTACGTTCGTATGTACGTATATATGTACGTACGTATGTATGTACGTACGTATGTATGTATGTACGTATGTACGTATGTACGTACGTATGTATGTATGTATGTATGTATGTATGTATGTATGCATGAACGTATGTAAGTATGCATGTACGTTTATACTTATGTATGTATGTATGTATGTATGTATGTATGTATGTATGTGTGTATGTATGTATGCATGTATGTATGCATGCATGCATGTATGTATGTGTGTGTGTATGTATGTGTGTATGTATGTATGTATGTATGTATGTATGTATGTATGTATGTATGAATGTATTTATATTGTATATGTATGTATGTATGTATGTATTTATACTGTGTATGTATGTATGTATGTATGTATGTATGTATGTATGTTTGTATGTCTGTACGTATGTACGTATGTATGTATGAATGTATGTATGTATGTATGTATATATGTATGTATGTATAAATGTATGTTTGTATGTATGTATGTCTGTATGCATGTTTGTTTGTTTGTATGTGCGTGTGTATGTATGTATGTGTGTGTCCGTCCTACCATAACACGTATCCCTTACAGATAAATGAATTACTAAAAGCCTAATACCATATCATCAACATCATCGCCATCATTCGCCCTTCACTCCAGGGGCAGGAATATAGTTTGAACCGTGCATTTGTTGTCTACCCTAACCAACTTTTTATGGAATCCTAATTCAATCTGTTTGCATTTCGTTTTCATCAGCAATATCTTGTACGAGGTATTACACGCGTTTACCAAGGCGTACAGCACGACTTGTCCAGAAGGAAACAAAATATTATAGTTCCCCTGATAACCACTCTGGCGTAAAGATGAATCCTTTGAAGGACGGGCAGCAGCGGAGATGTTGAACGTCTGCTGTGCCAAAAAATCCCGCAGCACGCAGCAACCGTTCAATGAGACATATGACACAATAGTGCGTCCAGGATAACGAGCCGTTGGAATGTATACTCTCAACAATCCATGAACCAATCAACTTGAATTTGTTCATGTAATATATACAAATATTTGGATTTATCAAAATGGACCTATTGTTTTGGTGTTATTTCTATAAGGCTCATATTTAGCGTTTCTACTCAAACACTTTGTTTTTAACATTAGTCCCGTTAATTGATCGTGCATTCAGAGCTGCAAACATATCTCCATTTATCACAGAGGGTATGACTACATTATCAGTCGTTGTAAGCGTGCTTTCATGATGTGTGAGTTGGGGAAGGTATACACAGCAAGGAAGGGAACTGGCTACCCCACCTCACATAGGCTGTGGTTTAGTCTTTGAAGAGTCCTCTTCATCCCCGACGGCAATTGATGTCATGGGACGCACCCTTGCATGTTTATGAATTGTCAGTAAGAGATGGGTGATGAGCGAAAATGATATTGCTGTTCAAATCTTTGTGCCAGTGTTTATATAAAAATAAAATAATATCTTCCAACCTCCATGGAAGATATTGCATGTTTTCAATAACTACAAAACAATTAATTAATTATTAATATTAATTCTTGATACCAATAATTAATAATTATATCTTAAAGTTAAATATACATATACCTAGAATTTACTCACCCTATTCAGACTCAAATAACTCAAAGGGATTGATGATTGTTGTTGGCTGAATGAATCGCAAACCATCTTTCTACCGATATACATCTTCTTCTTTAATTACATTGTCCTCACATTTAATCGAGAAATGCTTGTCAATGGCCGAGAGGGAGCATATGTAACTTTGCATTGTCCTCACATTTAATCGAGAAATGCTTGTCAATGGCCGAGAGGGCAGCATATGTAACTTTGCATTGTCCTCACATTTAATCGAGAAATGCTTGTCAATGGCCGAGAGGGAGCATATGTAACTTTGCATTGTCCTCACATTTAATCGAGAAATGCTTGTCAATGGCCGAGAGGGAGCATATGTAACTTTGCATTGTCCTCACATTTAATCGAGAAATGCTTGTCAATGGCCGAGAGGGAGCATATGTAACTTTGCATTGTCCTCACATTTAATCGAGAAATGCTTGTCAATGGCCGAGAGGGAGCATATGTAACTTTGCATTGTCCTCACATTTAATCGAGAAATGCTTGTCAATGGCCGAGAGGGAGCATATGTAACTTTGCATTGTCCTCACATTTAATCGAGAAATGCTTGCCAATGGCCGAGAGGGAGCATATGTAACTTTGCATTGT
Organism: Ariolimax columbianus; assembly: GCA_036924085.1. Taxonomy (NCBI): domain Eukaryota; kingdom Metazoa; phylum Mollusca; class Gastropoda; order Stylommatophora; family Arionidae; genus Ariolimax; species Ariolimax columbianus. The sequence goes on from JAVGWX010000002.1 coordinate 26,734,298, forward strand.
CCTCACATTTAATCGAGAAATGCTTGTCAATGGCCGAGAGGGAGCATATGTAACTTTGCATCTGCTAGTTTGAAGCTTTTGTTTTCACTTACCACCGTTCTTTCACCTTTACCCAAACGAATTCTACAGGATCTAAGTATGGATGGTGGGGAGACAGACTAACGTCTGGTCAGACAAAATATACTGATCAGACAAGTTAGTCAAGGTTATGCAAAACATACTTACTGGCAAGACCCTCACCTGGGTTTCCATGTTGCCCTCCCTGAAAAAGGGCTGTTTTCATGACATCCTGGCTTTAGAGGAGACGGGTCGAGATGATCCCCGTAGTAGTGAATGACACGCAGATGAAGCCATGCATAGCACAGCCGCCTGGAAGACCCCAGTCCACCTTCATCAGCGCGCTTGGGATGTGAGGAAAGCTACTGCAATCCGCCATTTAACGTCCCTTTTCAGAGCGCAAAAAGAGTAACCTACTCATTGTGGACATTTACAAACAACAACAACAACAACAAGTGTGATGAAGTGTGATGTTACAGTGACAATGTTAAACACCTATGACCATGATCAAGTATGATTTTGTCAATGGGAAACGCGTTCCTCGTGTGAGTGTTCTTGACAAGTTACAACAATTCCGGTTTAAGGTGCATTTCCTCAAATTGTTCTGCATTGTTAACCGAAGTTAAGGACACGATCAGGCGTTGGTTAACAATTGCTGATGTCAGGACCTTGTCTTCCAGTGTCACTGCATTATCATAGGAAGTATTGATAGACCGGGGGGGGGGGGGGGGTGTGTACCTAATGACGGAACTACAGTTTTTTCAATCCACTCTCGAACTATGTGATCATTCCTCGCTGAATGACAGTCCCAGTCCCGATTGTCGCCAGATGTTGAAACAAACATGAGTTCCCCATTCTTCAACAGTCTAAGACGTATGATTCCTGCAAGGCCTAGTTTCAATCGCTGGCCTTTACTACTTGCTATAATTCTCGGAATAGTTTCCCCTATAGATTACCTTTCCTTTTTTTTAGTTTGGTGCGAATTTATCCATGTTTCTGTTTGTATGCTCAGTATCGTAATTTCCTTTCGGATTTATCTAATGGCACTTAAATATGTATTTCCAATAGCTACTAGGTGCAGCATTTTACCAAAAATATTTCTTCTGCCTTAATGAATACTGAATGTGAAGACAGTGCCTCTTACAGTTTCGCACAATTTTGCTTTTGGAGATGTCAATATCGTGTTGTTGTTTGTTTTTTTTTATTGTAAAATGTTAATTTTTCTTAGAGTTAATTCTTCTTTAGAATCCAATAGTATTAACACTGTTAGTTTAATTTCTTCTTTTGAAAGCTATCAACTATCGTTCTATGTTTCTCGGTCTCCGGTAGTTCTTGTAACAAGCATGTCATGTTCTAATGCCAGACGTGAGAATGACATACCGCTAAGACCACGATAATACATTTTTCTTTTCTCTGGGTTTGTAATACGACGATGATACGGACTCCCACGTTAAGTTCCACATGAGAAATATTTGGACAATTTCATTGCTATTTTTAGTGCATCGAATTTAACTGTCAACGCTTTTCGAATAAAATGTCACTATATATCTAAGTTAAACCTGTCCTTCAGAGAAAATATGAAAACGTTCCATTTAGATAAAAAAATGTCCTAAATTTGTGACTTATCTCGAAAGTTGCCATGCAAATGCAATTCGCTTTTTCGATTTTTGGTAAAACACGTCCGGTATTTAATTTCATGAATGATCTATCACGTACATCGTCACTGGTTAATCTAGAATGCTTAAAATACTATCAAGAGAAGACGCATAATATTTATATGCACAAAATAATCTAAAAATGCGTCTTATTTAATTTTTTATGTTTGAAAAAATGTGACATGACGTCGATCGTATAATAACAAAAAATATATTTTGTTAATCTATTTTTATCTCATAATTGCTGAGTTATATTATTTCAAGATCGGCACGTATTTCTGCTCAAATGACACAAAGATCCCCACCCAAATATGGACACTTTGAACAGTTCAATTTTCTAGCCATGAGCTTTAAATCGTTTCATACGCGTCACTAATTAAATTACGATAATTCAACTATCTTAGGAGACACAGTTGTACTTGCCGTTTATCCGCGGTTGGTTGAATTTCTTCAGTCAAACATTTAGAGAACTGGGAAGATATTACCTTGCATCAACACCGGATGAAGGCCGTCACAATGTTTTGTTTTAATTAAACTATGCGCAGTACATAACATGTGTATATGTACTTAATATTTACAATACGCATATAATGAAATAAAAATAATGTACAATGAAATATTAATAAAATAAAATGTAAAAGAGAATGGAAATAATGCAAAAGATAAAATGGAAAAATAAAAGGATAAAACGAAATAACATTAATATAAAATATGAATTTAAAAACAATAACAGCAACAACAATAAGCAGATAAACAAAAAGGGTCTGGGAGAACAAGAAGCTCACTAATATAAACAAGAAAAATTGTTTACTTGTGTCCTCAGAACCTTTCTTTACGGCAGTGCGACATGGTCTACCTACACGCACCAGGACAGGCGGCTAAACAGCTATCACATGAAGTGCCTGCGCAAAATCCTGGGTGCTGGGTGGCAAGACAAGATCACCAACGCAGAGGTGTTGGAGAGAACAGGCACCGTCACAATTTTGTCCATGCCTAGTCTCCGAAGCCTCCGATGGCTGATACACACTCGAAGGGTGGATGATGGCAGAATACAAAAATATCTTTTCTATGGAAAATTACAGTTGCGGAAATGGTTTTGGGGTCGGCCATTACTTCGGTACAAGGATGTATGCAAGCATTATATGAATGTTGCGGGCATTAATTTGGAAACCTGGAAACATGACGCCATGGATTGTGTTAGATAGATGGGCATGATTAAGCATTAAATGCAGACAAAGAAGATACTGATTGCGGATAGGCTAAGGGCTCAGCGTTTGAGAAGACGCGCCATACCATGCGATCCCCTCAAATTGTGCTGACTTTCCTTGCACACTATGGGAGACGATTATCTGCTCTGTTCGATCTTACGAGTCACATTCGTTTTCGTCATGGCCTGTAGCTACATTCCTTTTTATCTAAGCACAAATACTATCATCTAACAAGACGGAAAGAGTCAATCAAATTGAATAACAAAAATATAACATGAAATAACAAAAATATAACGTGAAATTAAAAAAATATCAAATATAAAATGGAGTAACAATAATATGACATATATTAAATTGGAACAGTTATTTGATGATTACATTAAGGCTTACTATTTATCTGAGATTTCTTGCAAGACTAATATGTTAAACTGACAATACGTCTAGTCCATTATATTACCATTGGCGACTTTTATTCAAAGATCCCATAATGAGAGCCTTTGATGCAAGGCACCCAAGATTGAACAGGACAGCAGATCCACGCAAGTGCCCAAACGTTTGGGGTCTTTATGTCTGCTATCCACTCATACTGTATCTAGTCACTCTGTACCTGCCAAAGCAAGAATTGAGAGACCGGAACACTGGTTGTCCTTGTGAGGAAGGTATCAGATAGCCACCTCGGAGTTAGCAGACGTTTTCTCACCTTTTCTTTGGATTACCTTACATATGTATTTACGTCTTATTACACAAATAATTTCGATAGAGTCGCTGTATTCGGCCAGATAATTAATTCCCTTTTATTTCTGACGATTAATAAGTTGAAGCCATGTGAGTTTCATGAATGCCATGTTTTTGATAAGTTGAAGCCATGTGAGTTTCATGAATGCCATGTTTTTGAAAAATTGTACCCTTGCGTAAGTAAAATAACAGATGTACTTTAAATGAGCCTAAGTCAGATACCAATCTACAACTGTGTTAACTGGAGCTGTCGGTAGTTGGAGTTGAACCCCGCACCTTTACCATGACAAGCGAGTGCTCTATCGTTGTGCTAATACGCAGATAGGGAAGGAAAAGATTGCGAAGAAGAGAACTGACCACCCCACCTCACATGCTAAGGCTTAGTATGCTGAAATCTCTAATACCTCATTCCTGACCAGCGTTTAGGTCTGCTGAAAGACTACCTTTCCTTTTTAAAATGACTAGAAATCATTCGTATAGTCATTATATCCTGCTTCCTTGAAAATGATATTGAATTATTCACATATATGTTTTTATGAAATCCAAAGGTTATTTCGTGATTGAATGTTCATAATAATTTTCTTCGTAACTATGAAACCCACACCTATTTCTTGCCTTGGCGTCGTTCGTTCTCAATCTCCCACTACCAAAAAGGACAGTAGCAGAATGTAGTCCAGAGAACGGAAAGCGGTGTGTCGTAGTTTAGAGTTTGACTGCGTTATTTGCACCTTTCGGTCCAACAAATCCGACATCACCAGGCATTTTTTTAGTACCGGGTTAACCTTCTCCTTAACCAGTCTGCTCTGTTGCAGCCTGTTATCCAGGATCACCGCGTGGAGGTGTAGAAGGGTCTTGGAAGCTCTGGTTCGCTGGCCCTGACGCCAGCAGTCGGCTATGGGTCGCTGACCACTGCAGCTCATGCACTGCTCAGTATCTTGATCCTCACCTATTACTTGATTGTTTAGTGATTATTTGAAGTCTTTATGTGACTGGTTAATCGTTTGGTAACAGTAAAGGTAGCCCCATGATATGTACTGTTAAGGTAGCCCCCAAAGCACGCCCTGTAAAGGTAGCGCCAAAACATGCACTGTAAAGGTAGCCCACATAGCAGGCACTGTTAGGGTAGCACTCATATCACGTACTGCTGTCAGAGATGGAAGTGTTCAAGATTTAGTCTCAATTTTTCAATGAAGTTGGATGTCCAAATTCTTTTATCGTGGCTTTTCTTCGTCTAACAATATTGAAATTATAGCACACTCGCTGTCTGACAGCAGTATACAAACAAGTAAACAAATTATATGCACTTTTTTTATACTGTAAAACATTATCTATTGTGTGTATATGTGTTTCTGACAATTCCGTTTATCTTTCTGTCCGAACTTCGAATTCTAATTTGCCAATGGGCTAGGGGAGATAAATGCTTATAAATGCAAGAACAACATTGCCTCCCATGACGTATAATATCGACAATATCTAGATTTCAGCCTAATGTACTATCAAGTTTTATTCTTAGATCACCATCTATGAATTACATTCTACCACATAATTGATTGACACTTAAAATAAAAACAGATTACAGTGGTTCAACAACTAATTCTTGAGAAAAATACTTGACTTGGAATGGTTCCACAAAGCAAGAAACTAAGATTTATGAGAGACGATGTCAACTACAGAAGAAACAGGAAGAGTTTACCTTTGTATCAGTCTGACAATGGGAGAGCCCAAAGTCAGTATCACTGTGCATTCTCTGTCGTGTAACCCCAAAAAAATAAAGGTAATGGATGTTTTAAGAATCCATGGAGAAGAAACCTAGAAGACAATATAAGTAAAACGGGAAAGATCTTCATACAAGTGGAATAATTGATAGAAGTAATTAGACCATACAATAAAAAGATGGGCTTTCTTCAGCTTTTCGTAAATGTGTTGTCGGGGAGGTACCCTAGAAGTAATTAATGTTTAGATCTTAGGGAATCTCTATCCACAATTGGACACAGAACCACTCGGTCTATGCCCCCAACTGACATACAGGACTACTCGGTCTTTCATCACAACTGACATACAGGACTACTCGGTCTTTCATCACAACTGACATACAGGACTACTCGGTCTCTGCCCCCAACTGACATACAGGACTACTCGGTCTTTCATCACAACTGACATACAGGACTACTCGGTCTCTGCGCCCAACTGACATACAGGACTACTCGGTCTTTCATCACAACTGACATACAGGACTACTCGGTCTCTGCCCCAAATTGACATACAGGACTACTCGGTCTTTTATCACAACTGACATACAGGACTACTCGGTCTCTGCCCCAAATTAACATACAGGACTACTCGGTCTTTCATCACAATTGACTTACAGGCCATGTCGGTATCTGCATGAAATTGAGATAGAAGAAGAACAGACAGGAGAAAAAGAGAGACCTCTGTGGATAGACTGAGAGGTCGTTCGAGAACCAGAGCAGAGCAGAGAACATTAACTGAACGAACAATCCGAGAACAGATATTAAACTTGTAATCCTACAAGAGATAATAAAATGAACAGTCCGAGAAGATAATATTAAACTTTGAATCCTACAATAAAAAGAACAGTCCGAGAACAGATATTAATATGTGAATCCTGCAAGAGGTAATGACAAAAAACAGTCCGAGAGCAGATATTAAACTTTGAATCCTACAAGAGATAAAAAAAAGAACATTTCGAGAGCAGATATTAAACTTTGAATCCTACAAGAGATAATAAAATGAACAGCCCGAGAGCAGATATTAAACTTTGAATCCTACAAGATATAATAAAATGAACAGCCCGAGAGCAGATATTAAACTTTGAATCCTACAAGATATAATAAAATGAACAGCCCGAGAGCAGATATTAAACTTTGAATCCTATAAGAGATAATAAAATGAACAACAAGGGAGCAGATATTAAATTTTGAATCCTACAAGAGATAATAAAATGCACAACCCGAGAGCAGATATTAAACTTTGAATCTTACTGGAAGATAATAAAAAGAACAATCCGAAAACAAATGTTAAACTTTGAATCCTACAAGATATAATTAAAAAGTCCAATCAGAGAGCAGATATTAAAAGAACAATCCGAGAGCCTAAAGTGAGAGCAGACTGCAGAATGTTCACTTTTGTAGAAGATACATCGGTACAGAGATCCTGCTTTATTATACTGGCGGTAAACCCACCTAGATTACGATTATAGTGTCAGTGAGTGACATATGTACGTGATGCACGAAATCTCAGATTTACATGTTATTAGAGAAGATAGAGAATTCCTTCTTCATCTATTATGTGTTAAGTTGACTTGTGTAGTGTCATTATTTATTTCAGGTATTAGTAAACTAAATAGCACGGATAATTGTATGAGATAGAGTGAAGCACATGAACGTATGGTGAACTTGATGTTTGAGATATAGTGTAAGAATGGAATACATGAATATATGGTGGTTGATGTTGGAAAACTAGTGTTTGAGTGGAATACATAAACGTATGGTGAACTTGATGTTAGAGAATTAGTGTTTGAGTGGAATACATAAGCGTATGTTCAACTTGATGTTTGAGCTGACGTTTCCTCTCTTGTGTCTCGTGTATTGTGTATATTATTGTATATCTGTGTTGTTGTAGTGTTTCTGTAATAGCATCATCTATCCATCAGGCACATGCTATTTCTTGGGGGTTGTTATCAGATCGTTTTGGGTTGTATGTGCCTATTGGTAGTTGATTAGATTGTTTTGTCATGTCTATCTTGTATTTGTTTTCCTTTTTTTCTTATCTATTCGCCCTATGGAGTAAAATCTGGCAAGATTGATACAGTGTCATAATGTTCCATTCTATTGCTGCTAGTTGATCCTGCTGAAAACATTTTTAACTTTCTCGACATTGTATTTCACAGGTTGTAATTTTCCTCTGCTAACCCTGAATAAGGATCAAGTCTGGCACTGATGTTGTAATGGTACATTAGAGATGTAGTTAATAGAAGATCACGATGCTGGCAATTTGATGATGGCACTATCGGAATACTTTTGGTAAATAACGATATTAGTTGTTGTTTTGCCTGATTATGTTTTAGAAATTGACCTTATGGAGCGATGATGACACAAAGTGACACGATTGTGCCCATATCTTGTCCGTCACATGTGTTGTTTAAATGACGTGATTCGATGCCAACAAGAGAGTTACGACAGTGACACTTGCACCAACTCGTACTCACGTAACTGCGTGTCTGTAATTATATTGTAAATGCCACTAAATACACAATTTATTGTAAAGGACTGCACTTTTTGCTCATGTCTCCATATATCTTTGGATGATCAATTAGTTTAGAAAATCTAAAAGAATAACGGTGCTTACTAAGTTCAAGATATGTGATGCAAAGCATCTTTCGTGTTAATTGTCCACTATGGAATTAGGCAAATAGCTCTGTTCACAACAATGCAGTCCTCCAGACTTTTCTGCTTTCTTTTCTGAAATTTATATATCTACGGTATCAACTATATCTTAACCTGTGTGCTCTGATCTTTATTGCAGCCATTATTGTCCATATTAAGTCTAAAAATGTATTTGTACAGTTCTGTAAAGATAAATATTGTAATAATAATAGCAGGATCCAATGTGTAGTCAGGATATAAATTAGGAACAGAATAAGCGTCACTAATATATGGCATGTTGCACTGTATGGAGCTGAAACATTGATTCTAGCAAAGAGGGATGAAAAAAGCTAGGAAGCATTTGAAAAGTGGTGCTACTGTAGAATGGAAAGAGTGAGTTGGACAGAAAGAAGATCCAAAAACAATGTACTCAATGATGTGGGCGCACAAAGACAAATATTGCATATGATACAAAAACGTCGGTTAAGTTGGCAAAATGAGAAATGAAAGTCTTCTACAGAAGATAATAGAAGACAAGATTCAAGGGAAGAGATGACCAGGGCGACCAAGACTAACCTATACATACAATGCATGCAGGGACATTAAAGTACGAATTTATGCTGAAATAAAGAGAACTGCAAAGTATAGAATTAAATGCAGAGACATGTTCAGACAACCTTATAACAAGTCTCAGGACTGATCAAACAGATGATAGGTTCAAGTGAAGAAACATACTCAGACAACTGTATAGCCAATCTCAGTACTGATCAACCAGATGATCATTTCAAATGGAGAGACAAACTCAGACAACCTTACAACCAATCTCAGGACTGATTAACCAGCTGGTGATGATATGTAGCCATATCTGACCGCATACGCTTGTAGAATCCGATCTAAACACCACAAATGTTACAGCACGTAGAGCACGTGTGGACCGCATCAGTAATTGAACTGTCTTACATTCTCTCGTTTAAGACGTCACGTTTTAATTTTGCTACTCCTCAATGATAATTCAGCGAGCGTTTGCCTGTCTCGAGCTCACTGAACAACAACTGCTTAGCTAGGCGTTTATCGGACATTCTTACAACATGCCCAGTCCATTCTGATTTGGTTTCTCTGAAGACTTCAGAGGGGGCTACCCTATTCTGCAAGCTGATTATGAGTAGCATGAGGAGACGCCTCATCTGTAAATGGCTGAGTCTCATGACATGTCTGCTATAGACAGTCTGCGTTTCCCAGGCGTGTTGTTAGCAACACGACACGCTAGAACTTGATCGTGGTGGCAACATTAATTCCTTGCCAGTACCACATATTCTCTCGTAGTCTTCCAAAAGCAGCACTTGCCTTGGCAACCTTGTTGTGTACCTTAGAGTTGAGGTTCGCTTTTTCTTCTGAGGACATTACGAAGGCAGGTAAATCTATCCAGTGCTTGTAGGTGTTGACCTTAAACAGTGGTGTTTGGTAGAGCTTGTGCCTGATAATAAATACTGTATTCATTTGGCGAGCTTCATAATTGGAGTTCTCTTCGCCTCTTCTCTAATAAATTGGACGTTTGTGTTACCATCTCCATGTAGTCCCAAAATCATTTTATAGTTTGTTACTAATAATACCCGCTTCAAATCAAGAGAGCATAAGTAATGATGATGAATGGCATGAATAGATAGCGCACTCCTCCCATTTTTTATGGGCTTTCATTTGCCGTCCTGACCCTGCTGGGGTTCATGCAATGAAAGAGCTGACATCATCAATTCAAAAGAGCTAAAAGATACGGAGAAATAGGTGGAGAACAAGAGGGGAATACTGAAATAAATCAATGACTAGTTGTCTGTTGAGGACAAAGCAATCGATAAACTTCCAGTCCTCGTTTTTAATAGTTCTTCTTCTTCTTCTCGTTAGCCATGTTTTTCTATATTATGTCTCAACGTGAAGCTCAGTTCTCTGGATAAAGGTTGCTGTAGTAGAGCGCTCTCCAAGACTTGTGAACAGCTTTGTGTGGAGATCTGTCTCCGGAGACCAGTGCTCAGTCACAGTTGACTAAGCATATAACGGTCTTGGAGGATATGTTCGGATATATGTGCTGCCTGCCCGCACATACACATTGGCGATGGAGCCAATTTTAGCCTGTGTAAGTAGTTATCCATGATCACTTGTTCCGCTAGATCAAGGCAGTGATAGTTATCTCTTGTTTGGTAGACTTTCATTATGCCTTGGATAAGAGTCTTATTTTCATTGGAAGGTGATTGTTTGTTCGTTTTGTTCTCGTGTTGCTCCCTCCTTTGTTACTGTCTCCTTTCCTGGTATGCCACAGTGATGAGATCCACTGTTGCACTACAGTTCACTTGGGTTTTAGTTCGCCCGAGGCTTTCTGACAGGTCTGCCTACCATTTGTCCTTCTAGTACTGTTTTCAGTAAGGTGTTAAGCCTTTTTCTGAGACCAAAATGTCTTAACTGTGGGACTCCTATTTCGTCGTTGATCACTTCCCTTTGCACTCTTAATTTCTCCGAGACGTCGTTGTTTCTTTTCTTTTCCTCCTAGGAGATGCACTCTATTATTCTATTTATCCACATTTATTTCTAAAGTACTCAAGTGTGCATTACAAGTGATCACCCTAACAATGAATGCGTGAGTGACTTGCTTGGATGTAAATATATGACTCATGTTGGTGGATATAAATACATGACTCATGTTGGTCGATGTCAATATTTGAATCATTTTGGTGGATGTCAATTTATGACTCATGTTGGTGGATGTAAATATATGAATCATGTTGGTGGATGTAAATATATAACTCATGGTGGTGCATGTAAATATATAACTCATGTTGGTGGATGACAATATATGACTCATGTTGGTGGATGTCAATATATGACTCATGTTGGTGGATGTCAATATATGACTCATGTTGGTGGATGTCAATATATGACTCATGTTGGCGGATGTAAGTATATGACTCTTGTTGGTGGATGTGAATGTATAACTCATGTTGGGGGATGTAAATATTTGACTCATGTTGGTGGATGTAAATATATGACTCATGTTGGTGCATGCAAATATATAACTCATGTTGGGGGATGTAAATATATGACTCATGTTGGTGGATGTAAATATATGACTCCTGTTGGTGGATGTAAATATATGACTCATGTTGGTGGATGTAAATATCTAACTCATGTTGGTGCATGTAAATATATAACTCATGTTGGTGGATGTAAATATATGACTCGTGTTGGTGGATGTAAATATATGACTCGTGTTGGTGGATGTAAATATATGACTCTTGTTGGTGGATGTAAATATATGACTCATGTTGGGGGATGTAAATATATGACTCATGTTGGTGGATGTAAATATATGACTCATGTTGTTGGATGTAAATATATAACTCATGTTGGTGGATGTAAAAATATGACTCATGTTGGTGGATGGAAATATATGACTCATGTTGGTGAAAACAGATTTAGCCATCCCTGATCCCTACCTATTACACATCTCCTACTTTCCGTTATTATATTTCCAAGCCTGTCGAAGACGAATGTGTCAGACAGAAAAGTGTAAATATCGCAAACAAGCTGTAAACTAGCGACACGGCGCATTGAGTTCTCAGAACTCCATCCTGCTACTTGCAAAGCTCTGTTCAGGGCTTGGTAGCGAGAGATTGAGAACGAACGAAGAAGAAGAAGAAGATATTGAAGTATTTTACCGCCTATGTTGGCATCTGTATAATACATTTCGAGTTTATTATTTATCGTGGTTGTCTGTATTACTGTTCAATCCTCACACCTGACGTATACTTTACTTGAATCACCCCCCCCCCCCCCGCCCCCCTCCCACCTTTTACTTGCTGTTCGCTTTCAGCCAGCATCACTGTGCCAGCACCATATCTGATATTATCTATCGATACTCCATATATACTGAGTCCTGGCATTTCCTTTACACGTCGGAAAGTGTTTCTGTGTCAATGTTAAACAGACCGCGCGACAGTGCGCCTGCTCCTTTATTTACATTTATTCATGGTGAGTAAAGCCTGACAGATCTTACAGTGACGTCCTGCTCCTAGTTTTGGCTGCTGAGTGCACTTGTGTCTTTCCCATTCACACCTATATAGTTAGTTTCTCGTACACTAATCTGAACCAAGAAATTATATTCATCAACATAATTTTCGCAGGCTTTTTAGAAAGATAGCAAGACAATGGCTCAACTTCCAACGCACCACATTCTGCAGATGTAAAACGGCAAGGCAAGATCTCACACCTTCAACATTCATGTTATTCCAGATATGGTGGTTATGAATAATAAACAATGGAACCTACGTAACACCAATGCAGAGATGCTTTGAGTTACTGGAAAGGGAACCGCAACGAAGAGCATTGTCAGCCTTTCTAAGAGAGGGAATTTTCAACACCTAATGACATGGTCAATACTGCGATGTTACAGTTGGACCGGCCAGGCATTACTCACGTCTGACAATAGATGGACACGAAAATTGACATTCTGATGGTCATACAACTATAAACGCCCACAGAGGAGATGGAGAGATGAGTTGACAAAAGCCATTGGTCTAACGTGGTACTCCAAGACAAAAGATATAATGATTTCAAAAAACTTGCTAACAAATAAACTCTGTCTAACTAAATACCAGGATTACAAATATGTGTGAAAAGCAACGGGAACTCACCACATTAACCTCTAAAGTACAGGTTTATAATCAGATCACAGAGAAATCTGTGTTCAAACATTGCAACATGGAATGTTAGAACAAAGAGAAACATTTGAAAGTTTAAAAACAAATTGAAGGAAGTGAACAGGTTGAATATAAACGTCTTTGGTTTGAATAAGACAAGAAGGAAAGAGGAACGGCAATCAATAGCAGAGCCATGAAAATCGTGTCATTCACTCAGAAAATGAAAAGGGACAAGTAGGAGTGACGTTCGTGCTGAACAAACACGCCGCAGCAGCGGTAACCAATGTCAAAATGTACGACCATGGAATAATTGCTTTAAGATTAGCTACATAAATTATAGAATTCTTATACAAGTTTACATGTCCAGGATGATGAAGAGGTAGAAGAGATATACAATCTTGTAGAAGAAATATTAAAAACAGCTAAAGTAACAAAGAGAATGTTACTATAATGGGAGACTAGAATGTTACCATTGGAAAGGTCCATGAAGAGGACAAAGTAGGAAAATATGGACCATGAAAAGAAAATGAAAGAGGACAACGATTAGTAATTTTGCAAGCAAGAAAAGTATATGATAACAAACACTTGGGCATCAAGTCCCTAATAGAAGACGGCTTACGTCTTAATAGATATAAATTAGAATACTTTCTGGTGAAAACACCATTATCGAAATCAAGGAAAGAAATCCATCGCCTACCCAGTAGAATCTGCTGATACCAACCACAACCCTACTTATGATTAAAGAAAATAACGAAAATACTTATAAAACCCAAATGGAACATCACTGCGTTGGACGAGTTAGAAATAACGGTTAAATTTTCATTATAGACAAAAAAAAGGCATCACAAAACAACAATACGCCTCCAAAGGTACAGAGAACTTAGGAAAATGTATACATATGGCAATAACAGCTGCAGCAAAAGAAATGAAAGGAAGTAGAACACAATAAACCGTGGGTGACAACAGAACAAATGAGAATGAAAGAAGAAAGAAGTTACTGGAAGATCATCAATAACAAGCAGGGAAGGAGCAGGTTTAGCAAAGTAAAAAATGAAATAGATGGGAAATGTAGAATAGCAGGAGAGAACTTGTGGAAGAAGAGCTGCGATCTAATTAAAGATTTAAAGGGTAGATGGAGGCCAGATCTGATACATAAGAAAATCAAACACGAATACAGAAAAAGTTCAACCAAGAACAATTCAGGACAAAAAACTGGCACTTTCTGGCAGACACAAAGAAGAAAATAGATGTAGAGAATAGGTAACATAATTGTATAACGATGAAAGCTACACCACCCAAGTTGATAACATTTTCAAGGAGGTTGATTTGGAAGAATAGAATCTGGAAAAAAATTAAAATAAATTTTACACACATCTTCACTCCATCCCGTTCAACAAAGCACTAGGGATAGATACTATACCCGTTGAACTCATCAAAGCAGCAGGTAAAAACCTACAATAATTACTTTTGAAAGATGTGAGAACAACATTTGCCAAAAAGGAATGTGGCCTACAGAACACACAACATCAGTAATCATTCCAATACCCAAAACAGTTTAATCCAATTGATGGTAGCCAATTTCGTTCGATAAGTCTAATATCCCATGCTTGAAAAATTAAAGTGAAGTTAAGAGAAGAATTGGTAACAAGATACTATCTGTGCTAAATGAAAACCAGATGGGGTTTCAATAGGATAGAGGCATTCGAGATACAGTGGGAACTCTGAGGTTTCTTTCATGTACAGAGAATGGTGGAGAAGAGTAAATGCTTCTTTTTTGCTTTATTGACTATGACAAGGATTTGGACATGGTGTCGTGCAACATACTTTTTTCTTATTTTATAACAGCTTAGTGTGGATAGAGTTATTATTAGAACAGCTAATGGTGGATATAGCTGTTATTAGAACATCTTAGGATGGATAGAGCTATTATTAGAACAGCTAAGGGTGGATAGAGCTATTATTAGAACAGCTAAGGGTGGATATAGCTATTATTAGAACAGCTAAGGGTGGATAGAGCTATTATTAGAACAGCTAAGGGTGGATAGAGCTATTATTAGAACAGCTAATGGTGGATATAGCTATTATTAGAACAGCCAATGGTGGATATAGCTATTAATAGAACATCTTAGGATGGATAGAGCTATTATTAGAACAGCTAAGGGTGGATAGAGATATTATTAAAATAATACTGAACTTGTATGAAAACCAAACAGCGAATATAGCACTCACAGAAGGATTAACAAACCCAGGCGGATATATATTATTTCTTAGCTTATTTAAACTGTATTAATTGGTGATGATGTAAGAAGTAACAAGAAATTGTGACATAGGGGTCAAGGTAAATAGAAAACGAATAAATGTGCTAAAGTTAGCGGGTGATCAAGCCATCATAGGAGGAACAGAGAAATAACACAAATTACTGAACTGGATCAACAACACAGCCTGCAGACATGTTAGTATGAGGATACGTGCTAGTAAAACAAGACAGACAGAAATAGCAAAACAAACTCAATGATTATCTATCAGCACCGAGGTACAGATTAGTGAACAATTCTAGAGGTCTTCATCTTTGGGATAAATTATTACAGAGGATACTCGCTGAGGTTGAAAAAAGAATTAGGATCGCATTAGCAAAAGAGGCATTCCGGGAGAATCAAAAACTTCGGACAACAAATAACATCAATATTGAGTTAACGGAAGTGAATAATCTCTACACATATCTGGACTGGCGCATTGTGCGGATATGAAACATGGACTCTAAACAAAAAGACTGAAAAAAACAGTTATAAACTTTTGAAATGTAGTGCTTTCGTAGAATCCAAAAAGTGAGCTGAGCAGAGAATGGTTCAGATGAATAAGTGTTTAACGATGACATAGACAATTAATGATAAGGATACAGAAAAGTATATTTTCTTGGTTTTAACATGAGACCGAGTCTGTAGATCGTCTTATTGAAAATGCTAAAAGGCAAAATCCATGGGGAAAGAAAAAGGGAACGTGCAAGAAACAATTACATCATACAGACTTGCAAGAACATTGGGATGCAGACTTGGCTAAAAAGAAGTGCTGGGAACAGAGGACAGAGGACATAATCAGAAGACTTCTACACTCGTCTCCGACTGACTAACAGAGACAGTAGCGTGACATGATCAGAAGACTTCTACACTCGTCTCCGACTGACTAACATGACAGTGACGTGATATGATCGGAAGACTTCAACACCTGTCTCTGGACTGACTAACAGAGACAGTGGCGTGACATGATCAGAAGACTTCTACACTTGTCTCCGACTGACTAACATGACAGTGACGCGAAATGATCACAAGACTTCTATACACGTCTCCGACTGACTAATATGACAGTTACGGGATATGATCAGACGACTTCAACACCTGTCTCCGGACTGACTAACATAGACAGTGGAGTGACATGATCGGAAGATGTTAGCACCCGTCTCCGGACTGACTAACAGAGGACAGTGGCGTGACATGATCAGGGGACTTCAGCACTTCTCCGGAATAATAGAGGACAGTGGCGTGATCATAAGACTTAAACACCAGTCTCCAGATCGACTAGCCTGATGTCGATGATGATGACGATGACGATTATGATGACATCTTCACTTCTGTTATCATCTGTTATTATGTTCTTAGGTTCTAAGTCGACCTGTACTTCTACAGGGACAGATCCCAGCTCTGGTATGAGTTGCATGTAACCGGGAGAAGGATTTCCTGCTTAGCGGGCTAGGCACGAGCAGCTTAATACTCCGCTGCGTGGGGACAATCGCTCACATTTAACACTATATGTAATCTTGATATCGTAAGTGGTTGTTAATTATCATATCTCTCCTAACTGGCTCTTTCACTGTCCATCTATCACTTCACTCTATTTCTCCCTTCCCTTGATGGCAATTGTCTCTGATCCCAAATAAGGAACGACTGAATGTATTTTCAATCAATCAATCAAAACATGTTCGGTTCTTTGTGGAAGCGTAGCTAATAACAAATAAGCGCCAATGCAACCCTTATTAACCTTTCTGTATCTACTGAAGTTTGTATGACTTAAGGTTCCTAGAGGAGGGTGTTGCCAGCCCCCATGCCCATCCTTGATGAGTCGCTATTAACGACATACCTGATAGGTCACAATATCGCTATTTTCATCTCCCCATTCAGAATTGAAAACTCCTGGGCTGTACTATCTTTGTTTCTTGAGTTCATCTGTAGATCGTTCATCACAAATGTAATAGCCGATATAATTAACTTTAACAACAAAATGTTTTAGACTGGAGGGGACATGCGCTTTTTTTTCTTTGCCGTGAGAGCAGCTATATTGCTTGCTGACTGGCTAAGCACAATAAACGATTAATGCCAAGTTCGCTTGCAGGCTGCTAAAAATAAGATGAAACGCATAACGAGCAGTAAGAATGGATGAACAAAGAGATAATATCCCTATGATCAAGTAAAAGAAAACGTCACGTGGTTCGCGACGATCTGAGAGTGTATTGTTTATTCTGCGTGCACTAAAAGATCTGACATGAATCCCTCCATACTGGTGTGTGACAGTTACCATAGTCTTTGTAGGGCTGCCCAACTTCTATATCGTCCCTCATAAGAAGTCAAGTCGTTGTAGGGGTGCCCAGCTTCTATTTCTGGTCGCATTGAGAAGACAAAGGGATTTTCGTGATCTAAACAAGGCAGTCTTCAGCAGACTATTTTTGACAATTGTGTTTACCGTGAAGATCCCAGGGTATTCACTTTGGCATCGGACGCTGGCGCATCATACCTGATGTGGATTAGTATGCACTGTCGATTTTGTCTGCACCGAGCATTCACAAAGATTTCAAACCTGAATACCAGCCAGCGGCGAGACTGTATTTGTGGTCTCACTCAAATAAGGCTAAAAACGGCATCACTACTGATTTGCTATTATGGTGATGGCTGAATCACAACTCTTGGTGCACATATTTCTATGCTGTACCGACTAACCTAGTTTTTTCGGTTAGTGATTAGCTTGCAAAGATGTCGATGCTGCCATCGTGCTTATTTGTTCATTTATTTATTTCTTAGTGTGCCAGGAAGTACACGAGAAGAGCCAGTTTTCTGTCATGTCGATGATCGCCGTTACTTATTTGCCAGTATTTCTATCAGTGTACATATCATCTACTAATAATATCTACTTAGCCCGAGTGGTCTGCCGGGATCTGTGCGTATGACAAGGACAAGAATAGTACCACTGCCTCACTGAGAGCATGTCGAAAGAGGCTACTAACTGTGTGGCATGACATAACATCCGCCATGGTTCGGTGGTGCGACTACATCAAGCTCATACCAGAGATAGGACCTGCACATGGGACTAAGAACTATGAACAACTAATTATATCCACTTGTCAGAAAGCGTTGATCATTCACTCTTGCTGGATTATCCAGGAATATGACTTTCTTTGCATTCACTCAATGTCAATCCCATTCTTTGTCTACTAGTTTTGCTGATCATGTATTTTACCCTCTCATTTATTATCTTTTGGTGACAACCCGTCTCTCTGAATGAATGTGACTATACCTGCTAGACACAACGGACCAATTTAGACTGGGCACAACAGCCAAACTTAACCCTAAGTCCAGCCAGCTTTTAGTCCAGCTTATCTCATTGCTTACTGCTACTTATCTTGTGTAATCAACACGTCACCTCTACCCCTACAACACGCACTGACAAACCAAATAGTAAGGCACGTCTTACTTGAGGTTCCATCTTGTGACAAACATTGACAGCGTGTTGCAGTTGTTTGCTATGGAGGTCATCCCTCCTCCCTCCAATGATTACTGGGCTTACAAAATTGAAGACATTTCTCACCTCTCAACAGGTGCGTTGGTCTAGCACATAATTATACATTATATAGAAAGAAATAAGCCGGCTGATGTGACATGTTACGTGCATTCTGGGTACGCCAAGTACGAATTGGGGCGGGGGGGGGGGTGTTCAAATCAAACCAGAACTTTGCATTCGTCCTACCTGAATACGTTATTACGTGCTGGAACTACTTTCATTAGTTCGGGGTACTTTTGTCCTATTAATGCTAGGTGGGCCACTTGCCATGGACCAGTCACGTCAAAGATAAATAAAAATGGCGTTCAACACTGTTAGTGCTTGCATGGAAATGTGTGTTGTGGTAAAGTTTCTTGCGAAACAATGCGTGATACCTGCGATAATTTATTATTCTTTAATATTTGCATTTTCGGAAGGTTAGTGCTCGTTGAGTGTCAAGACATCATTCCGCTTTTGACCGGTAGAAAAGAGTTCAAGCCTGCTCGACCTCAAACGGTTCGCTGCACTGTGTGCAATCTGCAGCAACTCGGCTGGGAGATATTACCACACCCACCTTACAGCCCAGAGCTCGCCCGAAGCAATTTCTATCTGTTTAGAGCCGTAATTGAATTGATGTTAGGTCAGCATTTCAGCATGGTGATGAAGTGCAACAAGTTGTCCTGGATTGGTTCAGACATACTGACAAATCTTTCTACGCTAAAGCTTTTCATGTATTACTTAAACGCCGGTATAAGTGAAAAAACACTGCAGAAGATTAAATTGAAAAATAAACGGCATTTTGACTACTTAAAAAATTATTTTTCCTTATAAAAAGTCCTGGTTTGACTTTAAAGCCCCTCATATATATTGCTCATTGGCGGGTTCTAACTACAAGTCACGTCATTGTTCATTAGAAGACGGCCTATTCGAGTTTTCGTATGTATCAGTTCTATCAAGTGTTTGACGACATATTCAAGTTCTCGTTTATACCAGTTCTGTCAAGTGTTTGAGGACCTATTCAAGTTCTTGTACAATCCAGTTCTGTCAAGTGTTTGAGGACCTATTCAAGTTCTCGTATGTACTAATTCTGACAAGTGTTTGAGGACATATTCGTTCTCGCATGTACCAAGTCTGTCAAGTGTTTGAGGACCCATTCAAGTTCTCGTATGTACCAATTCTGTCAAAATTTCTGAAATCATGCTTTCCTTATCTTTCTCGATTTCCTTTCCGTGTTCCCTCCCTCTGTATCTCCGTACTTCTTTCTTCTCCATCTTTCTCTTATTCCCTCTTCCTCACTCTCTTTGGCCCTCACTCCCTCTGTTTCGTCACCTTCCCTTCATTCTATCTCATCTCTCTATCTCTCTCCATTTTACTCTTTCTTTCTGTCGTCCTCGTTTTCTCTCATCCTTTTTCTATTTCTGTATTTTATGTGTTTTTCATTGTAACATTATCAAGACCATTTTATGTATGACATGTATTTCGTGCACCTCCTAAAACTGTCCACGTGGAGCGCATGCATATCATTGTGTCTCCAGTCAATGTGTGGTACTAACATCACAAAATCTACGATACTCGTGGATGCGATGCGGTGATCTTTCACCTGTTATGTACATTCCCAATGAAAACTACGCACGATGACTTCTGCATGATGACTTCTGTATGATGACTTCTGTAACGAACTAATCCTTAATTCGACATGACAGTCTAGAATTATAACAACAATACTACAGAATATGAGTGCTTTATGGGACTCATTTGGTCATGTTTGTAATGATAGTGCTTCTTCTAGCATGTCAATGCCTCTTGTGTCTCATGTCGCCTGTAACTGAGTTTTCTCTTCACATGAGCATTGTCCTTGATTTAAGGCACAAGACCAGATGAGGACTGTGTTTGAAGATCAGAGGATGCAGTGGCAATGAGTGTATACGCGCGACCTGCTCAAATGCTAACACAATATTTGAGAAACATTTAACCAGAACACTGGCAGCCTCATTAGACTGTGCCAACACTGTTTTGTGCGCTCTTTTATACCTGACAGATGTACATTCCTTCATTCCATCCAAACCTGATCCCAAGTAAGTAAGTGCATTGGTCAGTAGCACCTGTTATCATTAAGCGTAAACCCCTATAATTAAGCATCGTCTAACGCTAGAGTTTGTATCCTGTACATTGCGTTGTCTGCGGATTGTGTATTGGTTGAATGTTGCTATTATTATCAAATTAAGTGGGCCCCTTTCTATAGCCTATGCGCCCCCTTCTTGAACTATAAATAAAACACCAGAGGTATGACATTTGTTAATTTGTTTGCATACGGGAAGAAGGGTGGGGTGCTATGGCTGGCCACGAGTGTTTGCTTACTAGTCTACCTGTTAAGGAATGTCGTGGCTTCCCCTTTCTTGATAATTGTGTTTATATATTGCTTTTTATCTACAGTTTGGAGCAGCGGGTCCTAGCTGTCGATCTCACATTTCGTTCATAACTGACAAATGAAAACAGAAATGAAAAATAATACCGCTATTATGTTATTTATACAGATGTGTACCTTCAGGCAACTAGCGGATTAAACAATCGAGTACGATCAGACACTGCACAGTGTATTCTTAGATCAAGAGAAGGCATTCGATCGAGTGAATAGTTACCAACTGTGGACAACATTAGAACGTTAGAGAGCAAATAAATATTTAACCAGCTAATGTAAAAATGTAAAAATCGTTATCTTCTTCTTCTTCATAGTACGCAGTCAGACAGTAACCACTATTTTTTTCGAAAAAGGCAGTGGTCAACCTGAGGCTGTCGACACTGCCATAGAGCTTGTCTAGTGTTGCCACTGGTGCGGACTGCTCCACTTTTTGATCCTCGTATGTCGGGCAGTTTTGCAGCAAGTGCTCAGCGGTCATTTTCCCTGTACCACACGGGCATTCGTCGGTGCCACCTATCTTCAATTTGTTGAATAGGTGGTACCTCAGTCTATTGTGGCCAGTGCGAAGTCTGAAGACCACGACCTGCTCTCTTCTGTTCAACTGGTAATAGGCATCGTTTTTAGTGTAGCCAGTATGTTCGGTTTCCCATTTGGTCATGTATCTAGCTCTTATAAGCCGTTTTGACTCTTCGTATGTCATACTAGTATCTGGTTGTGGTAGTTTTGCACCTTCTTTTGCCAGTCTGTCTGCCTCCTCGTTGCCTTGGATGTTGCAGTGTGATGGAACCCACTGTACCACTACCCTTTTTGGTGCGGACTGCTGCCATAGTTGACAGAGTACTGCTCTTAAGTCATTAAGTTCAGTATTTTTCTGGCTTTTTAGCGCTGTGACTACGACCAGAGCATCTGTAAACAGGACTATGTGGCTTTCATTTTCATTGTGTGTCACCATTTCTTCCACTGCCGCCCTCAGTGCCTCTGCCTCCGCTCTGAAATTGCTTGTGTATTTTCCAGTAGCGAATGACAGTGTTATTTTTCTGCCATTTGGTAGGTTCGGAAATGCTTCTGCCCCTCCGTTCTGTGTTGTATTTGTTACGGAACCGTCGGTGTATGCATGGGTCCAGTCCATGCTTGGGTAGTTATGTAACTCAGGGTAGTATATTCTTTCTTTTTCAGACTGGCAGTTTTTGTTTCCAATACCTGGTATATTTTCTACCACCTCTGGAAATATATGCTGCCTCCAGGTAGGTTTTCGTACAGTATGGATGGGCTTTGGAGTTAGTGCGTTCATGGGGTTTTCGTGCATCTTTGCTTTGGCTATTTCTGCAAAGTTTCTTCGCTGTAGTTTCCCATTTCCGAAATTGTTTAGTCTCTGGTGCACTGGATGGTCAGTCAGTTTTCTGAGTTTCTCTGATTACAGTTGGGCTCTGCAGTCTCTTCTGTCGGTCATGGATTGCAGTTTTGTAATCTTTTCAAGTTCTACAATTGGCGTTGACTTCATGCCTCCTGTTATAACTCTCATGGCTTGGTTTTGGAGTTTGCTAATTTTATCGAAGTTCGCCTTTGCTGCTGTTGTCCATGCCGAAATGCCATACTCGAGAACTGGTCTCACTCTTCCAGTGTACAGTTTCTTTAGTATACTTTCGTCTGCTCCCCAGCTTGTGCCAGCAAGTTTCCTCATGATTGCCATTCTTTCTCTGGCTCTCATTCGGTTTCTCTCGATCTTACTTTTCCATGTCATGTGACGATCAAAAAGTGACTTCCAGGTAGTTTGGATTGTCGTTTGGCTGCAGGTATTTGCCGTTTAGACTTAATTTGGTGTTTTGGGGTTTGATTGATAGCGAGAATATTGTACATGTCGTTTTGTCCTCGTTTATTTTGACCAGCCATGAGTTCGTCTACTCTTCCAGCGATGTTAGGGCCTGCTGCATCCGATTTCTTGCTATGGTGAGATTCTTTTCAGAGGTCCACATAGCCAGATCGTCTGCAAACATTGAGCTATGGACTCTTCTTGGTATATTCTCTGTAATCTCATTTATATAAACCAGGAAGAGTGTGGGTGACAGTACTCCCCCTTGGGGTACTCCCTGCTCAAGTGTCACCTTTTTGCTCATCTGGCCTTGTACTTGAACTCTGGCCGTTCTGTTTTTGAGATAGTGGTTTATCCACTTGAACATTTTCCCACAAAGTTCACTTCTTCTTAACTTGACTCCAAGTCCCTCTTTCCAGACTTTGTCAAATGCCTTTTCCAGGTCCACCCAAACCGCTACTGTGTGTTTCTGTTCCTGGTAGGCATCTTCTATTTCCTGGGCTATGAGGATGACCTGATCTTCAGTGGATCTGTGCTGTCTAAAGCCTGCTTGCTGTGGAATTAGTATGCGTTTTTCTTCCAGATGCACATCAGTCTGGTGTTTATCATACGTTCCATCAGTTTGCCGACACAGCTCAGTAGGCTGATAGGCCTGTAACCATTTGGATCTGTTTTGTCATTTCCTTTCTTTGGTACTGGTACAAGTACTGCGTCTTTCCATGCCTGGGGTACAATACCCCTTTTCCAGCTTTGGTTCAGGACTGATAGCAGTTTCCTCTTTGCTGTTTGGCCCAGCCCCATCAGCATTTCGTTTGTTATCCCGTCTTTTCCGGGAGATTTCCTTTTCTTTAATGTTCTCATGGCCTCTTCCATTTCGTTCATTGTTAATTTTGCCAGCATATGCTCTTCTGGTGCCATATTGATGTTGTCGTTCCCCGTTTGCTCTTCATTAATGTATGTATGCCTATCTGCAGGGACATCTATGTGGTTCGCTCTTGCATAGTGTTCAACAAAGGCGTTTGCGGCTTTTTTTCCAGTGAGCAAGTTTTCGCCCTGCTTGATGGTAATTTGTTTGTTTGATGGAGTTTCGTCATTCATGGCTCTGACTAGCTTCCATAGTTTGTTCCCTTCTTTGTCTAAGTTGAGGATTTCTGTTTTGTTTTTCCAGCTTTCTCTTGCTGTTTGGTTTAGATTGAATTTGTATTTCGCCGTGGCGGCTTTGATGGCAATATTTGCCTCCATAGATTGTTCTCGCTCTGCCATGTTCCTAGCATTTGTGACTGCGTCTTTCGCTTTCTGCAACTCATCATTCCAATAGGGACTATAATTTTTCCTTGCCCCTCTTGGGATGGTTTCAGTGGCAGCTTGCATTATTGCTTTGCTTAGGCTTTCGACCATGGGCTTCATTTTGTTGTTCCGTGTTGATGTAAAAATCGTTATGTAAATAGCCAATTTACAGTCAGAACAAGCGCAGGATATTCCGAAAATATGCATATTAGATCCGGTGTACGGCAAAGTTGTGTACTATCTCCGTTACTGTTTATCACACACGATATCAGAAACAAAGAGGCGAACAGAAAGTTACAGATCAAATGGCAAGCACAGGATCTTGAACACAACACGGCCCCCAAATACTTGGGAGCAAAGTTGGACCCAACGCTGTCCTATGCCGCACGCTGCCAGGAGACCAAACAGAAAATACATTCGAGAAATAGTATCATATGAAAACTGACTAGCACAAAATGGGGAGCAAAGCCAGATGTCCTCAGAACATCAGCGCTAGCTCTGTGTTTCTCCATAGCTGAGTTCGCCGGACTAGTCTGGAAGAACCCTGCACATGTCAAACATATATATACAGCAATAAATGAGACATGCCGTACAGTTACTGAATGCCTAAAACTTACACGAACTAAAAAATATATCCCATAATCAGTATAGCGCCACCAAAGATACGAAGAACTGTCGCGTCAGAGATAGAAAGAAAGAAACAGGTAAATGATCCAAGATACTATGTTTGGACATCAGGTGCAGCACGTAAGACTAAAGTCAAGACAAAATGTCTTAGTCAACCCAGTCCTTACAGATTAGTTCAGGTAAAAAAAAAGGGGAAAGTTGGAAACAGCTGACACCGGTCTCCTTGATCGAGTTACGGGAGGAACCTGCGCCTGGACATCACCTGACCTACGCAACATGGAAGTCACTAAATAGACTTCGAACTGGTGTATCGCGATGCAGGAAAAACCTGAAAAAATGGGGATACAGGGATGGTGAAACATGCGAATAACCTGCTGAGTGCCAGTGACAGGACAATCCATGTGGCTGAATACTGGAAGAATGATGTATGACGTAGAGCCTAGGACACGGAAAGTAAGTAAGTACACGCGATATATTTATTTAGACGCAAAATATTTAAAAAATACAAACAAACAACATTAGTGAGGGAAACAATCTCAGTGATCACTTAAATTAACTTCTCTTTGCTGATGACCAAGCACTAATAGTAACCTCAGAAAAACAACAGCAGGAATATATCGACAATCGTAATGAGGTCTGTACGGATTACAGTATAAAAACCAACATAGAGAAGCCCGAAGTCAGGACGATGGCAAGAAAATAAATTCAAACAACAATATGCATACAAAACCAACAAATAAAACAGGTCAAACATTGTACGCAACTGGGTAACATAATCTCAGCAGATGACAAAGGCGACACAGAAATTCAAAACAGATGTAATAAAGCCAGTTAAATCATTTGGCAAATATGTCCGATATTACTATATAAGCACGTGACAATGGATACAAAAAGAATGTTATGCAACACAATATTCCTACTCACATTTTGCTGTCAGTATCAGAATTGGACATTAACAAATAAAGATAAACAGAAACAGAAATAAAGATAAACAACATCGTATCAACAGAGATGAAATGCCTGCGCAGAATGATTCGAGTAACAAGATTGGAAAGAATCAGAAATGAAAATATTAGCCGACAGATAGGTACAACACCAGTGCTAGACCTGATCAAGAGACAGCAAACCAAATAGTTCGGTCACATAACACGTTAAACACCAGATTAGTATCTCTCAGAAAGCAATGCTTTACATATACAATGGATACAAATCCAAAGGCCGACCACGCAAAAGATAGCAGAAATAACAGAAGCAGTAAAGTGCCCTATGTACGAAGCACAAGCTAGTGCCTGGTCAAGAAACCTCTTCATAACATGTCGCTGAAAGATACAAGCAGGACAAAACGATAAGAAAACGATTACCTTCAGAGGAAATGTCATACTGCATTTGACAAAGAATATGCGGGATGTTACAACACATATATTTACATTTCCAGTAGCGATATACTCTACATTTATTCACAATCATGTTATCAAAACGTGGGGACTCTGAGAAAGCAGTTAGATAGACTAGCCATGAAAGACAGTGAGACACTTATGTGTTATAGGTTGAACAAGTTGCAGACAAAATGACAGTACTAGCAAAAGATCTTAGCAAGAAGATGTAAAATATATCCGATTAAAGACCCATGTAAAAAAATATGAAATATAGGCAGAAACAAACAGCATGTTTGTCCTGGGTGAAACGTATCATCAGGAGAGTACCTAATCTTAAAGAGACATAAACAAACTAATTGTCCTGGGTGAAACGTACCAACAGGAGAGTACCTAATCTTGTAGTGACATAAACAAACAGCATAATTGTCCTTGCTTAAACGTACCAACAGGAGAGTACATAATCTTATAGAGACATAAACAAACTAATTGCCCTGGGTGAAACGTACCAATAGGAGAGTATCTAATCTTATAGAGACATAAACAAACTAATTGAACTGGGTGAAACGTACCAATAGGAGAGTACCTAATCTTATAGAGACATAAACAAACAGCATAATTGTCCTTGGTTAAACGTACCAACAGGAGAGTACATAATCTTATAGAGACATAAACAAACTAATTGTCCTGGATGAAACGTACCAACAGGAGAGTACCTAATCTTATAGAGACATAAACAAACAGCATAATTGTCCTTGGTTAAACGTACCAATAGGAGAGTATCTAATCTTATAGAGACATAAACAAACTAATTGTCCTGGGTGAAACGTACCAATAGGAGAGTACCTAATATTATAGAGACATCATCATCATGTAGCATGTCCTTTGTAGAACGTCGCTCCCATCACAGTCTGTCTGAAAGAAACTCGTTCTCTTGCCAAAACTCCGGCCTCCGCCACAGTCATACAAAGGCATTCCTGGATATCTTGGTGCCATCGTCTTCTTGGTCCATCTCTTCCTCTTTTCCCTGGCACCATACCTTCCATCACCTTTCTCTCAAGGCCGTTGTGTCTCTTGATGTGACCAAAGTGACCGCATATATGTTGTACAGAAAATGTGAGAGGATACATCCCTGTCGGACTCCCTTTTGTACTGCAAACCAATATAGAGACATAAACAAACTAATTGTCCTGGGTGAAACGTACCAACAGGAGAGTACCTAATCTTATAGAGACATAAACAAACTAATTGTCTTGGGTTGAACGTACCAACAGGAAAGTACCTAATCTTACAGAGACAGTAACAAACAACATGATTGTCTTGGGTGAAACGTGACAACGTAAGAGTACCTAATAGTATAGTATCACTTACATTGTGGTAGGCACATTGTGGTAGGCACATCTACGAGTAAAGAATATGACGTAGATGACGAACTAAATGAATTGAAGGCAGAGATGAGTTCGTCGTGCAGGGAATACATATGAGATTAAACAAAAGTATATCAATATATGCCATGACCTATTTTTCAGGAGGAAAGAATTGGTCCACTAGAACGTCAATGCAAGTCGTCAAAGACGACAAAAAAACGGTGTGGATATTTATGGTTAAACTCAGCCCTAACACAGTATGCTACAATAACCATCATTGCAAGAACGTATCCGAGTATATGAGTCGGTTCAGCTCTTCGAGTAAGAGATCAACAGCAGCATTGGCCATGTTTCTATTTATGGAAAGGAAAGTAAGATCATGATAGATAATATCATTTTTTAGCTCCTAAAACAAAAACAATTTTCAAGTGAGATTTAAACCAGTTTTTCTTTCTTGGCTGAAAAACAGTGAGAACATCAACAAAGATAATGGGAATAAACAAGTCATTGCACAAAAGATAACAATTAAAAGAAAATAACAGTATCATAAGTGGGGACATGAAAGAATGAAACAAGAAAAGTTCATTGAAACTAAATAATGCATTAAAGCTTCTCGCTTGCATCAGAAGACAGTCACTTTAGTAAAATATTCAATACGAAAATAAGGTTTTTTAACACTGTTCACGTATAGAGTGTGTAAGCTAAACCAAAAAAAAAACCAGAAAGTATAAATCAGAATCGGCCATGATTTATCAAGATAGAAAACATTAGATCTGTAGTATACTGACATCTCTATAGGAGTCTGGCAGACAAAAGCCATTGTCAGCACCAAAAGCTAAAACTCATATCTCTTTTATTTTGAAATGTGAATTTAAAAAATGTCAACTCTCAGCCCTGACTACGTCACTACTGCAGTCCAGGGAACAGGTGAAGTTAATTACGTAGATGTTTGATCTAATTGGCCGATTTAAAGAGTTGATGAAGATTTACTTTTCTAAGTATAGATGTAATTGTTTGAGCCGACAGGCCCCATAAAACATACCTGCACATGAAATCAAGGCCAGGAGTTCGGAAAGGGATACATGACTATTACCTGTGTCGCGACTCGCAAGACCCGCGAGTTGGCGACGCCTTTGCCAAGACGAGGCCCTGGGCGTAGGCTTGGTATAAAACGCGTTGTCTCTTTGACTGTTCGTCCCAGTAGTCGGGTGCAGGATACGACGATCATCGTGATTCCTCGTCGATATTGTCTTTTGTGTGGTTGCTAATGGTGAGTAGGTAGACTATATGTATATATATAAATATTCTTCTTGTTATTTATAATTCATTTAAAATCATTCTACTAAATAAATACAATTGCTAGCAAATGTAAACAAATCAATAAATCAACTCTATTTTCCATTTTTCATCATTCTTTAAATATGTTTATATGTGAAACACAATATGTTGCTCTAAAGGAACAAACAGTATCTGGAGAGACTGCCGATTTTGAACCTGGTTGTGATAATATATCTGTATTTTCGGCCTTGTGATGCGAACTGTATAATAATTTTCTTCGTGATTACTATAGAATTATATAATTGTCAACATGTTTCTTGCTGATATAGACGGTGTTATGTATAGTAGTGCTATAGTTGATGTTATTATAGTGCTTATATATTCGGTGATATTTAAGGTATAATGTAGCTCGCCATTTGTAAAGTAATGATAAAGTTTGTGATGTGATAGGATTTATATATTTGAGGATATGTACAGTGTTATGTATCTGATATATATAGTAGTGTTGCAGTTGATGATAGAGTTCGTGATGTATAGTCTTGACATATTTAGTGATGTATACGGTATAATGTAGCTGATGATTTGTTTAGTAATGAAATAGTTGGTAAAAGTAAAGATCCCGTTTGCTCGCCTGTGTAGCATAGCATACTGGGAATATGGTGTTAGGCCCCTACTGTTTTGACCAACGGCACACTAGGGGTCAGGATCAACCTAGCGGCCTTTACTTTCCTAGATTTTTTATTAAAACCAACTCTTTAAATCCTGCACGAGCTTGGGACGACCTAACCATATAGTTGGTACCGTATAGGTAATGTTTGGTAGACCAGAAGGACAACTTTCATAGGAGCGACAACTCTGACAACAACAAAACTACTGCTTTGCAGGTAGGTTGTATAGAGCCCATTGCTTAGAAGGCAGCCTGAAACAAATGCATGCTGAAGGCTAGTGCACTGGACAGGTTGTGACGCAATCTTCTCATAGAAACAACCACAGACATGATTTTTTTGGAGTCATTGACGTAGATGTTTGGTGGAGAATGAGAAATAATAAGATATAGTTGGGGATATATATATATATATAAATTAATAGCAGTGATATAGTAGTCGATATGAGTAGTAGTGATAAAGTTTTAGGTATGAATAATTAAGATGATGTTAATATATACAACTTTATTATAGCTATCAATATTTATCTTATTTATATAGTTTGCAAAACGACCTGTAATTCTAGCTGTCTATACGTTTGTCAAAGTGCTAATTTTACACAAATGCGTACAGCAGATCCAGATTCACTTAAATGACCAGGTACAGCTTATTTAGTAGAGCTGAGGATTGAAGTGGACAATTTAGAAACCTTTAGGTCCCTTTTGAATCGAGCTTGCGAGAATTTTTGCTTGTTTCAAATGGGATAAAACATATACCCATAATTCAAGCCTTTCGCATGTCCCTCACAGTACCAATTCTCGCCGTTTCTACATTGGCAACAGCACCAAAATGATAGAAACCAAAAACACTGAAAATATCACATCTTAAACGTCACTTAAGATTAAATAAAATGTAATCGATTTTTAAATTTCATAATTAGATTTGATATAAATACAGATTATTCTACATAGCAATATTTGTTCGTATTGTTTTTATTCGCTGAATTTTACATGACAGAGGGAATAAGAGTCATATGAGAATCTTATAATCGAGTTTTCGTTTTACATGACTGATAAGAATCAAGAATTCACTTTCATTTTAAACTTTTTAATGTAAATAAATGAATTTAACGGTTAAAAGTATAAATAAATGTTTTTATCAATAAAATATAGTCTCTTCTGAGTATTATTTAATTCAACATCTAAAATTAAAATAAAATGCAAAAGTTTGTTGAAAATACTTTTTATTGGGGAACATTACTTGAAAAAAAATCCACTTTCATTTTTAAAATGTTGTCACCCAAAGGTCTTTTTAAACTTTTGTAAAATAAAAATGATCAAAATATACTACAATTTGTTATTTACGTCCGCTATTAATGATGACTTATTGCTGGTATTGATAAAGTTGCTAATGTATGTGTAATATTGATACTGTGCTAAATTGCGTGCTTGATAATCCCATCTAGATGAGGGGACTATTTTTAAATTAAAAGAGATCTGATGAAACGACACGTCCTTGGCTTATTTCTCTGCTAATACGATTTGGTGTACTGATGTCATTAGGCACTCCCTCTGCAGTCATATGTTGTCAACATATATGTGGTATTATTCTGGGGACTTTAGCACTGCTGTTTAATTCGCTAAGCGGTGTTATCACATCCATCAGTTGGACTCTGCCTTTGTGTACTAAATGAAGCTTAGATACACATCTTTTTTTGCATCTCAGGCAAGTCTTTTTATAATTTATCTTAGTAATAGTAGCCCATTTGAGTGGTTATTTTGTTGAATGCCTCTCCGTGTCTCAAACCTGGGCATCTTTCTATCGAGAACAAGATATCACCCGTGCAGCAGTCCCTCCCACTAATACATATCTACATCATCCAGACGAACGATATTAGTCGTCACTGTCCAACATCAGCGGCGTTGCAGGAGTTACCAGAAAAACTATGAAATCGTCACAAGACTGTTTCCTCAGGGTTTTCTCAGGAAACCTTTCCCGTGAGCAGGATCACATCATGTTAGCAATGCTAACAGACCATCTATGTGTTGTCAGTAAGTTTCATCACGAAAGGATATTTCGATTATCTTTGAATCCATACTGGTCCCCTTACGAGGAAATACATAGACATTGTATTTTCTCTACTATTATTTCCAGTACCATAACATGCTGGTATTTATAGTACCACAACATGCTGGTATTTATCCAAAACGTGAGAAAAACCACTGGAGTGGTGATTGCCATGCCGGTCATTACAAGTGCACAATACTCCAAATTGTATCTTAGTACATTTTGCGTTATTTGTCCCTGTGTTCTTCACAAAGCCGTATTGTTCTTTTGACAATTCAGGCTCTATTTTGTATCGCGTTCGAAGCACGGAGATTATTATAATAATAGTGGAGACATGGCAGATCATAATAGCCCTTATTTGATGTTCTTCATTCGGTATCGCCCTGTGTTGCTTTGGTAGTGCTAGACACACGTGCCAATACATATAATGGGATGTGTCTTATATCAAGTAAAACACAAAGTGAAAAACAAATTATAAATGGGTACGGTCATATACCACGCCGAGACGAAAACATAAACAAAACCTAAGACGACCAATAGGCCTTCATCAGGGACATTGAATAACAATAATAATTAACTAACGATCCAAAAAAAGAGAGGTATACATAAATTAAGGGATGTCAATACATCGGGGTGAAAAAAAAGGGTTTACTTAACTGAGAAAAATATCACTACTTCCGAGACAGAAGCAGGAACCCAAATGACGGACAAAAGGGTCAGGAGGGTATAAGAAGTGGAAAAAGACCGAGTATGCTAGTGGCGGTCAGATACTGAAAGACCAAAACGTTATTTAAGTAGAGAGAAAGAAGAGAAAACGAATTTTTTTAAACAGATGGAGGCCGATTTGAGATGAGGATTCCAGAAAAAGTGTGGAAGATATGAATGCCATGTGGCTGAAGGCAGCCCATGTGGAAGCTCAGTTTGTTTTCAATGACGAATCCATGAAGATCGATCGTCAGAAACGCAAGAAACTAAGCCTGTGACACTAACATCTGCTTTGCCCCGGTGCGCAGGACCATTGAAGTCGTTGGCAATAGGGGATCACGAGTGGTTATAGATATCATTGAGGTGTTGGCGAAAACGTTCACGCAGTTCTAGACCAGTCTCCTCAATACTGCAACAAATCTCGTAGTAATATCTCTGATATAGGACACAAAATAATGTGTGAGTGGCTGGCATTTTGCTGTGGTTACTGTAGTATTTGGTACCACTGAATATTTTCATTTGACATGTGATGATGAATTGTTAGTGTCTTCTAAGAAGACGTTTGACAATATATGCCATGTCCCGTACACTTCATCAACGTATTCTCACCTTAAGAAGCAAGTTCTGCTAGCCGGTGCAATAATTACCATATAATTTGTTTAGCCATACATAAAGTGTAGACGGGCATAGGTGACAGGCGGAAGTAAATCATGCTTCGTATTATTCTAGTCATTAAACTCAAACTTGAAAATCTTCAACTTCAGCGGGTTTACTAAATGGTCTCTTCCTGCTGCATTTGACTAGATCTGCCTGGTTTTTTTTTAGCCGCACGCACACACACACACAGACACACACACTTATACAAAAACGCATGTATTCACACACACACACATATTAGCAAACACTCGCTAACACATATACCAGAACAAACTGCTCTTGTAACTCAGTCGAATAAAAAAATGGCGTACCACCAGCACAATTTTAACAGACACACCGACCTGGTTTGTACATGCAAAAATTCAAGTGAAAGGAAGGTCTAGTATGTGGGGATGTTTCTTACTTTTTCCTTGTGCACAAAGTCACCAGCAACCTACATTATGTCTTATTTACATATTCTGAAAGGGCAATGTGACTTTAGCTCTGACACGGTTCTCAGTTTCAATATCTTCCACAAAAATGTCAAATGTGTTCAATTTGCTTGAACTGGCCTGCATGTGGTTGTATTTCACATGTACATGGTTTTAGTCCGCCTGTAAATTGGGTTTATTCTGGTGTGCATTATTTCAATTCGCATGTACATTCTGTGGGAGAGACATGGGCCACTCAAGCCGAATAAATCTTACACCAATAATTACAATTCAATGATCTCATTCTTCATGTCACTTTTTGTCCCGCCAGGTTATGAAGAGGTATCTTGACCCGGATTATTGTATGTGCTTCGTACATGGAGAGTTTCACTGTTTCTGCTATTTCTGCTATTCATCTCATTGTCGGTATTTAAATAAATATTTATTTACTCTACTAAGCCGTAAGGAGAAAGAAAATAAAAAAAATCAGCAAGGTCGCATCATCATATAATCAGTTCTGACTGAAAGTTGCTACTAGTGCGACTATTTGCTCGACGATTTATCAAGTCATGTTTTGTGTTCAGCGTTTATTCATTAATTTAGTCCAAATGAAGACTTATAACTTGATCTATGGTCAGAGTTTAGTCATTTATTAAGTCCCAAATTTCTTGTCAAGTCGTGTTCTGTGTTCAGTATTTGTCATTTATTTAGTCCAACATGACGTGCCAAGAGTGTCAAGACCTGTTCTGTGTTCAGTGTTTGAATGGTTTTGAGCAAGGTGTTAGGCGATGCACATGGCTGTGGCGGGGGGGGGGGGGGGGGGGGGAGGGAAGCAGACTTGGTTTATCTGTCAGGCGGTATTTGCCTTCCCGCATTTTTGGTCGGGTGTTCCTGTATTTGACTCTAATGAGTGCAGTTAAAACACCCCGATATTTGGTGTTAGTCAGTCCTTTTTTTCATTATTTAGCCATTCCATTGCTTGTCATCTGTTGTTTTGAGTTGAATATTTAATCAATAATCTAATCATAATTGAATAAATCTGTCACTATAAAACTACATTTTCTAGTAGGAGCTAAAACAACAAAAAAGCTGGCAGTTTGGTTCATAGACAATAACAGTACATTTTGCTGATAAATATGATTTATGTTTACAGAACTCATGTTCTTATGGTAGATTCTACTGTGATGAACAGAACAATTTAGCATGAAGTCGGGTCCCTTATAACAATGAACACAACAATTTAGCATGAAGTCGGGTCCCTTATAACAATGAACACAACAATTTAGCATGAAGTCGGGTCCCTTATAACAATGAACACAACAATTGAGCATGAAGTCGGGTCCCTTATAACGATCAACACATTGTTTATGTTAGTGAGTGAGTTAGGCTTTGACCAATATTTTGCCTTGCAAGCAGGAATATCAGGCCCAAAGCGGAGAGGGCTCAAACATATCATGAGACAGCATGCGACCTGTATAAACAGACATGCCATTAACTGGAGCCCACGCGAAAAGAGCGAAACAGTCAAAGGACATAGAAAGTAGAAAGGTCACAGAATAACCCAGACAATTATACAATTGTTTAAGCATAAATCAGGAAGTCTGTCCAAAAATTAATATACGAGTAACATGGCAGCCCTTGCGTTTCTCTGTAAGCTAAACAATACCATGTCTAACAGTTAAGCTATGAAAGTTTGAGTCGCGTGTCTTGAAATCATTCGTCAAGACAACATTTCAAACTGAACAAGAACAGCCTTGCAGTTGATAGAATAAGCCGATGATTTCAAATGACATTAAACTGTTGGCATTTACTCTTCTTCTTCTTCTTCTTCATTCTCAAACTCCCACTACCAAGCCATAAAAAGGGCTTTGCAAGAAGCAGGATGATGTTCGGAGAACGAAATGCTTGGCTGCGATATTTGCACCTTTCGGTTCGACACATCCGATTTCAGCATGGCATTTGTGGGTACGGGTTAGCCTTCCCTTTCCATAGCCAGTCTTCACTGTTTCAGCCTTTTATTCAGGATGACCAGGTGGAAGTGGAGAAGAGTCTTGGCATCTCTAGGTGGCTGGCCCTGACGTTAGCAGTCAGCTTTGGGTTGCTGACCACTACAGTTCTTGCACTGCTAAGCATTTTGATTCCTCATTTACTCTCATTGCATGTGTTACAATGCACATGTAATCAATCATTTACTCTGAATGCCTACAACTTCTGTGTGTCTCTCCTAACGTATGTAGTACTTTAGGCTGCTAGTGTTAGACGTCATCGATTCCATTTTGGAGATTATCTTCTTGAGCTACAACCACAAGGGTCTGGACTCTCTTATTTCTTTTACTATTTATCCTCATGTAATCTATTTGTCTTCTTATTTAACCCTTCTCATCCGGGTTCCAATTAAGTACGTGCTTAATTGCTAGTTGTTTCCCTTATGGTAGGCCGCACCCATCTACTTTATTAGTTCTGTAATCTACATATGACCTGTTACCCTTCCCTGTTTTCATTAATCCATATGTGTTTGCAATAACATCTGACCAGCCTGGTACGAAATGTGCAGCGGAGGAATTGCTTAATATAGGTCGGCGGTTTGTTTGTGACACTCTCAGTTACATACCATCTTTATTAGCTATAGAGCATATGATAAATGATTATATGTCAAGATGAAATGCCATTGAAGTCACTGGAATTGAAATCACTGTGTAGATATGCCATGTCGTGTGAACCGATGTTGTCTAACATAATATCGCAATGTGACACGATATTAGAAGGTGGAAACCATGTACAGCGCCCAATTGTTCTCTCAATGCATATGTTATCATGTATGGAAACTTCTGCACACTAATAGAAATATGTAAAGAAGGGGAGAATCGATTCTTACTGTGAAACCACAACAGGCTAGGCATATAGGTGGACGGAACACGCTGAGAACACGTAGATCAAAATGGTAAAGAAGACATACAGGACATATTGTTTCGCCCCAACCAGTGACATCTATAGATTTGTTGATTCTAGTTTCGCACGCTAACTTCTGCAAAGAAACGGAAAGGAAGCGATGTGGCCATAACACATATATGTACAGGTCAACATTAACAGTTGTAACTTCAAATGTTTAGTACTCTCCTAGTGAAGACAGTCATGGGTGTATGAGATCGTTCTGCGGCAAGAGTCCACATTATATTGAAAGACTTGGCATATCACGTATTAACGTAAAGACACCAATCTGAACCATTCTAGAAGACTTCATTTTCCGCATCTAAAACAACGCGAGCATCCTAAGCTAAGTAATTCAAGTCAGCTCCATCTGGCACAGATGATCATTAAATGTCAAATATGTAGTTTGCGAGGTAGATGCATTCAAGCAGTTTACTGTTGGCCAGCGTTTAGGTCAAACTCGATTAAAACATAAGACACAAATGTGCGCATTTCAATGTGGATTCTATGAAAGCACGAAATCAGAAAGAAACTTTCAGTCCATCAGTTAAAAGTTAATTTCAAATACTCAACCTTTTGAAAGAGAATTTGAGCACAGACGACCACAGCAGCTTGCTAGCAAGAAAGGGAAATAAGTATGGCAACTTTTCTTGCAGAAATTGATCTTGCAAAAAAAATTAGGAGCAGCTATTTTAGCTCTTCCTTTTATAGTTCATTTTTTACTTTATATACTGTTAGATTTTATGTCTATTGTTTTGGACACACACAAACTTTGTTTTTAGTTAAATTTATTGTTGTAACTAACGAAGATAGTTTTAAACTACAAAGTAATTACTCAACCAAAGAAATATTATTATACAAATTTGGCAAATATAACTTTCTTCACGCGAAAACAAAACAATTTCAAGCGGTCTCAATGTTATGTACAGCTTCACTCTGAGAAACACTACTACAGAGAATTAACAAGACTTATAGACACTCACGATTTGAGCATGCATGTTATCTGGCTATAAAAAAAAAAAAAAATATGTGTCTAGTCAATTATCCTATTGCATATTATTA
This sequence comes from Ariolimax columbianus, assembly GCA_036924085.1. Taxonomy (NCBI): domain Eukaryota; kingdom Metazoa; phylum Mollusca; class Gastropoda; order Stylommatophora; family Arionidae; genus Ariolimax; species Ariolimax columbianus. The sequence goes on from JAVGWX010000002.1 coordinate 26,771,456, forward strand.
AAGAACAGAAAATGTCAATGATAGATCAGGCGGACAGCTACATTTCAGAGCCACTCTGAAATATCTCCTTCGTCACAAAAAAGACAAGAAAAACACGCATAAATATGAACATACGAATTCTCATCATTGAACTCTAAATCCTTTAGAATTGACAAATAGTACATGCCATAACTACATTTAAAAAATATATAAACAAAATCATGCCTCAGGGACGATTTAACCTTCCAATTTGACTTGGGGGTTGCTTGTGATAGCCTGACCAGGTATAGAATCATTTAGTGATGGCTAACTGTCACTTGCATGTCAATCTAAAAGTCCACGGAGATGAAAAGATTTAATACACACGATTGGCATTAAATGGAACGGACAACAGACCATTTGTTAAATGGAAATATCCTTTCTGGTGAAGGTATGCGTGGATTATACAAAAAAAGGCACTTTTTGGTAAAGGATGCATAAAGCAAGAGACATTTCCGTGCGGAAGGAAATATTTGGAGTGCTACAGAGAGAGAATCTCAAACATAAATTAGAATTCATAATTGAAATGTCAAATCGGCCATTCGGGGGCGGCGTGGCCTAGTGGTTAAGTGGCCCGGCTCACAATCTGAAGGTGCTGGGTTCGATCCCCATCACAGCACCGGCTGTTAATCCGGGGAAGCAAACCCTTACATAAAATGTGTGCTGAAGTCGGATACACTGGGCCGACAGGCGCAAAATAAAAACCACAGTGCAGCGCACACCGCCTTTGGGGATTAGATAAATAAGGCGAACGCCAAAAAAAAAAATCGACCTTTCTGACATGTTAGGAAATCAACACCGCTACAAAGGGAAATGAAATTATGCTCACGTTAAATAATGATATGAAGAAGTAGTTTCCAGCATCACAGATGGGAAACTGGTAGAACGTATCCAAAAAAAACTCTAGGTTTTCGTACTGTGCCTAAATATGTTGATGGCAGATATGACTAATGCTGAGAACATTCAGATGCGTTACTTGTTAAATGCTACCATTTAACTCACTTCCGCCCTGGTGGGCCGGGTATGCCCTGTGTCCAAAGCATTTGTAGGGCGCAAGACGGAATTGGTCAGAAGGACACGCACACACGCTCACACGCAAATGCATTTATTTATTTATACACATTCATACATACATATATTTGCATGGGTGTGTTAATATATATATTTATATATATATATATATATATATATATATATATATATATATATATATATATATATATATATATATATATGTATATATATATATATATATAAAAGTTGCCAGATAGATATCGACACCTGGGAATGTCTTGCGAAAAACAGATCTGACTGGAGAAGCGCAGTCAAATCGGGTGTAGCTGCCGGTGAAGATGACCGTGTTGTGAAAGCCCAGAACAGACGCGAGACGCGGAAATCCCGAGCAGCGGGAACACCATCCCCTTCTACAATCCTCGTGTGCCCGATATGTAGAAGTTGTTTTCGTGCTCGCATTGGCCTGTTCAGCCACATGCGCACCCACACCCAACAGGGAAATCTGTGACAAGGATGATGTCGGCGGTCCTCATTGACAACGATGGACAGCTATTATTATTATTATTATTATATATTAACTTGCTTTGTAAAGTCATAGTCTAATAGCAATTCTGAGAAGTGTTTATTTTGTTGCATTATCTGCAGATTGATTGTGACCTGCACGTAAAGACCTAAGAAAATGGGTCAACACACATCGCGACCTGCTGTAGTTGAGCATACCAGTCCCAGATCTCCTCTATCACAATTGCCCCCAAGCCATGCCTGGCCCCGATGGGCATCATCCCTTACTCAGGGACTTCCAGCTGAAGGAGAGAGGGGTTTGTTCAGAGGAGAGTTTATGCTGGTACAAGCTCCAATGGATGGTACAATGGGGAGAAGAGAAGAATCACACCCACGAAGCTCACATATCTTCAGGCATCAGTTTCGTGAGTGCCAACATACAGATTTCAATGACATAATTTTTTTTTTTTTTTTGGTCTTGTCTGTAATACATTTTGTTACGCCATCATTTAATTACAACTTTGCTGCTGTAATTTCTGTTTATCTGCACATTTTTAAAAGTAGATTAATACACTTGAATTATAAATAATGAATGTACAATCGTTCTATTAACTAAATAAGTAGCAAAATACATATAAACAACGTCAAAAGAGGTATTAAAAGGGTATTTGAAGTATTGAAATGGTTTTGGTCTGTTTCTAGAATTGGCCATCATCGCTACTAGGCTAGTAGTGACCTGAACTGAAAGAAGGTGGAAACAGAAAGATTCGCCAAGAGTTACTCACCGTATATTGATATCCAAATAGATGTGAGACAGGGATGTGTGCTGTCACCTTCTCTCTTTAACCTTTACACAGAGAAAATCGTCAAACAGATTGAAGGCGTGTCTGGTCTAAACATTAATGAAAGAATAAACACAAATCTTAGATAAGTTGATGCGACTATACAGAAGAATGTGTAGAATTTCGTGGAAAGATAAACAAATAAAAAGCGACGTCCTGGCGAGAGTAGCCATAGGTGATCATGTTCGTCTATCAAATGTGATAAAGACACTCTCTTTTATCTTATTGCGTCCGCTGAAATAGGTGACTTGCGCAGTAATGTAGATTAGAATGAAAAAGAAACCGTGTGTTTTGTCAACCTCACTCTCTGGTCTTGAGCTACCTTTGGCTAGTGGCAAGATTTTATCGAGACGACTGGAGATAGCACAGGATGCAGATTTTTCCTCAGGGTTTACTCCCAAAGCTTTTCCAATAACAAGTATCTCGCAAGGCGGCGAAGTTGGATGACATATATCGTGTGTCGTGCCTTTCCTATAACCGCAAGAGGTCGTATGGACATCACTCAGCGTGTGAATGATGTGTTGGGCATCTGTCACAGGTCGTGTTCTATTCCAGTATAGTCTTGTCTAAATGTCAGAGTTACACGAAAACCGACGCTGTCTGCAGCTAGGGCGAAAGGCGCCAATCTTGTGAAATTCAGTCGTGTGAACTTGACTTAGAAATTACGACACAGGTTTAAGCGTAGTGCTAATTCATATAGCCGATATTCAGGTCAGGATAATCGAGGGGAAGAGGATATAAACAACGAACGAATTAACCAGTCCAAATGACAAACAGCAACACGTTTCAGTGAACACAAGTGTAAGTCGTCGACTAGCGTGAATTTCAGGCAAATCCGTCGCCTGGCGGCATCCATTATGAACTAAAACAGCACAGCAATGTAGACCCGCAACCGATAAGGCGCCATCTTTGCGCCTCTTTCATAGACATTAACACTAGGGAAGTCAAATATTTTGTCCTATAAAAAGACATGATATTTTATTGAAAACAGTAATGGAGGGTTAGGGTTAAAGGTAGGGGGACAAGAGGCGGACAGCGATGTAAGTGGGAGAGCATTATCAAAACATGGACTAATATCAGTCTTGTAGAGTATATCATCAAGACAAAAAACAGGGGATATTGGAGGTTCATTGTAGCCAACCATCATTGCGGAGACAGCACTTAAATTAAATTGAAATAATTCGGGAAGGTACTCAATACATACACTCAGACCGGGAGTTGTAGAGAACATGATCACCGAAGCCAGGAGACAGGTCACTTGAAAGGTAAATGCCAATCAGTGTCGTTGTTAATTATATTATTTTACAATTGTGCTACACTGTTGTTTATGTTCTTAAATACTTCTTCTTTTTTGTTTGGTGTGCGTGTGTGTATGTTCTTTCTAACTGCAAGCTTACACTTGACTGCTTTAATAATTGCAGGTTCTCATACGATTGCCCTGCCTGGCAGAAATTCTTCAGAATCGTTCACACCGATGCAACATCCTGGTACTACCAGAATTGCGGGTCATTATCAGAATAGAAGGTAGGTATTTTCTACTCTCTCTGCGAAACTTATCTGATAATTAAACTTAATTCAAAGCACACTTATTTAAACTCACCATAACGCTCGCTTCATGGTGGACAATATTTAACTAGGGGATGATATAAGGAATGATGAAAATGTAAACTCAAATGATGGAATGGAAATAATAAAGAATGAATGCAAAATGTTCACAAAAATAATTAATGATTAACTAATTTTAATTATGAATGATGATGGGACAAGAGGACAAGAATGTAAACCTTCATATCGTCTGTTGCATCATCCTAAGACGAGCGATACGTAAATAAAACTGACAATTGATTATCGATCATTCCAGGTTTGTTGAAGATAAGTGTTCATTGTTTTTGAACGCCTTTAATACACATGCAGATACACACATACAGATACACACACACACACCCACACACACACACACACACACACACATACACACACACAAGGAGATCAATTATAATAATGTGGCTTGAAAAGAGAGGGAGAGAGAGAGAGTGAGAGAGAGAGAGAGAAAGAGTTGGGAGAGAGAGACAAAAATTACTTGTTTATATAGTCTGCCATGTCAACATAAAAAGTCTTTTTTGGATGGGGGCGGGGGTGGGACAGTAAACTAAGGGGGATAATGGCATATAATGATAAATGGAAAATTACCTACAAATCTAAATATAAGTTGGGTTTTTTTAGCAGATGGACGATAGAACTGTTTCAAATATCAAATGAATACGTTTACATAATTATGTTCATTAGTTCAGTATATACAGATATGCTTTATATGGTTCTACAGACAAACTGTGAAAAGCAAATTCCCAAAATGTAGACGAAACACAAGATTTATACAATTAGAATGCCAGCTCTAGCTCGGTTCTGTTTCTAAGAATCGACTTCACTGCACACAAGACATACCCATAAGTGCTCAGTTTTTCTCGGCAAATGGTGAAGTCTCAAGTCTACAAAGAACTAGTTATTCAGACGCTCCAATTTGATCTCTCTCTAATCAAACAGGGGGCGACTCTGGAGTTTGCTGAACCAATTCATAGTCATACAATGTTCATCTTCTAGCACACAGATAATTTGCTGTCATACAGAAAACGTTTCATGCCAAGGAGTATTTGCTTTCAGATCCCAAACTTCAGTCTGGCAAATTGGAAAGCAAACACAAAATCAGAAGGAAAGCTAATGACAACATATTTCTAAACAATTTAACAGAGTGAACTAAATGACCAGAAAAGTTTCAGAAACAATTGGGCTGCCAATACTGCTAGTAAATAAATGGAAATTCTAAAATGAATAAAGATGTTTTGTATAGGCGAAAACTAGATTTGCTGGAGATAGCAGCGGCCTGGATATTGAAGCATGTTTCTCAGTTATTTGTACGAGTTATTATCGTACCAAAGAAGACTACACGTGACCTGAGTGTTACTGCTACTGACAACCTAACTAAACAAGAGCAATGTGTCATCACTGTTCTGTTTGTGTAAACTTCGACACACATTTCAAAGAGTTCCAACAATTTTAATTTGAAAAATTGTACACTCTTTGACAAAAAGTATGTTCAAAGTTTGTAAAATGAAACGCTGAAGTTAATTTTGGACCATTTCAAAAAAATCGTACACAGGACGAATTGAAGAGTTGACAGGACAATATTACGAACAACGATTTGTGGTCAAATTTTTGGATACGGTAAAAAAATAACTGAAGACACAAAGTATTTTGCATCAACAAATCTATACATACGCAATTTCTTTAAAATATTGAGGATTATACTTGATCTGTAAGAATGTGAACATGTCAGATGTGTGTTGGTTTGTGTGGTAATGTGTTGATATAAATACATATATGCGTACATACACACACATGCGTACATACATACATACATAAATACATACATACACACACATGCGTACATACACACACATGCATACATACATGCATACATAAATACATAAATATACATACATACATACATACATATGTGTGTACGTACGTATGAACATAACATTCATACACACGCGTACATACATACATACTTGTATGCATGCATATATATATATATATATATATATATATATATATATATATATGCATAGACGTATACAAACGCACAGGTAAAGTAAATTGACAGTATTACAATTACCATTTTACCCATCCATGGCTAATGCCAGTTTCATAAAAGGAAGGAATGAGCGAGAGAAAAAAACATCTTTTGCTTCGACGAGGTCGAATACTAGAATTAACTTACGTTCGTTGCACATTATGTTGATGCTACTGTTTTATGTGACTGGCTTTGGCTAGCTGCACGTATGTTGCGGCTACCGTTTTCTGTGACTGACTTACTTGGCCTAGAAACCTTTGGCTTCCCTTGGAGCTAGGGCTGTAACGGCTCCTCTTCGTCTGCTCCTATGTTGGACCCTCTTCTTGACTTCCGCCAATAACAAGTTAAGATACACTGGCCTCGTCCTTTGCCAGATATTCTTTGGCGTCCTCCACTCGTTTCCATCCCTGTGTATTTCAATCCAGCACATGTATGGTTATATTACCAGGCTTCATTATGAGGGTGTGTCATGTCTACCTTCACTTTCTCTCCCCAATCTCCAGCTGTAGTGGTTGTTGTCGAGTTCTGTGCTACATATCTATGTTTGTTAGTATCTTAGACCATCGTACGCGAAGAATGTGACGGAGACATGTTGATATCAGTAGGCAGCCTTAATGTGACGCTCTCGGTTACATGTTATGATACTGAGCCATATAATAGAACCGATTTTACAATGGTGCTGAACATTCTCATTTTATTTGCCATTCAAAATACTGCTTAAATGTTGTTATTCGATGCAATTAGAGATGAACGCAGATCTGACTTTGTTAATCCACATTTGATCTTTGTTTGTTTCTCCATCTTTGATAATGTTATGAATACTTTACTAAACGGGTAAAATGTTGCACTTCATTAATCCATTAATCGTTATGGGGTTTTGTGTTTGCTATTTATTTTCAGCCTCTCTGTTTTATTTATATTGATTTGCAATTCTGTCTTTGTATTTTCAATATTACTATGTCTGTCTTTCTGTATATGCCTTGCTCCTTATGTGATAGTAAACATATATCATTTATAAAAACTAATGCCTTCTATTATATATCAATGACTGACTCTAGTTTGGATCGTAAAGTTATTTGTATATTTAGCCTTTAAAGTAAGACGTTTTCAAAGAAATCTGATATAATTCTGTTGAATGTATCTGGTATCCCTCGTCAGCATCTGTGTAAGTCAAGTTGTTTTTTAGCAATCTTATTATGTGGCTATCTTTTTAATTTTTTAAATGGCATCTGATTCTCAAACTACCTCTAAGAACTGGTTTAACATTTCGTGATTGATGAAATGTCTGATTTTACAGTTTCTAACGGAATTTCATCTTGTCACGAAGTTTTCCCATTCTTCATAATTTTGAGTGCTTGCATAATTACATGATTTATTGGCGAATGTATCTACAATGTGATGTCCCGTTTCCGGGTTATATTTCAGTCTGGAGTAATTGTAACTGAAGAGTTAATTTAGACTATTGGCGCTTATCTGGCTCGATTATGTCGCTTCACTTCAGATGATATGTCCTTGCCTGTCGTTCATTGGTGCGTAGAGGCCATGCTTTTTCCTTGAACATGTTCGTGTAATAATGTATAATGTCTTTAAGTACCTTGGCTTTACAGCTTTTTCAGCCGACATTACCATTTTATCTCTGTACTAGTTTTGGTACCCGGTTTAGCACGGGAAATAGCAAATGTCAGAGCAGAATTCTTGGAATGAAATTTTGTTCTCATTGCGTGATCATTTCCAGATTGTGGCATCAATGTAGCAAATTTCTTCCTCTCCAACTTCCTCTCACATTTAGCTTGAATTTATCCTTTGTATTTGATTAATGAGGTTATGTGTGTTCAACTTGGTGAATATTTGTTCCTGTTCAGTATTTGTAAGCTCTGTTTTATTGCCATTTTTCCCTAAGATCAGATGATGGTTTGATAACCGTCTGCTCCACTCGTTACCCTTATATCCTGTAAGCATCGACTTCATGTCCGATTTACTGCCAAATTGTAGATCTGATTTTTGGTTCCACCATCTGGTTAACGCCAGTGACCTAAGTACACTTCTGTGTGATAAGAATGTACATTCAATGTTTACCCCACACAAGTTATAGATCTCCACATTTTTGTTAAAGCTACCAATCTCCTTATTACTCCATTGATGATTATCAATTCAAAGATCACATCTATTTCAACATCTGTGTTTCTCTCATAATTACAGTATGTTGATGACTCGTCTTGGTACGTTGTCTAGTGTTATTTGGAGCATATCGTAAAAGTTTGATTTGGTGGCTTAGTCAACTATCAGCATTGTCTGTAGCCCAGAGCACTGCATAATTGTTATTTTGTTTTCCTTTTCAGTGGAATTTTAACTTTACTTTTCATATGGAGACTGTTCTCCTTTCTGTAAGGGTCTTCCTTGCATCGGTAGATATCCTGGAGGATACAGTATTTGTCTGCATGCTCTCCTTTTTCGTGTCCTGGATATATGACGTTGTACCATTTTTTTAGTAAGATGTTTTTTGCATATGAAAGACCCGAAGGTTCTAACATGTGGCTTTCAATTTCTTCAGCAACTTGGGCCGTCTTTCCCGTCTCCAAAGTGATTTTAATAATCCAGGTCCCTATCCTAGTTCATCATCAAAAAATGTGCTGAGAACCTGACTTTTATTGGCTGGATTTTTTTTCCAAAGGCTTGGATTGGTAATTGCAAATTAGCATCCGAACGTGGATATGCTCATTATGTCTGTTGTCGGCGGCATATCCATATTACATGTACCTGAGATGGAACCCCAGTCACTTAAATACGAGTATAATTATTTTTAAATAGAATGGCATCACAAAAACGCACGCTACGGCTGCTAGTGACGTAGTACTCGTGACTGTCACCGGGGCTGACCTCAATTCCCCCTTTCCCAATACTCTACTGTCTATTATTTCTGTAACTACTTCATTCACAATATTTGTAATCAGACACTACGCATGATAATTCTTCCAACCTTTAATCAGGTTTTTTTTTAAATGTGCAACAATTACAATGAAATATTTGAGCCACCCCGTTTAATAAGCCAAGTTCTAGCATGACATGTACTTCCGTATTTGCCACAACTAGGACGTAGTAGGCAGTTTGCCGTTACATTTTGAGTGAACAAATGTAGGCAAGTTGCTGCACGTGTTTGCTCAGTCGTGTGTGTACCTGCCTACTCGCTCGAGAGGATTGATTCAACGCGTGTCTTTGAAAATTGCTTCAGGTGTAATATTGACATGCGTCGTGATTTAGGCATACTCTGTTATGTTCAGTTTGTGTTTCCCTTCACTTGGAATGTGGCCACCCTCTATGACTACATGTAACTAAGAACATGAGATGACGTATTCAGGTCGCCTACTTTTTTTCCCAGGTAAAGGCAGATCGTAAGGATTGGGAAATGCGCATTTCTTTTAAAGTAGAAATCATGTACCCTCGCCGAACAAGATCAAAAAGACTAGCACTTGAAAAAGTAGACATTCTTAACAAAAAACAACCACCTGATATGTAGGAGAGGCCATTGTATATAAAGGGGGCGGGTTAAGACATCGAGACAAACGTCCTAATGAACCACCAAATGAGTTGTAGTATAAAGAATCTAATTGACTCCTGGTCAGAACCAAGTCTTCTACCACATTCTACCATATGACATATTTGGTGTGATGATATGTTGACATAGTTCTATGGCATGTCCTCTCGCGTCACCACGGACAAGCTGCACATCTTCCTTGTTGTGCTAATTCACTAGAGACTTCCGTGGTGGCTAATATGTTAACAATATTAAACACGTAACACAATGCCCAAGCTACAAGTAATACAGATGTATGACTATCAATTACTTGTTTACTATTTGACCCAGGAGTTTACCTAGTACAAATACGATATTAAAACAAATAGCTTGCACTGCAATAATCTATTCAAAGGTTCTACTTCTACATAATGTAATCACAATATTTATTTTCATGAATTCATGCAGGCTCCTTTGATTACTAAAATATTGTTTAACAATTACAAAATTAACCAATATCAGCAGACAGTACCACACATACCCATCAGAGTCGGCTGCTTAATTGCAATATCAGTTTCCTACAAAAATGAATGTCTTTTTGTCTACTCAAACTTTAGGATCTTTTAAATTGTAATCGCTGCAGAGAATAAACACGAACGGAGTTTCCAAACGGACAGAGTGATTTAAAGAGTTCTAGTACGAGCTGTGCCAGGTTTTAATTTGTCTAGAATTGAAATGTCCAGTTATATATTGTTCTATTCTCAGTTTTATGTGTTTCTTTGTCATTCTCCTTGTAAATGGGAGTTGAAAGTGCTTGTCATCTAGTTGTTTCAGCGAAATATGTGTCGCTGTTTTCTCTCTTAGCTCACGTGAGACATGGATTCTAATCCCTTCGCCTATAAACTGTAAGATATGTTTTGTTGGAACATATTTGTTTAATCCGTTGTATTTGTTTCATGAGATGTTACAAATGTATGTTTGACATGTTTTATAGTGTTCTTTTTTTAAACATACTGGTAACATTCCCTGTGGCTTTCTTGTTTTCCAGTGTGGTGAGAGATGTTGGTCCTGTTCATCTCACCCTCCCTCAGAGTCGGGGGTTCACGAAAAGCCTGAGACACCAGCTTGGACATATTACTGAAGAGGAGGAGGACGTGATTTCTGATGATGTCAAACTGCGCGAGAAAGTTGACAGGCGCCTGACACACATTCGCTCGAGCGCTCGCGCTGGTGTTGGGTCTGGATCAGTTCATAGAGAAGAGGAGGACGATGATGCTGCTGGCGATGATTACAGCGAAGATGATGATGCAGTATCTGCTTCTAGTGATGACCACATTGGTCGAGTCAAAGTAAATAGTTCTGCTTCCGCTGAGGAGGGTGTTCCGTATCATTATTTTGCTAACCATCTTGTCAAACCTTTCTTTGTGACATCTCAGAGGTATGGATCATTTCAGACAATGACAGCTCGCTACAGAGCACCATTTCCTTTGCCAAGACCAAATGTGAGAATCTCCAAGTCTCTTCCGCGCGCCCCAAAGCACATGGAACGTAGAACGCCCTCTAGAAAAGGGACAACCATTACCAATAGAAACGGTTTCACAACACTTGATAACGGCCACACATTTGAAGTTCCATATATGACACACGACTTCAATGATCGTACTGCAGATATCGTTTCATATTCACATTCCCCGAGGAACTGGCACGCCAAAACTCAAACATCTGATTACGACCCGTACAGTGATTACACTGAAGTATGTACATATCCGTCCCCTTCTAAGCTTTATGAAGATAGAAGACCGTCATCCCCGATACAAGATTATAGCTCCAGTGAATCTGGTATATCTGACGACTATAGGTTTGCTTCTAAGACAGTCAAGAAGCACTCATCCAGAAACAGTGAGGTCATAAAGACATCCAGTTCTGACGAGAGTAACCGTCTCTACAAACGGAGAAAAAGTTCCTCTGCTGATTCCGCTATGAAGGACGTTGACGTGCTTTCATCATTTAGCTCTGATAACGATTACGAGCACGGCGATGACGTATTTAACGCCCACGCAAGATCGAAAACACAAGGCAGCCCAAACTCTAGAGGAAACATTGTTAGAAAAGACACCAGACGAGTCAGCGATTCAAGCAGTAATTCTAGCGGGAGAAATAAAGGAGGTAATTTCATGAGAAGAAAACACGGCAAAGGAAAGAGGGGCAATTTAGAAGACAGAGGAACAGGTAACGAACTGACTCGAAAAAGTAATGACAGTCTTAATGAAGATAGTGTCGACAACAAAGACTTGAGGCGCCAGAAAAAGTCTATTCGTGCAATGAAAACACTACATTTGGAAAATACGTGGCCACATCTGAAATCTTGTTTGGCGAATGATGACTACAGAGAAATGGCAGTAGACACTCCTCTGCATAATGACTCGTTTTTGGGGGCCAGCGAAATGAGGAGGCGATCAATGCCATGCCGAGATGAGAGTTTGGATTCTGATTATGGGGAACTGAACAGAACGGGCAAATCCTCCAGATCAGCTAGTCATAAAAGTGTAGCCTTCGCTGATGAAACACTTGACACAAGTCTAGCGAACTCTAGCAGTAAAAATATGTCGAAATCACTTGCTGATATCATTAATACAAGTTTAACGGACGGAACATTTTCGACACTCAAAGTATTCAATCGTTTCAAGTCAGTACCTGCTGACCAGAGCCACGAGACATCCTCTAACAAGTCATCTAACCAAACTGTAGAACACAGAGATGAGAAAGATGAAAGCAAGGAAAATAATGCAGGCACTCTATCAATACTTTTAAAGCCATCACTTCCTACAAAATCTGAAAGATCTAACTCAACAGACAGCTTTTTATCCAGCTCCAACTGCACTGATAAAATCAAGAAGCTTCAGGACATTTTAATCAAGCAAGCACTGCCATTCGCCAAACCCGATGATTTGCTCCTTTCAGCACAGTCCAAAAAGTCGAACAAGGTTGAAGTACCTAAGAGCAACATTGATGAGCCACATAATTCAGCAGAACATGAAGACGATAGGTTAAATACGTACTCCCAAGTACCTGAAATGCCAGAGGTCAAACAACATATTTGGCATAGTAAATCAGAAGGCGATTTAGTCATTAACCGCAAACCGCTGCACGACCTACGAGCCAAACAAGCTGCTAATTCGGACATCCCAACAAATAAAATGCCACCTGCAACTGCCATATCGCTCAATCAATCGTCAGTGTATGAAAATCCTTTGCCGGCACCGCATCCACCTCCTCCACCACCTCCCCCTCCTCCTCCAGCACCACCACTACCAGACTTTTTCAAGAAAGGAGTTGCTTCACTGAAAACGAGTGATGTGGCCGCGGTCAGTTCGCAGTTGGACGAGAGCAAATCTAAAAATAACATTAGTATCATCAAGGTAAACAAAACTATCAACAGAAGGCAAAGCGTTAATGAAGACAGGCAAAAACCAGTGTTAAAATCTACTAAAACTAGGTAAAAGTCAAGACTAGAGCCACACAATTCATATCTACCAGACGCTTTCATTGTCATGGGCGGCGACAATGAATGGGATTCCACGGAATGTATTTACAAAACGAAAGTTTGAAGGAAAAAAGAAGTCTATGAGGGCATATCAAAATTAGTCAATATTGTCACACATTACTATGAAAATTAATATTATTGATGTTATGTTGATGTGAAAGTATAATTACTTCCATATTTTAGGTGAAGTAATATCTATGAATTATTATTTATATAGCTTGTCCCCATTATGTAATTACGACACCGATCGCAGAGACAAGTATGTCTCTGAGTACTGGAAACAAATATCACTGTCACCAGTATTTGAGCTTTTTGTCCAGGGAGAGCGAAATGGATACAGTATAGTACATGACTCACGTGTGTTCAATATTTTACTTCTCTCAATTATAACACAAATTATTCATCTACAAATTTCGTTCATCTCAATTATAACACAAATTATTCATCTACAAATTGTACTCCTCTCAATGATAACATAAATTATTCATCAACATATGTTACTTCTCTCAATGATAGCACGAATTATTCATCTACAAACTTTACTTCTCTCAATTACAACACAAATTATTCATCTACAAATTTTGTTCCTCATAACGTAACATAAGTTATTCATCTACAAATTGGACTCCTCTCAATGGAAACATGAATTATTCATCTACAAATGTTGCTTCTCTCAATAATAACATAAGTTATTCATCTACAAATGTTGTTTCTTTCAATGATAACACATTATTATTTATAGCAGGAACTATTCAAAAGAGAACTTTTTTACAGCAGGAACCATTCAATTAAAAATAAAAGTATAATAAAAAGTGAATTTATTTAATTTAAAAACACCGCAAAGTGTAATGTTTTCACGTGATAAACCATTCGAACATGGATTTCTTTTAAAGTGAAATCTTGTCAAACGAAGAGTTTTTACAAGAAAAACTGTTCAAAAGTTTTTACAAATATTATTTAAAAAAACATGAAACGAGAATTCAGTTAACAAAGAAAATATACAAAAGTGAATTTATTCACAAGAAAAACAATTCAAAAGTGAATGTTTTTACAATACAAAACATGCAATATGAATCTATTTACAAGAGATACCATGCAAAATTAACTTATTGACAAGATAAACAGTGCAAATATGAACTTATTTACAAGACAAATCATATAAAATGAATCTATTTGCAAGAAAAATCATGTTTTATGAATCTATTGACAAAGTAAACCATGTAAAGTTAACTTGTTTACAGAACAAATCATGTAAATGTGAGCTGATTTACAAAACAAATAATTCAAACGTGTTTATTTATAATAGAAACAATTTTTTAAAGCAAACTTATTTATAAGAGATACCACGCAGAGGTGAACTTATGTATACGAGAAACCACGCAGAGGTGAAATTATGTATAAGAGAAAGAACGCAGAGGTGAACTTATTTATAAAAGAAACAATATTTGTAAAAGCAAACATATGTATAAGTGAAATTATACAAAGTGACCTTATTTATAAGAGAAACTATACAAATTGACCCTATTTATAAGAGAAAATATACAAATGTGACCTTAATTATAAAAGAACCCAAAGATGACGTTATTTACAAGAGAAACTATACAGAAGTGACCTTATTTTTAAAAGAAACTTTACAAAAGTGATCTTATTTATTTATAAGCGAAACTATACAAAAGTGGCCTTATTTATGTTGTTTGCGAATGCCCACAATGAGTAAGTTACTCTTTTGTGCGCTCTGAAAAGGACGTTAAGTGGCGAGTTGCATTAGCTTTCCTCACATCCGAAGCGTGCTGATGAAGGTGGTCCATAGTCCTCCAGGGGGTTGTGCTATGCTTGACTTCATCTACGTGTCACTCCCTACTACGCGGATCACGTCGATCCCTCACCTGGTTAGTCAGGCTGCCATGAAAATAACCCGTTTCCAGGGAGTGCTACTAGGAAGCCGAGGTGAGGGTCTTGGTCAGTATGTTTTCCTGACCCTGAATAACATGTCTGGTCAGTATATTTTGCCTGACCAGACATTAGTCTTCCTCGCCACCTATTTAAAAGAAGACGCAAACAAAAAGTGACGTAATTTCTAAGCGAAACTATACAGAAGTGACGTTATTGTTAAGCGAAACTATACAAAAGTGACCATGTTTAAAAGAGAAACTTTACAAAAGTCACAGTGTTTATAAGAGAAACTTTACAAAAGTGACCGTGTTTATAAGAGAAACTTTACAAAAGTAACCTTGTTTATAAGATAAACTGTACATAAGTGACCGTTTTATTTTAGAACCCAACCACAAGTAACTTTATTTATAAGATAAACTGTACAAAAGTGACCGTTTTATTTTAGAACCCAACCCCAAGTAACCTTATTTATAAGATAAACTGTACAAAAGTGACCGTTTTATTTTAGAACCCAACCACAAGAAACCTTATTTATAAAATAAACTGTACAAAAGTGACCGTTTTATTTTAGAACCCAACCACAAGAAACCTTATTTATAAAATAAACTGTACAAAAGTGACCGTTTTATTTTAGAACCCAACCACAAGTAACTTTATTTATAAGATAAACTGTACAAAAGTACTTACTATCCGTGTCCAACTACTATACATAGTCTTCGCCCAACAACCAGCCACCGTCAGTGTTCTTTCATTTGCCCTCATCAGGTGTTTGATTTCTGGTGGTAAAAGGGTTTGCCAACTATGATCAGTTGTTTCCAGAGGATGTCAGACTGCTGGATAAATTTGTGTCTGTACAAAAGGGACCTTATTTGTAAGAGAGCCCATACAAAAGTGATCATTTCATTATTGAACACATAACAAAAGCGTACTTATTTATAAATTATAAACGACAACTTATTTATAAGAGAAACTAATCAAAAGTGAACTTATTTATAAGAGAACCCATTCAAACGCTTACTGTTTTAACACCTGTTTTACGCAGGAGCCGTCTGTCAGCAATCATCATAGCTCTTAATGTGATGTTAATTATTATTAGTGATATACCCATTGTGATATCGTTTACATTAGCTACTGCCTTTCACAATGCAAAGTGATTGTTTATTATTGTTGCTGTAGTGATATACTGCAATGGTTTTATTGTTTTAATAATTATTATTGTTTTAATTGTTATGTTAACCATTGTTAGTCCCATTGCCAAATATTTATTGTTATTGTGTTCGTACTGACACAAATGATAAGTCCTCTGCACTCTGGATGTACTAATGATATGTCTTTCTATGTTGTTATTTATATCTTTGCCAGGTTATTGTCTAAGTATCAACTACTTTGTTGTTTATTTTTTGTTGCCGGGACAACCCTTGCAAATGGTTTCCTTGCGTGGAGAGTGCATCGCATGTGCTTCTTCGAGAGTAGTTCAAATGGCACTTTATTGTAAGGTAGATAATTACCGCTAGTCACATTTTGTGAGATGGATTGTAGGACAGGATGGACTTATTCGTCTGTTCATCTAAGTCAGGTCCGGGAATCTTGATCGTACTGTGCTGTCACTTAGTACTATAAGGATTTGCATTGTGGCGTTACTTCTTCTTCTCCTTCTTCGTTTGCCTTTCAGACGTCAACTTTAATATATTTAAAGGAGCCTGTGGTTAGTACGAGATACTTATTCAGGATGGTGATGTGCGTTCTCTGTTCCTTGAATGTTGGAAAATATGAAGCAGATTTTCAACAAGTCATGTTATCAGTGTCGCAGACATGTTCATTGATACTTTCTACCTTTAGTTTGTTGACAAAATGTTATCTTAATCTGTTTTGGCCTGTACAGAGTCTATAGATTACTACCTGTTCATCTCTATTGAGCTGTTAATGTCCGTCCTTTGTTTACTGACATGGATGCTATTTCCCCAACTTCATCCATTAACTGCACCTAGTAAACATCATGACCTCTTCTTGAATTAGGCATATATCAGGTTGAGGTAGTTTCCGACTTTCCATTGACATTCTGTCAGCCCCTCCCTCCATTGCCAAGAATGTTGCAATGACACTGCCCACTCAAGCGCATCTCTCTTCAACTAGCGATACAGTTTATACAGTATTACTCTTAGTTCCTTTAGGTTTGTACTTTTGGGGGGATAGGGGAGTTCCCCAATGGCGCAACCACTGACAATGCATATGTGAAGAATACAATTTGCCTCTCTGTATTCTCATCACTCGTTAGAACTTTGCTGCAGTTTTCCAGACAACTCTGTTCTGAAGTTGCTTGGAAATTTCTCCGTTGTCACTTGCAGTTTTCTTTGTGCATGAGTTTTAAGGATCAGTTGTTTGCGAATGCCCACAATGAGTAGGTTAATCTTTTGTGCGCCCTGAAAAGGATGTTCAGTGGCGGGTTGCAGTAGCTTTCCTTACATCCCAAGCGTGCTGATGAAGGTGGACCGAGGTCCTCCAGGCGGCTGTGCTATGCTTGGCTTCATCTGCGTGTCCCTCACTACTACGGTGACTATGTCGATCCTCCACCTCATTAGCTAGACTGCCGTGAAAACAGTCCGTTTACTACAAGGAAGCCGAGGTGAGGGTCTTGTCCAGTATATTTTGCCTGACCAGACGTTTGTCTTCCTTCCCTAAGGATCAGTAAAATGTATCTACTTTCATTCTCCGATGTCGTTGGTCCATCTGTATATTCATGGGTCCAGTTGTTGCTTGTCTAGTGTTTCTGCTTGTCTAGTATTTCTCTATGTGTTTTACAGTTCTGGTTTTTCTTTCTGTTTCTAGTTGAATTATCTTTTTCTCATTGCCTGAAATGTTTCCGGCATCTGTTGATTCATAACATAGATTTTCTGTTTCACTAAAACAGCATTAATAATTCTTCCTTGCCCCTCTGGGGAATGAATGGGGTCATCTTCTGTTAGCAGAATAGCTTTTGTTTAGACTTTCAGCCATTGTTTCCATACTGCCGGTTCGTGTGTTGATGGTCTTCCAAAGCTTGTCCGTGAGTCTGTCAAACCTAGTCAGCTCGTGAGTCTGTCAAACCTAGTCAGCTCGTGAGTCTGTCAAACCTAGTCAGCTCGTTTGTAATTATAAAAGACAATGGTTTATGTACATAGGGAACATATTCCATATTTATTGATAAGTGTATCGGCAAGTGGATACATGTCTACCAAATTGATTAGGGTGTAAAAAGAGTAGTGGTGCAGTGGGTTCCATCTTACTGCAACATCCAAGGCAACGAGGAGGCAGACAGTCTGGCAAAAGAAGGTGCAAAACTACCACAACCTGATACTAGTATGACATACGAAGAGTCAAAACGGCTTATTAGAGCTAGATACATGACCAAATAGGAAACCGAACATACTGGCTACACCAAAAACGATGCCTATTACCAGCTGAACAGAAAGGAGCAGGTCGTGGTCTTAAGACTTCGCACTGGCCACAATAGACTCAGGTACCACCCATTCAACGAATGCCCGTGTGGTACCGGCAAAATGACCAGTGAGCATTTGCTGCAAAACTGCCCAACATACGAGGATCAGAGAGAGCAGATGTGGCAACACTAGACAAGCTCTATGGCAGTGTCGACAGCCTCAGGATGACGGCTGCTTTTTTCGAAAAAATAATGGTTACTGTCTGACTGCGTAGGAAGAAGAAGAAGATTATGGGTGTTCCCTGTAGCGAAGGCTAGATCTGGAGTAGAGGTTGTGTGATACCCTTTGAAGAAGAAACTTGGTTCATCACCCGGTTTATTTATGTCAATCTATTTATGTCGAAAATTATATATATTTCCCAGTGCATCACTTCATTTGCTCTATCTTTGGCTGGATATTCCTATTTTCTGAAGTAACGTTACTACTCAAAATGTGTGCTTGGTTTAAAAAACTGGGAAGTACCTATTGTTTGTTAACGACACTCTCACCTAGTACATGTTAGAGGCGCTCTCAGTCAAAATAGCAAGACAAAGTTTGAGATAGGTACGATGGTATTTGTAAATGCATTTGACAGGCTATTCGTAGTTTTGATGAATTCCGATAGGAAATTTGTAAGGAAAACAATGTCTGCGCCGTGGTCTTTCTTTTTCATGGTGGTTCTGTTTCAGCTCTGAAATTGTTTGAGAATGTTCCCAATGGCCATTGATATTTGGACATTCTGTCCATTGTTAAATTGTGAGTTATTACCTCGTATATATATATTATCATTCTGTTCAAATTTCATGTTTTATAATTTATGAATACATTTTTCGGTTTTCCTTTTTGGTGAGCTTTGTAAGACATGTATTAATCTAGCATAGATGTTTTAATTGTAAGATGCTAGTTATCACGTTAATCATTTTTGGTGATAACCTCATTTTGATGTTCTTGAAAGTTATTATAATTATCTTTGTTTCGTCATTATTATTGTCATGACAATTAATAATATAACCAGCATGACTGTTGTCTTGTAGTTGGTAACTGTCACTCATACTGTATTCTTTCTTTTTTTTGCTGATAGAAATGTGTTGTGACAGTTCAGACATGTACTTATTATATGATATGAATGTACTTGTATGCAGTTCATTTCACAAATCAGTTTTACAAATTTAGAATAAAAACATTTTAAGTGAATATTTATGGCATTCATGAGATTTGTGTGAATAACAAATTCACTAGATTTGCTGCATTAATGTGTTTCTCGTGCTTCGTATAGTGACTAGCAATTTCTGAATCAGCAACACTATTTATTATTGTGGATTTTTGGGAGAATATTGATTACTCTGAATCATTTTGTTCACCTGTAACTTAATATATATATTGTAATGAATTCTGATGTAATTATTTAATGTCATATCACTTTACTGATAAAACTATTGCTGATATGATGTTGTAGGATTATATTTTCCTGTTGTATTGCAAGAAATCGCTGATGAGTATTAAAGAATTCTGTCTTCCTGTTGGTCCGCAACAAATTTCTTTTGCGTATTCTAAAATTATATTTTCATTCTGTGTTGCAACAAATGGATAACACACTTGGTATACTTGGAATCCTGGAAGCAGACAGACTATGCCTGCTGCCATGTAGACAAAGGCTATTCGTAGTACTTTCTGTTTTTGCAATGTTAATTTCCTGCAGCTTATTAGTCCTGAGGGAAGGTATGTTGCATATTTGGCAGGAATTTCGAGGCTTCTTAGAATGTTGCTCAGACTGTGCCTAACAGCCTACTCTAATTGATTTTCATCTGCCAATGATTCTTTTTCTTGCACCGAGTGTACAGAGGGTCTCCAAGGTTTTACATGCACTGGGTGTACATTGTATCTCCATATTTTTATGTGCACTGAGTGTACACAGGATCTCCATACTTTTACGTGCACTGAGTGTACACAGGATCTCCATACTTTTACGTGCACTGAGTGTACACAGTATCTCCATACATTTACAGACATTGAGTGTATTTGGGACCACCATACTTTTACAGACATTGAGTGTACATAGGATCTCCATACTTTTATGTGCACTGAGTGTACACGGGATCTCCATACTTGTATGTGCATTGAGTGTACACGGGATCTCCATATTTTTCACCAATCTTATATATGACTAGACGCAGGTCTCACTTCTTTTATGGCCAGGGAATGTTTGAAACCTGTGGGATTCTTCTTCTTCTTCTTCTTCGTTCGATCTCAATCTCCCACTACCAAACACTGAAAGGGCTTAAGTCGCAGAATGTAGTCCAGAGAACGGATTGCGTTGTGTCATTGTTTACAGCTTGGCTGCGATATTTGCACCTTTCGGTCCAACACATCCGACTTCAGCAAGCATTTTTTGAGTACCGGGTTAGCATTCCCTCTTCGATCCCTTCTCCTTAGTCAGTCTGCCCTGCTGCAGCCTGTTATCCAGGATCACCGCGTGGAGGTGTAGAAGGGTCTTGGCAGCTATGGTTCGCTGGCCCTGATGCTAGCAGTCAGCTATGGGTCGCTGACCACTGCAGCTCTTGCGCTGCTCAGCATCTTGATCCCTGTGGGATTCGAAATCCAACCATTTTGTGCTTCCATGTTTTGAGAACCAAGTACCTTGACATCTTATCTATAGCAATCTCCCCACTGAAGAATATTATATAATTAGGTCATCCGACTATACCACAAGCAATTAACTGATGTGTGTAATAGGATTATACATATTTCTATAATGCAAGAAATGGATAACAAAGCTGGTGAATGTTATTGAATTTTATTTCTTAAACTTTCCACTACATGTAGTCTTTCTTACAAATAGCTGAAGATGTTTAAAGTAAGCATTACTTTACTTTCATAGTACAAACATTTTAGTCAATCTCCACAGATGCTGGATTATATTGCAGCCATATCAAGTGTACCGTTAATTGTTTCCTGTTCCAAAAAAAAGTACAATTTGTATTATTTGTGCTTTTTCTCATTGGTGTTTTTTTAATACTAATTGTGTTCTTTTAATACTTTGTAACTATAATGAACACATTGTTTTTCACTTTGATAATGCTTTTCTAATTATTTTGTATCAAACTTGAATAATCTTTCCTACAATTTTTATATCTTCCAAGACAATGACCGGATGTATTTCATAAACATGTATTGTAACTTATAGTTTTATCCCTTGTTTTTATTACATTCGATTTATTTTTGCTAGATTGGATGACGCACAAATTCTTTTTTTATTTTTCTTAATCTTTATACTAAGAATGCTGCATTTTCCTCATTTCCTGCATTTGTGTTTTATGTCTACATTGTGTCACTGTGTTTGGTGAATTAAACATCTACAGCTTGTATATAGTAGTTTTTTGTATTTAAAATAATGAATGTCTGACATTATCAGTGGTCTTGAGGTAAAGTATTCGCATCAGGTGCTGGAGGTCACAGGCTCAAATTATGGTGGTAAAGAAATGTTTTCCAATGGATCATCCAGTAAAAATTTCCCCTGATCTCTGAGTAGTGAGATCAGACACCCGTGTGCAGTGGCGCGCCTGTTAAAAATCCCTTGGCAGTTAAAAATCGAAAAGAGTAGGTTTAAACATAACGTTACATATGTTATAAGAAACTCAGGATAACTTCTGAACTATTATCAACATAAAGTCACATATCTTATCAGAAACTCAAGATAGCTTCTGAACTATTGTAAACATAAAGTCACATATGTTATCTCACACTCAAGACAATAGCAACAGTAAACCTGAATTAGCCACTGCTTTTCATTGTATACAATCGGCTGGTTTTGTCAATCACTGAATTCGGGCTGGGCATTCTCACACTGTCAAGATTATATGTTTTATTGTGGGACACATCCAAAATAAAGGATTGAGACTGTTCCTTAGGTATACTCGGGATATCCTCATTGTGAAGATGAGATGAATTTATACAATTCTGATATAAACTTACTCAAGTCAAAGTCTACATGCAGATAAGAGCCATCAACTGCAAGAACAATGCAGATATCATGAAACAGGAACAAATAAAAAGATGTCATGGATGGTACAGGCAGTGAGAACTACTGGTTAGGTGGCCGCAGTTGAGACTTATCCATAGGGTAAGAATGAATCTACACTGGAGATGAAGTACCACCAAGTGATAATCACCCTTGACAGGGAATACAAAGAGTGGTGCAACACTATAGTGAACTTCTAGGTAAAACAACTGATAAGTGGTAATGCTCTGGATAATGAAGTTGTCATTTATACCACTATATCAGTGATAGCTGACTGATGCACAGATAATTCTGTGAAAAAGTAATCCATATGTGCCACTGCTCTGTCCTGTGTGCACTACCTGGAGGCGGTGGTACAATTTGAGTGCTTGGATGATCAGATCCTATGTCAGAAGGTCTTGTGCTCCTTGTAAGTTCAACTAAGCCAAACAGGTCACCAAGGGAGAGGCCAGACTAAAAGTACAATCATCCCCTAAGTTTGGGGGTTGGGTTAGAGCTAATAACCCAAACTTGGAAAGAGAAACTCTGTTAGAGAAACTGTAACAGAAAATAAAAATACCAGTATTACTGGTAGGATTCTCAAGGTTCACACACAAATAAGGCATATGATGTGGTCTTATGAAAGCCAGTTAATGGAAGTAAGGTTGATGACAAATTTTAAGAAGATGAATGCAAAAACCACGATATAGTCCTGGAACATTAGAACCCTGTTAGAAACGGAGGCCCAAGTTGCTAAGGAAATGAAACAAAACAAGTCGTTTCCTGAGTCTTGCAGAAGTTAGACGAAATGGTGCAGGATCCACTAGATTAAGTACAGAACCATCACATATTCAGGACAAAATAGGAAAGTCTATGAGCACACAGAGGGTGCTGCATTCATTTCTTCAATAGGAGCAAGAAAGAGACATAGAAAGAGGACAATATCCTCCAGAATAATCTGCATATATTACTCAAAAGGGACAAAAATGACAATCATACAGCACCTAGAAACAAACAAACAATGCTGATGGAAATCCCAAACAGAAATTCCATATACTTTAAGGAACTCTGGACAAAACTCTAAGGAATGATATCAAGATAGTCAAGCTAAAATTTGAGCAGACAACAACAATTATTAACTGATTTTGAGCAAAAATGACAAAGGAAGGAGAAATGAAAATTGAGGAAACCTTTGTCAATTTCTGTGGCTTCAATGACCTGGTTATAGGAGGCACAATCTTCTCACATAAAAGTGTACATAAGCCAACCTGGTGTTCACCAGACAGGCACACAGAAAACCAAACTGACCATTTCACAATAAAATAGAAATGGAGATGCTGCTTACAGAATGTGAAGGTAAAGAGAGAAGTAAATGGAGGATAAGACCGACTCCCACCCACTCTTAGTGACTATGGCAATAAATCTGATACGTTTCAAAGGTAAAGCAGTTAAAACAAGTCACAAATGCAAAAACAAAACCACCCAAATCAAAACAAAGACTAAATTCAAACAGATTTGAAATCCTTGCAGATACCATTATATGGCATTGAGTTAAATGGCAAGGGCCCACAACTACTGGATTAATAACTAATCAACAAACCAAATCCATGGGAACCTCACAGACATAATCATAGACAACCACTTGAGGAAACAATTTGGAAAATGTGTGACAAGTTCTTGTAATGAGAAGTAAACAGCATAAGGAATGACTCACAGAAAGTACATGGAATCTGACAAGAAAGAAGGACTATGAAACAAAATATAAGTGCATGTGAAGGACAAGAAGAAAAAAAGACACGAAGAAAAGACAAGACTGTGCACATTATATTCTGAGTTAAAAAAGAAAGTTTAAAAGAGTACCAGGCTGGAAAAGGGAAAAGAAATAGATGAAATGGCTGGGCAGGCCAAATGACAAGCTGACCTAAAGATATAATTTAATAACTAGAATACTATCAAGGAAAAAAAACAGGACCACAACATGCCAGTGAAAGGCAAAGAAGGATAGCTCTTTTGCAGTGAAGAGAAACGGCAAAACAGGCGGAAAGAATGTTTTAAAGAAACACTAAACAGAGGTCCACCAACATCCCAGACTGATATAGAACCAGCAAAGGAACACATGATAAATTTTAATCCACTAAAAACAAGAGATCATACAAACACTCAAATCATTTTTTTTTTAAATTGGAAAGCTGCAGGACCAAATGGAATCCCTTCAGAAGCCACACAACCAGACATCTCAACCCCAACATAATGTTAGATCAACTCTTCAAGAAAGTTTGAGAAAAAGAGGCCATTTCCATAAAGTGGAAAGATGGACTACTAATCAAATTACTACAGAAGAGAAATCTGGATTCATGCAGTAACTGGTGAGGAGTAACACTCTTGGCACTGACTGGAAAAGTCTTGACCAGGATAATGCTGGATTGTTTGAAAGGTGCTGTAGATGGAAAACTGAGAGAAGAACAGGTCGAAAGATCTTGTACAGATCAAATAGCAACATTCAGAATTATCACAGAGAAATCTAGGGAGCATCAAACACCTCTTTATAAGAACTTTATCAATTGTCCAATGGCCTTTGATAGTACAGACCAAACAGAAAATATTGAAGTATTATGGAATACTAGATAAATTATATAATAATTCTATGAAGAGGACTAATGCAGAATCATCCACAAAGGCAAATTGTCAAACCCATTTACAGTTGAAACTGGGATCAGATAGGGATGCCTTTTAATCTCCAAAAATCTTTTTCATGGTCATGGACTGAGTGATATGGCAAACAACAGTGAGTAGAAAAACAAGGATACATTTGATAAGCAAGCTGGAAGACCTCGATTTTACAGATAATATATGTATGCCCTCCCATAAACAGCAGTACATACAGGGAAAGATAGACATACTTACATATGAAGCAGCAAAGATGAGATAAAAAGATTAGTGAGACTCAATAAAGATTTTCATTGGCTCTTTTTGTCTTGTCAAACGATAGTTATTGTGCTATTAGCAGAAAGCCTGGGCAGAAACATAGAGACCGTGTGTTGTCCATGCAGTATGGTCCCTCTCTCGGTCTGCCTTGTTTACTCCAAGGGAAAGGTGATACCAATACATTTGGAACAAGGCAAGCTGCAGAAGCTGTCAGATCAGCAGAGCAATGCTCGCTCTGTTCACTGTCGGGGCTTCACTCCTAGACCATCCGCCAACCAAGGCTAAGGGCATGGTCAGCATTGCCACAACACTCAGCTGAGGTTGTCCTTCCTTGCTCTAGGATAAGGCATTGTATCTATCCTCTTGCATGTACTCCTTCACACATCGTCGGTTGTCAGGTTTGGTAGACGCTGACAAACTTTCAGAGTTATCAGAAAACAGGATGTACAGCCATATCTGACAAATCTAGACAAGATACGCCAGTATCTCATCTGCAAGACTTCAGATGGTTTGAAGTCAGTTTTCCTTCTAGAGAAGCTGCCTTCCTAGGATTTCAAGCCTCATCTGCCCAAAACTACTGGTTTTAAGGCGCCAGTGACTCGCCTTCCGCCCCTTCTCCTGTTAGTCAAAACAGTTCTATCGCAGAAAGGCCAGGAGTTGGACTTTCTTGTGAGTCCCCAGAGAGTTAATGTACTAAGGTTGTTTGTTCTAGAGAACAGGAATATAGCAGTTAGAACATATTCACATTGGATATTTTAAGTCAAGAAATATTGGAAGGCCTGGCAAGAACAACAAAATCCGAAGAACATTTAATAATTAAGGCTTAGTTTTTGCAGTAAGATGCTTTCAGAGATATAAGAGCATGATGCTTTTCATTTATTTATAAATCGGTAAGAGTTGCCATGTGGTGTCTCAATCAGGTGTCCACTTTCAACTTAAATAATCCCCACCCTGCATGCTAAGTCCACCATGTACATACCCTTCCCTCACCCTCACTCCTGTAGACATTTTTTACAGGTATTACCTTGGAGCTTATCTGCTAGAGTTGAGGGGCAAGACATTGTCCAATGAAGCAAGTATATATGACAACAATTCCAGTATGAGAATGGAGATTGGGGCTGGGACTTCAGTTCTGGGGTGGCTATCTGAGCTTTCTTTGAATTACGGGCCTTATGGAGATAAATAAAAATTAAAAACTACCACCAAAATATACATTTTCAACTGCAACTTACATTCCATTTTATTATATTGCTCTGAAATATGGAGGACAACAAATGCACTTATGAAAAAGAGACAGACTATCATAGATAGTTGAAAATCCATTCTATTGCTTGGCTCTAAAATATGGGACAACAAAGGTAGATGAAAGAGATAGACTTTTGTAAATCCATTCTATTGGATGTCTCTAAAATATGGAAGACAACAAAGGCACATAAAAAATATACTAGACTTTCATAAATAATTGAAAATCCATTCTATTGTATGCCTATGAAATATGGAGGACAGAAGAGGCACATGAAAAAGATACAGACTTTTGTAAATGGTTCCCTGCGCATGATACAAGGGTGGAAAAGGTACTACAAAATCACCAATGTGGAGCTGTTGGAAAGAATGGGACAAATATCAGTGGAGAATGAAATACGGAATTCTGTTGATAGCATTACAAGACAATTTCTGTTCTGGAATCCACATGACAAGAGAAATAGCAGAAGGTGAGACACTCATTGAAGAGAGAGCTGCATGCCAATGTCAAGGCTACAGGAATGACCTGGACAGAACTAGCCTGATGGCTAATGATAGGAAGATGGTGGGTATTTATTGAGAACCTATACTTCACAGGGAGTGGCCAGGTTTTGATTGATGGATGCTAAACTCCCTAGTAACTGTTTTCATTTATGTTCTCTGTTGTCACAGTTAGTTTCCTCTTCTAAAATAAATGAAAAAGTTCATGGAAAAAGTTTTTTTTTCTGATTTGCGCATTGGCTTCCCTTAGGCCACCCATTTACCCTTTTTGGCTTGTATTTAATATTTTCATGTCAAGTCATTTTTCTATTAACTTTTTGTTCATGATTCACTTTTATATGATAGGACTGACCCTATTTAACATTGGAGCATTTCATTTCCACTGACAACAAATTGTTGCATATGATACTTTTTATTATTTCACATCAACACTCATCTGAGTGTTACAGAGACCCAAAAGGGAGCAAAGAATAGTAACACTGTTACCTGCTAGACATGCTGTAATAGGTGTGGCTGCCCTATCTTGTAGAAATGTTAAGCCACAAAAACTTCAACAGATATAGACAGCTGAAGATTTTAGGATGGCATGTACTTGTTGAAGACCTATACTCCACAGGGAGTCGAACAAGTATTGATTGATTGACATCAACATTCAATGTTAAATTAATTTTCTGACTAGTGCTTATTTTTATTTTTTTGCATTCGCCTTATTTCTCTATTTCCCAAGGCGGTGTGCGTTGCACTGTGGTTTTTTATTTTGAGCCTGTCGGCCCAGTGCATCCGACCGACTTCAGCATGCATTTTATGTAAGGGTCTGCTTCCTCAAGCATTTTCTAAGGATTTGCTTCCCTGGGGTAACGGCCGATGCTGTGATGGGGATCGAACACAGCACCTTCTGCCCACGCCATCCCCATTATTTTTATCATACCTAAAATTGCATTTTCCTTTTTCACTGCTACCTGAATTTGCTCACTCACCTTACCTGTATGATCTATTATAACCCCTAGGTCCCTTTCCTTTTCTATCCTTTTTAATATTGTTCTCTCCCAATCTGTAATTATGTTCAATATTGGATCTACCTATGTGGATGACTGTACATTTCTCTACATTAAACTCGGTTTGCCAACTTACAGACCATTCTCGAATTTTATCTAAATCCGACCTCAATATATCCACTTCTGCTTTAGATGAGACACTACTGCATAGTTTTGTGTCAACAGCAAATTTTGCAATCATGGATCCCATATCAATGTCAAAATCATTTATATATATCAAGAACAAAATTGGTCCCAAAACCGAGCCCTGTGGCACACCACTTTTCACCACTTAGTGTACTCCTTATTTATACCCACCCTCTGCCTTCTTTCTGTTAACCAATTTTCAATCAATTTGGCAACTTCCCCACCTATTCCATGTGATTTTAACTTTTTAAATAATCTTTGATGAGGCACTCTATCGAAGGCCTTTGCAAAATCTAGATAAATAACATCCATGCCTGCCCTTTATTCTATCATTTTAGTAACATCCTCCATGAATTCTAATAGATTTGTTAAGCATGATCTCCCTCTGGTAAACCCATGCTGACTATTTCTAATTAGATTAAATTTGTCTAAATGCATTACAATGTTTTCTTCGATTATTGACTCTAACAATTTACAGACTATGCTCGTTAAACTCACCGGTCTATAATTTGCTGTATCTGATTTTTTTTAATAAGGGGATCACTCCTGCATCTTTCCAATCCCGTGGAACAATTCCTTTTGCAAGTGATTGAGAACATAATATAGCCAGTGGTTTTGCTAGTTGATCTCTAATTTCAAACAGCAATTTTGGATACCATCTTGACCTGGACATTTATCCATTTTCAACCCCTTCAATTTGTTAAAAACCATTTCCTCTGTAATACAGATTGATCTTAATCCCGCTGTGTCCATGTCTCTTTGAAAGATATCTATAGGCTCTGGGATCTTGGAGCAGTCCTCTTTTGTGTAGACTGTGCCAAAGTACTGATTGAGTAGATTAGATGCCTCTGTATTTGCACTTAATATTTTTCCTGTACTGTCTATGAGACGGCCTACTAAGTCTTTCGTTCTTTGTTTATTTTTAACATAAGAGAAGAAGCTTTTACTATCAGTCTTGATCCTCTGAGCAAGTTTTTTTTCGAAAGTCTATTTTTGCTGTTTTATTCACTTTCTGAGCTATGTTCTGCTTGTCAAAATATTTTAAATGTTTCTTTTGATTTACCTGCCTCTATATATTTTTTCCATGCTTTATTTTTAGCTCTTCTACATCTAACTACAAATCTAGTTATCCACTTTTTACGCTTGGGATTTACCTCCCTACATGGAACACATTTCTCTTTTAGCTTTTCTAGAACTGTTTTAAAACTCTCCCACTCTTGTTCAACATCTGTTCCTCTGACAATATTTTTCCAGATTATGTGGCTCGCTGCCTCTTTCATCTTTTCAACATCTGACTTAGAGCAGTCGTATGTTCGCGTGTTTATGTTTTACAATAAACTTCCTCTGAACAATTGTCAGATTTTCCGATCCTTACATAACAAAGATTAGAATAATCCTCCTGTGATCAATTGTCAGCTTTTTGAATCCATAGATATGTTTTTTTTAGCCATTTGTTATTGTATTTACGACTGAAGCTTTCTCATTTTTTTGACAACATGGGTGAAAATAATGGATGCTTAAAAACAGCCATAATAAAATATAAATAAGACAGCTGGTCACAAGTTTACAGAGAAAGAAGTCACGATATATTATTGGAAAAAATAAAATAATATCACACATAAGAAATAATTACCAAATACTATTTCTGTCAATTCCAATTGATTTTTAATTTGTATATCCATGCCCCAACACTTTGGATTCAAAATTCTGTTCTAAGAAAATTATCAAACTGCTGGATTATTGACACAGCTTGAATGTGACACCTTTCACTTTCAGATACTTCTTCTACTTCGTATGTGTCAGACGTCAACCTGTATTTTTTCTAAAAAAGCAGCGGTTATCCTGAGTCTGTCGACACTGCCATAGAGCTTATCTAGTGTTTCCACTGGTGATGGCCACATGTGCTTTCTCTACTTTCAGATACAACTTTACAAGTGACAATAATAAATATATTTTATTGTGTGACATTATTACAACAAAAAAAAAATACAAAAAAAAATGGTGGGTTCCATGCAAAAATTGCCGTCATTCATGGACTAATCCGCAGCCTATGTGAGGTAGGGGGGCCAGTTACCTTCCTTGC
Source organism: Ariolimax columbianus (assembly GCA_036924085.1). Taxonomy (NCBI): domain Eukaryota; kingdom Metazoa; phylum Mollusca; class Gastropoda; order Stylommatophora; family Arionidae; genus Ariolimax; species Ariolimax columbianus. Next base: position 26,801,794 of record JAVGWX010000002.1, read on the forward strand.
TGTTTATACCTTTCCCAACTCATGTCATATTTTAAAAAATGACACTAGAAAAAGGCAATTAAAAATGGAAATGTTAGCTTTTTTAAAAGTTGACAGAAACAATGCGAGTTAGGAATTCAGAAGAAATAAAACCAAGTGGTTTGAAAATTGCCAATATGGCAACCCAGGCAACAATCAGTCACCAAAGCTGTCAAACTAAATCAAGTAAGTGTTAAAATACCTTGGAAACATGTTTACTAGTCTCAAATAAGAAACCAAGGCCATAAAAAGTGACCCAGTCCTGAAACCTCAAAAGATAATAGTGTCTTCAAAAGAACATTTGATAATTACAACATGAGGAAATAACATTATGGTATCGATGTCATGTCAAATCTGGACACTAAAAAAAATGCAATGCTCTTTACATAAAGATGTCTTAGAAATGCTGACAATAAGACATGAAATTACCTATGTGGAACAAGAAGATCAGGAACATTATAGTCTATCAATAGGGTGTATTAAGAAAAAGAATGTGGAGTTGGGTTGAAACACCTTATGTTGATGAACACAGTCAACATCAACATCCTAGCCATATAGCTTTACGCTGAAAGAGATCAGGAAGTGTCGTTACTAAAAACGACCTCTCACTCTGACTCTACAATGCTGACTGAATCCTTTTTACTATCTAAACTCCTTCTCGTGGACTCTCATTCTCTGACTGTCGCTTTCTGCCCATCCCGTATTTTGTGTCCCGACAGGCTTTATACTATCCCAGATCATGCGATGTTTTAGCAATATCCAACGCTTTGTCAACGGGAAGAAAAAAAATGACGTGACGATAGCTTCTAGAAAATTCTAGTTGGCCAACTCAGTATATTGCTTGTGGAGTCTATAGTCTGTTTCTGACATTTCCAATGATAGAATTAAACCTGTCTATAGTCTGTTTCTGACATTTCCAATGATAGGATTAAACCTGTCTCCATTTTCTTTCTTTTACTAATGTGGTTTGTCTATGGTTGACTGTTGAAATAAAAGATGTTTTGCTGCATTTTGAATGGTTAGTGGGATCAAGATGCTGAGCAGTGAATGAGCTGCAGTGGTCAGCAGCCCATAGCTGACTGCTAGCATCAGGGCCAGCGAACCATAGCTGCCAAGACCCTTCTACACCTCCACGCGGTGATCCTGGATAACAGGCTGCAGCATGGCAGACTGACTAAGGAGAAGGGATCGAAGAGGGAATGCTAACCCGGTACTCAAAAAATGCTTGAAGTCGGATGTGTTGGACGGAAAGGTGCAAATATCGCAGCCAAGCTGTAAACAATGACACAACGCATTCCGTTCTCTGGACTGCATTCTACGACTTAAGCCCTTTCAGTGTTTGGTAGTGGGAGATTGAGATCGAACGAAGAAGAAGAAGAAGAATCCCACAGGTTTCAAACATTCCCTGGCCATAAAAGAAGTGAGACCAGCGTCTAGTCCTATATAAGATTGGTGAAAAATATGGAGATCCCGTGTACACTCAATGCACATACAAGTATGAAGATCCCGTGTACACTCAATGCACGTAAAAGTATGGAGATCCTGTGTACACTCAATACACATAAAAGTATGGAGATCCTGTGTACACTCAGTGCTTAAACCTTTCAGGGTTTGGTAATGGGAGATTGAGAACGAACGAAGAAGAAGAAGAATGGTTAGCTATTATTTATGGTTTTAAGGGTTCAATTCCTTAAGTGACTACATCTGTCACAATGTCATACCTCACAAATGTCCAAGTACATGAATCACTTCTCACAATGTCATACCTTCAAAATATTAGCCATGCACATGAGTCAATTCTCACAACTTTGATGAGTTTAATAGTATGTCCGTTTTTAATCACTTATTTTTTTTTATTAGGTTCTTTGACAATATATTCTAAAATGTTATTATGTTCTTGGTAGGAACAAATCACATTTTTCATTTATTATGTTATTAACTATCACCAGTCACTGATGAAATCAAATATGCTATTGTAAGCATCTAAAATTTGAACTCATAGAAGAGGATAAATGAGAGAATTAAATATAAAAGTAAATATTTTATTTCTCTTCAAGCAACAGCTGTGTTAAAAGAGTATGTCTGTTACTACTACAATGCAATGCATGGTAACACATGCTGTTATCTCTGAAAAAAAAGAGGAAATTGTTCTGAATCTGATTGTGGTATTTGCCAAGCATTAAAATGTCTTTTTGTTAACATTAACAACAGATAATTCATAATACATTCAGATGTGGAGCCCTCAAGGACCTGCTAGGTTTTGAGGAAGAAGAAAGAAAAGAATACAGGGTATTCTATGGTATGCCTCACGGATCATTAAACTGGTCCTGATACAGTGGCTCTCAGAGTGATTTGAATCTGATAACCATGGTTTAGTGTCCACAAATGTACATATTATTCATCTAAAAAAACTGCCTTTGTCATCTGTATCTATTTCTGGTAACTTTTCCATTTGTTCTGGTATCCTACCCTTTAATTTCTTCATTGTACCATTTTAGTGAATAGATGAAAGTACAAATCCATGTTTGACTCTTTGTATACATAAACACTTACTGATTTCATTGTGAACTCTTGTAACTGCTGCTGTTTGTTGCCAGTATATGATGCTCTACAAGCCTTGTGTCAAAGATCTGATACTTGACACTGCCTCCAGTTCCATAGCTAAACAAGCAACATTCCAACATTGGTCTGTCCTCTATTTTAGAATTCTGAGGACAAAGACTCTCCAGATACTCCTGAACTTGATGGAAACATTTATCACTGGACAGAAGCTGTATGGGTTCAATGCCACAGAAAAACTCAACCTGCAGAGAATTCAAATACAAAATATACCTGAATATTTAATATCACATACAATTGTACTAAAGTTATGGACCAATCATTTAGCTTGCAAACTTTCACTACAAAGTGTGACTGCTGTTTACTCTTCCATGTTGAAAAATATATTTACTAAATTTAATCAAAAGGATTATAAACTCCCCCAAAATAGTCTGCAAACAACAGTCATCACATTATATTTGGCTCAAGAGTGCAATATAAACTCCCCCAAAATAGTCTGCAAACAGTCGTCACATTATATTTGGCTAAAGAGTGCAATATAAACTCCCCTAAAATAGTCTGCAAACAAGTCGTCACTTTATATTTGGCTAAAGAGTGCAATATAAACTACCCCAAAATAGTCTGCAAACAACAATCGTCATATTATATTTGGCTAAAGAGTGCAATCTTCAGCTCTCCATGACTCTTCACACAGAAAATAAAAAAATTTGTGCATGAGTTCGGCCTCATTTTCTGCTCCCCATTTGACACACAAACAAAAGAGACATTATATATACTCACTGCCAGTTTCCCACACAAATAAGCAATCAAAGAATACTTCCCATCAGTGAGAACAAAGGTTATGATAAATGTTGGCTTCAGCTTTACAGACTGTATGCTGTTTGGACATACATGCTCCAGGAATTGGCCAGTTAATGGCACCTTAGCCGATGCTGCTGATTCACTGTAGCAAATACAAAGGGAAATAACACTTTAAAAAAAATATATTTGTAACAGGGCTTGCTCCTAGTCAGAAAGGACAATTATAAAGTATCTTCAAAACAACAATTTTCTCTGCTGATTTACTTGCAATTTGTTATTTACACTGAAACAATATAGTGCATAAATAGCTGTTGCACAACAATATGTCCACAGCACATATACCTGTGTATTACAGATGCCAGAAAAGGAAGAAAGCAAAGAATAGTAACACTGCAACCTGCCAGGTGTGTTGTAAGAGATGACTGAGGACGGTTAAGCACGGGAACGAATACACAATCCTGTACAAACTAGAATCCACAAGCAGAAGGAGAGTGACTAAGTCAAGTCATGCACACAGCATCTTAACATACTTACATGTAATGACAATGAGAGCAAATAAAATGAACCAAGTCGACAGCCCTGACTGGATTGGGCTTCAAATCTTGTACACGGACCAACACTCTGAATTTGTAAGGGACAGCATGCTCAAGCACATCTTTCAATGAAGTCCTCAGGACAAGTGGATGACTAACTATTTCTGTATAAGAATTTGTATAAAACAGTTATATATAAAATTCTCTATTTAATACAGAGAGTAAAGAAAACAAATACAGTTATCTAGTCTTACAACAGTTTTGTGGCTGGGTAAGACACAATTAAAACCAACAAAAATCTATTAGTCATTGAACTATGTAATGAAATGATCACTTTTGATAATGGCAACATTAAGTGACAGAAAATGTGCTGAACTATTGAAGCAATGGTCAGGTGTAACATGTTATAAAATGGGATACTCAAGATGGTTTAAAGTCACTTAGGCAAATTGGTCAGTTTGCTACACTTTTCTCTGCTACTTCTTTCTTTTCTGTTGTCTAGTGTGTTTTTTAAGCACAGGTAATCTATTTATATTATGTTTGAGAATATATAGTCCCATTTGGTGTGTTTTTTAAATTCAAATGAGCAGTGTTGGCTCCGTTCTGCTATTATAAAAAACAAAAGAACGAACCAATACAAGATTTCAATTCTGCTATTATAAAAACAAAAGAACATGAACTAATACAAAAGATTTCACTCTTGTCATAGAAGAAAGGACTTCTTCTTTCTATGCAGAGTTTTCATTCTTGTGTTGAAATGTGTTGTTTTGGCGAAGTCATAAAGTGTTGTTTTTTTTTAGAATTCACTTCCTCTCCATAGACACACACATGTGAGCATGTGCCAACCCCCAGATTCACTTCCTCTCCATAGACACACACATGTGAGCATGTGCTAACCCCCAGATTCACTTCCTCTACAAAGACACACACATGTGAGTACCTGCCAATTGATGAAGTGAGTCTGGGAGAACACTGCACTGTCTCATTACACCAAGGTCCAGGTCTATCAGACCTGCGTTCTTGGCACTCTCATGTATGGAAGTAAGACTTGGAGCACTTATACTAGGTAGGAAGGGCGGCTCAACACCTTTCATATGGGGTGTCTACGGCGTATATTGGAGATTGGGTGGCAAGAGAGAGAGTGCCGCATAATATGGTCTTACAGAGAGCAAACACTCACAGCATGTACTCGCTGCTGAGACAGCGATGTCTTCGATGGTTGGGGCATGTTTACTGCATGGAAGATGAGAGGCTGCCAAAGAATATCCTTTATGGACAGCTATCAATTGGAGTGAGAAGAATTGGCCGTCCCACACTGCGATTCAAGGACGTATGCAAGAGGGACATGAAGCCCTGCAGCATTCCATTCGAGAGCTGGGAAAAAAATGCTCAGGATCGAGCTGTTTGGAGAGTCAGTTGGGGCAAAGTGGCTGCTGATGCTCGTAGAGGTCTTCTGGCTGCAGAGAAAAGAGAAAGACTGAAGAGATCAAGGAACAGACAGGCAAGACAGCCTCCTCAGTTTGGTTGTACGATTTGTGGCAGGGACTGTCACTCACGGATCGGCCTTTACAGCCATAGCAGACAGTGTTGAAATACTGGAGACAGAGCTGGACAAAACTGACAGGGCGCCACGTGTACGGTCTACAGAGACTGAAACGTTTATGACGATGATGATTGATATATATAAATGAATTTCTATAGGTTTCATCCCTTCACTGCTCATAAAATGAAAAACAGAACGCTGCTACTCTTTGGTGGATGTCAATAGTGGGGCGGTCATCTTTTAACTGCAATTATGACATCATGTTGTTCGTCTGCACCATGATGGCACATGCAGGACACTCTTGACATCCGTAGCAACCATATTAACAAATTACAATACAAAGGCATGGTTTTTCTAATTTCTATCCCACTAGAATCCATAGATAGATAGACCCACGCATGCATACCCCCACATTTGTGCACCATACAAACATTTCGGCTACCAAATCTGCCCGTTGTCCTAGATGACAATAAATCAGTAATATAGATTCTTTGCGACTTTCTCAGCATCTGCCATTAGTGATAGATGACCTTTTTTTTTGTCTTGAATAGTAGAGCTGCATCTTTCTTTTTAGTTGATTTCCCATAATTTTTGTGGCTTTAAATTTCTATAGAATGAGGTAGCTGATCCCATGTCCAACTTTCCTTAGTCACCTCTTATGACATGCTTCGCATTTTTACAGTGTTACCCTTCTTTGGAGCCCCTGCAACATTCAGGCATAGTGAACTGGTGCCAAGTTGTTTTTGTTATGAGTTTTGTCTAAGACTTTCCTGAATCTAGTTATATCCACCAAAGAGTGCAAGTACACAGATCAAAGAACAACTACATAAATAACTTACTTGAAACAATTTGAGGCCGACATCTGAACAATTTATCTGGCACTTCACAGAATGTTCTACTCTCAGCGCTGTTTGCCACAAGACTGTTATCAATATGCTTGCATATATTCTCACCCAAAGTATCAGTGAATATACTTGTAGGTTCCGTATGAATATGATCATAATCAGAGTGTTGAAATGTATTCTGCTGCCATAAAAGATCAAGAGCAATATCTGCTTCAGTTTCTGCAACAACCATTTCCTGTGCATTGATTGCAGGACTAGTATCTGTAAACTCTACTGTCTCCAAACAGAGCAGGTTGGAGTTCTGTGAGAACACATGTTTCTTAGCTGCTAGTCCCAGATCATTATCATCAGGTTCATCCTGCAAGTCTGGTTTTCTTTTTAAAGATAAATAAGCTTTCTGAGAAGATCCTGTAACAGATGTGCAGGGTTGGGCAACAGTGGCCTCCTGTACATTTGAACTATAAGCTGTGCAGAAACTTTCCTGGGAGGACTGTTCCACATTCTTGTTTACACCAATGCTACATGCTTGTGATAAGTTGTCACTGACAGCAAGAGCTTGTTCTGCACTTGTAGAAAGCAAGTCCTGACTATCTGCAACAGTTCCAGATGATGATATGTTGCTATCTTGGAGCTGACCATGATCAACTTTACTAGCAAGATCTTTCTTAAACTGACACTCAGGCTCAGAATCTGCATCAGCTGACAGCCAGAGAGATTGACTACTGTCACTAGAAATTTCTAGAGGATCATCTATAATATCTCCAACATGAACATTTGATGTCATGCTTTTCTCCTTTCCACAAATGCCAATGATTGTGTCCAGACGCTGTCTGTCAGGACTGAACACCTGTTTCTGCCTAACTCTGCTAGTTGACCCACTTTTTTCAATATCAGACACTGCTGTCAGCTGATTCTTGAAATTCATATTTTCTGAAAGTTTACATTGTACTGTCATAACTGTCACATCATTTAACTTCGTATTAGACCTGGTCAGAGAGCCTTGTTCTTCAATGGTACCTTTCCTCTGAGCATTCCCTGATGAAGCTACCTGAATATCTATTACATCAGTACTTCTATTTATTAATTTTTCATTTGATGCAAGTGTTTGTCTATGCATGCTATGAACAGCATCATTTTCTTTTACCAGCAAGTTACTGCTGGTTTTGTTCTTGACAACTGTATTCAGTACAGATTCAATCTGCCTGACTTGTGGGGAATCCCTGGAAAGAACTGCAACTCCTCGATTAAACTGGGTGCCACCATGCAAGGTAAGCTCGATCTGACCTGATACTACAGCTGCATGAAGATTACTCAACTGAATAAAGTCCCCTGGCTGAAATAAAAATTCAAAAACAAATACTATTTCAACAAAAATGGCAAGTAAAGTATCTATAACTGAGTTTAAGAAAAGTAGACAACATTTTTAAAATGTAAAATATACTGTGAAAGTACATTACCCGTACCCTAATAATGCCAGCAGGTATCACATGGTTGTCAAAAAGGTAAACATCTACCGCCAAATCAGCTGCTACTGCCATTAGAGTTCCATCTTCTTGAACTGAGCTACTGAATTCTTCTTCCTTGGACATCTTCAGTTGACTGAACAACACAGAGGAGACTTATTCAAATGGATTATAATTTAAAAAAACAACAAACAAATTCAAAAATTTTACAAATAAAAAGGACAGAAATAAACTTAAACGTCCTCAACAACAATGTTCTTATCCTTGATTGAAAATGTCTATACTTCTTTGTGATATTAATCTCAACCAATAAAAGGCTAACATTCTACACAGATTATACTCGGAATCCTGATATTCAAGCAGGCACGTTAATGTTTGTTGCCAGGTAGCCGAATTGCTTTGACTGTATGTAGTAGGTATTTTACAACTTCCTGCAGCTTACTAGGCCTGGGGGAAGATAATTTGAGTAGACTAGATTTTTAACTAGATTTTTTCAATTTTGCCAAGCAGCTGCGATTACGCCTACTCTTTTCTATTTCCAACTGCCAAGGTATTTTTAATGTGCTTGACACTGAACATGTGAGTCCGATCTCACTACCCAGAGATCAGAGGAATTTTTACCAGAAGATGGATGTGAAAAAAATCCCGGTCTCCGCCATGATTTGAACCCACGACCTCCAGCACTCGACGTGGAAACCTTACCTTGAGACCACTGAGTACCCACAGATTTTAACAATCTCAAAGATTTATTGTCATTTCATGTGTAATGAGTAGGAAAAGGTTGAATAAAAATGACTGATAACAATGATGCAGTGACTGCATCACCATATAACTTGCCCTTCAAACTTGGTTCCATCCCAGACTCGACAAACTTTACAAGTTTTAACCTCAAGGTCACAGATACGAATAACCTGGTGACATAAGTAATGTAAACATTGAGTTTCATGTAATATTTCCATCTTATAAAATTGAATTCATCTTTAAAAATTGTCTAGGCTTTCAAAATTTTACAGATATTTCAACAAAATATTAAAGCTATAACAAAATGTTACAGATCTAACAAAATATTACTTCTTCTTCTTCTTCTGTCCTACTGCTCTTGCCATATGGCATGGCATGAAATGCGTATATTTCTTGTTATCACCAAGTTGGAGGCTTGTGCTGTGGTTAGGTGTAACTTCCTGAGAGTATCAGAGATACCCTCGATCCATCAACGCGATGTCTGTTTCTTGCTCGTGGACCGTAGACCTGCATATGATATGCTCTTGATGCAGGCTGGTCATAATGTATTCTGACTAAATGATCAAACCACTTGATTTGTTGAGAGTCAATTTAGGCACTAACTGGGTTTGTCCCCACTTTCTGCCTGAGCGTGTGGTGGATTCAGTCACAGATTGTCTATCTGGCTGCACGTCTCACACAGCGCATCTTACAGCTCTGGATATTACTCTTATTGGTTGCTAGTAAGAATCAAGATTGACATTGGTAACACAATGTAGGAATAAATAGTGTATTTATTAGCCTCCTCTTAGTTGACAGAAGCACTCTAGGGTGTTTCAAAATCGGTGCAATTTGATAGTGGACACTGTTCGCCTTCTGAATTCTATGTGCAATTTCTCTATCCACTCTGCCGTCATCAGTGAACATACTTCCTAGATATTTGAACTCGCGTACTTGCTTGATACCAATGTAATTAATTTAGAAACTACTCTGCAATTGTTCACGTGAAATCAACATAGTTTCTGTCTTGGCTGTGTTGATCTTCATGTTGTATTCGTTACAAGAGAAATGGAGATAGTTCAGGAGGTGTTGTAGGTCTTCTCTATTTTGATAAAAGATGACGTAATCATCAGCAAACAACATTTCATTGAGGGACTCTTCATGAGGGTTAGCCAACTGTATAATTTTATTCATGTAAATTATGAACAAAAGTGGAGAAAGAACCACACTCCTGTTGTACATCACTCAGCACTGGAAACCAATTTGTCAGACTTGCATTAGTTTGTACTGCAGCTTCACTTATGTACAAGGCATAAATGTCATCCAGTAGACACTCCACACCATATTCCTCCATTATCTCCTATAGCCTACATCAGTTTACCTGGTCAAATGCCTTTTCTTGATCAATGAGGCCAAGTGAAGTTCCTTGTTGTATTCTATGGTTTTTTCAATTACCTGTCTGAGTGTAAATCTTAGCATCCATACATCCTCTGCTTTCGCTGAAGCCTGATTGTGAAGTACTGAGCAGCAGCTCCACAATAGCTTGAACTCAGTGCTCAAGAACCTGTGCGAAAAATTTTCCAGCGTGGCTAAGGAGTAATATGTTCCTATAAGGCTGCAATCTTTCTTGCTGCCCTTGTTTTTCCAAATAGGTACCACCAAATGTTCCCAGGTCTCAAGCAAGGTGAGACCAGTGTCTAGTCAGAGACCAGTATCTAGTCATATCAAAGATTCTGTGTACATGCTGTGCTTCGCAGATAAAAATCGATAAGAGTAGGCTGCTAGCCGCAGTCTGGACAATATTATAAAATGTAATGAAATTCCTACCCAATATGCAGTCAATCTTCCTCCAGGCCTAGTAAACCACATGAATTAAAAATTGCGAAATATAGATCGTACTATGAATAGCCTTCGACTACCTGGCAGGAGACATAACCTGCCTGTTTGAATACCAGGATTCCAGGTATGAAGTATTCATAATACAAATATGCATTAGTTCAAGGCATTAAATGTCATTAGAGTGTTGGGGGGGATACTGCTTAATTTTCATTCATTGTACTCATAGAATGTGTTCAAATTGTTGCATTATCCCACCTAAAGCATTACCGCTTTCAGTGTCATCTGCTTCACTGTCAGTCTAAATCAGACTTAGCAAGATATAGTTTTTGCATGGATTTTCCCATATCACTATGGAAATATTGGGGGGAAAGGGTGATATCAAAGATAAAAACAAAACTCCCAAAAGACTAAAATCAGACATTTTGAATATTCATATGTAATAAAGATGTGTTTTATTATTGGTCTGATCACCAGTTCAGTTCAGTTCATCCAGTAACCCATCAGGCCGTTGGGGCACACTTGAAGACATTCCCACAACATCTCTCTCTCTCCACTGTCATGCCTCACCAGGACGAAGGTTTGACCACTCAGTGATGTTGACTGCCCATCTCTTCCTTAGACGTCCCCGCCCTCCCTTTCCTGGTATGGAACCGTGCAGTATCGAATTTGTAATTCCGCTGCCCATACCAAGCAATCTTTCGCCTTTTGATAACTGTGAACAGATCATCAAAAAGCCCAATTGCATTTTCCACTCTTTGTCGTATTTCTACCTTCGTGACATGATCCTTATATGTAACATTTAAAAGTCTTCTAAAGCACCTCATTTCCAATGAATGTATTCTGCACTGGATATTCGCAGTAATGGTCCAAGTCTCACAGGCATACAAAAATATTGAGAGCACCAATGAGCGCATTAGCCTAACTTTTATGCTGAGGGCGAGCCGCCTATCCTGCCATATGGGTTTTAAATGCGTAAGTGCCGCTGTTGTCTTTGCTATTCTGGCAATTATCACAAGCTACGAGCCCTCATCACTGATCTCAGATACTTAAACTGGTGTTCACTTTCGAGTTCCTGACGATTTGCTTTTATCACTGATGTAAACCCTTCCGTGATCATATAACAAGTCATTTCTTGGCTCCCAAGGGACGGCCCTAGTGGTTAAGTGACACGGCTCACAATCCGAAGGTGCTGGGTTCGATCCCCATCACAGCACCGGCCGTTACCCCAGGGAAGCAAACCCTTAGAAAATGCCGGAGGAAGCAGACCCTTACATAAAATGCATGCTGAAGTTGGATGCACTGGGCCAACAGGCGCATAATAAAAACCACAGAGCAACGCACACTGCCTTGGGGATTAGAGAAAATAAGGCGAACGGGAAAAAAAAATAAAAAATTCTTGGCTCCTGAAGCCGAAATTCCATTGCACTAAAGTCACAAGTTTAAAAATGTACTAAAAACAAGTAACAATGTATTGGCAATAACACTTCATTAAAATAAAGTTGCGTTTGCACCATCAATTCCATCATATTTAAATAAAAATACCTAAACATAGTCGCTATGCGACAGATCGGAACACAGATGATAGCTGTTGATTTCAGTAGAATCAGAATCTAACTGATGTTTTGTGCAACATTAATTTAGACTGTGTAGAGTTAAGCATTGTTTACACAAACAAAATACACAAACAGATGGTTTTGCCACCTCACTAGATTATAATACACGCTCAGAATATATAGTATAGGGCAGGGCCACAGGTAGATAACGGGACAATATTTAATAATTCCTGATGAAACATGCTGTGATATTAATATTTTTTCAAAGATATTCATATTCAGCTGTTCCCTGTTGACTGAATTTCTCCAGCAGTAGGTTGCTGAGGCTCTCCTTAACCTGCAGCATGCCACTGGAAAAAATTTCATGCCCCCAAAAAACAGTACGTAATATACCGATGGCATGATTTTGTCCCGACCCCCGTCCAATCGCGCTGAAAATTGAAACTAGTATGGTAATCGCCTGGGTTAATTCCATAGAAACGGATGGGAACCATGCGTATTTGAGCTGGAAAAAGGGCAAGCTTATTTCTGTGCTTTTAATTTGCCCAGGAAGTTTATTTTGGGATTTTTTAAAGAGAATTTCTAAGTCGATTCTTCACTTTTCCAGCGACATAGACCATTTTTTTAAGAATTACATATGGATATTAACTCTTTGGACCTTTCTGATGCAGTTTAGTTTAGTTTATTTATTACTGCAGATGTGATAATGATAGGGGATAATGATATGTGATAAGAAAAAAAAATAATTCTGCTAGAACTGAAGTGATTTTGAGCCGGAGGTGTGAGGTCCTTCTGTCACGGCTGGCTATGAAACTTCGATGAAGTTGCTAAGTCTAGTGTTGTTTTGTATCTCTCTGAGGCAGTTATATTTAGTTTATTTATTACTGCAATGATAGGGGATAATGAAATGACATCGACGAGAAGATGAGTCTCTATGTTTGTGATGTTTTTCTCAGTAATCTGTCTTTATTTGTGATTTGTCATGGTTTATGAGTCTAAATGTTTGTGATTTTTTTCGATATGTTTATCTCTAAAACTAACACACATGCAACAAAAAGAACAACACATACACAATCATAATTTATTTATTTCTCTACACATACAAAATCATATTTATAGAAAATTAAATAAAAATGTTATATGCTTTCAAATTATGCAACCCTAGAAAAACCTGTCAAAAATAATTTTGTGCACAAATATTGTGGCTGCAAAAAGAGTGTACTTTCTTTTAATGCGGTGTGGTAATGGTTAAACCCCAGGGTGTACTAAAGATGGTTGCCCTGAACATTCCTGAGTGGAGTGCAATGAGAGGCTTCTCAGAAGGCTCACTTCTATGGGGATTATGTTGTTGATCCCCATCTCACTGCCTAGGCTGTTCACCCTGTTTACAGGTGCATAGTGTGTAAAGTGGGGTCTTGGTGGGTGTGTTGCTCTCCACCTCTCTCTCTCTTTTTATATATATATATATACATACACACACTCACCTGACAAATAAGATCAAAGTAATCTTTTGGTTGAACTTCAGCCAATTTTTTACTATCTCTGATAGTAAGTATTGTATCTGCTTTTTTCTGCCACCATTCCAACAAGCTTTTGACCTGGAGATAATGGGTAATGGTAAAAGCATGAGAGATTGATGCTGAAGGACTCTTTACATTAAAAAAAACTCAAGAGTGAAAATAAGAACAAGGTTCAAGGGCAGCACCACAGTAATGTCTGTAAAAGTCATATTAATGTTTTTTTTCTTTCTTTAAGACAAGCTTCCATTTTTACACAAAGAGACAGCAAGAGCTTGACCTACATATTCTCAAGAACTTCTAATATCTGCTGCAAAAAGTGTGGAAATAACGTGTTTTTTTTGCATAGAGTTTTACATTATATTTACTGTTTATTCTGGAAGCTGAGAGAGTGTTGTGTTTACACATTTGGGTAGTCAGCATTTGGCATTTTCTTTCTTTTTATCAGAGATATTTGACTGTTTCTTAGCTTAAAATTTTCATCTAGCATTCGTGACTTGAACACATAAGTGGGATCAAGATGCTGAGCAGCGCATGAGCTGCAGTGGTCAGTGACCCATAGCTGACTGCTAGCGTCAGGGCCAGTGAACCATAGCTGCCAAGACCCTTCTACACCTCCACGAGGTGATTCTGGATAACAGGCTGCAGACTGGCTAAGGAGAAGGGATCGAAGAGGGAATGCTAACCCGGTACTCAAAAAAATGCTTGCTGAAGTCGGATGTGTGGGACCGAAAGGTGCAAATATCGCAGCCATGCTGTAAACTACAACACAACGCATTCCGTTCTCTGGACTACATTCTGCTACTTACCCTTTACCCTTTCAGGGTTTGGTAGTGGGAGATTGAGAACGAACGAAAAAGAAGAAGATAATGATAATGATTATAGATAATGATTCTATGGAGAATAAATAAGACTCATAAGGATGATCTGTAGGAGGTCTGTGAACACTGACAAGTCATGAAGAATATGTGTACTTGTGGATACTGCCAGTACAAACTATTTACCTTGTCCTCATCGTGCTGTTCAAATGTGTATGAAGATGTTGAAGCTTCTTGATGATCAACAGATCCACGAAATAAGAGCCACTGAAACCCTGGACCATTGTAGCCCTGCATTTTGCCTTGGTAAGTCTGAGTCTAGAAGAATTTGTTTTAAGCTGAATTATTATGATTTTATAACATGTACCGTATTTACTTTCTTTGGTTAAAAGACAATTAATTATTATAACTACTAGCAAGAGCTCGTCAATAATGACAGCTTTAAATTAAAATGTTGTCTTGATGAAACAATCATGACGGAAGTAAATGAAATGAAAGTCTCATTGTGATTGACGCAGTCATATCTTCCTGTTAGCATCTGTATCTTGCTATGCAGCTATCATATTGATCCTCCATATTAATAAGTCTGAAATAGTTTCAATAGAAATGTTGTCTTGAATAAATAATGAAAAAAATATTACATATTACGATTCCAATAACACTGTATTCTCTAATTATTAACGGTACAATGGAAGCAGTTGAGTGCATATCAATGCATGCATTCTTATTAGTACTGTGATGTCAACAGTTTAAAGGTCACTTGTTATCTCCCATTGCTTGCACAGTTACTTTTATATCTGACATCATGGGAGTTCCTCGTTTCTGTGATGTCAGGAATTCCACTTTGACTTCTGGATTTAAAGAAAAGTTCCTGTTTATATTGATCTTTATTTGCAGTTATTTTTAAACGTCATTGCAACTGGGACTAACATAATTATGATATACTAAATAATAAGTGAAACATACAGACCTAAGCAGCAAATAAATAATGACAATCTTGAAAGTTGATGTGAGTCATAATGGTCTGCCATCCTGTTATCACAATCAGATACTTTTAAGGGTTTTCAAATGCATTATAGAATGACCATTAAACTTCTAATACAAGAACTAAAACATTTGAATACACTCCTAGCCTATCAAATTAAGGGGAGCCACATCAATATGGGGACAACCATAACTTATAGACAGGTCAAGAGGTTTATCAGTAGCAGACATAGCAGCCAGTGTATCCTGGCCACAACAAAGAAATAATGCATATCAATTCAACAGAAAACCAAGATTCAACAAATGGAAAAAGAAAACAGATAAGAGAAAAGTTTAAGAAATCCAAAATCCTAATGAGAGAAATCAAGAAAACACACCATAATCACCACAAGAAATAGAAAAGAAAGAATCAAGCATTAGACGTACTCCATGACAAAAAAAATAAATCCTATAAAATAGGGTCAACAGAAATGAAAACTCCAGAATACTGGCAGAAGACCAATAAAAGTAGCACCAGTCAACGAAATGTGATAATATACTTGTGCTAGAAGTTCTGCCATTTTCAGTGTTTTTCACAGTTACTCAACGGTTCAGGCCAAGATATGTTGTGA
The DNA here is from genome assembly GCA_036924085.1 of Ariolimax columbianus. NCBI lineage: Eukaryota > Metazoa > Mollusca > Gastropoda > Stylommatophora > Arionidae > Ariolimax > Ariolimax columbianus. Next base: position 26,817,598 of record JAVGWX010000002.1, read on the forward strand.
GCTGTAACTCTCTACACTAAACACTTGTTTTCCTTATCTGGCAGCTGAATTGTTTTACAAACCTTAAGTCTGTGAAATCTAATAATGTTTCCCACTTCCAAGTGTGGCAGGTGTGATTCGTTATAGCTGAAGATGTTACAAGACAGTTTGTCTTCAGGACTCCCAAAACTGGGATCAGTCAGACTAATAGTACAGCAGTAATCTATAATACAGAAAGGAAAATATGCAAAAAAGTTGTTCAATAATTACTTGAAATAAACTTTCAAATATTTAATATCTATAAATTACACATTCATGATTGTGTGTTACCTTCATCCACTCAATCAAGCTGAGAAAGTGTGTGTTATTCCTTATTACGAGGCATAATCAAATGAAACCAGTCCTAGTGGCTTCATTACAAACTTATGAAAGGTAAATCAGCAGGTGTGGCAGAACTAAATAAAGCAATTTTTAGGAAGCAAGCATGTACAAGGGTCATTAGAAGAAGTTGCAGTAGGCATTCAGATGCCTATCCCACTACTAGGGAAGAAGACAGATACTGTCAGCGAAAAAGGACTTTGGTTAATCATTGAACCATTTGGTCACAACTGGCATAACATCTGCATCAGAGTGGAATTGTTGTTCTTTCAAGAGCTCTTTTTAAGGGTACAAGCAAATGAAAGTCACATAGTGACAGATCAGGGTTATAGGTTGGGTGTGGCAGAACTTCCCATCTTTTCTGTGCTATAACTTCCTGCACAATGTTTGCTACATACAGACAAGCACTGTTATGAAACAGAATCACAACACGGGAAAGCATGCTGGGTCATTTATTCTTGATGGCTTTATGCAGTTTGTCTAGTCCGCCCTTGTAGCGGATAGCATTGATATTCATGCCAGGCTCTTTAGAACACAAATAAAAGCCCTTTACGGTAAAAAGAAAAAACAGAAAACTTGTGAATTGAATTTTTTGTGTTTTGGTGATCCTGGATGTTTTCATTGCACACTCGCTGTTTTGCTTCATGGCTCAAAGTGGCGACACAATTATTCATTTCCTGCCATAAAGCATAACAGAAATGTATCAGCCTCTGTCTGCTTCGAAACACAGCAAGTGGCTCAAACTACACCATATGTGTACTTCCTAATTGTGGTCGATCAGCATCCATAGGACCCATTGTGAACACACCTTCCATTACTTCAGTTTCTTCCAAACCCCCATTTGAACTGTCCCAAGCGACAAAGCAAATTCCTCCGCTAGCGAATGTAAGCTCCAACGGTCAACCTATATTGCTGCACCAGTCTTGGTGATGGCTTCTTCTGTGACAACAATATGCGCCTGACCTGATCATGGGAGATCTTTCATTAACTCACGTCCTTCCCTAAACATTCGCACCCAGTCCTTCAAAGCTGTCTTGAACACACATTTGCCACCATACACTGCCGGCATTTCACGATTGAATGTTGACTGTTCAAAATCCTTCGACTGGGCTGTTGAGAACTGAATCGTCACTCGCTGATCCACCTTGGACAGATACGGTATTACACTGGATATGTTGTCAATGATTTGTAGCAGAATCTATGCATGCGAGGAGAATGAACACGTGCTTGCATGTTCATTGATCTGTGTTTATTACATAAACTGTGACGTAAATATGCTCCATGTGTGCTAGGGAAGCACAGACAGGTTTAATTTAATCACACTTCCTACGTCAGTCTAATTTTCTTCTTCTTCTTTTCGCTTGTGTCCTGCTTGTGCCTTTCTATGTCAGGTTATGAAGAGGTTTCTTGACCGGGCCCTAGTATGTGCTTCGTACACGGTGAGCTTTACTATTTCTGTTATTTCTGCTATTCATCTTTTGCATGATAGGCCCTTGGCTTTGTATCCATCAGGCTAACTACCCTTGCTAAATGCAAATATTTAGTCACAGGAGAATATATATTATTTCTCTTTGCACTAGTAAGCCCAGCAAATACATCAATATCTGAACTTACAATGAAGCTCAGGAAGCAATTAATATTTGTGAAGAAAATGTGTTGCTTTGTAATATTACAAATGTAACAGTTTCACATTTTGTTTGGTTATATGCACAGACATATTAGTACTATCAATAAGGTAGAAGACTCTTATCAGTCGAGGATGAGATGTTTGAGATTCTCCTGCACTACACATACATATGTATGTGCACCTGTACATATCACATTATCCTCAGCACAGCAAGTATACTGCCAACACAATCTTTTGCTGTGTTGTACAAATGCGGACCTAGATCTTTGGACAGTATTCAGTCATCGCATAGGCAGACGGCCCTGTGTATGTATACAGGCATAGGGCCATCAAAACAGTGTTGTACCTGCTCATCTTGTCAAGCATGTGTTCTACATGTGTTTGCATGATATCGCCACTTCCATGATGTCCCAAAACAAAGTTTGATGTTAAATTTCTTTAGGATCGCATCCCTTGTCAAAATCTTAAATACACATTATTCCATTGCTCTCTGTCTCTCCTTTTCTCACGCTTTGTCTGTGCTGTTTGTCTGCCTGCCTACTTGCATGCATATATATATATATGGCTCTTCAAAATCACTTGCCATATTATCAGTATTTGAGAAGGCGCTATCCGCTACGCTGGGCAGTGTGTGTGGGAAGGTTGTGTTGGGTCTGGCAATCTTTCTATATAAAAAATATTGTCACTGAAACCACACTGCAAACAAATGGATTCAGGATTCCCTAAAACTAGGGAAAAGCAAATGTAGTGTTGGACTTATACTCTATAATCAGTGACAAGTAAATTGTGTTGATGTGTGTGTATGTATGTATACAATTATGTGATGTGTGTGCATATGTATGTATACAATTATGTTGATGTGTATGTACATGTATTTATATGTGTATCAGAAAACATGTACAGTACAAAGATATGTATATCACCACTGCTGAACACAAGCACAGAACAATCTAAAAATGTATCAGTAATACTTAGCTTAGAGAAGACAAGAGCACACATAAAAATGACAAGAGAAACAAGGAAATAACAACAGTGAATTTTCAAATTATATCTGATCAGATAATAATATAGAATATACTTTAATAATTTATTAAAAGACATATTCCACATTGGAATGATTAAGACAACAATATTTATTTTATCTCAAGTAAGCACTGATCTTTGACAGATCATGGAATTCCTTGTATCAACCATCTCATAGGAGTTTTGATAATATCCTTCCTTATAGCAACATCTGCTCCTTCACGACTATCTGATCAGTTTCGTTGTCTTGGTAATATATTGTAACCAAAATGAACACATAAGTACTAACCTGAACCTCTAGTTTTCGTCGGTGGCTTATAGAATTTTACAACACCATAAACGTCATTGATTGTGTTCACCTTCAGTTCTGAAAGTGGCTTGTACGAGTAGCTTCGTTGTTTGGAAGTAGACTGTAAATTTGAATTATTATTAGCCATGTCACTGTTTGTTTTTTTCCAAGCAATTAATATAAACATGTTGCAAGAACAGAATGGCAACTTTATCAGTTTTAAATCTATACTAGATTTTTTTAAATAGAAGGATATACTGACATGATAGTATGCTCACAATGTTAGTCAGAAGGCAAGTTTGTTACTTTGAAAAAGCAAATGAGTAGTTCTGTGACCAGAATAGCCATACACAGTGAAATACTTCCAAGATCATATTTTATATCATGCTTGACCTGTCTTGATTGACTCAAAATCAGAGAAACAAAAGTTTAAATGAAATGAAGGTTTATAATTACATGAAGTATCCTCACTGACCTATTTCTGGTTCTAATGAAATATACAGTGAACATCTGTAGCCAATTAGCTTTCTTAGTGGATCCTCTTCTACCCTAGGGTGTAGAGGTTGATTAGTTTTCTAATAATTTATACCTATTTTTCACATTCATTGGCTTGGTCCCTTCTACATAAAAAGACAAATTCTCAATAGGCAAATCATCAGGTAGGAGGGGATATAACAACTTGATACCTCTAACCAAATAAGTATACTTCAATAATCACAAAATTGGATTTGCAGATGCACATATAAAAGACAAAGAATAATAAAATAAAAGCACCTGACGACATTCAGGTTTTGTTGGGAGGCACAAGAGGTGGAATCATTCATATGCAGTGACAGCAATATAGACAGAATAGAAGGTTCAGATCAGGATAACAATTTAAGATTACAAAAGGAAAGGGAATAAATGGAAAAAAGATGTCCACCATAAAAATACAGATTTTCAACTTGTGTTAAGTCCATTCTATTGTATGGCACTGTAATGTGGGGATCAACAAAAAAGGTTCAAGCTTTCGTCTATGGATGCCTGCGTTGAATAGAGAGATATAAATGGTATGATATAAAGCCACTAACATGGAACTGTGGCAAAGAATCGAAAAGATGTCATTGGCACTTAATGCAAGGAGATGTTGCTGGATAGGACACGCATTTTGGGAAACAGCTGATAGCATTACAAGACAGCATCTGTTCTGGAATCCCCTAGACAAGCGAAATAGAGGCAGAGCTAAATACGTATGGAGAAGCAGCTAACATGAAGGAGGTAGGAAGATGTGAAGAGAGCTGGAAAGGACAGGAAGACTTTGTGAATATTTGTTGAAAACATATGCTCCACAGGAAGCTGAAAGGTTTTGATTCATGGTTGAATGAAGTTAAAAAATTTTCTTTCAGGTAAACAAAATAAAGAAACTCTTCTATTCAATATTTCATTTGAAATAACATTATGTGAAAATATAATGTATTATTATCATCACAAATAATACTGATTTTATTGACCGATGACTTTAATATTGATGTCATCAGACAATATGAAATACTGTTTGAAAGGTGCTAACTACACCTGTTTTGTATGTTTATTTGAAGATTCCTTTAGCAGAGTACTAGTTGTATATACAAGTTTTTTCACTTGTTTTTTTTCTCTTCTTCTTAGATAGATAACAAGTCTTCTTCACATGTGGCATTCACTAAGATATTTTTATATCCATTTAAAGTGTTCCTGTCTTATTTTGAAGTATTCATCTGGGATCAAGATGCTGAGCAGCGCATGAGCTGCAGTGGTCATCGACCCATAGCCGACTGCTAGTCAGGGCCAGCGAACCATAGCTGCCAAGATCCTTCTACACCTCCACGTGGTGATCCTGGATAACAGGCTGCAGCAGGGCAGACTGGCTAAGGAGAAGGGATCGAAGAGGGAATGCTAACCCGGTACTCAAAAAATGCTTGCTGAAGTCGGATGTGTTGGACCGAAAGGTGCAAATATCGCAGCCAAGCTGTAAACTACAACACAACGCATTCCATTTTCTGGACTACATTCTGCTACTAACCATTTCAGGGTTTGGTAGTGGGAGATTGAGAACGAACGAAGAAGAAGAAGTATTCATCACTTCTTCTATGATATGTTAGCGTATATTTGTATTTTCTATTGTCCCTGAAGAGGTCATTTTGGTTATAACATTGGTTTCGATCTTGTTTTTATTGCGGCATGGAACCTGAACCACACTTACATATGTTTTGTACACTTCAGTTGTGTATACACACAGCCACGCCAACATATATTAGCTTAGCGAAAGCACAACAGACATCATCAAAGCAATACAGATGCAAAGTTACACATTTCAGAGCATTGCTAATAGTGAACTTAAAGTAAAGCTAAAGGTGGATCCCAAGGATGAAGATAACTCTTCATGAACTAAGCCGCAGCCTATGTGAGGTGAGGTGGCCAGTTCCCTCCCTTGCAGTTTATACCTTCACCAACTCATACGCCAGGTACCCATTTACAGCTGGGTCAGCTGGAGGAGTGGTTGTACCAGGAACGAACCATGTCCTGATTTTTTCTGGTCCCGTGATTTAGAATCCTGGAGCGGTGTAATCCCAGTCTTAGCAAGCCAGCTCACTGTCAACTAGGCTCCACGCTCCACAATAATGAACTTTCAAACACATTAAAAACACAGAATTTTGATATTTTCAACTTCAGAGAGATTACCTGGTCTGGTTTTGATTGCAGAGTTGTCTTATTCATATTATTTTTCTTACAAATCTGTAGAAGAAATGACAACAATTTTAATTCATTTCATTATTTGACAAGTTCAACAATGGCTATATTCAAAGTGCACCAACTACAAGAGAATTTTATGTAAATACAATAGTCCATGACAAAAATGTGTCAATCAAGTAAGGCTCTGGCAGATGAAACCATGTTATGGTTTATTTTGTCTCTCTGCCATTTTTTACTGATGTCTCCCCACACTTCTCTGCAGTTTTCATGGCAGTACTATTAGAAAGTTATAGAGAAGACAGTTTTCCTAAATGTACCTTCATCTTTCTAATGTTAATTTGTTGTTCAGACAGCGCTAACTTGGTCCTGGTTCCAATCACTTCCTACATTCTGAGAATGCCTTTAAAGTTTGTGGTTTTGTATATCTGAGGTGTGTCTTTGAGTGTCTTGTTATCTCCATGTTCTATTTCACACATCTCAGCAACTTCAAATGTGTCCACAAGTCTGTTAAGACTTATGGCTATGGTGATCACTATTATCATCTATGATCATCAAAACATTTAAGCTCTCTATGAAATAGAAGCCTTAAACAAATGTATGTCAAGTCCTCTTGTCTTGTGCCATCCTGTCACTTTCTGTATCTTTTTTGTCTGCCTTGACATCTCTCTTTTGAGTATGTTTTGATTTACTTCTTGTCCTGAAAATTCCAGAATAGATACTGCCTCGTAGTAATATCAACTGATTTGTTAAATATATTAAATCACTGCTATAGTTGGTCCTAAACAAGGCTGTATTAGAAAGGAGGTTGGTTGTGGATGTGGACAGCTCTTCCCCCACCCCAAAACAACCTTCTTGCTACAAAAACATCAACCAGCATATCTAAGACCCTTCAACAGGGTCTATAATTTGGACCGGACAAAGCCGCAAAGAAACTGGTTTTATTTGACCATCTTTCTATCAACAAGGAATACCTTCAGACTCTGCACCTGGTATGAGAGAACCGCGTTAGAAATTAGGAAAACAGCTCAAATTGCAATAGAGATGGAAAAATGGAAAACATCAGCATCCTTGGGCTCAACAAAAGAGGATGGACACAAGCAGGTGAAACATAGCTAACATCCAGCACAAGAATGACATTTTCAGGTCACGAAGAACAGAATGCACCACACAGTGAAGGTGTAGCACTTATATAGTGACATGCAGCTGAATCAGGGTATCATTTGAGACCACAAATAAATATATAAAACTAAAAATCCTACAGTTACTTTCCAACTAATGAAAAAGAAGAACAAAGCAAACTTCATAATCTATTGGACAAGACAAATTCAAGAGATATAATGGCTGTGATGGGAGACTTTAATGCCAAAATAAAATAGGACAAAGGAGGCTAAAAAGATATTATAGACAAAAATGGTCTTGTAATAATGAATGAAAATGGTGAAATATTTACAGATTTTTGGTGAGGAAACCAACTGGTCACATGGGAAGAGGCATGTTCCCACACAATATAATTCATACAGCAACATTGATATACCCAATTCATGTAACACAAAAATCAGATTGAGCACATCTTCATAAATAGGAAATATAGATGATCTTTGCAGGATGTCAGGGTCTACAGAGGAGTGCATATTGCTTCAGAGCACAATCTAGCCAAAGTTAATCTTAAACTACGAAAGAACAGAACAACTCAAGCCAACAGGCCTCACTTTAATGTGGGGTATCTCAAGGGAGAGGAAAAGGAAAAAAAGTTCCACATCACACTTAGCAATAAATTTCAAGCACAGGAACAAGGGTTAGAGACTGGCACTGATGAAAAAAATGGGAACAGCCACAAAAGGTCAGGAAAACAACATACAGAGAAGTTTTGAGCAAAAAGGAATGACAGCACCAAAAACAACAGATAACTGCAAAAATGTTCACAAATATTGAAAAGAGACAAGCACAAAAAGTGGCATTACTTAACATGAAAATTAGAGCTGCCACTATAGCTAACAAAGAAGTCAATAAAAGCATAATGGTTGTTATTGTTTTGAATGCCCACATTGGGATCACGAATGCTGAGCAGCGCATGAGCTGCAGTGGTCAGCGGCCCATAGCTGGCTGCTAGCGTCAGGGCCAGCGAACTAGAGCTGTCAAGACCCTTCTACACCTCCACGTGGTGATCCTGGATAACAGGCTGCAGCAGGGCAGACTGGCTAAGGAGAAGGGATCGAAGAGGGAATGCTAACCCGGTACTAAAAAAATGCTTGCTGAAGTCGGATGTGTTGGACCGAAAGGTGCAAATATCGCAGCCAAGCTGTAATCTACGGGGAGGGGGGGGGGGGGGGGGGCGGCGGCATTTTTACTTGCTGAAGAAGACCTCAAAATTAACTATGAAATTAATTAACGCTTCTTAAGAATGGAAAAAAAGTGGCAGGGCCTGATAGGATACCAGCTGAAACTATTAAATCATATATTGAAGCATCCACCAATACTCTTCAGTTCTATTGGAAATAGACTAGACACTGCAAAATCTCTAAGCCAGTAACACCAAGCAAACTGTCATAGGAACACAGCGAGAAAAGGTAAAGCAGGGCCAAAAAGACACATGGAGGACACATTAGCAATTCAAGACAAAGTGAACAGTTGGAAACAAAATTGGAGAAAATAGCATAGGACAGAGGTCTGCATGGAGTGGATTGATTGATGATTTCTGCACTCCAAGGTGATAAGGACAAAGAAGCCTCAGCTTCTCCTCTCCTGTATCCACTGTGGCTTGTCTGGTTCTTCCCAATAGTTCCCACATAGGTGATCTTATACTATTTCAATCCTATTGTGCACTACCACTCAGTTATGAAAGCATGTATCTTTTTTGTAGTTATTTTTGTTGTTCACCATGTTTCAGAACTACACAATTACATTACTTTACATTAGAATTGAAGATTTTGTGTTGGGCTTAATTTCTATTTATTGTCATAAATTATCAATTACCATAAATCCTCTCTTGCCTTTTGTATTGTAATTCTGATTTAATCTATTCCTTATACTTTATATTTTCAGTCTTAATGTCTGCGATCTATCATCTTCTTCTTTTTTATCTAGTTGTGGTAATCAGACAGAAATGTCCGATGTAGTCCAGATAATTCAGCTGTTTTGTCAGTCCATAGAATTATGTTTTATTGGTCAATGTTGATATCTGTATGTTTGACATATTTCTTTCTTCAGCCAGTATTAAAACCAATATTATCGATGACAGTTTATTGACAAACGAATATTAAGGTTGTTTATACAAAAAGTGAGTCCACTACAAAAGTAGGGAGCATGTGAATTCTGACAGTTCCATGTGCTATAACTTGACACTATGGGGCACCTTGCATGCCTTGGTAATCCCAAGAGATGAGTCAAAGGGAGTCTCATGCCTATGGCAGTCCCAAACAAACTGATCAGGTTTCCAGGAAAAGACTAGATGAAATGTGCACAAGTACTTCAGTTTTGGGGGGGTTAGGTTAGAGCAAACAACCCAAACTTGGAAGAAAAATATGTCACAGAAACTTTAACAACTGCAGAAAATATTAGCACTAGTGACTTGACTCTTGAACATCCTTTACTACTGAGGCTTATGATGCAAGTTGATGAAAATGAACAAATGGAAGTCAGGTCACTGACATAGTCCATGAGGATGAATGCAAAGTCTAAGATTGAGATCAAGAATATCAGAGACCAATATAAAATGGGTGTGGCTGCCCTAGTGGCCAAATAAATGGATTACAAGTTATGCCTCTTGTAGATGTAAGATTGAAGAGTGCAGAAAATATTATATTAAGCACAGAAGAAAACATGATCCAGACGACAGTGAAAACCATGCTTACATAGAGGGTTGCCTTTACAGTGTCAAGAGAATCAACAACAAAAAATAACCCCAAAAAAACTGCAGTCTTCTACTGTCCTATGATTTTTTTCCATTGCTGGGGTAGTCGAGGAGTTTAATAGGCTGAGAACTAGAGGCCACTTCACCACGCCGTGTGCTGGCTATGTTTGTTTATGTCACCCTCAAAAGAAAAACAACATATGCCATACCTGGGATTCGAACTGCTCAATTTGTCTGGTAATTTTGCAGAATAGTATCTAAAGTCCCTCAAAACACTGTTTATTTGATGCATTTATCTCCAAAAATGTTGAAATTATGTACAATTTTCCTCAATGACCAAAATCAATAAAAAATATTTTAAAATTCACAACTTCCATTATTTTAGGCATCACGCAACCCATCACCAGGCCTAGTAGTCCTCTGTGGTATGGAATTGGCCTTTCTCCTTGCAGAATTGCCATTATTTCCATCACTATCAACTCTAGATGTACCTGTTATATCCTCTAAATCAGTCTCTTCGCTGCTGCTTGATGATTCAGGAGCACTGATAGTCCCTGACTGGAAGCAACCACCAACTAACCATAAGCCAGACCGTTTTGATTTCTTAGCACTAGGTCTACTAGTACTATCACTGTAATCGCTATCCTCTGAATCGTCTAATTCTGTATCAGAATCACTAACTAATAAGCTTTGAAACACAGCTATAGCTTGTTCTGCACTATATAATTTTGGTCTAGTAGAAGCAGTGGGCGTTGCCATTATTTTTTAGGAATCAACAAAACAGTTTAGCTTCTTCAAAACGCAAATATATCACTTATTCAGTACCAAAACACGGGTGGCTCGACTTAAATGTCACGAACGGAAGCTGTTCTAGTTCTGGTTGTAATTTTTAAGTAGTTTAGTTAACACAAAACCCGAATCATGACTCTACAAAACAAAATCCGATTTATCGGTTAATGGTCCAGTAGAGTTTAAATAACAGTCCGTTATATCGGTCATTGGTCCGGAATGTGTTAAGACAATTAAACTGAAGGCTTTCAATGACATGGCAGGAAAAAACAAGCCACAAACACAACAAAGAAAACCTCACGAGTAAAGATGCAAGTGTTAAATTCAATTTACATCTCAAGTAGATTTGAAAAACTTAGGAACCTCACAGGAGAAACCATCAACAGATACTGGTAGGTGTTCAAGGAAGCATTTCAGAACACATGAAAAGTTTCTATGCAGAAGATGTAAAAAACACAAGAAATGGTTGACATAAAGTACATACAACCAAAAACAACTTTTAAACAGAATGTTAGTAGCTGTTAAGACTAAAGGTAAGAAGAAACATGGATAAAATAACTCAATACTCTGAAAATGTTGCAAAACAAAGATACTTAAAAAACATTATAGTAAAGAACTATAATAATTTGAATGAAATAGCAGGATCATCACAAATCAGTTAAAAACAAGGATGTCTCATCTGAAGAGAGACAGGTGTAATAGTTTTAAAAAAACACCCTAAACAGAATATTTTCCAAATCAGTGTGGCCTACAATATTTATTTTTAAAACACTTCTCAGTTTATTTTATTTACTGTTCTATACTGAGCCATTTCATAATTCTACTTCTGGTTATTTAATCTATACATATAATCTTTCTAGCTCTCCAATAAGTTTTCTATCTAAATAAAACGTATGTTATAATCTAAGTGTCTGATCAGAAAATACAATGAAAAGACAAAATAATTTATTTTACTCCCGTTTAATTTAGTTCATAGTACTGTGATCTACACATTATGATCACAGCTAAATGATTCTCTGAGTATACTATGAACCAGTAGCAGAGCTATAGACATACACAAACAGTCAAAACTTACCCAGACTAAGGAACCAATGTCCCCAGTGTCATCAACAATCAATTGGCAAGCTTGTTTATGATGTCCAGGGCAGGCTTCAACCTCAAATTTCAGGAAAATCAGAATATCCTGGGAAAGATATTTGTTTCTTCATAAGCAAGATAACAACACATAAAACAAAAGTTATAGACAAATCACTATTTGATTTCTGGGAGCTATTGGAATTTAACTCTTGAATTATATATATTTATCTATCATCTTGTCCTATTTAACTCCAGCTGGAGCATAGGGCCACAACAACAATTAGCCTCCTTCATCAAGCCTGAGCTAGCCTCATGCACATATTTGCATATAACAAAATTACTGTTAAAACTGATCTAGTGAAATAATACCTGCTGCAAGTGAAATTAGGGTTATGGCTGTGTTGTACTGACATGACTAAGACATCCAATAAGGAGAAATAACTATCCAAGTGGAGGGAGATATGAGAGAAGAAAGAAGCTAACACTGTCTCCACCTTGATGTGGTGGGGGACAGTATGTGTCCTTATGACCTCAAACGGTAGCATAGGTAGCAACAAGATCTTGACAGCCAGGTTGAAAGGCAAGACTCAGTGAGATTCAAACCATGTCGCCTAGCAGGCAGGGTACAATAAAGGGCTAAGGAAGACAAACCCAACAGAAACACCTGTTCAAATCATACTCACTGAGTCACAGGCAAACAAAACAGTGCAACACAATTTCATGAAACAGTGTAAGCTGATTTCACCTCAGCATACACATATATACTGATAGAAAAGGTATGGGAGCAATTAATAACAAGTACTGGCAACAAACAACAGCACTGTGAGAGTTCGGTCAAACGTTTCGAGTGTATAAAACGAGGAGTTAAAGATAATTACTATCACCTGATCTGTTCTATTTATACAGTAAGTACTAAAGTAAATGGTACCTGATTTACAGTTAAGGAAACAACACAACGAGATAGGGAACGTAACCTTCACCTCCCTGATGACAGTGTATACTATGAGACCTATACTCTCTTATACAATAAATGCCATTTATGTTGACATACCACCATCACGGTGAAAAACGCCCAGCAGCAAAACCTCACACAATGACAACCTAATGGTTACCAGCATCACCAAAGGCAGATATTAAAATGCTGGGCATGCTAAATGTCAACATGGAAAAGCTTGGAGGCTGGGAACCCCAGAGCTGCTTCTTCCCCAGACCTAGTTAGCTGCAAGAAGGAAAACACCCACAAAGCTACTAACAGCCAAATGAATTTCCAAAAAGGTAAACCATGGAAGGCATGGGAATCAACTTGTAATGGTCGACCAGATGGATATGCAGAACAAAAAAGATAGCTTCTACCTACCTGGCATCAAGTACTGACCTGTCTGAATACCAGGTTTCCAGTACAACAAATAAAAGGTGCACATTTTACAGAGAACTGATAAATTAAATTCAAAAGTTGATATGTTATGTCACATAAAAAGACATCACACTTGCGGAAAACAATACTGGAAGGAAAGGTAGAGGGCAAATGTGCCAGAGGTAAGCAATGCTGTAAGTGAGAAGATAACATCAAAAGATGGACAGTCTTTCAGACTGTACCCTCAAGGCACATTAGCAAAACTTAACATCTATGATCATCTTACCCCTTGTACGCAGATACCCAAGTCATCAGCAACTTGTCCAAGTGCTAACAGATCTATAACACTGCCCTCATCTAAGTAGTGAAATGAATGGTAAAAGTGTGATTATATACATGAAATATGTGGAAGACACAGGCAGTCAAAGTACAACAAACTGCAAAAAAGTAACAGCAGCAAGATATGACAAAAGATACATCAAAGCTAAAAACAGATAAGATTAGCATGTTGATCATGTTACCTGGTTAGATGAGACAGTCCGTACGAAAAATACAAGCTTGCCATTTTAATAAAAATGCTATGTTGTCTTTTGATGTGAAATAAAATGTCATGACAAATGCTAAATTGAAAATTGTTTTAATAAATTATTTTAATTTCAGATGTATTTTTTTTTAGAACAAACATATAGAGATAAACATATTATGCAATGCTTTATGTCAGACATGGACACTATTACCAAAATAAATCCATGTGTTAAATGACATAAGTTGAGCAAAGAATAGTAACAAACAACCTGCCAGACATGTCATATGAGACGAATAAGGAGGGTGAACATGATACCAGCTACCACAGCTTGTAGAAACTGTAAGCGTGTCGCTCACTACTACGGGGACCACGTTGTTAGCCAGGCTGTCCTGAAACCAGCCCGTTTCCAGGGAGGGCTACGAGAAAGCCAAGGTGAGGGCCACTATATTTTGCCTGACCAGACGTTAAGTCTTCCTCCCCGCACATTGATGTAGAAGTGCAAGAACTAAGTCAAGTCTAGCAATTAGGGCAATGTAGTTTAATACATGCAGTCAGTGACCTAGATAGTGCAGTTTAACTTTTCAGCTCATAGACATGTGACTAGACAAATAAGTGTGTGATGCTAATTATATAACAGGTGGTGTTTCAGCTTAACTATATAATGGTTCCCACACTCACATTGTAAAGCTGAACATTGAAGAGCAATTGTAAAAATGTCAAAATTTTTTTAAACAAAATATCAGTTAGCCTCAATGCAATAACCGGCCATGATAGAAGACGGTTTTCACTATTAGAATATTTAATCAACCAGTTTTAGTTTGCTTGGCAAACTCACCATCCTCACACAGAAAGCCTCATATGACAGATGAACTAATATAATTTTTTCCTTGACCTCTATTTTTTAAATGCACCGCTGCATGACAGAGTGAGATTCCTGTAGCCGTAATCTTAAATGAAAATAGAAAAATAGTTTAAATTATACAAAATAATTATCAATAACAGGCATATCCTGCTTTTCGAAGATCCGCTCATTCAAACATTTTCACTAATAACCATAACCATGGCACACCTAACAGAGAGTCTGGGAAAATACTGTTCTGTCTCACTACACCAAGATCCAGGTCTATCAGACCTGCGTTCTTGGCACTCTCATGTATGGAAGCGAGAGTTGGAGCACCTACACTAAACAGGAACGGCGGCTCAACACTTTTCACATGAGGTGTCTACGGCGTATATGTGGGGATTGGGTGGCAAGAGAGAGTGTCACATAATATGGTCTTACAGAGAGCAAACACTCACAGCATGTACTCGATGTTGAGTCAATGACATCTTCGATGGTTGGGACATATTTATCGGAAGAAGAGGGGCTGCCAAAGGATATAATTTATGGGCAGCTAGCCATTGGAGTTCTAGAACATATGCAAGAGGCATATGAAGTCATGTGACATCCCACCTGAGAGCTGGGAAGAAATTGTTCAGGATCGAGTTATCTGGAGACAGTCAGTTGGAGGGGGCATAGTGGCTGCTGACGCTCGTAGAGGTCTTCTGGCTACAGAGAAAAGAGAAAGACTGAAGGGATCAAGGAACACTTAGGCAAGCCAGCCTCCTCAGTATGGTTATACAATCTGTGGCAGGGACACCCACTCGCGGATCGGCCTTTACAGCTATAGCAGACAGTGTCGAAATACAGGAGACAGATCTGGACAAAATTTACAGGGCGCCATGAGCATAGTCTATAGAGACTGAGATGCTTATGACGATATGTTGACAAATCTTTATACTTTCTAGAGTTTTATAGCATAAATTAAATGTCATAATGTTGAGTAATTGATCCAGAAAGTAGTTGATCTTAGTCATTACAAGCATCCACTTGCATTCTAATTCAAGGTTCATACTTACTGTTCCTAAGTACCATTTTAATTGATGAAAATGGTTTTTTGTTGTGCTTGCATATGTGGTGGATTGTTGCCTGGAAAGAGACAATGCTAACTCTGATGTAACGTTACTATCATATCCAAAAACATGTTTTGGTTCAATAACAGGACCAGAACAAAAGTAAAACTAAACGTATGTTGTGGACACAAGGCCTTCATCAAGAACCAAAAACATTACAGATGAATACATCTATGGAATCACAAGTCATTAAGACTTGACATCAAATACAAATCTGGTGATAGCCATTTTCTAGAAATAGAACAAAAGTTGCCTGAAGTTTGTGAGAAATAAAAAATACTGTGTGTCAGAACAGGATGCGCACATGCAAAAGATGATAGGAGCAGCAGATGATGCCAGTGATCCTGATATCTACCTTCATCTGATACCCCCAGGACAATTAATATTACTTCAGATAACCTGTGTACAAAATGTTGAGATGACGGAAACGAGCACAGAGTTCAAGCCTAGTCTCCGAGATGAATTTCACATTGTTCCTCTAGCAAAAGATATGGCAGATTAAATTACAAAACTTGCAGGTGAATCCCTCTATAATCTCAAACACTGCTTTCAGGAAGGCACAAAATGTGTCTGGATGACATAGCAAGACATTATATAATTATGCTTGCTGTTTCAGGGCAAGTTCGCTTCCAACCAACATGCAAGTTTATGTCCTGTTTGTAGTCAGCCAAAGATGGATCAGGAGAGACCTTAAGCCTGGAAGGATCATAAGAGATGGAGATGGTGGAAAAGATCTCACAAACAGAGTTGATATGAGACGTAAGAACCAGTTTCACATACTCAGAGAGAGGCCTGCGAGAAAGGACCATGACATCAGAACAAAAGATATGTATGGCCATATGTTTATTTATATATATATATTTATGTGTGTATTTGTATGCATGTGTCTGTATATATACTTATGGCTACAAATTTGCATTTAATTATTTGTAGTGATTTGTTTGATGTTTTCGTTTGTTGCCTCTGTCCCTGATGGAGGTCTTGTGGCCTTAATGTAGGTTTAGTTGTGTTCCTATTCCAACTGAACTATACTTACTTTTCATCCACTTGTGCCGTTAAGCACCAGGGAGAGCTCAAGTTTCCTTTCTCTGGCAAGTGTGTTTAGTTGTTTTTCTAAGTCTATTTTCTTGTACTGTTCTGTTCTATTCCTAAGAATCAACACCAAAGCACTCTGAGCATACCCATAGGTGCTCAGTTTCTCTCAATAATTGATGAAGGGTGTGGACCTTGATAGTTTCTGCAGCTCATTGGTTGTACACACATCGATCCCGTCCTCTCTTGCGCCCCAGTCTGCTCGAACCTCGTTTGATATAAAATATCTATAGTATATGAATTGTTGATTTATCTACTACTGTGTGCTGTGTCGTCCTCTAACAAACGGCCATGGATAGACTTCAAAATGTCACTCCTATCTGTATCTAGCGTAGCCATAATTTGTGACTGTGAAGCCAAACTGTCAGCTCTTTCGTTGTCCTGAGCCTCAGAATGACCAGGGAAGTAGACCCACACCAGCCCTTCCAGGTATGATGCCTCAACAGCTGCCATCCACTCATGCATTAGCTAGCTCATCTGTACCTTCTGAAGCAAGGGTTGAGAGTCGGAAACGATGACTGCCCCTGTTAAAGAGGTCCCAGATAGCCATCTTATACCTGCTGTCACTGCTTCAATCCCCATTCTTGTACTGGAGGTTGTATGAACCGCTCTACTCAGCGATGATCAGCTCTGGCCGAGAAGCTCCAACTATCTCACTTTGTAGGTTCAAGCCATCAGTATACATGGTGGCATCAATACACTCCATATTATGATTTATGAGCTTGTCAACCTCGAGCTTTGCTCTCCCATTGTGCCACTTTCTTCAGTCCCTGCCTAGGGTTATGAAGACTCTGTAGTAATGTCATTTTATAACCAGTGTGAAACCATTCTTCTACCTTGATTAATGTCTCAAATGTGGTCACCTGTCATATTGTTCTCTTTGACTTGCTCCCCTCGTATAACTCTCTAAATATTACAAATACAGCATTCTTCTCACTTTCTGTCAGATTTATTCATTTCTCACTGTTTCTTTTAGCTATTTTTCACTAGTATCGTCATTTTACAAATAGTGTATAGATTAGGGTCCACGACACCTATAACAAAGTGTTGGTATTAATAGACTGTTGATCATTTGTCTGCTTGTCTCCATCAGAATATTTAAAAATAATGGTGATGTCAGGTTTGTTACTGCTTTTTTTAAGATCTTGTTTTTATTTCCCTGTCCATTCTGGTATTGTCTGTGAATATGTGCTTCCCAGACGTCTCTAATCTAATAAAACTGTGTTCCTGGCCTTGGTTCCTGCCAACTTTCATTACCTTTGTTTTGTTATGAATATTTTCATATACTTCTTATATGGTTTGTTTAGGACATGAAGATGTTTCTGAAGGATGTTTTCCTTTCGATGTATGATACTCGGACCATTCCCAAAATAGAATGAAGTCAATGTGGTAGGTTCAGGATCTGCCTCAAATGGCATTCTGTCCATATAAAAGATGAACAGGTATGATGGTACAAATCACTGTCACACAACAGTGGTAAATCAAAGCATATAATCACTAAATAATTTAAATAACACGCATAGAAATTGGCTGACATAATTGGCTGATGCATAGAATCCTTAACAGATAGAGAAATAGTAATGACTGTTAATTTTATACAAAGATAATAGAACTATAAATCCTCCCAGTGTCCCAGCAATAGAATGTCTCACAAAAGCTGATGTTTAGGACAATTAATAATGAAGTTTAGGTATTGGCAAATATCACTTACATGCACATATTTATTCACAAGGTCTATGTGAGGTGTCAGTGTTTTTATGTCTATGCTTGTTAGTCCTGGTGGCAGCTTGTTACCAATCTCACCACTAAACAGAACAGCTGGCATTTTCCTGAAAGTAATAACAGAATCACACACAAACAGCACTAAGAATTTCACATTTCCTAAGTTCTGTTTAAAACTACAAGATTAACATCTGTAAACAAATGGAAAACAAAATTAACATATCTAAGAGAAGAACAAAATGTGATGTTGGAAATGAAAAAGCCTTTGGGGAATAAAAAGAACTGATATAGATGATACACTGTATGAGAGATGTGTATTAATCATCGCAAATACTACTAAATAACTTTTAGAGGCATCACTGAATCTTCTTGTGAAGGACAACTGATTGGAAAAGAAGTAGTTCAAGCTTCATAAACATCAATAAAAACGTGAATGACAAGAATCAGCACAGCCAGAGTACAGAAGAATTGTGCTGTAGACTTCCAACGGCTACTTCATAATAAAGTTCATATCCCAAATATTGTTAGTGTGATACTGATTTATGCATCGGAAACTAGAAAATAGAACAAATTAATTTAAGCTTAGTGGGATCTTGGGAAATGACATAATCTGCATTGATATCGGCTGAAGGTTTGGATTCCAATAAGAAGTGGCTGAAACTTTTCTATAGGATACCAAAACATGAAAAAGGCAATAGTCACAGAGAATTGTGCCTAGCTTGGTAAGAACTATAAAGGAGTCTGCTGTATGGGATAGGAGTTAACACCATCTTAGACGCATCAATCAAAATTGTGTAGAGGAATCACATAATAGGAGTGAGCAGATTTAAGTTCATTATCTATACACTGTTTTTCTTGTCCATATTTCTGTTGTACTTTCAATGACGAGAAACTACACAATTTTGCTCATGGTTTATCGTCTAATTTAACTAAATAACTTAATTAAACTAGCAAGTTAATAGCCAAGCATGGGGACGGCGTGGGCTAGTGGATAAGTGATACGGCTTACAATCCAAAGGTGCTGGGTTTGCTCCCCATCACAGCACATATCAAAATCGGATGTACTGGGCCGACAGGCACAAAATACAAACAGTGCAACACACACCGCCTTGGGGAATAGAGAAATAAGGCAAACATCTTATGGTTTGCAACAAATTTCAAAGTAATACTATTAGAACAGTTTATAGCAGGCATGTGTAACGTACAGTCCATCCAGCCCCCACTCTGATTTTATCCATGAGGACTTTACCAAATTTCACTAAATCTGGCCCACCAGCCAGAGTGCCTACGTACTGTTAAGTTGTTATTGTAGTTGAAGAGAAAAATAAAACTGTACCAATGAAAGATACTATATGTGAAAAACACATTTTGTAGAAAGTAGAAAATATTTGTTCTTAATCCACTTTAATTGGAAGAAGCTAAACGTGTTATCAAGCGATATGTTTCCAGCATTGAGTGGGTAAACTTTGTTACAATAAGATCAGAGTTATTTGATTTGATCATCAATGCAGAAGATCCGTGTGCGATCACCAACAAAACTCCACGGTAGATACCTGCAAAATTGTCCCTCCTTTTACTGTGAAGTGCGAAAAATAATGAAGTGCTTTTAGGATTTGAGAATTGAGGTATGAGACATGAAAGGAAACCATGAAAGTAACAAAGGCTGGCTTGGCTATGCCTAATGAATTCAACACCCATTTGTGTTATTTTTTAGCACAAGAAGGAAATTTCAAAATCGTCTTTTCTCCATTTGATGTTGACGTAAAAAAAGCACCACCATCTTTACAAATCAAACTAATTGAATTGCATGAGAGCTGAGACCTGAAGACAAAATTCAAGAATGACATCTTTACTTTTATAAGAAATATTTACCAAAGGGCACGTATCCTTCTTCTTCGTACACTGTCAGACGTCAACTTGTATTTGTTCGAAGAAAGCAGCTGTCATCCTGAGGCTGTCGACACTGCCATAGAGCTTGTCTAGTGTTGCCACTGGTGATGGCCACATGTGCTTTCTCTGGTCCTCGTATGTCGGGCAATTTTTCAGCAGATGTTCAGCGGTCATTTTCCCTGTGCCACAGGTGCAATTTGTCAGTGCCACCTTTCTTCAATTTATTGAATAGATGGTACCTCAGTCTGTTGTGGCCTGTGCGGACTTGCTCTCTTCTGTTCAGCTGGTAGTAAGCATCATTTTTTGTGTAGCCAGTATATTCTGTTTCCCATGTATCTGGCCCTAATAAACCTTTTGGACTCTTCGTTGGTCACACTAGAATCTGGTTGTGGTAGTCTTGCACCTTCTTTTGCCAGTCTGTCTGCCTCCTCGTTGCCTTGGATATTACAGTGGGATGGAACCCACTGTACTACTACTCGTTTTGGTGCAGACTGCTGGCATAGTTGACAGAGTACTACTCTTAAATCATTAAGTTCAATATTTTTTCTGGCCATTTAGTGCTGTAACCATGGCCAGGGCATCTGTGAACAGGATTATCTGGCTTTCAATGCTTTCGCATGTGAGCATTGTTTCTACTGCAGCCTTTAGTGCCTCTGCTCTGAAATTGCTTGAGAATTTTCCAGTTGCCACTGACAGTGTTTTTTTCTACCATTTGGTAGGCTCAGGAATACCCCTCCCCCTCCATTATGTTTTGGGGCACGTATCTAAAACTGACAGATTTTACTCTGAAACAGAGAATAACTTGAAACACATTGTAAAATTAAAGATTCTTTTTCATTTAAATAACAATATCTTTACATTTAAAAATAACATTCTATTGCATAAATCATGAACATATTTTTAATTTGCTATTCGGATCGCACTCATGAGGAAGTTGCAGATGATAGTACTATAGTACAATTATTTTTGGTCTCAAATCATGGGATATCAAAGTACCTATATAACAGCACACTACAATGTGTGATGATACATACAGTCCTGATCTTGCTTGCACATGCTGTGGCCATGATCATGGACAAGATCTGTGTATGTTCCTCAACACAAGAAAGTGATTTGAAGCATTGTACCAATTATCGAACATTCGCTTTAATAAGTCATGTTAGCAAAATCCTTCTATGAATCATCATTAAGAGACTTCTTCTTCTTCTACGTATGTTCGTTCTCAATCTCCCCCTAGCAAGCTCTGAACAGGGGTTTGCAAGTAGCAGGATGTAGTCCGGAGAATGGAATGCGTTGTGTCGCTAGTTTACAGCTTGACTGCGATATTCGGTCCGACACTTGTCTTCGGCAGGATTAAGAGGCTATAAAACAAGATCAACGAGAAGGTCCATGAAGAATATGCAGGTTTTAGAAAAGGCAGAGGCACGATAGATTACATCCTCAACATAAGAAATAGACCCTATTGTAGAAAAATGCAAAGAATAGAATGTCGACATATACACTTGCTTTATAGATTAAATGAAAGCATTCAACTGTGTGCAACACCAAGAGTTGTGGAACATAATGACTAATGAGAGACATGGGGTTCTCAGTGCAATTGATTCATTTGGTCAAATCACTACACCACCAACAACAAGCTGTGGTAAAAATCAGAATAGCCGGCGAAACATCCGACTGGCTCGAGGTTCAAAACGGCGTAAGACAGGGATACATATTGTATCCATATCTATTCAAAATATATGCTGAATCTATAATTAGGAATGAAAAAGCTATGGAAATTATGACAAGTTTGTGTCATTAACTATCGGTGGGAACGAGATACCAGAGCTCAGATGACACAGTTGCTCTCTCAAAGAGCGCTGCGGGACTGGAACGGATGATCCTGTTGGTAAAACAACACATCAAAGATCAAAATCTATACCTGAATATAAATAAAACCAAGATTTAGATAATGAGCACAAACAAGACAAAGACCAAACCTAAAGAATCTATAACAGGAAATTGAGAAAATCAAAAGTTTTTAGTACCTTCGGCTTCGCTCAATTTTATAATATAAATAATAATATTATTTAAAATAATAAGCAACAATCAATGCAGATTGCCTAAAAAGGAGGTCAGATGTAGAATGGCTGTCTTACTATACTAGTATAACTAATCAAACTATGTATGGCAATGCAGAGGACATCGGAGGAATGGTTGAATAAAATGAGAAACATATATGACACTCTAATAAAATAAAATGTAAAATAAAACCCTGTGAACTTGCATCTTCCCGGTTGCAACGTACGGATGTGAAACGTGGGCCATCACACAAACACTTGAATCTTTTGAACTAAAATGCTACTAGAAGGGTGCTGAAAATACACTATAGTACTCTATAGTTAAGCGAAAATGTAGATATTTAAGTTAAGATCCTACGACAAGAACTGGATATTGAGGAAAATTGGTTAGTAAACATTACATTACAATATTTGAATATTCATATTCAATATCATTGATCATATTGTGACTGTTGTTAGTTGTCCAGAGCGCTATATATTTTGGCCATCAAACGTCATAATGGCCTGCAGAGATTCGAGAACGATACTGGAAGGTATGGTACATAGGCAACGAGACAGAAGCAGACCAAGCAGAAGATGGACACAAGACATCACCGAGGTCTTGAGAATCAAAATGACACTCAGCGACTGTGGCGGGAGTTCTGGCTAGAAATCGAGTCTTCTCTAGAAATCGTCTGTAGTGAGACTGAGAGCGGCCTTCTGCAAAGTCAAACTCAAAGACATGCTTGCTACAGTACATGCCGATGAAGAGTAATACTTCAAATCTTACAAAACAATTATTGTATACTCACGTTATGACTTATTTCAATTTTATCAAATATATTCCATGTACATGAATCCCAACTTCAGACTTTTCGCATGAGCCTTCATTCGTTTTTCGCTCTAAAAATTACAAATTTACCGATCCTAGTTTTTCTGTGACTTATTGCAGACGATTGCCAGATAAAAATGTTTTTTTAACAGTTCAGTTCATGTACCATCACCGCATCGAAGATCGGCTGCATTGGATCTCCAGTGTACTCTATGTCTTGCCGTAGTGGTGCAATCTGATAGGCTTTTTCCAATCCATCTCCTGGTGTAATCCACACACTTAAAACGTTATCTGTCTTTGGAACGACTGTTTTCCACCATAAAATCCAGTATGGTCTTCAACAAGGAGGAGCTATTGTATTGTTGTATGACCAAAATAACGTAGCTTCCTAGCCCTGATTTAAGTCATTCATTTTTCAATCTTTTCACTCCCAACTTTTTTAATACCTCCAAATTTGTCTCATTCTCTTTCCAAGAAGTGCGACCCAGTCTTCTATATACACCCACATTTCGAAGGCTTCAAAACTCTTTTTTAATGTATTATACGTTGTCCGTGTTTCTGCGCCATAAAGTAGTGAGCTGTATACATAACACCTGACAATTCTCATTTTCAAATTATGATTTATCTGTTTGGATGTCAGTATGTGTCGCATGTTGCTGAATACCATCATGGCCATAGCTATTCTCTTTCTGATTTCTTTTTCACAGCTCTTTGCATCTTTCCAATCCCGTGGAACAATCCCTTTTGTAAATGATTGAGAACATAATATAGCCAATATTTTTGCAAGTTGGTCTCTAATTGCATACAGCGATTTTGGATGAATACCATCTTGACCTGGACATTTATCCACTTTCAACCCCTCCAATTTTTTAAAAACCATTTCCTCTGTAATACAGATTCATCTTGATCCCGTTGTATCCATGTCTCTTTGAAAAATATCTATAGGCTCTGGGATCTTGGAGCAGTCCTCTTTTGTGTAGACTGTGCCAAAGTACTGGTTGAGTAGATTAGCTGCCTCCCTATTCTCACTTATTATTTTCGCTGTACTGTCTATGAGAGGGCGTACTTTGTCTTTCGTTCTTTGTTTATTTCTAACATAAGAGAAGAAGCTTTTACTGCCAGTCTTGATCCTCTGAGCGAGTTTTTTTTCGAAGTCTATTTTTGCTGTTTTATTCGCTTTCTGAGATAGTTCTGCTTGTCCAAATATTTTAAATATGTTTATTTTTATTTACTTGCCTCTATATATTTTTTCCGTGCTTTATTTTTCGCTTTTCTACATTTCACTACAAATCTAGTTATCCACTTTTACGCTTGGGGTTTACCTCCCTACATGGAACACATTCCTCTTTTAGCGTTTCTAGAACTATTTTAAAACTCTCCCACTCCTGTTCAACATCTGTTCCTACGACAATATCTTTCCAGATTATGTGGTTCGCTGCTTTTTACATCCTGTTAATATCTGCCTTAGAGTAGTCATATGTTCACGTGTTTATGTTTACTTCTTTCCCTGCAATAAGATCCCAACGGATGATTTGATGGTCACTTGAGCCAAACAGTTCCCCAACGGTAACGTTTTCAATCATATTTTCGAAACAAGAACAGCCAGACTGAAAAAGAAAGAAGAGACATAACCCTGAGGTACATAACGAAAAACTACCCAAGCATGGACTGGACCCATGCATACACCGACGGCTCTGTAACAAACACAACACAGAACGGAGGGGCAGGAGTATTCCTGAGCCTACCAAATGGTAGAAAAACAACACTATCAGTGGCAACTGGAAAATACTCAAGCAATTTCAGAGTGGAGGCAGAGGCACTGAGAGCTGCAGTAGAAGAAATGGTGACATGCAAAAGAAATTAAAGCCATTTAGTCTTGTTTGCAGATG
This sequence comes from Ariolimax columbianus, assembly GCA_036924085.1. Classification (NCBI taxonomy): domain Eukaryota; kingdom Metazoa; phylum Mollusca; class Gastropoda; order Stylommatophora; family Arionidae; genus Ariolimax; species Ariolimax columbianus. The sequence continues at coordinate 26,842,616 of JAVGWX010000002.1, forward strand.
CCCTGGCCGTAATCACAGCACTAAAAAGCAAGAAAAATACTGAACTTAATGATTTAAGAGCAGTACTCTGTAAACTATGCCAGTAGTCCGCACCAAAAAGGGTAGTGGTACAGTGGGTTCCATCCCACTGTAACATCCAAGGCAACGAGGAGGCAGACATACTGGCAAAAAAAGGTGCAAGACTACCACAACTAGATACTAGTGTGACATACGAAGAGTCAAAAAGGATTATTAGAGCTAGATACATGACCAAATGGGAAATAGAACATACTGGCTACACAAAAAACGATGCCTATTACCAGTTGAACAGAAGAGAGCAGGTCCTGGTCTTTAGACTTCGTACTGGCCACAATAGACTGAGGTACCACCTATTCAATAAATTGAAGATATGTGGCACTGACGAATGCATGTACGGTACTGGGAAAATGACCGCCGAACATCTGCTGCAAAACTGCCCGACATACGAGGATGAGAGAAAGCAGATGTGGCCATCACCAGTGGCAACACTAAACAAGCTCTATGGCAGTGTCGACAGCCTCGGGATGACCGCTGCTATTTCGAAAAAATGAAGGTTGACGTCTGACAGCGTACGAAGAAGAAGAAGAAGACAATCATATTTTCCTCTGTAGTAAAAACTAGGTCGAGTGTATTTTTCCCCCTGGTAGCTGCTTCTACGTGTTGAATTAAAAAATTGTCAGTTATGCACTTAACAAAAGGTTTTGACTCCATAAGTGCTTCTGCCATATCCCATTTTATTTCTGGAAAGTTGAAATCCCCCATTAATAATAATTTCCCTTCACTTGCTTTTGCTATGCTACTAATCAGCTCCTCATCTTCCTCTTTTTGACTTGATAAACATCTATAGCACACTCCAATCACTGTTTTTTCACCCCCACTTTCTATTTCTCTTCATACATTTTCATTTTTGTTACCACATGACAAATCATCTTTGACCGTTTTATTAACAGAATTTACACAGTATAATAAAACGCCACCTCCCTTAGCCTTGTCTCCAACTATCCTATCTTTCCTTAACATTGTATATCCCTCTATTTCAAGTTCACTATCTGCAATGTCCTCATATGTCCATGATTCTGATAATCCTACTATATCTTGTTTTTCTTCTTCTACATACAGTTCCAATTCTTCTCTTTTATTTACTATGCTTCTCACATTTGCATTAAAACATTTTAGTTGGTAATGTTGTTGGTTTTCCTCTTTTTGCTTCTGCTTTATCATTTTAGTTTTTGATTTTCCACAACTTATTTCACACTTCCCTGACCCCAACTCTCCCCTTTGACTACATCCTCTATAGCATCCTATTTTAGGCCTATCTTTAGTCTCATACTTCATAGGCCTTACTAGTTTAAATTTCAAACACAATGATTAAACATATACTTTGCTACAACATGGTGTCCTATTTCATTTAGATGTAAACCTCCCCTGTCTAACATTTTACTTTTGTCTACTTTCACATCAATAAATTCCATTCCCATGTTTGCACACATCACCTGTAATCTAAGGTTGATGCCTATTATTTTGCTATCTAGATAGTCTGACCTATCTGCTCTATCTAAAATACCCATCATTGTGACCTTTCTCCACTTTTTTTTCCTCAAGTGTTCCCATAAGACTTTTATATTTAGCCATAATTATTTCTGTACCATCTCTCTTTACATTATTTGTTCCTACCAATACCACAACAAGACTGTTTCCTTTGTCATATCCTCTTTATTGTCCCCTCTATGTCCTCTATTTTTTTTTGTTGCTCCCCCAATATCCATTCTTTCAAACATGCTGTGTTGTTTAGACAAATGTCTGCCAACCTCTCTCACCATTGAATCTCATACTACCAATACTGACCCCTCACCTATATTTGCATACTTCTCTCCAAGGTTCTTTGCCCTGTGAACTGTTTCCTCGCTAAAATCTCCCTTACTTCCTTGACTACACCTTGACTGCAGCTTCTTTAAAATGTCCTCCATTTTCACTTGTTTCCCTTCTATTTTCATCTGCCTCTTTTCTATCTCCTCCAATCTCTTCTCATTTTTCCTTATATCGTACTCCATTTGTGAATGCCTCTCTTTGACTCTACATATCCTACATATAACATTTCCTTCATTTTCCAACTTTGTAGGCCTATCTATACCTTCACTAGTAATACTAACATTCCCGCCACACAAATCACACAATCTGAATTGGCCTTTCTTCGCAGCATTTCGTCTCATCTTAGTGGCCATACTAATTATGCTATTTGTTGACCTTTGCGTCAGATGGAGCTGAAAAGGTTTTCATTTATATTAGGGGTTGAAGATACAGCACTAAGTTTCAGCTGACAGCGACGCATAGCTGATTGCTTGCATCAGGTTGCAAACCAGAGCTGACCAAGACACTATTTCAACCGTGGTCCTGGAAACATGCTTCACTAGTGTATTCTGGCTAAGGGAATGGAGATCGGAGTGAGAATGCAAATGCGATACCAAAAAAAAGACAGCTGAAACGGATTTGCTGGATCGAAAGGCGCAGACGTCGAAGCCATCTGTAAAATACGATACAACTTCACGCCGTCCTTTTTCAGCCGGAACCCCGAAAAACATGACGATTTATATTATGTAATTCAACGCACACTTAATTTTCTCGATTGTTATATTTTCTTCTCTAGACGACTGACCATTTTTCTGCAGTGACGTGTGTTGTATAAGCGTGAGCATTGCCCCAACGAGACAAATCTACCCCCAAAGATGTTTGCAAGCCTTAGTGAACTTTTCCCTCCAACAATCCTTATCCAGATAATTGGACTTCACGTGTTGATGTAACAGGAAAAATCATGGTGAATGAGAAGAAGAAAAAGAAGAAGAGCGTCTACAATATTCATTGGCAGTCCTTCAGTTGATGTGTATTTCATGTTGTTATATAATTTTCATGGAGTTCTTTGGTCTATCATGTCCTTCTTTATAGCACATTATTTACACCTTACTATCGGAACTTCTTTTAATTTTATGCAGCCAGTTGAAATTTATTTCGTTATGTACGTCGTATTTTTCTTGTTTCCCTTAAACTTATTATAATATTATGTATGTTTCCTTTTTGAATTTACATTTGTTGTAACTTAATTTAGTTGTGCCACTTAAGGGAGGAAACCATGATGATTAACGCAAATAAAAATGATTATGTCCCTTGTGGTTGCCTTGAGTGAAAATCATACGACCAAAGGTAACTGGTCATCACTATAAAGCATATAACAGTGGAAGGCATTAACACATAGTGTTACTAGAAACTCGAGGTGTAACCCAGTGAAACATGACTAAACTAAAGGTAGTCTATTGAAGAAACTGTCATTGGGGATAACGTGTTAGACGATAGCGACGTTTATCTGTAGCTCTCTTCTTCACTGTAGCTCTCTTCTTCACTGTCTTACACTCTCTAACTGTAAGTCAGAAGCCTATTAGCAGCTGTATAAGCTAGAGTGTGCCGAAACATGGAAGCTGATCCGGTCAGCCGTGTCACGAAAGACAAGTGATCTAACCACTGAGCATTCAGATGGTTGCATGACATCTTTATCTGAAAACATTCTAGAATATGTGCAAGTTGGGTAAATGTAGTCAAGCATAAGGTGTGTGCGTGCGTGTGTGTGTGTGTGTGTATGTGTGTGTGTGTGTATGTGTGTGTGTGTATGTGTGTGTGTGTATGTGTGTGTGTGTGTGTGTGTATGAACACACATACCTGCATCCCGAGTGTCTGCATCCCAAGCTACCTCCAGTCGTTCAACCAGTAGTCTTGCCACTGATCGAAGGTAACTCGAGATAACAGTGAAATTGATGACCATCGCATATTCTTACTCACTATAATCCAAATTACAGCGCACATTACATTATTAAGACAAAACCGTCTCAAGTTGTGGCCATCATCGCTTCGCAATGGGCAATAACATGTGTGTGTGTGTGTATGTGTGCGCGTGCGTGCGTGCGTGTATGTATGTATGTATGAAGCGCACAGAGAAGACCAAAGGGACACACCATCTCTGTCAGCAAAAACGGCCTTCAATACTGCTTGCAAAGCTGACCAGACCAGGTTTAGAAAGATGCAAGACTCCTGGCTCACTAAAAGAGCTGATGAAATCGAAATGTTTGCCGAGCGTCATGATAACAAACGGTTTTATTAGACGCTGCAAGCTCTCTACGACCCGCAGTCCTCTGGTAACTCCCCAGCTCGCAATGAGGATGGGGTTCTGCTAACAGATAAGGCTCAGATCAAAGACAGATGGGCGGACCACTTCTGCAAAATACTAAACCAACCATCGTCCATAAATAGAGAGGATGAACTCATCACTGAGAAAGAAGCCGACAGGGCAATCAGTGCACTATCTATAGGAAAAAGTCCAGGAGTTGATGCAATACCAGCAGAGGTATACAAGAAAGTTGGCCCATCTCTTACCAGAATGATTACTGAACTCTTCTCCAACGTGTGGGCTGAAGGAGTAATTCCACAGGATCTGAAGGACGCCTCAATCGTTCACCTGTACAAGAGAAAAGGCAACCGGCAAGAATGTGACAATCATCGTGGAATATCGCTACTCTCCGTACCAGGCAAAATCCTATCGCACTTACTGCTCAACTGGCTCAACAAACACCTTGAACAAAGCCACCACCTCCCAAAGAGTCAATGTGGATTCAGAGACGAAATAGCAACTGTGGCCATGATCTTTGCCGCAGGCCAATTATAAGAGAAGTGTCGGGAACAAAACCAGGCCCTATACACCACATTTATTGATTTGACAAAGGCCTTTGAGACAGTAAAAAGAGGTGGGCTGTAGATGATTATGTCCAAGTTTGGCTGCCGCAACAAGCTCATAACTTTGGTGAAACAGCTACACCAAGACATGTGAACTCGTGTACTGGACAGTTGAGATGCCTCTAAAACTTTTTTAAAGTAACAAACGAAGTAAAACTTCTTCTTCTTCTTCTTCTTCTTCGTACGCTGTCAGACGTCAACTTGAATTTTGTTCAAAGAAAGCAGCTGTCATCCTGAGGCTGTCGACACTGCCATAGAGCTTGTCTAGTGTTGGCACTGGTGATGGTCACATGTGCTTTCTCTGGTCCTCGTATGTCGGGGAATTTTGCAGCAGATGTTCAGCGGTCATTTTCCCTGTACCACAGGTGCATTCGTCAGTGCCACTTATCTTCAGTTTATTGAATAGATGGTACCTCATTCTGTTGTGGCATGTGCGAAGTCTGAAGACCACGACCTGCTCTTTTCTGTTCAACTGGTAATACGCATATTTTTGTGTGTAGCCAGTATGTTTTGTTTTCCATTTGGTCATGTATCTGGCCCTAATAATCCTTTTGAACTCTTCGTAGGTCAGACTAGAATCTGGTTGTGGTAATCTTGCACCTTCTTTTGCCAGTCTATCTGCCTCCTCGTTGCCTTGAATGTTACAGTGGGATGGAACCCACTGTACCACTACTCCTTTTGGTCCGGACTGCTGGGATAGTTGACAGAGTACTGCATATTGCTAACCGTTTATATTGCCACATTTTGCTACACCTTGCACTCGCCGCTAATGTCTGTGCTATTCTGGCCAACACCTCGCATTTTTATCTCCATATCATAGTCAAGTACTGTTTCATCGAGCTTTCTTACCCATTCCTAGAGTTCTGCTTCTGTGCCTGCCAACCCGTCGTTGTCATCTGCAAAACGAAGGTTGATGATCCTTCGAACCCTATCTTGACAGTACCAACGGGATCCACAAGTGGTTCACTCATAATTCCCTCAAGGAATATGTCGAAAAGTGTTGGCGAGTGTACAACCCTGTCTCACACCGACTGATGTGCCAAAGTAGTCCTCGCACCTCCCATTCACAAGAACTGTGCTGGACGCCTGGTCATACAGGTGCTCAATGATCTGTATAATATTTTTGTTGATTGTATACATCCACATGGTTGTCCATTCCGCCCATTCGGTGACTTCTCCCGCATGGCAGCAGAAGTGTATCGGGTGAGTGCTTGTGTATTTTTACAATGAAATAATTCCATATTATGAACACTTTTTTTCACAAGTCATTTAGAAAAAGGTAGTTTTTACACTCCCCAAACTCGAAAAATTGGAAACAGCTTCAGTATGTGCTATGTAATGATCTCATATTGGCTACTAACTTTGAGGCACTGCATCGGCTGATTATCAACAGTGATCACAGACCAATTATGAGAACCATGGATTTCAAGATTCTCCTTCCTAAAAATCGAAACCAGTTTCGTACCATTCTTGATACTGCTATACTAACAGAGCAAGTTCGGCGGAAGAGCTCTCATTGTACATGCGCTCCAACCTGTCTGTCACATGGAACAGTTATTTGGCCAGCTGAATATTTGCGTTAATGTAGCGAAGAAAAAATGAAAACAACAAAATGCGATCAAAATCAAGAATACCACACATAGGCGCCTTGCTAGCAGAAGACGACCCAAAATAATGGACTGATTAATCAAAACAAGCTGTTCGAAACTATCAACCTAATTAGACACAAAATTAAAGAAGATTGTGAACAACATAGTTTACATAAACTGATCAAAGCGGCTGAGACAAGCCATAGTACTATCAAAGCTGAGACAACACGCGTAGGATCAACAAAGCTGAGACAAGATTCAGCTCGATAAAAGCGACACAGACAAGGTAGAGTAAGATTAAAACGGCCCGGACAAGGTAGAGAACGATTAAAGCGGCCCGGACAAGATTGAGTACGATTAGAACGACCCAGACAACGCTGAGTACGATAAAAGCGGTTCAGACAAGGAAGAGTACGATCAAAGCACCCAGACTAGGATGAGTACAGTCAAAGCTGCTGACACATTTCTAAGATCATATGTCGAGAAGATCTTGGCCAATCAAATGTGATCCTGGCCGCTCTCCCAAAAAAAATCCGCTATGACAGGGTGATACCATGTCTACCGAAATTTTCACTCGAAGAAGTCTTTCACACACTAAAATGGGATGATTATGCTATCAACATTGACGAAGAAATGCTTAATCATCTCCCGTTTGCAGATGACATAATCATCATCAGCCACAAGTCAAGGAAACTGAACAATGCTTTAAAAAAGCTCAACATCACAAACGCGGCAGTTGGTTTAAAAATAAATATTCTAAAGACGCAATTCATATTGAAACACGGTTTGGAATTGATTCAATTAAAGGCGTGATTTCGTACATTTAATTGGACCAAGAAAGTACGAACTCCCACAAAATGTATCGAGATATCTCACGATGGAAAGCAGCAGTTCATCTTCATTCGCATGAGGTCTACACTTCAAAAGATGAAATCAGTGAAATGAGAGTTCTCACCTTCAACAGCATTATCATTCAAGCCATGGTATATACTTGCGAGGTGTGGAACGTACGAACAATTGGCATAGCGTGGCTCCAAGCTACTCAACGGTTGAGGGCAGAACATTGTCAATCTCACTATGGGACCTCATCTTATAAACTTATAAACTTTTCGACATATTGCTTGAGGGAATTATGAGTGAACCACTTGTGGATTCCGTTGGTACTGTCAAGATAGGGTTCGAAGGATCATCAACCTTCGTTTTGCAGATGACAACAACGGGTTGGCAGGCATAGAAGCAGAACTCTAGGAATGGGTAAGAAAGCTCGATGAAACAGTACTTGACTATGGTATGGAGATAAAAATGCGAGGTGTTGGCCAGAATAGCACAGACAATAGCGGCGAGTGCAAGGTGTAGCAAAATGTGGCAATATAAACGGTTAGCAATATGCACGAAAATCAGATTAATGCGTTTATTGATCCTGTCAATATTCCTCTATACTTGTGAGCCATGGACAATTACAGCTGACCTGCAGCGGAGGATACAGGCCTTGGAGATGAGATATTTGCGAAGACATTAAACGTCACGTACAAAGATCGAGTTACACATGAGAAAATACGAGAAAGAATTACAATAGCAATAGGGCCTTTTTGAAGACCTCTTGGTAACTGTCATTAGAAGGAAACTCGCTGGGTACGGTCACATATCGAGATCAAATGGTCTTGCAAATACAATCCTGCACGGAAAGGTGCAAGGCAGACGACGAAAAGCCCATCCCAAAAAGAGGTGGGAGGATAACATACATAAATGGACCGATCTCCGACCAGAAGAGGCAGAGGAAGCGAAGGCTGACAGACAGGGATGATGTGAGTTTCTGAGGATGTCTTCATGTGTGCTCCAAAGACCTCACCGGTTACGGGATTACCTGACTTAAATACACACACGCGCGCGCACATACATGCATACATCAAACATGCATTCTTTTTGGATTGAGAAGCTATCCATAGGTGCGATACTTTATGGGTATGCCAAGCTCCAGCGACCTGAAGGCGTCTGTCCTCATCGACACAACACCACCATCATAAGTCAAACTTGCTTCAATGACGTCGTAGATATGGAGTTGCTAAGAAAGTATATATACAAACACATACACACAAATACGCACGCACACTCTCTCTCTCTCTCTCTCTCTCTCTCTCACACACACACACACACACACACACATGCACGCACACTCACACACACACACACACACACACACACACACACGCACGCACACTCTCACACACGCACGCACACTCTCACACACACACACACACACACACGCACGCACGCATGCACGCAGGCACGCACGCACGCGCGCACACACACACACACACAAAACGACGGTTCGCTCTACGATAGTCCGAAGTTAATGATCTGCTCTTTCTACATTTTTTTATCTTTCATAGCTAGAACACATATCGATATATGTTCTATTGGTATGTTTGGAAGAAATCACTACAAATGATGACATTGCAACATAATTACAACTAGCAGTCTAGGCTGAAGATGTTGTAGAGCTGCTTAAGTCGCAGGATGAGGTCAGACCTGTTGAAGAGCACGTGTTAACTGATGCACAGAGAAGGCTGCTCAGGGAACTCGAGTAGTCCTACATAATGATAAGACTCAGACTTTGGTGCTGACACAGTACACACACACGGATGAAGAAATTGAAGAAAATTTGGAGAACTTACAACACACTCTCAAACTAAACACATTTACTGATGTTCTAACAGTAATGGGAAATATGGACTAAAATAACGGAAAAGACAAATAAAGAATATATTGCAGGGCATTTTTGATTGGAAAAAAAGAAATGATAGAGCAGATAGCCTCCCACATTTTTGCGAAGAGAACAACTTAGTTATATGTAACACATTAATTTCAAAAATCTCCAAGATGATTGATAATGGGGTAAATAACAGAAGATATATCAAGGAATCAGATTGCCTTTATTATGGTAAAGGACACATTTTCAAAATGATATCACAGTAACAAAAACTTATCCAGGTGGAGACATAAATTCTGATCATGATTACAACCCTATAGTGCAGACAAAACCATACCGTATACATACAACTTTCAGTTTGAGAGTTGGCATGGAGGCAGTGACCTCAGCGTTGGTATGGCTGTCTGAGACCCCTTTAACAGGGGCAATCATTATGCCTGACGCGTGGAAGTTGCTTCAAAGGGTGCGGAGGAGATGGCTAAGTTACGAGTGGATAGCGACTGTTGGGGCCTCAATCCTCCAGGGGTTGGCATGGATCTACTGTCCGGGTCAAGCTGGTGTTCATGGAAACGGAGGAGCTCACGTCTTGGCTTCACTGGATCGTATCGTTGGCACGTTGGTGATGATTTGGAGTGATATTTTGAGATCGGTCGGCGACCGTCTGTTGGATGAGAACACAGAAATAGACGAATCAGTAGCCCACAAACTGCAAAGTTTCGACATCAAACGAGATTCGAGCGGAGTAGGGCGCATCAGAGGACGGAGCAGGATAGTGGACAACTAGCGAGCTACAGAGACCATCAGCATCCAGACCCTGCACTATTTTCTCAGAGAGACTGAACACCTTTGAGTATTTCCCGGAGTGCAGTGACGTTGCTTCTTAGAAACAGCAACATAAAACTATGCGTACTGTTTTTTGTTGTTGTTGTTGCTTTTTTTTTTGGGGGGGGGGGGGGAGGAAGCGGGGGCGGGGGGGGGGGGGTAAAAACTTCCCTTCTGCAGTAAACTAGTACCAACAACCGCTAGTATAAACTGTTACAGGTAAAGTATTAACTGAGTGGTGTGACAGGCAATACCGTATTTTATTAATTGTCTACGTGTTCTTTTATTATTAATTTGGCCATGGCATAATAAAAATAGTAAGAGTAAGGGGCAGGAAGGGGGGGGGGGAAGGTTCATCATATTATGAACTGAAAGAAAACGTAGTAAAAATGAGTAGATTCATAGTAGGACGCAGTGAATATACTGAAATGTGGACCTCTCCCCTCTCGCTCAAGTGAGTGAAGTGATAGTTGCAGGACGTAGTACGATGTGTAGGTTGGCAATACATTGACGCCCACCCAGCCTATTATCTGTCATTATTTCGTTTTTGCACAGAGGGACGCCACTTTAGATTCTCTCCCCTTATGAAGAGAAATAAAACAGTGTACACGGTCCATACATGGTAACCGTAACTCAAGTAGCTGCAACCAGTTCCTGGTAGCGAGTATATTTAGATGCGCTGATTTGTATCTGTGAAAAGGGGGGGGGTCAATTTTTTTACGGAACCATATAGTCGAGCACTGATCATAAATTACAACCTTGGGAAGATATTGTAGGTGACAATGAATGGTTAGTCTCCTGAATCCATGTAGGTGAAAGTGTTGTATGAATGGTTTGTCTCTAAACCCACGTAGGTGAATGTGTTGTATTAATGGTTTCTCTCCTGAACCCATGTAAGTGACAGTGATGTATGAATGGTTTATCTCCTAAATCCATATTGGTGCAAAGTGCTGTGTGAATGGTTTGTCTTTCAAATGGTTTGTCCACAGCGAAAGCGAGTTATATTTTATTTATTTCATTTCTAGTGCGATCGCCACATCGATGGTCGGCTTCAATGGATCTCCAAAATCCTCTGCCATAGATCCTGCAATTCGTCAGGTTGTTCCCTGGCTATTTTAATGTTATTTTCTACTTATAACGTTGTTTACACCTGGCATGTTTGCTCTTTACCTTTCTTTCCAGTATTGTTTTCACCAAAGTATTATGTCTTTTGACGTGATCAAACTATCGGAACTATTTGACTCTTGTTTGCTTCATTATTTTTCTAATGACCAGTTAATTGTTAGGATGTTGGTATACGATTCATGTTGCTGAAAACAGATTTGGCCATCCATTTGATCATCTTGATTTGTATTTCACATCTTCCTTTCTCCGTAATTATATTTCCAAGTAAGGTGCATACACGATAAAGCCCCAACCTCGTACTTGGTGGCTAGTTGTTATATTCTTTAATGACTTGATATGTCTCACGTGTGCCGGACATTTTCTGTTCTGCTTCGGGAATCAACTGCCGTTGATTTTCACACTTCATCCGTCTCATCCTCTCAGTCCTCGTGTACTATAGGCGGACAATCCCGTAAACAGGATTTCTCCTCGTAAACAAGCGGTTTCCTGCAGCTATATATAAACTGGAAAAGGGGGGCAGGGGAGGGGTGCGAGCTTCCATAACCTTTGGATATTCCAACCAGCAAAGTAGCAGTTGTGTCTTCTAGTCATAGTTGTCTTTCCTAGGCAAAATGTCTGACGACTATCAAGACTTTCCTAGCTGTCAGCGAGAAAAGTACACCAACAAGACCATTCCAATACAAATGGAAGATGACTGGCAAATTAACAGACCTCGCGCATTGTGGAGCTTTCGTCAGTGGTGACTCCATGCATTGATAGTTGGCCATATCCCACCAATGTCTTACATTCTTTCGAACAGGCCATGCAAGGAAAACACAAAGATTTGCACGATGGATCAAAGTATAGTTTGATGTGACACATCAAGAATTGTCAAGTTGAGCAGCATACCTGCCTTCGAAGTGTTGCAGTGACTTTGTAATCTGCAGTGTGTGTGTGTGTGTGTGTGTGTGTGTGTGTGTGTGTGTTATATATATATAAATAAAAATTATTGCGAGAGACACTCTTCGATACATATATAAAATCAGACACATGCACACATACAGGCATATATACATTTATAAGGATTCAGAAATTAATGTATAAAACATCATCAAAATAAGAAAGATGAAATATTTAAAGAAACAGAGGTAGAACAGAACAGGGGAAGAGAAAGGAATGTGTAAAAGAGCATACGTAAAGGAATAGAATGTACTCAAACCATGACAAGCTAAAAGTGAAAGTAGACTAGAAGCTCAGTAAAGAACAAACGGAATTTCGTCATGGGAGAGCATGTAGCGTGTACAGACCAAACAGTCACCTAGTGCATCATAGTGGAACAAGCGATTGAGTTGAATTCATTCCTATGCTATGAGAAAGCGTTTGACAGTACCGGTATGGACATAAGCATTTAATCGCTACTACTGAGACACTACGGAATACTAAAGAAGTTAATGTTGCTCATACAGAATATGTACGAAAACAGTTTACAGAGTTGTACACGAAGGAGTACTGACCGACAGTTTTAAAGCACATTCGGGAAAGGCAGAGATGTCTATTGTCACCACCCTTGTTCCCTGTGGCAATTGACTCGGTTATGGAGATGTCAATGTCAACGTCAGGGAAGAGAACCGATTTGTAATGATCATTGTTGCCACAGTTAGAGTATCTGGACTAGGTAGAAAACGTGGTATTACTGTCACACAGCCATGGCCAGATGCAATAAAACTAAATAAGGTGAGGGAGCATTCAGTCAAACGGAGACTAAATAATAACATGAAGAAAACCAAACTATTCAAATCGACACCTTAGGCTAAGAGCCTGTCAGGATTGTAGGTGAGGTACTGAAAGAGGTGATACCTTTACATATTTTGGCAGAGCCATTGGCATTTCATGGAGCACAGAGACAGAGGTAAGGGCTATAATTAGAAAGGCAAGGACATCATTCATGTTACTGAATAATATATGGAAATTCAGGGAAATAGAAACATACCAAGTTAAGATTTATTAATTTAAATGTCAAATCAGAACCCCTGCAAGGAGCAACAATTTTGAAGACCCCAAAGGCAATACAGGTGAAGCTCCAGTCGTTGGTAAATAAATGTCTACTGGGATAATGGATATAGGCTGACAGGACATGGTGAGGAATGAAGACATATGGGGAAATTGCGAACTACAACCAGTGCAGCAAAAGATAAAACGTAGGAAATGTTGTTGGATAGGACACATGCTACTAAAGCACAAACAAACGTGGCCAGACGGGTCATATTATGGAATCCACATGGGAAGAGGGAGAGACCCAGAAACACATTGAGACGAGACTGTGAAAATGAACTTCAATACCTGGACTTGAATTGATGAGAGGTGGAAATTGCAGTTCAAGACCGAACTTGCTGGAGGAGGGTTGGCAACGGCCGAAGCCTCGAAAGGCGAGATGGACATTGATTGATTGATTGTTGGCGGAAGGGGCACGGACTTCAAGGTCAGTTTATCCGATGTTTTTCGTATTGCAACAGTAGCAACTATATTAGGCTGTGTGAAATGCCAGTGAACCCTACTTTTATCTCAAACACTGCTTTAGGGACGTGTTTTGAAGACGGCGACATTTTACGTTTTGTTGCTGAAGGGCACGGTGCCGTGATGGTCCATGAGGTGTTTTGAGATGGCTTCTACTAATAAATCACTCTAGCAGATAAAGATGGTGGTATTACGAATGTTAGCTGATTTAAAAGATATGACATGTAAAATATGTTAGTTGTTAACAAAGCCAATAGAACTAGAGAAAGCCATAGACATGTGGAAAATACCAGTAAAGTGGTCGATGTGTTGAGCGAAATTAGCTCTTATAATGAGACCAAATGAAAGATTCCTAATGGCACAGGAAATGACAAAATTATTCGATTTGTGAATTCTGAGATGCATATAAAATGAACGTTTACTCAAAGATTCGTAGGTCAGAAACATTCGAAGGTAAAAGATGACTCAAAATGTAATCATGAAGGGATACGTGGATCATGGCGTTGTAAACAACAGTAACATCATGTTCGCGCAATTCATAGAAGGAAGGGTTGTATAGTTGTTTACAGTCTTCGAAGACGTGCAGGTCCTTGCGCCAGCCAAATCCGCTCATTCCTTGAGATAAAGTCCCGAGCACGATGGGTTGGACGAGTCGCAATGTCAAGTAGTGTCCTCCTGATGTAGTTATCGAGGGTGTGCACTCACTCATTAGAATTGAAATTAGATGTGTGGTTTGAGAAGCGAGAAAATAGGTCGCTAGGGTTAGGTGGTATGTAGGAGCTAGGTGTGTCATGGGAATATTATTCTGGGTGAAGACGACGATGAAATTCGTGAACATCGCTAATAGAGGAAAGATCAAAGGTTGGTCGGCGTGGACAAGACATTGAGAGCCATAGCCCTTGGGCAGAAATCGGGGAAGGGTGGTATGGGGGGGGGGGGGAGAGGGGGGGGCAAGGTTTGGATAATCTGGAAACGATTTCTTGCCAAATCTCCCACCTGCTCCAGAGTCATGCTCAAGTATTCCTTGACATCTTTGCACCACCGCCTTCTTTTCCTGCCTTTGACTCTCTTGCACGGTAGTATATCTGTCTCAAGACCGTTGTGTCTTTTGGTGTAGCCAAAGAAAATAGCATTTTTTGTGCTCCATACAGTTAATGCATCACAATTGACTAGGGTGATCGCTGTCAACGGTGGAAGTGAAATTAGAGGAGAAACCGCATGGAAGAACTATACAAGGGAGGCAACTATGGATGAAGATGAGGTGACAGGTGAATCTAGTTTTCTTGAATGTAACGATAGCGAATTTAATTATGTTTGCTGAAGAGATGCAGTGGTAGATACATGATGGAAATTAAAATGGAAAACCGGTGGAAGTTAGTCATACATTTAGGTGAATTAATAACGTAAAAAAACAAAACCTGGCGCGGTGCTGAGGATCAAAGTTCGATAAAAACAAAATGTAGTTTTCATCAAAGTGTTGCGTGTTTTGATGTGCCAAAAATATCTTAACCGTTCAACTATGATGCCGATGATCAACTCTTTTTGCCTTCCACTTTCTCCAAGATGTCTGCAATCGCTTTCTTTTCTTCCCAGTAGATGTGCTCCAGTCTTCTGTATATCCACATTTCGAAGGCATCACTTCTCCACTCCGTTTTTAGAAATTGCTTGTCCAGGTTTCTACGCCTTGCAGTAATGAGGAGAATACATCACCTGATCATTCACACTTATATTGTGTGAGTTACTTGTTTGTATGTCCGTATATGACTCATGTTGATGAAAACTTATTTGGCAATCCCCATTCTTTTCTTGATTTCCAATCCGCATCTCCCATGTTCCGTTATATTTTCAAGAAATGAGTAACTTGAGTTTGATAGCCTGTTTCTTTCTTTTGATTATATGTCAAGTCTACTTTGTTAATTATAATAGTTTTCGTTTTGTCAGTGTTAATGTCCAATGAATATACTTGATGCGTGGACTTTACTTTAAACACTAATTCATGTAGTTCTGGTTCGTTTTTAGTTAGCAGAACTTTATCATCATCTGTAGAAAAATGTGTTCTGCATAAAATGTGACGAGAAGGCAACGAATCCTTATCGTACTTCTATTTTTACCCCAATTCGAGGTGAATAAATCTATCCAGATATTACATTGGTGGGTTTATCTCTGTAAAGGTTATAAATTATTTTTTCCCTTTTTCACCCATACCTATGTTTTCCTGAAATATAATAAGTTTCTCATTCTGGATCATGTCAAAGCCTATAAATAGTTTCTAAAGCACATATAAATGGATCTGTGTACTTCTATATAATTTTTTCTGAAAGTGTGCTAATACACAAAAGTGGTTCTCTTGTTCTGCTGTTCCGTCTAATTCCCAATTGCTCACCCAGAACTTTCGTTATCTACTCTTTGTCTAAGTCTCTGATATACAATTTTGGGCACTGTAAATGTTTCTGAATGGTGTAGCTCATCAGCCTAATTGTTCCGAAATATGAACATTTAGTTGAACGAGGTTTCTCGGGTAGTGAAGACTAATATAATCAGCCCAGTCGGTGCAGTTCATGTGTTGCAGGTTTTCCTCCTACCTGTGTGATATATCTTTCTCAACTAGCAAGATGAGTACACTATTCTTCTAAACACATCTTCCTCAGTCTTGCTGTGTTGAAATGATATTTTATTTATGCATGCTAGTTCTCGTGCTGTTCTGTTTTCTCACGTCTTCTGTTATCTTGCATTCTGATAAAATGCACAGTCATTGTGCGGCTCGGCACTTAATACATGTCTCGCTGTTCAGTAACCTATATTCTTCAGTTTCTTTCTCTCTAATTCTTTCATTTTGTTTCAGATCAAGTCTGTTAGCCACACAACATTTTTCTTATACTCTTTTGTGGATATAGTTTTATTTTCTACGATTATGCTTTAGACAGTCCCACTTTGTACTTGCATTCTCTTTTAGACTTCCAGTGGTCCACTGTTCCATGTTTTCTGATAGTAGACTATCATTTTTTATTTTAGACTTACACAAGACATGTTTGTTGTGTGTTGAATACAGAGATATATGCTGATCATTTGTATAACTTGTCTATATATTTCAATTGAATAACTATGTTAATCACTACAGGATTGTGATAGGAATTTATGTCTGGACCTGGATATGTTTATGTGACACCATTTTTGAATCTATCTTTTATAATAGTTAAGCCAGTTTGATTTCTTACTGCTTGCTGAAGTCGGATGTGTTGGACCGAAAGGTGCAAATATCGCAGCCAAGTTGTAAACTACGACACAACGCATTCCGTTCTCTGGACTATATTCTGCTACTAAGCCCTTTCAGGGTTTGGTAGTTGGAGATTGAGAACGAACGAACGAAGAAGAGGAAGAAGAAGAAGAAGAAGAAGAAGAAGAAGAAGATTATTTCTTACTATGTCTCCTAGGCGGTGGTCATCCTGAGGCTGTCGACACTGCCATAGAGCTTGTCGTGTGGTTCCATTGGTGATGGCCACATCTGCTCTCTCTGATCCTCGTATGTCGGGCAGTACTGCAGCAGATGTTCAGCGGTCATTTTCCCGGTACCACACGGGCATTCGTCGGTTCCACCTATCTTCAATTTGTTGAATAGGTGGTACCTCAGTCTATTGTGGCCAGTGCGAAGTCTGAAGACAACGACCTGCTCTCTTCTGTTGAACTGGAAATATGCATCGTTTTTGGTGTAACCAGTATGTTCGGTTTCCCATTTTGTCATGTATCTGGCTTTAATAAGCCGTTTTGACTCTTCGTACGTCATACTAGTATCTGTTTCTGGTAGTCTTGCGCCTTCTTTTGCCAGTCTGTCTCGTTGCCTTGGATGTTGCAGTGTATCACTGTGTTCAATAACCACACAAATGATTTTGGAACTTTTCTAAAATCAAAACTTCGACTCCTGGCTGATGATCTACATTTTCTGACTGCATAACTGTTATGATTGCTCTGTCCAATATATCAAGGACTTCTGAGATTAAAATGTCCAGATTTTCTAATCTACTCAATGTCCTGAAATTCCAGATTCCAATTTGTAGGTTCCTGCTTTGTGATTTTAGGTAATGTACATTTATTGGTTTGATAATTTTTATGTTTGATTTTATGCATTACGTATTACTAATCAAAATCATCTGGAGATCTGAAAAGGATTAATCAAACTGTCATTTCTTTGTGGGAAAATTGATTCAGCATTCGTACAAATCGCAATTCGAGCAGTCTCTTGAAACAAATTATGTACTTCTACTTCTTCTTCGTTGTTCGATCTCAAATTCCCGCTACCAATCTCTGAAAAGGATATTTTAGGTATCATGGTTTGGTCCGGAGAACGGTATTTGTTGTGTCATAGTTTACAGCTTGACTGCGACATTTACAGCCTTTCTCTCTGACACATCAGAATACTGCATGGCATTTTTGGGTACCGGGTAAGTCTTCTCTCTACGATACCTTTTCCTTAGGCAGTCTTCTCTGCTGCAGCCTGTTATCCAGGATCACCACGTGGAGGCGTAGAAGTGGCATAGCAGCTCTGGTAAGCTGGTCCTGACGCTAGCTATCAGCTTTGGGCCGCTGACCGCTGCAGTTCATGCACTGCTCAACATCTTGATCCCAAATTGCGCTCTCTCGCTCTCTCTCTCTCTCTCTCTATATATATATATATATATATATATATATATTTAAATTTTTTTTAATAAATGTATATATATGTACACATCTTCAGTCTACTCATGTCGTTAGATGTCGAGAGGAGGTGCGACCTCCTTTGTTTTATATTTTTTGGCAGGTGAAAATACACTGATGACTTGCCAGCCCTAGAATATACAATCACCTATTTTTGAGACTCGTGGAGGTGGAAGCGTAAATTAGAACAAAGTAGACCCACAGCCATTCAGGTGCCATCTAAGACGCTCCGCTAACCACATAGCCAAGACCTGTTGGTAAGGCCACACAGTCCCATATTTTTTGCAACATATCTCTGTGGGGCGAGAAACCCTAGAACAATTTGAGTAGATTTTTAACTTGAATTTTGCAGCGGCCGTTAGTCTTACTCTTTTTTTATTTCTAATTGCTAAGGTATTTTAACGTGTGCGCCTCTGCACACGGGTGTCTGATCTCACTATATAAATATTAAGTAAAGATTCCGTTTCATTCCATGCGGTGTATGGGGAATTTAGTGTTAGGTACATATTATTTGGTGTCCCTCGGCACATAGTTGTGATGTGATCAGCATAACGCCGTCCGCTTTTACTTCACAGATTATATATATATATATGCACTGTGTACGCTAAGTAAAAAACTATGACGCCATAGTTGTGGGTCATGACTCCGTGGCCCTCCATAGCTTCGTATGTTCATGAAGACAAATGTTGTGCTTCTCAACAACTGTAGATACTTATACAGGCATCTTGTCTCTGAACGACGAAGGATATGGTCCAAAATGCGTGCCACGCAGTCACATCGTACGGCTCACCGTCTGAGATGAATAATTCAGCCTGTGTCTGAACTGAAAGAAGTGGCGCCATCTTGAACCAGATCTTATATAAATCAGTGCACGTATCATAATATTTCCGCACTTGTTTCTAGAACTTTCATTCAGACACAGAATGCATAAGACCGGGTTATGTAGATGGACATGCCGTTAGTCTAACTTGTACTGAAAAGACAAGTTTATTTCCATTATGTTTTTACGGCAACAGTATTATTTGTTAATAGGAACAGATCAAAATACTGGTCAAGTTTCAATCACTCAATCTTGTGCAAATATTAACTGGAAAACAGAAACAATATTTGAGTTATAAAACATACGCACCTAAACACGCGCGAGCCACACGAAACAGAACCACGCTTTCGCCTTGAAATATAAACGAAACTTCAGCATGAAAGAATACATTGTTGAATTATATTACAATAATTACATTTCTTACTTTTCATCTAGATAGGCCATGTTGAGTAGGCGCAACTTCTGTGAGAAAAGAGTAGCAGGGAGTGACCCAGCATGCTGTAAGGGTGCGCCGTCTATAGTCATATGTGTTGTGAACATGGTGTATACACGCGCTTACGTGCAAACACACACATTAACACACAAACATATACAGACACACAATATATACTTACAAGATACACATATATAGAAACAGATACTATATATATATATATATATATATATATATATATATATATATATATATACACACACACATGAGTGTAAGTTTGCCTTAGTGTAGACTACAAACGTACGTGTTTGTGTAATAAAATATATTTCAATGGAGACAGCCTTCTCTGCTCTTGCTTATCTTCACATTTTTCTCTTGCAATTTCTGTTTGTTATTTACCCTACCACATTTCCTGTGGGTGGTGTTGGAATCGTCTAGTCTGGCCCTACTTCACACATACCTTACCCCCTTGGCGCTGGTCATCCATCCCCTATTTCCTCTAAAACAACAGTTGACACAACGAGAAACACATCTTAGAAAGTCTTGCTTTCATCGTTTTTTTCTCGTGCGACGCCGCAGTTTACGACTTCACGCGCAGGTTGTATTTTTGTCTCCTATTTGTATTTATATTGTAAACAGAGCGAGTAACGGGATAATCTAGATCTAAGATGGACGTATATTTAGCGCAACTGGCGACGTCTTGCTTCCCGCTATCTCAGGCCACAAGAAACCCCAAAACACACTTGATATGTGTCTGGCATCTTGTGTTTTTCTAGCATTTTTGTCTCCACATCCGTCAACGATAGAAGCACTCCGATAACACGCGAGGTCGGACCCGGAAGAAGTGGAGAATTATCGGGTCAGGGAAAGTCATTATTTCCAACTGGCTTTTAAAATGATTTGTAAGCCAGAGCGGCGGCGGCGACTGGCTAGTACTCGTAACTGTAACAAAGATTCGTGAAGTGCACTGAACGAAAGCGATACCACCCACAGAAACATCTTTCTCAATCATTATTTTAATGGAAAAAAAACCTTTGAAATAATGCCCAGATCTAAGAGAACCTCAGCAAAGCCGTTATTTTATGTACAAGATATATATTAAGAAACGGTAACTTAATCAGTAATATGTTAATATAATAATATAATAATAACAATCTATGATCTTAGGCTTATTTGACTACATGTTCTTTACAACTGTGCCACACATGAATGTGTAGCTAATGTTGAATAGTAGAGGTACTAGACATCATAGGTCAAAGTATGAATAGAAAATAGTCTAACCATTTCACACTGCTCGGTTTGCAGTTTCTACCCCCAACTGCCAGCAAAGCTTTTATAATACTGAAAACGACTTTTACTTGATTGAATCGCGATATATCGTGGGATCACTAGAGACTACCACAGATCCACCGTGTTCCACTAAACACATGTTGAGAAACCGTGATATAGAGGACTTGGACAGGCACAGAATACATTTTCGTCTTCTGATTCATACTTCATAAACAACAAGCATTCTTAGTAAAAGACAATTTGGGTTGCCGACATCTTGAACGAAAATCCTGCTATATTTGATGGAACTTGTTAACAATCTACAAAAGACGATGAACACGACACAAAAAATTACTGTTGAGAAATAACGTTTGGCTCAGTGAATAACATTTAAAGAGTCCCACATCTAACCACTATAATCTCGACATAAACGTGAATCTCTTGTTTTTGTCTAGAACTTTCAAAGCAGAAAATGTTGGCATTGACACCTCATTATTATATGGCAGGGGAAAACATGGTGGTGGAAGTGAGCACTAGAAATACTTGACAACACATAAGAAAATGTTAAATAGTTACGTTTACTGCAGGGAACATTTATTTCAATTCAAAGTCATCTCTGTTAGTAAATGCCAACAATGTTTCTATATTGATAAAGTAGTTTGACTACACTCACTGGCAATAATATATGCCTGGATGTATAACAGACGTATTATCAGCATACACTGGACTCAGTTAAAGCAAGTAAAAGCTAGAGATGAACTGTGTCTACCTATTTGTGTCGGTGGGGAGGGGACAGCAAATAAGATGTGCAACACAGAAATGCAGAACATTTCATCTTTAGCTAGTAAAGATTTTTCTTTTATTTAAAAAGTGTTTTTTGCAATAAATATGTGTGGATAGAATTGTCAAATAGAATAATCTAGTATCATATTTAAAGAGTACATCAGATTGAGACTGATAATGATCAATAAGTAAAAATAAGTGGACACAAAGATTAATCAAGATGTGATTTTATAGGCCTGCCAAGGCGTAAAAGCCAAGTCTTCACTGAGACCAAGAAAAGACAAACTTCATTCTTTGTCTGTATTTGGAGGACAGTCAAGGTATAACATAATGAATGTGACACCAGATGAATTTGACGTGGGGCACGGAAGTGAAGGCGTGTTTAGGGGTTAAGGACTAAAGAGGAAGCTATTGGACGGCCTAAAAACAAGGCAAATGGAGAATTTCAAGTACATAGCTATTAGAGAACAGGAAGGACAGATGAGTTGGGAGAGACATGGTCGCCTACACCATTTGAAATGCCACTTGAAGTAAGAAATGAAGAAACAACATATTTTGTCGTGTTTTATCTTAGCCTAGCCATGGTCAACTGTAATAGAATGTAAACTACAGATGGCCATCGCATAGCTCATTACTTGCAGCAGCAGTTATAATACCTGGTTGTATTGAGAAATGGTCGTGTTCTGAATGTTTCCGTACCATTTCGCAATATTCTCTAGATCAACTGTCAAATCTCACCAAACTGCTATGATATGTGGTGCATGGACATACGGATAATTGAAAGGGCGTAGGGAGAGAAATATATTGCAGAAAACAGTATCTATTATAAACATCGAATCTATAGTGTGCATCTGTTTAATAAAAATGAAGGTTGCTGCAGCAGCTTTGATTATATTCTAATAAGTACTGACAAGTAATGTGTTAAAAGCAAGCCCAGTCTAGTCATGTTACAAATTTAGACATGTCTCACAGGTTTCCGAATACACGATCTGACATAACTCTTTTGAGAACATAAATATCCCCTTCTTCTTCTATTTTTTGTTGTTTGTTTGTTTGTTTTTATGTTAAAGCTTGAGATGCATTGTGCATCAGTTTACAGTTTGACGTGTCATTTGCGTTTTTCAGCCACCCACAACTACTTTGTGTATGGATTGACTCTGACTGACGCTTGTAGGTCACCAGATAACTTGAAAGGCAGCAATGGATTTGAAATAACATAACTTAACTTAACTTAACTTAACTTAACGTCTTTATTCTGGTTTATAAGACTCTACAGAGTCTAAATGCAACCAGTTTCTTGGAGGGCGGTTTAACCGATGTTCGAGTTTATCTTAATAGACTCAAATATTAGAGCTAAATAGACCCGCAGCCAGTTAGGCGCCATCTATATCTGCTCTTAATTAAACCACCTGGGAAAAGGTACAAAT
This sequence comes from Ariolimax columbianus, assembly GCA_036924085.1. NCBI lineage: Eukaryota > Metazoa > Mollusca > Gastropoda > Stylommatophora > Arionidae > Ariolimax > Ariolimax columbianus. Next base: position 26,865,567 of record JAVGWX010000002.1, read on the forward strand.
ATCTTTGGGTAGATTTTTGGCTAGAACTTTTTTAAAATTTTCTCCGGGCAGTGGCCGTTATAAGCCAACGCTATTCGATTTTCAACTACCAGAGAATTTTTAACATGCTCGACTCTGAACACGGGAGTCCGATCTCGCTACTCAGAGATCAGGAGAATTTTTACCATAAGATCCACGTGAAAAAAATCACGGCCTCCACCGTGATTCGAACCCCCGGCATTCGAGGCTGACACCTTACCTCGAGACCACTGAAGTTTTTCTTCACTTCAATTTACGAGTAAGCCTAAAATGAAAACATGACAATTTTTTTACTCACTCTCAAAAAGGAAAACACAATTGTATAATTTTTAAATTGCGTTCAATAAAAGTCCACAGGGCATATAGAAAAGAAAAACTGATTCTTTTGAAGCGTGTGTGTAACCAGTCATGCGCCCACTGGTGGACTTCTTAATTGGATCTGAAAGTATTTTCTTTCAATGCTTCTTCTAGTCTTCCGAAAACGTTCAAATTAAGTAGGGCTCGGGCTGGTCAGTTCGACGGATGTGGTAGACACTGAAAGTGGAGACCTTCAATGGTTGCAGACGTTGCAAGGGCAGTATGAGGGTAGAGCATGCTCATTTTGCAAAATGACATCTTAACTCAGAGCCCACGCCGTTTGGATTTGACTGCAGGTCAAAGATGATTCCTGAGAAGATCTGTGTACGTGACACTGGTGACGGTGTTCCCCCCTGGGCATGTGGCGCTCTAAAATAATGCCTCGTTCATCCCAACAGAGAGTCAATATAACCTTCCCTTAGCTTGTCTAACTTCTTCGGTTTCTGCGAGGAAGGATGGCGCCATTTTTTTGCTCAGTCCTCATTCATCTCAGGCTCGTGGTAGTGAGCCCAGGTTTCATCTTCAGAACAATTCTTGCTAGGATCAACTTCTGCTTCAAAGCGCTGCAAAAACTCCTGACAAGCATCAACGCGTCGTTGTTTTAATTCTGGAGTAAGCTACCGTGGCATCCACCTTGCAGACATTTTGTAGTACTATAACACATCATGGATGATGTGGTATACTGAACCTTTACTGATGTCCACAGATTTTATTAACAGTCAATCGGCGATTTTCCTTTAAGTGTCGGTTAACGACTGCAATCGACACTGGTCCCAACTCGGTGTGCCTGACCCGGTAGTGAACAGTCTGTCACGGAATTCTTGCCGTTTTATAACGTCCTACTCTACTCATACACTTGCTGGGGTGAAAGGCATGCATAACAGTAATTGACTATCATTCGTCGATGAATTTCTATAAGTGTAATCTCTCCACTCAAAAAACGGTTAAACAGAACGCTGCTTCTCTTTGGTGCGATTCAAAAGTGGGGCGGTCATCTCTTAACTTCAATTATGACGTCATGGTGTTCGTCTCCATCATGATTGCACGTGTAGGACGCACTTGAGATCCTTAGCAACCATGTTAACAAGTAAAATATTAAGGCATGGTCTTTTCTCATGTAAATACCACCTTTAATGTTTTCATTTGATACCGCCTCGTAATTAGCACACATAGATGGCGGACGTGAAATACAAAGGTGCCCTGCTTTAGATGGCGGACGTGATCTACCAAGGTGTTCTGTTATAGATGGTGGACGTGATCTGCCAAGGTATTCAGCTATAGATGGCGAACATAATCTACCAAGGTGTTCAGCTATAGATGGCGAACATAATCTACCAATGTGTTCTGTTATAGATGGCGAACATAATCTACCAAGACGATCTGCTATAGATGACCTATGTGATCTACCAATGTGTTCTGTTATAGATGGCGAACATAATCTACCAAGGTAATCTGCTATAGATGGCGGATGTGATCTGCCAAGGTGTTCTGTTATAGATGGCGAACATAATCTACCAAGGTGATCTGCTATAGATGGCGAACATAATCTACGAAGGCGTTCAGCTATAGATGACGGACGTGATCTGCCAAGGCGTTCATCTATAGATGGCGGGCATGATCTACCAGGGTATTCCCCAGGTCCTAGAAGTATGTATTTTAAATTGAGATAAACTAAGATCATTTATCATCTTCACATCGATGGTCGGTGCAATGGATGCCAAATGTCTTTTTTTCAACAAAACCTGACATGACACTTAGATGGCTGTCCTTAACATTTCCTGTACATTATAGTTGTGCAGCAAGGTCTTATGACTTTTTGTGAGAAGTGGCTTACAGGTCGGTCGTCTAAGCAATCAGTGGATTACTGATTTGTTGTCTGGCGGGTTGGCTGGTTTGTTGGCTGACTGGTTGGCTGTTTGGTTGACCTCTCAGTCTGGCTGGCCGAGCGGTTTAGACGTCGGTCTTCTGACCAAGGAGGGACTGCCTGGTTGTCTGACTGACTGATTGGCATGTTGACTGGCTGACTGATTGGTTGACTGGCTGGCTGGTTGGCTTGATGGATGGCTGGTTGACTGGCTGGTTGACTGGCTTGTTAGCTGACTGGCTTATTGGTTAGTTGGCTGAGTGGTTGGCTGGTTGGTTCCCTGGCTGACTGTTTAGCTCAATGGTTGGCTGGTTGGTTGGCCTCTCAGTCTGGCTGGCCGAGCGGTTTAGACGTCGGTCTTCTGACCAAGGAGGGACTGCCTGGTTGTCTGATGGATGGCTGGTTGACTGGCTGGTTGACTGGCTTGTTAGCTGACTGGCTTATTGGTTAGTTGGCTGAGTGGTTAGCTGGTTGGTTCACTGGCTGACTGTTTGGCTCAATGGTTGGCTGGTTGACTGGCTTGTTGACTGGCTCGCTTGTTGGTTAGTTGGCTGACTAGCTGGTTGGCTGGCACACCGACTGTCCTTGTAGGAATGGCTTATGGCTGACTCGCTGGCAGGCCAGCTATCCGAGTGGTCTAGACTTTGGTAATCTAACCATACGGTTCACAACCTCTGTAAGGCATGTTTTTATCCTATTGGATGTAAAATGAAAACCTATTCTGCACAATGCGTGGCAACTACTAGGGCAACCAGTCTTTATTCTGTATCCCTATAAACCAACCGGGTGGACCTCAGGGATAAACTTTGTAATTGTAACAAGTAAAAGTAGTCCCATATCGGGCACTGCTATCGAGGATGAAGTGTTAGTGGCTTCATTGTATGATGTTTATACTGTTAATGAGCTTAGGTGGCCAGTTCCCTTACTCGTTAACATCTTTCCTTTACAGTAGCAATTTACTTGTCGTAGCGGTAACAGGAGTTGAACTCGATGCCTTTGCCGCGCTAAGTAAGTTCTCTGCCCCTACTATTCTCAGACTCTTCCCATAATTATATTATTTTGCTTTTCTATTTTTATAGTTATGTCTTTGGATTTATTTTTATAGTTATGGTTTTTTTATATGTTTCGTCATTGCCATCTTCTCCATTATCTCATTACCTGTTTTCTTTTCTCTATTCGAACTGTAATCTCTTCTTCTTTAGTCAGAAATAAAATTGCGAACTGATCTTCATTTTCACTCTCCTCCATGACGTGGAGTGGGAAGTGAGGCAGACATGAGAATGTTTGTATTTATATGGTCAAAAGTTTAGGTAATAGGAATAGTAAACATAAACTTTCTAAAGAACCAAATCACACGGAAAAAAAATCGCAGTAAAATCGATACAACTGTAGCTTAATTAAGAAGTCATACGAATCATTTGGCTAGACGCTAAACTCTTGTAGAGCAACATTTGTGTAATTGCATATATAATCATATTAATATATTTGCGGAAGTTGTCAGAGTTACTTGAAGAGAAAACGTTAGGAATGAAGAGATAATACAGAATGCTGGGACATCTCAGTGTGTGGCGCATATACAATATATATAATATACCCGGACACAGATATATTATTGAGTGGCCTGGACAATGGGACATGAATGTCTGAAAATCTACACCTCGTGCAAGCTTTTCATAATATTCTTACAACAAGACATGGACAAGTGGGAGACAAATAAAAAAACATTTTGTTGGCGTTGATGAAACACGCGTGACATGGGTTGAAAATATCAGCTGTCACACAGGTGTCCACCAGACAGAAGACTAAACCATCCTGCGTTGTATAATGAGATAAATGAAAAAATGAGACTAAGATGATGATCAACATTTGTATCTAATCACATTGATAGGTTTATATTCTCACATTAACATCTTCGTTTTACTAAGTATCATCGTTTTTTGTTATCCTAATGTCATTCCACAATGCACATTCTTTACGTCTGTTACTGAATGTCTTCTCGAGTTCTTGTAACTCGTGCTTACTTTCAATCAACAAATCTGCGCCACGAGAATATCTCAAATTGGTCAGTCAACAATACTGCGTCATGAGGATATATCAGATTGGTCAGTCAACAATACTGCGTCATGAGAATATCTCAGATTGGTCAATCAACAATACTGCGTGATGAGAATATCTCAGATTGGTCAATCAACAATACTGCGTCATCAGGATATCTCAGATTGGCCAGTCAACAATACTGCGTCATTAGGATATCTCAGATTGGTCAGTCAACAATACTGCGTCATGAGGATATCTCAGATTGGTCAATCAACAATACTGCGTCATGAGGATATCTCAGATTGGTCAGTCAACAATACTGCGTCATGAGGATATCTCAGATTGGTCAGTCAACAATACTGCTTCATGAGGATATCTCAGATTGGTCAGTCAACAATACTGCGTCATGTGGATATCTCAGATTGGTTAGTCAACAATACTGCGTCATGAGGATATCTCAGATTGGTCAGTCAACAATACTGCGTCATGAGAATATCTCAGAATGTTTATTATTCTTCCGTTGATGTTTAGTCCTGGCATCGCTTAAACCTGCTTGAGAATTATCTCTGTGTAGATGTTAAACAGTAAGTTTACGACACACACCCCTGTCTCACAACCCTTTTTATATGATATATGGTGAGTAATGCTTTCGAGATCTTACTGTCGCTACCTGTTCCCAATACAGGTTTCTCAGTAGTCGAATGTCTTCCTATCTAGATGAATTTATTTGAGTCATTCAGTTAGCTTTTCGTGCTTCAAACTGTCAGATGCTTTATTATAGTCCGTGAAACACGTATAGATACTCTTATGTAACTCTATATACATTTCTGCCACCATTATAATACAAAGTAATGCTTCTATAGTTCCATTGTTCTTTCGAACTCTTCGTTCCCCTCAACCCCACCTCAACCTCCATCTTCTCCTTCCCTCCCCCCACCCCCACTCCCAAATGTGTATGCTCATATTAACATACGTATATACTCACAATATCATATTTATATTCTCATTTTGAGTTATAATCTCACATTAACATGTTTTATACTATATGAATAAACTAATATTAACATATTTATTTGCTCAGATTAGTATATATATATATCCTCATTTTAACAAATGTATGTATTCATATAGACATATGTAGCTACTGATATTACCATATTTATATACATATTAACATATGTATATATATATTCAGATTACGAGGGCTTGACAAATGATATGCTGGCTCACCAGTCAGTCAAAAATTGAACCAGTCAGCATGATCGGACTACAGTCATGCAATTTATGTTAACAAATTTAAACCTTCATTTCTAAATAAAAATGCGTACCAAACCAAAATATATTGTATTACTTGCACAGTATTTGCCTATTTCTTCTTAAGAAAAAATGTACTGCTGTCAGAGGCATGACGTTTGTGTCACTGGGCATGTCTGGTAGTTTTAGCACTGTTGTACCATTTATCGATGGCTCTAATCAGTTTAAATTGGGATATTGGAGGTCCATTTAGATTCATCATCATTAGCTGGCTTATGTACAATTTATTCAAACCGTAATATCATTAATAATTGTGCGAGAGACGTTATGAAGTAACCATTAAAAACGTAATTGGCGGTTAAAAACGGATATTTTTTTACTCGTCAAGCAAATATTTGTACTCCTCACAGACGAGCACTTTTGTCAAGTTCTGCCGATTAACATACGTATATTAACATATGTATATATTCATATTAAAATATAGCTCAAATTAGTTCTTAGGTCCCAGTTCTTAAATGAGCTGGATGTAGGCCGAGAGAAATAATTCCTGCTTAGCGGGCTAGGCTCAAGCAGCTTAATATTCCGCTGCGTTGGTAGAATCGCTTACGGAGGATGGTTAACTGATGTGCGAGTTCATCTTAATAGACTCAAACACCAGATAAAAGTAGACCCACAGCCTGTTAGGCGCCATCTATGCTGCTCTAAACAAACCACCTAACCATGGTCGGTGTTATACCATGTCACACAGTTTGTCGCCTCTTACGACGTACTCTCTGTGAGTCAGTGGTGCTATTCTTGTCCTTGTCATACACATAGACCCCGGCAAATCACTTGGGATAGCTCATATTAACTTATTTATTTACTCATAATACGATATGTATATACTTATATAACACATTTTAAAACATTATATTATTATACCTGTATCCTCCTATTAACATGCTCAAATATACATATTGGTTTACTCATAATTATATATGTATTACTCATCCGAGGCCAGATAAATGGAACACTTTGTATGGCACTATACAACTGACAAGCATGTGCAGATACAACAACAACATATAATCATATTAACATCTATATACAAATGTTAACATATTTATGTACTAATATTAAAATATTTATTTTCTTATATTAACATGCAAATGTTTTCTTATTAACAGATTTAATTACTCATATTTACATATTTATATACTCATTTTAACATATTTTAGTTACTTATATTAACATCTTAAATACTCATATCAGCATACATAGGGTTTCCTATTAACATACTATTTACTCATGTTAATATATGTATATATCATATTAACATATTCATCTTTTTAAATAAGATATGTATATATTGATAGGAACAAATATATAAAGTCATTAAAACCTTGTGCCAGTTTTGTTCTTATTAGACTAGCAGATGACCAATAATATTACAGAACAACCGCATATATCCATTCATAGCTTCAGTATGTGCCATAATCAAGCACAGAGGGGAGTGTAGTTGCAGATTATTCTGGCTGTTGGTCTAAGTCGTCAGTAGACGAGGCTGAAAATATTAAAATTTGAGAAGCACTGCGTAGTGTTTGAAATGCTTTCATAACACGATACTTCCTGAAGTCGGATGTGTTGGACCGAAACGTGCAAATATCGCAGTCAAGCTGTAAACCACGACACAACGCATCCCGTTCTCTGGACTACATTCTGCTATTTAAGCCCTTTCATGGTTTGGTAACGGGAGATTGAGAACGAAAGAATCAAAGCCAAGCCATAACACGATTCATTAACATCTTGTCGCAAGGAACCGAAGATTGAAGAGAAGTTGTAAAATGTTAAAACGAGCCCAACATATATACACACGCACAAAGAATTGTAGTTGTAATTTCAGTTAAACAGGGATCAGTTAGAGAATTTTGACAGCACATGTAGAACAAGATATCAAGTAATTGTGTTTAGCGATGCTGCTCTGACGGAAGCAGTTATGTTCAACCCAAAAATCACTGTATCCAAACGTTTGACTTGATGAGAAATCCTTTTTGTGTTATTAATTCAGCACGAAAAAACTCAAAGTGTAAATGATCAAGAGACAAACCACTTGAATAAACAACCAAATAAATGAACGGTGGTGTCTGGCTGAATTTGCCGACCTAACACTTCCAGAGAACAGAAGCTCAAAGGACCGGACCCTACAAAAGAGGTGGGTAAGGCAGGATCTAAGACGGGTGTATCTCACGGTCGCCGGCCCGGATCGTATCACCAGCTTGTACTTGTATGGTCGTCTTTGTGCCCGTATTTAAATCTACTGAGACCAAAAATATTTATTCTCGGTCACGGATTACCAGAATTTTAACGCCGAGTCCACAATGAAACACGGATACGTGGCGCCACATTTGGGGAGGAATCTGTTTTGATATATAGTGTTTGTTTTCTTCGTTTTTATTCAAATTCACTTACACACGCATCACGCGCACACATGCAATACACACATACACCACACACATACACCACACACATACGCCCCACACATACACAACGCACATACATCACACACATACACCACACACATACACCACACACATACACAACACACATACACCACACACATACATCACACACATACACCACACACATACACAACACACATACACCACACACATACACAACACACATACACCACACACATACACCACACACATACAGAAGTATTACGATCTACGACGCCTCGATCTATGGCACTTCCTTATACCGGCGATCTTTTCCTTAGCAAAGCGAAACTGATCTTACCGATGCTAAGGACACGCGGATTTACAACTAAGCTACGAATACATTGCTCAACTATGTACAATATAACAGAAACACGGGAAATGTAGACTATATTCAATTAATGTTTGCTACTGAAATTAGTCACTTTTATATCGCTTAACAAAACAAACTTCAACTAGATTAGATATTGCAAAGTATTTTTGCTTGCGTTATATAATGCATTCAACAGTCTAAATTCATTAAACATACACTAATTATTAAATAAATCACATTTAATGCGGCTACCTATTATTAATATACAACAAAATAACAGCATGCGTTACCAGGAACTCGCTATTAATTAATAAAACTTTATACACGGCACTTGGTATAAGACATCTATAGATTTCAGCACAATACGCTCTCTCTCTCTGAGTAACTCTTTGAGATCGGTGAAAAAAACAACAAGAAAAAGAAAAGTTTCCGAGCGACTGCCCAATGCAAATTAAACATAAAAGCCTGTATCATTTTTACAACACGGTTTACTGAATGTTTACTTTCGTAAGTTTAAAAAATAAAATATTTTAAGGTAACCACGCAATTCATTTTACTTTCATATCGTCTCTTTAGGTCTAGCCACATTGGCCCCTAAGTAAATTATTATGATGAAGGAATGTTATTAGGCTGTTACATGCACTGATCAAAGAAAAAAATGTCAATGCGTTACTAATGCGACGGTTTTTATTTGAGCCTTTGGATAAGCAAAGCTACCAGATGTTTTATATATATATATATTTGTATATGAAACATAAATATGTATGTATGTATATGTGTGTATATATGCAATCACTTACACACACACGTGCGCCGATGACCTCATGATTACAATATTTATAAAGGTGTCCCAGAAACTTTGTATTTCCGAATGTTTCGATATTTGTACAAATCAACTTTATGTGCACACAACAAAAACACTACTTAAAATGATACAAGAGAGAATAAGTCAAACCTTATTAACGTAAAAGCCTTATTATGCTTTGTTGTTGCTGTTGATTGTGTTGTTTGAAGCCATTCACACTGAGTTAATTTAAATCTTGACTTTTTGTTGATTGCGAGTAAGAGTGGCGCGTCTTACTTTTCAAGAAGTGGTTTAGAAGGACGTTTGGATGCCTACTGGTTGTAGTACAATATATCTCATTAATAAACTCAGACTATGGCAACTACAGTAGCGATTCACACCTCGGCCACAGTGACACTGTCTGATTCCTAGAGCCCTTGGAAGATGTCAGGTTGATGTCTTGGTCAATTGTGTTTCAAATGACGAGGATGTAATATCGCTCCCGGGAATAATTATGTAAACTTTAAAGAGTTTTGGTGCAAAGAATATGGATTTAGAATTCCTAAAGAGGAGAATTAAGGGTAAGAGAAGGAATATTATGTTTAAGTACACTAGCATAATAATATATAGATTTTGAGAAAAATATTTATATGTAGTTTATTGACTATAAACAGCTTTTGACAGACTTCATCATTATAAGTGAATGTCTAGACGAAATAAGTATAGAAAAAAAAAATGTGAGGAATGAGATTAGAGTGCATACTTTGCCCGTCTTAAAGGAAATGCCAGGATTGATCACCAATGGAATAGCAATAAATAAAACCCGATGTGCAGATGACACCCTTCTACTCATGTTATGCACACGTCACTCCATATTGTGTAGTTTAGGTTTATTCATTTGGTTCACTCTAAAAAGCTTTCAAGGAATCCAGCATCGATTTGTTTGCAGTGTGGTTTCAGAAACAATGTTTTTTTACAGATCGAGATTGCTACCCCATGCACAACCTTCTATAGTCCCATATCACGACATCCTAGGACGGAAGCAGTAACCCAATTATGTTTAGCTCTGGCACCACAAGGGCGTCAAGGCGAGTTCGTTAAGAGGCGATCAGCAGGACGAGGGGTCCTGCTGATGATCGCGAGAATGTAAACAAATCTCATAATCCAGGCCGTCTCACCAGCTCCCTGCCACAGTTTATTGAAGAGGCATTTTCTACCATTATCGAGATCGGCAACCTTGTGATATGTCCTCACCATTCACGGGCCGTCGCAATGTTGGCAGGAAACTAATAGTAGCAGTTGCCCATCATAAGCAAAGATGGCACAGCGTCAGACACGTGTACTTAGATGTGACCGTAAATGATTGTACAGTCCGATACAAGCGCGACAAACTCCATTTGCGCGTGAAGCCTACACAGGCAGCGTTAGCAACTGGGGTTTTTTGTGCAGCTCGATTTTTCGGCATCTCAGTAATGATTATCTTCTCATCGATGCGAGTACCGTGTGATGACAGTGTGCCAGACTGAGCAGCTCGGTGAAAGCAACACCCATAAGACAACATCAATGGATAAACTGTTCTGAAGCTTGACACTAAGTAGATGACGAGAGATCTGATTATATTAATAGAGCCACAGGTTCGATTGTGGTGGACCAGAGGAATGTCGAATTTTTAATTTTAATTAGATAGTTGTATTCCACAGTCCGTACCTGTTCTGAGTTGACTGTTGATACTAGCTGAATGCAAATAAAAATTGAAGACAATTGCGGGAAAATGGAATAACCTTAATCAAGATTATGTATTGATGATTATAGTTGAGAAAATGAAGGCTATGGCTGTAAGCAATATAGACAAGACAAGAGATCTACGTTTACAAAATACATTGTTATCTATTTTGGAAGTATATAAAGAGCGACGCAAGACGCAAAACACGACCGGAAAAAACAAAAACAAAACATGAATGGACGACGTTGTGTTAAACAAGATAAGAGAAATAGTATTTGCTGGAGAAGATAAGTGGTGGTGAAACGTGTAAGAGGAAGACCACGTTATAGGTGGAACGATAACTTCAAGAGATCGACAGGAAATCAATACATCATTTAGTAGACATTGAAGACCAATCGCAGCTGCTTCTCCAGTGGTGGAGTTAGCATCTGATCTGGTGTCGGCAATGGTTACGATTATTTGATTCCATGTTGTTTGTTGCTGGCTTAACATTCTCTTGGCACCTTTCCCACACAGACAGTCTCTTTGGTTTGAGCAGAGCATGTGAGCCATACACAAACAGCAGCAAAAACAAAAAGCTGCTTCAGATCTTCAACATTTGTTGGACATCAGGTACAGTCCCACAGACCTGGAGAGAAGCAAGCATGATACCACTCTCAAAACCAGGAAAATACAGTTCCATGGCATCCAGCTATAGACCAATCAGCCTCACAAGCTGCATATGTAAAACAATGGATCGTATTATCAACCTAAGGCTCCAGTGGTATCTTGAGAGCCAAAACCTTCTTGTGCCACAACAGGCAGGATTTCGGAAATGCAACTCCACTGAAGACCAGGCAACATACCTCTCACAAGAGATCGAGGACGCATTCCAGGACAAGAAATTAGCATTAGTAGCATGGATAGACTTAAGGAAAGCTTTTGATAAAGTTTGGAAAGAAGGACTTTTAAAGAAACTGAGAAATAATGGAGTGATGGGTAGGATGTACAAATGGATAAAAGCATACTTACATAACAGAAGAGCCAGAGTCCAACTAGATGGTCTCAAGAGTAAGAAAATTCTACTACGTCATGGTGTGCCTCAGGGAGGGGTTCTTTCTCCTACACTTTTCATAGTCTTTATCAATGACTTGATTGCTGAGCTACCACAAGGAACAAAAATTGCAATGTATGCAGATGACTTGGTAATATGGTGTGTAAATGAGCAAGCAACAGTGGCCACCAGAATGCGGCAAAGAGCTATTGATGCCTTGACCTCATGGACAAACAGATGGTGTGTAAACATTAAAACATAAAAATGTAGCACTACGCTTTTCACCCTCTCCCCAAAACAAAAAGCTGGAGTTATCAAGATAAATGGAGAACACCTCAAAGAAGATAAACAACCCACCTATCTTGGAGTTACATTTGATGATAGGTTGACATGGAGGGAACACGTCAACAAGGCAGCCCAAAAAGCCAGGAGAAAGTTAGCCATCCTGAGAAAATTAAGTGGAACCACATGGGGTACTAGTGGAAAAATACTTAACAAAGTTTACCAACAAGGTATACGGCCACATCTGGAATATGGGTCAGCAGCGTGGTGCCCCGCAGCAAACACTACCCTAAAAGAGGTGGATAAGGTGCAAAATCAGGCACTTAGGGTCATTACAGGAGCAATGAAATCAACACCTATTGTGGAGATGGAGAAAATCGGAAGGATACAAGCACTAAGAGAGCGCAGAGACACAAAGGTATTAACACAGGCAGGAAAGTTCCACTGCATGCCGAGCCATCCAATGAAAGACAGATTTCAAAATTTAGAAATGGGAAGACTGAAAAAAATTAGTTTTATTCATCCGGCAGAACGACTTCGCAGGCAAATTGTAGATCTACCTGAAGTTGACATCCCCCTAAATTCTGTGCCAGAACAAACCCCTTGGAGAGAGGAGCACGGACTATCAGTATGCATTCAAACAAAAGTGAAAGGAATATTAGACAAGGATGAACAGAACAGTGTGCAACGTAAGATAGTGATCCTCAATTTCCTGGATGAAGAATACCCACAAGACCTCTGGATCAGAGTATACACAGATGGTTCAGCACAGAATGCAGTAAAGAATGGTGGAGCAGGAGTGTACATAGAATACCCAAACAACATTAGGGATACAGTCAGAGTACCAACTGGGAAATTATGTCATATATATGATGCAGAAATACAGGCAATCAAGGTGGCAACTGAGAAACTGTTGAACACCAATGTCGGTCCACAAGCTGTAGTATTTCTTACAGATGCACAATCAGCACTCCAAACACCAAAATTCGAAAAACTGCCAGATCTACAGGCTCTACTGTCTGAACTGAGGAATCAGCGCAAGATTGTCATGCAGTGGATACCTTATCATTGTGGAATACCAGGAAACGAGAGAGCAGATCGACTGGCAAAGGAGGGTGCTGCAGACGAGCAACCAGATGTGCCAGTTACATACCAACAGAAGATAAGGATGATCAAATCAATCAGAAAGCCACCAACAGTAACCCCAGACGATTACCATAACATGAACAGACAGGAGCAAACTGTTGTGTTTGCGCCTTAGAACAGGACACAACCGACTCCGCAGCCACATGTACACAAAAATGAAGATTGGCAAACTCAGCCATGTGTACATGCGGACAGGCGCCCCAGACAGCAGAGCACATACTACAAAACTGCCCCGAATATGATATTCAGAGAAAATCTCACTGGCCCATAGAAACAACACTAGAAGAGAAACTTTATGGACCTGTATGTGAACTACAAAAGACAGTGAAGTTTATACAAGAGACAACATTGCAGATATAGACAATATTTTAAAGCGAACGAAAGAAGAAGAAAAAGAAGCCATACACAAATATTCGGCATCCGGGCCTGACCGCTCATGCAGCTTTAAAAACACATGGCTCAGAAAGGACCACAGTCCAAGCAAACGATGTGATCTCAGATGTAGATCCGCCCCTCGCTTGATTAATCCGTCTTTCCCTTCATTGATTCGAGTGACCTACCGTTGAGGAATTCACTACTGTTTACACCTTTGATGAATCGTAATGTGATTTCCAACTAAATACATTTGCTTGCTCATGTATGTGAATCTGAATGATTGATTTACGAAATAGAAAAAAAGCTACGAAGAGGAGACCTATAAATATGTTACCGGAAGTGGACATTACAACTGAGGCCATTCATATTGTTGGAAGACAGGATTGAAGTGACTAGCGAGAACCTTTACAAAACCATGGAAAGGCAAATGAGTACCAGAGGACTAACTTAATCAACAATTGTACCAATCTGGACGAAAAGGGCGGTAAAAGAAACGGTTGTGTATATTGAGGAATATCGTTACTAAGTCATACGGTAAAAATGTATGTGAAAATGTTTGAACAAATAATAATACACATTGTTGAACCTCAGTACTTCTTCTTCTTCTTCTTCGTTCGTTCTCAATCTCCCACTACCAAACCCTGAAAGGGCTTAAGTAGCAGAATGTAGTCCAGAGAACGGAATGCGTTGTGTCGTAGTTTACAGCTTGGCTGCGATATTTGCACCTTTCGGTCCAACACATCCGACTTCAGCAAGCATTTTTTTAGTACCGGGTTAGCATTCCCTCTTCGATCCCTTCTCCTTAGCCAGTCTGCCCTGCTGCAGCCTGTTATCCAGGATCACCACGTGGAGGTGTAGAAGGATCTTGGCAGCTATGGTTCGCTGGCCCTGACGCTAGCATTCAGCTATGGGTCGCTGATCGCCGCAGAATCTTGATCCCGAACCTCGGTACAATAAAGCTTAGTTTTGATTCAGTAAGAAAATGGGATGTACTGATGTCTTATTCGCATGACGACAATTATGCAAAAGACCATTATAATATGACACATATGTCATTCAATGATCCGAAGTAAACTTTGTCTAAAGTAGACATGAATCAACTCTGGGAAATATTAGAGGACTACAGAATACAAAGACTACTAGTCGGATAGTGGGATAGTGGTGTACCATATGAAACCAAAAAAATGTAATACGAACAACTGCTAAAATCACAGACGCTGTTGAAATAACCACAGAAGTACGACAGGAAAGTGTGATTTCACCATTGCTATTTTACATTTAGATAGGCAAATAACTACTGAAGTCAGCCAAATTGCAACACAAGTATTAGAAAATTACTCAATGCATAAACTACTCTTTACCGATCAACTAAACTTAATGTATTAGGACGACGATACACTGCAAAATAATATGAATACAAAATAATAATCTACTTGGTTCAGACTGTGAAAGATTTACTATGAAGATTAGCACATCGAAGACAGATGCTATGATGATTTGAAGAACACCAGTTATACTTCTTCTTCTGCGTTCGTTCTCAATATCCGGCTACTAAGCCCCGAATAGGGCTTTGCAAGTAGCAGCAAGTAGTCAGGAGAACGGCATGCGTTGTGTCGCTAGTTTACAGTTTGACTGTGATATTTGCACCTTTCGGTCCGACACACCCGTCTTCGGCAGACCAGTTATACTAAACATGCGTGTAAATAGTATCAAATGTAACTAGACTAATGAGTTAAAATGCCTGGCATGTATTTTTACAGAAGACGGAATATTTGATAGAGAAATTGAAAAGAGGTGTCAGAAAGCTTCTTTTTTTTTTTTGCGACAACCGAACATCAGCCTGGCAACAGTGAAACAGCTGTTAAAAATTATGTTTATGCCAACTGTGCGCTGCCGACGTCAAATGTGGTCGAAAGCACGGAGAGGAACATTACAACGTGTGAAATGGAGTGTCTAAAAAGAGTCAATGATAACTAGGAAAAATTACTGACAAATTAGGTGAGACCTATTCCATGTGCTGAAAACATTAGAACAGGCAATGCAATGGCTCAGTCATCTCATGATAATACAAATTGAAACAACTACTTCTGCAATCCAAGAAGATGTGGATACATGGCGCGAGGAAGGACGAGTAACAGATGAATATATGACAACAGAGAAATCCAGCAACCACACGGGCTTACATCAATTGGTGCTGCACACTTGACCCTGGAAAGGAACTTAAACTCCCCACATCGCTTAATGGCCCAAGTGAATGAAACAATCAAGTAACGTTTGACAAAACCCGATATGCCGTTGAGAGATTGTGAATGCATGTCGTTGTGGTTAGAGAACCGACATCCAGACCGCTCGCGCATCCGCTCCTCGGTGCTATCTATAAACGAGATAAGTTAATTATATAAATATGTCTGACATTAAAGTTGCCGCTATGTCTGTGGGGGAAGGCCTTCTTCGGTGACGTTCTGGGCGTAGACCTTTTCTTCCTCAGCGATCTTCTGAAAAGGCCATTGTGACGTTGTGTCGTAGTTTACAGTGGGCTATGAGTTTTTCTCCTTTCGGCCCGATACATTCGACACGCACGATTCAGCTGGCATTTTGAGGTACTTGGTTTGCCTTTCCACTGCGATCCCTATTTTTTAGTCAGACTGCACTAATGCAGCCTTTTTCCAGAATCGTCGCTTAAAGACGAGAAAGGGTCTTGACCAGCTCTTGTTCATTGACCTTGTTGCTAAAAGCCAGCAATGCACCGATGGCTGCTGTCAGCTTATTCACTGGGCTGCATCTTCAGTTCTGGACGTAGACAAGCATCATTAGTGTTTCCCCACCTTCAACTGCTTTGCATTTGTATTAGTCTTTCACTGATGCATTTTGATTCTGCAATGAACTTAGCATTCTCTGGATGTACAAGAGCACATACATCTGTTGAGCACTTTTCTTTGTGTCGACACGGTTTCACATGAATTCATACTTATTTTTAATGAGTCTCTTCGAAGATTTGTTTCTCTTTTATCTTCTATCTGCTGACCCTAAATTTAATATCTGATGGGACATAAATATTGAAGGCAGCCATGAAAAGTTGTTTTGCTAAAGAAATACAGAAGGCAGACATTATTAGCTATGAGATACGACATAAATATTGAAGGCAGACATGACATGTTGTAAGATGCGACATAAATATTGAAGGCAGACATGACAAGTTGTAAGATGCGACATAAATATTGAAGGCAGACATGACAAGTTGTAAGATGCGACATAAATATTGAAGGCAGACATGACAAGTTGTAAGATGCGACATAAATATTGAAGGCAGACATGACAAGTTGTAAGATGCGACATAAATATTGAAGGCAGACATGACAAGTTGTAAGATGCGACATAAATATTGAAGGCAGACATGACAAGTTGTAAGATGCGACATAAATATTGAAGGCAGACATGACAAGTTGTAAGATGCGACATAAATATTGAAGGCAGACATGACAAGTTGTAAGATGCGACATAAATATTGAAGGCAGACATGACAAGTTGTAAGATGCGACATAAATATTGAAGGCAGACATGACAAGTTGTAAGATGCGACATAAATATTGAAGGCAGACATGACATGAAGCTGGAGGTTTGTGATCTCATTGATGTTCTTTATTTATGTAAATCAAAGCAACAAAATACAAGGCAAAATGAAAACAAAAGTTCAGTCAATTAATCAAAAAATGTTTAGCTTGATGTGAAGCACAGGTAGGTGTTACTGGCTAATGCTACTGTGGTACTGGGAAAATAACCCCTGATCATCAGCTGCTAAATTGCCCGACATAGGAGGACCGGAGAAAGCACAGGTGGCCATCACCAGTGCCAACACTACAAACGCTCTATGGCAGTGTCGACAACCTCAGGATGCCGCTGCTTTCTTTCAGCAAATTCAAGTCAACATCTGACAGTGTACGAAGAAGTAGGAGGAATATCAAGTTAAAAAATATTGTCACAAAAAATAGGGTTAACAGGTGAACATGACAACATGGCCAGTACATTGTATGCATCCACATCTTTATCCCTATCCACATCCATATACACATATTTACCTTTTCTGGATTGAACACTGACAGCTGTTTTAAACCAACGTAGATATCACTGACAGGATTCACTTGACTAAATTTGCTTCCAATACTCTCCACCTCGAACGAATCTCTGCACTTTTCTCTTTGTAGAAATAACATGGGACTATTCAATATAAAACACAAAGCTGTACTAAGGTATGGTTCTGGAAATATGGCATTTCGTTAAGAACAGAATGACATAACATAATTATAATAGAAATTGTGACATGAGTTATATGACAGAGTTTCGAGCGTACTATAAGGAAGCAATACACATCAAATAGTGCAATGGCTTAAATGGCAGAATTATTATAAGAATATCGGTTTATAGAGCATGCTTAGTCACAGAGAACGAATTATACAGAAAGATGTGGATTGTGGAAATAAATTGAACTAAGCAGGCAGTTAATGAAGCGAGGAGTGAAATACACATAAATAGATTAAATCAGTGATGTGAACTTTAACCAAATAAATCAAATAAATAGAGTATGTCCTGCGATTGTACTGCGACTTACATTCCGATCACCTTCTTCTTTCTTCTTATTCTGTTATGTCTTTCAGTGCAGGTTATGAAAAGATCTCTAGAATGAACCCGTCTGTGTGCCTTTCAGTGTCAGGTTATGAAGAGATCTCTAGAACGAGCCCGCCTGTGTGCCTTTCAGTGTCAGGTTATGAAGAGATCACTAGCACGAGCCCGCCTGTGTGCCTTTCATTGTCAGGTTATGAAAAGATCTCTAGAACGAGCCCGCCTGTGTGCTTTTCATTTTTCAGGTTATGAAAAGATCTCTAGAACGAGCCCGTCTGTGTGCCTTTCATTGTCAGGTTATGAAGAGATCTCTAGAACGAGCCCGTCTGTGTGCCTTTTATTGTCAGGTTATGAAGAGATATCTAGAACGAGCCCGTCTGTGTGCGTTTCATTGTCAGGTTATGAAGAGATCTATAGAACGAGCCCGTCTGTGTGCCTTTCATTGTCAGGTTATGAAGAGATCTCTTGAACGAGCCCGTCTGTGTGCCTTTTATTGTCAGGTTATGAAGAGATCTCTAGAACGAGCCCGTCTGTGTGCCTTTCATTGTCAGGATATGAAGAGATCTCTAAACGAGCCCGTCTGTGTGCCTTTCATTGTCAGGATATGAAGAGATCTCTAGAACGAGCCCGTCTGTGTGCCTCTTGCACAGTAGCATTTACTGCCTCAGATATTTATGTAAGCCACCTTTTTCTCGGTCTGCCTTTAAATCCGTTGTATCTAAATATCATTGCTTGTTTGTGGGGGGCAGGGGGGGGGGAAGTGATGTGTGGTGGTAGTCTTGCTACGTAGACAAACCATTTTAGTTGCTGTCCTTTAATGTAGTCCAATACTGGTGTTGTTCCCACAAGTTTTCTCATCATGTCTCTTCTTGTTACAACATATATTTTTCGCAGGCATTTAATTTCTGTTGTTACAATATCATCATCATGTAGCATGTCCTTTGTAGAATGTCGCTCCCATCACAGTCTGTCTGAAAAAAACTCGTTCCCTAAACACCAGCTTCCGTCGATGTCATACTCAGGCATTCCTGGATATCTTGGTGCCATCGTCTTCTTGGTCTACCCCTTCCTCTTTTGCCTGGCACCATACCTTCCATCACCGTTCTCTCAAGACCGTTGTGTCTCTTGATGTGACCAAAGTATTTGCATTTTCTAGCCAAAATGGAATTGATAAACCAGTTCTCCTCTATGCTCAACTCTTTCCGAATGTCTACATTTGTTCTTTTCTCTGTCCAGGGTATTCTGAGGATCTTTCTGTAACATTTTGACTAAAGGATTCGATTCTTTGTCTAGAAGTTTTGGTAATCGTCCATGCTTCACAGCCATAAGCTGCCACAGAAAAACACAGGCTCTCAAGACTTTTACTTTTATCGTGTTGTTGGTGCCCTCCAATAATTTCTTCAGGCTGTTCAGTCTCTGCATTGCCATAGCTAGTCTTCTTCTGATTTCTTTCGAGCAGTCCCCATTTTTGTCAATTCTGGAGCCCAGATATTCAAAATGTGTGATCTGATCTATTTCCTCACCACTCACTGTAAATTTATTCTGACATTGTGTTTTATCGGTGGTCATTATCTTTGTTTTGTTTATGTTTATGAACAGATTTTGACCTTTACTATGTCCATTAACGGCTGAAAGTAGCTGTTCTAGCCCTTCTGCACTTTTTGATAGTATCACTGTGTCATCTGTGTATCGTAACTCTAGAATCTCGTAACTCCCAATCGTAAATGGGTCGAAACTTTCAATGTTCTCATCTTCTCGAACATTTCTCATTATACATTCCGCATATAGGTTGTACAGATAAGGTGAGAGGATACATCCCTGTCGGACTCCCTTTTGTACTGCAAACCAATCTGATGTTTGCCCAGATACTCGGACAGCGGCTTGTTGATCTTGGTATAATGATTCAATGAGATTGACTATATGCAAAGGAAACCCCATTTCCTTCATGATTCTCCACAGATTTTGATGTGTTAACTTGTCGAAGGCCTTAGTGTAATCAATGAAACATGTGCACAGGTCTACATTAAACTCTCTACATTTTTCATAGATATTCCTTAAATTGAATTTATGGTCCCGGGTCCCTCTGTCATTCATAAAACCTGCCTGGACTACGTGAATTTCAGATTCAAACCTTTTCTCTATCCTTCTTAATAGGATTCGCAATAGTATCTTGCTAGCGTGGCTGATCAGCACGATAGTTCGGTAGTTCGTGCACAGCTTCAGGTTGCCGTTTTTGGGGAGGGGAATATAAATTGATTTCTTCCATGCTTCTGGCCACTCTGCACTGTGCCATATCTGTTTACACAGCTTGTGATAGACTCGAGCACATGCCTCTCCTCCTGCTTGTATTAGCTCTGCTTGGATATCATCGCATCCTGGGGACTTTCCCTTTTTCAGGCTTTTAATTGCAGAGCGTACTTCTTCCATTGTTGGTTCAGGTTCTTTCTCATCCTTTGGTAGGATTGTAACTGAGCGCTTTGTGCTATCTCCATACATGGTTCTGCAGTACTCTCTCCATCTATTCAGTATGTCTTTGGTTTCTGTTAATGTGTTATCCACTTTGTCATTTATGACATGTGGAACCGGCCGGAATTCCCTTGTCAGTGTTCTTATTGCTTTGAATGCATCTCTTTCTCTGCCTTGTTGTTGTAGGCTCTCTATATCCTTACACGTTTCTACTATGTATCTTCTTTTATCTATTCTTATTTCTCTTCTAACTTTTCTTACGCAGTTTTTATATGCTGTGTTAGTCCCCTTACTTCCCATTTGTTTTAATTGTTGCTTTTCTGCAATGCGTTTCTGTGTTTCCTCTGTTATATAGCTCTGTGTCTTGTGCAATATCTTTGGAATCATTTCTTTTGCTGTCGAGATCAAAATATCCCTTGCATACGATATAAACTCCTCAGATGGCATCTCTTCCTGTACAGCAAGCAACGCCTCAAATTTGTTTTCTACTTTGATGTTGTATTCAGTAGGAATTGCTGATACATCGAAGCGTATTGGCTGGCAACCTTTGTTGATCCTACGTAGTCTTGTTTGGAAAACTTCAAACAGTAATTCATGGTCCGTATCGCAGTCTGCTCCTGGCAGCGTTTCTGTCACCAGCACATTTGATCTCCATCTTTGTTGCATTAGGATGTAATATATTGTGACAATATAGCGTTTTTTATTTGATGTTAGTGTCCAGTTTTGACATTGATAGAATAGTGTCGGGACGAAAATCGTGCTGTATAAAGCACTTTTGGCAGTTGTTGTCATATGCTTGCAATTAAGTATCGAAATGAATTGTCCAATGATCTGAATTGCCTTTTTGCATCTTAGTTGTATTTCAATCGTAATTCTTCCGTTTGCTGATAACGTGCATTTGATATGAAATTTTGATGAGTGTCCGGTTATTGTTCGAACAGAGCACTGGATATTGGTGTAGAGACTTTGCCACAGGTTAATTAGATGATCCGTTACTCCATACTGTGCCAATATTTTTCATAGATGATGTCTATCTACCCTGTCAAAAGTATTTTCTTGATCTACAAGCTCAACATACAATTCTCTCCATCATTCGTGGGAGTGTAAAAATATCATCTGTGCAGCTTCTGTTCTTTCTAAATCCCATTTGAGTATAATATAAAAAAAATATTTTGTCAGTGTGTCTGTGGTAATGCAAATATCGTCAACATTCTGTTCAGTCTTTTTTTTAATTTGCGAATATGCACATACAAGCCTACACAAATGGCTGCGCATCAATGGTGTTAGGCTTCAAAGAAACTATGCCACAGTGAAACGATAAGACATGTACATTTTCATCATTCGGTTATAGTGACTAACACATGTACAAACGAGCAATTACAGCTACATTATCCTTGCTCTGTGTTTTGTAGCTGTGAAACCAGACAGTCACCTGTTCTTGTTGTCGGCGATAGTTCTAGGCGGTAGCATCTTATATATAAACTCATTTAATCTAAGTTGAATATCTTCTGCTTAGTTTACCATTCAAATTCTATGATAGTAGGAAGCTCGAGTG
This sequence comes from Ariolimax columbianus, assembly GCA_036924085.1. Lineage (NCBI taxonomy): Eukaryota > Metazoa > Mollusca > Gastropoda > Stylommatophora > Arionidae > Ariolimax > Ariolimax columbianus. Next base: position 26,887,868 of record JAVGWX010000002.1, read on the forward strand.
AATAACTTTCTGGGACAGCTATTATCTGCTGCATCAAGTACGTTGATGTTGTGGACATTGTTGGTTACTTTCCTTAAATCTGCCAAAACCAGCCTCTTTTGATTTCAAATATTACTTCAACCTTTACACCATAAGTTTTGCAATTTGAAATACGAGGCGTTTTCAAATGAAACCGGATCGAGTGGCTTTATTACAGCCATATGGAAGTTACATCATCTGGTGTGACAGAATTAAATATAGCAATTGTTAATAAGCAAACATGCCGCAGGGTTAGTTAGAAAAAGTCGCCATAGGCATTCAGACATGCATCCCACTGTTTGGGTAGACGGAGGATGTCGTCTGAAAAAAATGACTTTGGCTACTCTTTGAACCACTTGATCACCGAGGTTATGATATCTGCAGGGGAGTGAATCTTTGTCCCTTCAGAAATTTTTTTCAAGGGTCCGAACAAATGGAAGTCACAAGGGGACATCTCGGGGCTATAGGATGAGTGTGGCAGTTATTCCCACCTTTTCTGTGCGAACGTTTTCTGAAAAATGTTCGCGACACGTGGACGCGCATTGTCGTGCAACAGAATCACACCACGCGAAAACATGCCGGATCGTTTGTTCTTGATTGCTGTATGTATCTTGTCTAGTGTGTCATTGTTGCAGATGACATTAATCTTCACACCAGGCTCTTTAAAGTTTAACAACAAATGTCCCTCATAGTCATAAAACGATGTCAGCATAATCTTTACAGCGGAAATGTGTGACTTGAATGTTATGGTTTCGGTGATCCGGGAAGTTTCCATTGCATGCTAGCGGTTTTGCTGCTCGTCTCAAATTGGTGGCACCACGATTCATCACCTGTGACTATGCGCAAAAAGAAACGAATAACCCTCCTCTTCGTATAGCAGCAAGTGGTCCAAATTCCATCCCATGCGTTCTTCCTGAAGGTGGTTGGTCAGCAGCCGAGGTACCCGTTGTGAACACACCTTCCGAACTTTAGTTTCTTGCTAACGCCATTTGAACTGTCCCTAATGAAACAGCGAATTTCTCTGCTAGCGAACGTAAGCTCCGGCGACGGTCCACCTAAACTGCTGCATCAATTTTGGCGATGGCATCTTCAGACTCAACAATACGCATCTGACCTGGTCTCGGAAGGTCTTTTGTTAATTCACGTCCTTCTTTAAACATCGTTGTCCAGTTCTTCACTGTTGTTCACACTTTTGTCCACATACGCTTCCTGCATTCTGCGATGAAAGTCAACTGGTCGACATTCTTCAGCTGTTAGAAACCGAATCATTGCACGCAGATCAACTCTGAATGGATTCCGTATTACACCCGCCACGTTTTCAACAGTCTGCTAAAGAAGCTATGAATCGGTGGATAATTCAATTTTGCGAATTTGACTGTTGGCATGTGATATTTACACCAGAAGTGACGTCATAACGCGCATGGTACGTATGTTCACTTGTTGCAGTCCGTTCCGGTTTTGTTTGAACACGCCTCGTAGTTGCATGTCAACAATTGGATATCGTGTTTACCTGTAACTAAAGATTTTGACTGGTTCAATTTAATTTCACATTCACAATGACACTAACATCATTTGACACTACCATATTAGTTAGGCATCGTAACGCGGAGTCCTACTCTATTTGAAATAATCATGAAAATTAAACCAAGTCTACAAGAAACAATATTAAAACGCCATGAAGACATGCACAAGAACAGAAGTGAAGAATAACGACCAAATCCTAATATTTTCCAAACCGGGTCAATAATTATAAGAGTAGTCAAAACACATAATAACTGCCACGTTACGGTAAAAATAAAAGCACTAAATCAATGTGGGAAACAATTCAGAAATGGTTCACTTGTTTAATAAATACTTCCAGAATATGTATTACAAATATTAATAAGCAAGTCTCTGGTAATCGTATCATCATCATCATCGTCAGTCGCTTTACCTAGAAGGTCGTTGAGGCACCGTTATTGCAGTTTGTATTACCAGTTCCCGCCATACAACAGCCGTGGGTCTTGGGCCGCTGCACACCTGACGGAGCTCATCTCTCTCCAGGTAGCAGTTCATTAAAGGTGTGTCTAAATTTCATACAACAAAGCTGACCATGTCTTCAGTTAGAGCGAAGGGCACTAAACTCGTGAAGTTCAGCCGTGTGAACAAGACGGTGAAATATGAAACATGTTTAAGCGTAATGCTATTCATATATTTGGGTGGTTAAGTCATCGGCCTCGTGATCAGGTGGTGTGGGTTCGACTCCGGACTCCGCCGTCTTTTTCACGGGTGCTTGATGCGGAGTCCCCTGAATCTCGAGACGAGAGAGTGAGGATAAAAAAAAGTTGCGAAATTAATCCTTGCTAAAAATAGCGATAGCAAAATTAATTATGCCATCAACGTCTATGGACGGTGGCCTTTGCCTTTTTATTCATATATTCGTTGTCCATTCTAAGTTAATCGGACGGACAAAAATACACAACACGAACGAATTAACCAGTCTAAATTTAAAACAACAACACGTTTGAGTGAACACAAGTGTAAGTCGTCGACTAGTGTGAATCACCGGCAAATCAATAAGTCTGGCGGCATTTATAATGAATTAAAACAGAAGAGCAACGTAGACAAGAAGCCAGTTATGGCACCATCTTTGCTGCTCTCATATGGAGAATAAAAATCTTTACAGCTTCAACTAATATGAAAACAAATTAATGACATGAACATTCAACTAAACGGCTAGTATAGACACATTTCGCTGCTGAAACAAACGTTGTACACATAATAGACAACTAAAAGAAAAAGCAAATACTGCAAGAAAACAGAAGAGGATTCTTAATAATAATAGCATTAAGCAGACAATGTTGTATTGCCATAAATTACTTAATAAGGATCTAGAAATAACAACACCGGGCCTAACTGCAACAGGTGAACATACGTACGATGCGCGTTATGGCGTCACTTCTGGTGTAAATATCACATGCCAACCGTCAAACTCGCAAAATTGAATTATCCTCCGACTCATAGCTTCTTGGGTCAACGATTTTTTTTTTTTAATGTGATGGCTTTTTGAGTTGGGGAAAATGGTGAGAATCAGAAGGACTGAAAGTGTAAAAAACATCGATTGATTGTGTTGGGTATTGATTTTTGAAGCCAAGTTCGATATATATATATATATATGAGTGGTCTGCCGAGGTCTTTGTGTATGACAACGTCAAGAATAGCTCCACTGCCACCACAGAGAGCATGTCGTGCGAGTTGACTAACTGTGTGACATGACACAACACCAGCCATGGTTAGGTGGTTTGTAAAGAGCAAAATTCATGGTGTCTAATAGGCTGCGGGTCTACTTTGCTCTAGTGCTTGAGCCTGTTAAGATGGACTCGTTCATCGGTTAACCCCACTCCGCGGTACTTGTAGCAACGCAGCGGAGTAATAAGCTGCACGAGCCAATGTCCGCTAAGCATGAAATCCTCCTCTCGGCTACATACAGCTCATTCCAGAGATGGGACCTGCACAGGTGCATCCGCCTTTGTTGAATTATAGGTCAACTAAGATAAATATTTTTTCTATCTATCTATCTATCTATCTATCTATCTATCTATCTATCTATCTATCTATCTATCTATATATCTATCTATCTATCTATCTATCTATCTATCTATTTACATACACACATGCATTATGTACGTCCACACACACACATACGCGCGCGCATATATACATACACACACACATATATATATTTTTATATATATATATATATATATATTATATGAATTATATTATAATAATGATTTTAAATCAGCAGAAATTAGATAGGTAAAAGTTATTTAAATTCATTTCGTTGTCTTACCATGTGGTACCATGTCGGACTAAGGGCAGTAGACAGTTCGTCTCACAATCTGATTAATGAACGACTGAACTGAGGCTAAATTATGTAGGGCCATTTAAAGTGACTTTTCGTGTCCATCATTGGTCAGACATGCGCACTACATGATCGACCCATCCGTATTTTTTTAACAGCGCAGTATCTGCGACGTCATTGATGGAGCTTAGACACATGATTTCTGTATTGTATATTTGACCCCGTAAAGAAACTAATTCACTTTGAACAACTTGAAGCTTCGATGCACCTGCTTCTTGTAAAACCCATACGACACAGATATATCCCGTGGCTGGAATAATCATGCTATTGAAGGTGTGACACCTTGACTTGATGTTTCTCATTTGTTGAATTCTGATTTTGTTGTGATTAAAACTATGTTTTTCTGCTGTTCTCCTTTGATAGATTTCACGTTTTGGTTGATGGTTCTTTATTTGTATGGCTCTGGTATATGTACGAAATGGCATCTGCAAAAAGATTATTTCTGAACTGCACTTCCCATTATTAGCAAAACGTTTTCTGTACGTACTGGGTTTTCATTCTATTCGATTATATACAAACTGCCTCGATTGGTCCGGCGTGCCCATTTAGACATTTCTCAGCCTATCTGACACTGTGACTAAAGGTGACTGTAAACATTAGATGATTTTGAATTTCCTCGAAACTTCCTCAAGAACTTTTGTAAAACATTTGGGGGTTTGTTTTTTTTTTTTTTTTGGGGTAGGGGGGGTTTAGTTCGCATTATTTGTCTTAATCCCCAAGGCGGCGAGCGTTCCATGGGGGTTTTTATTTTGCGCCTGTCGGCCCAGTGCCTCCGACTTCAGCATTCATTTTAGGAAAGGGTCTGCTTCCTCGTGCATTTTCTAAGGGTTTGCTTCCCCGGGGTAACGGCCGGTGCTGTGATGGGGATCGAACCCAGCACCTTCGGTTGTGAGCCATGTCACTTAACTACTAGCCCACGCCGTCCCCACAAGTGGGGATGATGTATGTCCTGTCGAACGCCAAGTTGTGTTTGTTAATTGGCTGTATTTTACTGTTTGGTATTGTTACTGATCCAGCAGCTTCCGGGATCCCGGCCTTCAACCCGATGCCATGAAATGGTATTTTCGTGTACTTGTTAGCTGTTGTTTAGTACCATATACAGTTTTCCATTTATCTGACTTCGTAGGAAAAACTATTTTTCTAATTTCATCGAACGTCGAGCACCCAAAAGAAATGGTGATCAATGGTTTCGTAATGGTGTGTACACAGCCTGTAATCTTGAATGTGTTGTGATTGATTCTGTTGAAGTGTTTGTTAGGTGTTAAGTTCATTGCTGGAAAATTGTGCTCGGATCTCTCAAAAGATTGCAACTCTTATTGGGGCATATCCCTCCTTAGTCACGTTGGAAACATGTGTGCACGGGTCCTTGAGCAGCGAGAACGAGCTATTGTGGGACCGCAGCTCAGTACTTCACAAGCAGGGGATGTACGGATGCTATATTTACGCTCAGGCTGTTCAGTGAAAATACAACACAATACAATACCAAGCTCTACGTGGCCTTCATTGATCAATAAAAGGCATTTGACCGGGCAGACCGATGTAGGCTTTGGGAGATAATGGAGGAATATGATATGGAGGGTCAACTACTGGAGGACATTTGTGCCTTTTGTGCAAACAGTGAAGGTGCAGTAAGAACGAATGCATGTAGGACAAATTGGTTTTCAGTGCTGAGTGGTGTACCACAGAGGTGTGTCTTTTCTCCCCTTCTGCTCATAATGTATATAGATAAAATTGCACAGTTGGCTAACCCTCATGAGGAGTCCCTAAATGAACTGTTGTTTGTTGATGATCAGTTCATCTTTTACCAAAATAGAGAGGACCTGCAACACCACCTGAACTTTCTCCATTTCGTTTGTAATGAATGTGACATGAAGATCAATACAGGAAATACCGATACTGTGTGGATATCGTGTGAACACGTGCAGAGAAGTTTCCACATCAGTGACATTGATATAAAAGAAGTACGGGAGATCAAATACCTAGGTAATATATCACTGATGACGGTAGAGTGGACAGAGATTGCACAGAAAATTCAGATGGCGAACATTGTTCACTATCAAATTGCACCGATTTTGAAACACCCTAGAGTACATCTTTCAACTAAGAGGAGGCTGATAAATACAATATTTATTCCTACATTGTGTTACCAATATCAATCTTGATCCTTACTAGAAACACAGAAAAGTAAGATGCAGAGCTGTGAGATGCGCTGTTTGAGAAGTGCAGCCGGAAAGACAATCCATGGCCGAATCGGCAACACCACACAGGGGCAGACAGCATAGACAATCTTAGTTGGTAAGTACATTTAAACACAACAAATCAAGTGGTTTAGTCATCTGGTCAGAATACATTACGACCAGCCTGCAGTAAGAACACATCGTATGAAGGTCTCCGGTCCACGAGCAAAGGGCAGACCTCGATGTCGGTGGATCGAGGGTGTCTCTGACACTCTCAGGAAGTTACACCTAACGACAGCACAAGCTTCCCTCTTGGCGACAAGAAATATACGCATCCCGCCTCTCTGTCGCGCTGTATGACAAGGCAGCAATACAAAATAAGGAAAAAGAAGAACAGACCAATTTTGTTGAAACCTGCCTGCTCATTCCTCAGCTGGTCATTTAAGACTTTTTTAAAACTCTCTAGAATGATCCTGTTCAAAACTGTTGCCAGTACAGATAACGATTTTCCTCTATAATTGGTACACTGCTGTAAAACTCCCTTCTTTGACTACTTTATTACATAACTTTCTTTCCAGTCTTCCGGTATTGTTTCCCCTTCTCCAAGACTTACCGAGTAGCTTGTATAACATCATTTCTGAAGTTTCAATGTCCGCTTTGATAGCTTCCACCGAGATGTCCTCTGGACCGGTCGCGTTGTCAGAAGCCGTGTGGTTTCCTTAACTTAATCTGCGGTTGATCTCTCGCAATGTACCCGCTGATCCAAATCCACTGACTGAATGTCAGGAGAATCTTGTATAGTCGGATGGTTTACAAGGGCTGCAAAATGTTCAGCCCATCGCTTCGTTTGCTCATTGGTGTTACTAATCAACTGTCCTGCTTTGATTGGCTATTAGTTTCTTTGTTTTATTGTACATATCTTTCAAATTTCCTTTTACCGCGGCTTCCTCTGCCTCTCTTGCCAATAAGACAAAAATATTGGTTCCTGTCACTTCTGATGCTCATCGTAACTTCTTTGTTGGTTTCAGCGTACATTTCCTGACCCAAGGCTTGATAATTTCTGGTCTTGCAGCCGTCTACCAATGCCTTTTAACTGTCCGTTGTTTTTGCCTTGATATAATTTTAGAACTTCCTCACAAGTCTCGTTCCATACATTTTTAATCTGCTACCAGTTACCTTCCATCTTTTCTTTCTCTCCTAATTATTGTGAAAGTATGCCTTTTTGATATCGTCTCTTTAAATTGAAATTGTGTGTCTTTGTTCTTGATTGGTATTTGGATAAAATCATCTTTACAATGTCCATATTCTTGCTTGAAAGATGGACATCGATTCTGTAAAAGTTACTATATTCTGGTCTCTTACTTTGAGGGAAAGGCATCCATAACCGTCTTCATACGGTACAAGGCGGCTACAAGTGCAGTGATCTGTTATATAAATATATATGCATATATATATATATATATATATATATATATATATATATATATATATATATATATATATATATATATATATATTTAAAAACATAATTGATAGGAAATAGAGAAATAAAAGAATTTTTTTTTTTAAATTGTGGATAAAATACTCGTATTAAAACACTGAAGCCATAACACAAAATAACTGGAATTACGGTGTTTCAAAATACTCGTTAAAATAATGCTTCTAGAAGAACACAAAAGCTCTACTTTGTACACCTCAATATCTTGCTCCACCCACATGCGTGAGTTTACAAACGCTTCGTCTGTCTCTGGCAGAAAGGCGCCAACTTGTTTATCTGTTTCTGACCGCGCGTAAGATAGAACTGAACAAGAGCCACTCCCGTCCGACGTGATGGAAGTGGTGCCCTATTGAAGTATGCGGCCTAGTAACCACAAATAAATTGATATCTCCGCGCGTGCGAGATGGCCACATCTATTGGCTCTGATCTGCATTGTGACTTGAGGACAAACTGACAGGTTTCACCACAATGCCTCAGGAAGACTGGCACTGTCTAAGAGATATTACTTAACAATTGGCTGGAGTACACTGTGACAAGACGGTTTCCATTGATTAAAGTACAAGATTCGCAAATGGTTGGAGTGAGGGTTGGGGGAAAGGGGGATAACAAGGGTTTGGAAGGGAGGGTGGGGTGGTGGTTGGGGGGGGGGGGGTGGGAGTGGGTAAGTGTAAAACAAACAAACAAAAAATTAATGTTTCAAAACTAACGGTGACATAAGATCAAGAAATGTGTTGGTGTGCTGTTCCAAGAGAAGTGCCATTTAATATATCTGTAATAATTGCCGAGTATGCGTTTTTTAAAAATGTATTGCTTTATTTAATTTGTTTGTTAGCGTTTTTGAAGACAGCGGCAGGAACCTGTACTGATATGTTGAATCCTCTTACTTTCTTAAAGTGCATTTTACATAACTGAGGTGTGAGAAAAGCTATTCAGTTAGGACAGTAGGAGCAGTTTGTCTTTCCCAATGTGATACAATTGCGCTAGAAAACAAAGAGGATGATTTTATGTTTTTGAATGTCGCGTTTATATAATAAGTATCCGTAGCTAAACATTAACATTTTGTAACAAAATTCAAGTTCTGGCTTTTTTTTAAAGAAAACACATACAATGACAACAATGGATGTTTATGGCAGATTTAAAGTTCTCGTTTGGGATTACTGGGCTGCAATACTATTTACACGCAACATGTACAATGCAAATACTGCTGCACGTATACAAATGTTGCTGTAGGCAGGTCGAGTACTAACTTGGATACAAAAATCAGTTTGAGAGAGGAAGAGAAGAAAGAAAATGAGAGAAACAGCAGACAAAAGTCATGAAGAGGCAAAACACACCAGCGCGTGGGAAACGGTAAGTATGGCGTGGGCGGGAGGAGGAGGTCTCTTGACACAAAATACGTGTCTACTATATTTAAAACGCGTGGACACTTAATTGTTTGACAACTGTCTCCGTGACAGATAACATCGCTTAACCTAATTCTCAAGATGCGACGTTCCCCGTCACTCAGCAGTTGCCACTTAGATTGGATAATTGCTAAATTACGAATACAGAATTGAACACTGGCCATGTTTGCGTCACTGTCCTTAATAAATCATGTCTGCTTAGTCGTTGCGTCAGTAGGCGACGACATTTCTTGTAGAATGTGGGAGGGGACAGGATTGTTCAGTTAATACAGTCCCTTATAGGGCTTGTGGTCTCTTAGATTTCGATATTAGGAAACATAGAAACGAGACATCTGCGTGCTACCAAATGCGGCCAAAGTGGATTGTACTCTACCTGCAGCTCCAGTCGACCCAGCTGTAAATGAGAGACTGGATGGCGGCTTGGGAAGAATAAAGGTATTAAGGAAGGAAGTTAGCCACCCCATTTCACAAAGCGGTGACTTAAAACAATGAAGACTAACAATTCCTCCACGACGGCAGTATCTGCAATTAGACTACCTTAACCGCATATAAACCATTAAAAGTGAGTATAAAATGCTTTGGCACATTTTTCTACGAGGGAGACAGATGCAGTAGTGGCCACGCTCGAAATTTACAAATCTGTTCTGGAAGATGAAGAAAGCTGAAAAAGAAGGATGCGACAGCTGTCACTCGTTTCGAACCATGTGTTATCTGTAATGACAACATGTTCAGACAGTTTCGAGTCATACAAGGGGCTTGTCATAAGTCTTACTCTGTTTCGAACCATGTGTTATCTGTAATGACAACATGTTCAGACAGTTTCGAGTCATTCAAGGGGCTTGTCATAAGTCTTACTCTGTTTCGAACCATGTGTTATCTGTAATGACAACATGTTCAGACAGTTTCGAGTCATACAAGGGGCTTGTCATAAGTCGTACTCTGTTTCGAACCATGTGTTATCTGTAATGACAACATGTTCAGACAGTTTCGAGTCATACAAGGGGCTTGTCATAAGTCTTACTCTGTTTCGAACCATGTGTTATCTGTAATGACAACATGTTCAGACAGTTTCGAGTCATACAAGGGGCTTGTCATAAGTCTTACTCTGTTTCGAACCATGTGTTATCTGTAATGACAACATCTTCAGACAGTTTCGAGTCATTCAAGGGGCTTGTCATAAGTCTTACTCTGTTTCGAACCATGTGTTATCTGTAATGACAACATGTTCAGACAGTTTCGAGTCATTCAAGGGGCTTGTCATAAGTCTTACTCTGTTTCGAACCATGTGTTATCTGTAATGACAACATGTTCAGACAGTTTCGAGTCATACAAGGGGCTTGTCATAAGTCTTACTCTGTTTCGAACCATGTGTTATCTGTAATGACAACATGTTCAGACAGTTTCGAGTCATACAAGGGGCTTGTCATAAGTCTTACTCTGTTTCGAACCATGTGTTATCTGTAATGACAACATGTTCAGACAGTTTCGAGTCATTCAAGGGGCTTGTCATAAGTCTTACTCTGTTTCGAACCATGTGTTATCTGTAATGACAACGTGTTCAGACAGTTTCGAGTCATACAAGGGGCTTGTCATAAGTCGTACTCTGTTTCGAACCATGTGTTATCTGTAATGACAACATGTTCAGACAGTTTCGAGTCATACAAGGGGCTTGTCATAAGTCTTACTCTGTTTCGAACCATGTGTTATCTGTAATGACAACATGTTCAGACAGTTTCGAGTCATACAAGGGGCTTGTCATAAGTCTTACTCTGTTTCGAACCATGTGTTATCTGTAATGACAACATGTTCAGACAGTTTCGAGTCATTCAAGGGGCTTGTCATAAGTCTTACTCTGTTTCGAACCATGTGTTATCTGTAATGACAACATGTTCAGACAGTTTCGAGTCATTCAAGGGGCTTGTCATAAGTCTTACTCTGTTTCGAACCATGTGTTATCTGTAATGACAACATGTTCAGACAGTTTCGAGTCATACAAGGGGCTTGTCATAAGTCTTACTCTGTTTCGAACCATGTGTTATCTGTAATGACAACATGTTCAGACAGTTTCGAGTCATACAAGGGGCTTGTCATAAGTCTTACTCTGTTTCGAACCATGTGTTATCTGTAATGACAACATGTTCAGACAGTTTCGAGTCATACAAGGGGCTTGTCATAAGTCTTACTCTGTTTCGAACCATGTGTTATCTGTAATGACAACATGTTCAGACAGTTTCGAGTCATTCAAGGGGCTTGTCATAAGTCTTACTCTGTTTCGAACCATGTGTTATCTGTAATGACAACATGTTCAGACAGTTTCGAGTCATACAAGGGGCTTGTCATAAGTCTTACTCTGTTTCGAACCATGTGTTATCTGTAATGACAACATGTTCAGACAGTTTCGAGTCATTCAAGGGGCTTGTCATAAGTCTTACTTTGACCTTGAAGGAGTAGGAGGAGAAAGTTGAAATTTGGCACAGTGCGTATTACTTCTCAATGTAGCCACCACCTGAATTTTATACATTTCAGGCATCTCTGTGTGACCTTGAAAAGACCTTCAGAATAAAATAACCTATTTTTCGAATTAAACCAGTTATCACAAGCCAGTATGACATCTTCGTCACTTTCAAAATGATTTCCTTTCAACTGTTTTTTAAGTTTTGAGAAAAGAAAAAAGTCTGATGAAGCTAAATCCGGAGAATATGGTGGGTGTGGCAGAATTTCAATATTCAAATCGTTGGCTGTTTGCAGCACAAGCCTTGCTTTATGGGAGGGCGCGTTGTCTTGAATCAAAGGCAGAATTTGAGTGCGCGCTATCCCTTGTTTTCTGGTCAGAGTTTTTTTAGTTTGGTAAAGAGATCTGCATAATATTGCCTATTAACCGTGTTGCCATGAGGTGGGTAATCTTTGACGTCTCAAAAAACAGTTAGCACCACTTTTCTTGCAGATTTCTGTGCTCTTGGCTTGACATGTGTTAGTGAGCCCAGGGTTTTCCACGGCATGCTGGAAATTTTGGATTTTGTGTCATAATGGTGAGCCCAAGTCTCATCTACTGACACCGTAGTCGGCAATATATTTTTCGACAGACACATTTTGAGCAACTGGTCACAGCAATCACCCCTCGTTTGTTTCTGTTCACATGTCAGCAGACGCGGTACCCAGCGGGCACACACTTTTCTTATGTTCAGTCTGTTGTGTAAAATTCTAAAAACTGTACTTTCATTCAGTTTTGCTGACCTAGATTTTTCTGCAATTGTCATTTTTAAAAATCCTGGTCAATGATTTTCTTCACTCTTGCAGCGTTTTCATCGCTGCACTCTGGGGACGGTCTTCCTGATCTTGGCGATCTTAGAAGATCAGCAACATGGGAACGGCCATACTTAAACTGCCTACACCAGTTTTTTACAAAAGCATACGAAGGACAGAATTCTCCAAAGATTGGTTCCATCTCCCTGTGTATTTCTGTAGGTGTTTTTCCCTGCATCATCAAGAATTGTATCACAGTTCTGGCCTCTGATTTCTCCATTATTCTCACAAACCGTTAGAGTATCAGATTCGGTCATTAAGATGTGTTGCGCCATGCACCATACAGGGTAAACGATGAGGGAAATTCATACTTCTCAAGTCCAGTACAAATTGAATGAGCTACATATGTTTCAAATTTAAACTTTCTCTTTCTAATCCTTCATAGTCAGGGTAAAGACTTATGACAAGCCCCTTAAATGTTCTCAGTAATGACAACATGGTCAGACAGATTCCAGCCATGTGTTATCAGTTGAGGCAACGTGTGCAAATAGTTTCCAGCCATGTGTTATCAGTTGAGGCAACGTGTGCAAATAGTTTCCAGCCATGTGTTATCAGTTGAGGCAACGTGTGCAAATAGTTTCCAGCCATGTGTTATCAGTTGAGGCAACGTGTGCAAATAGTTTCCAGCCATGTGTTATCAGTTGAGGCAACGTGTGCAAATAGTTTCCAGCCATGTGTTATCAGTTGAGGCAACGTGTGCAAATAGTTTCCAGCCATGTGTTATCAGTTGAGGCAACGTGTGCAAATAGTTTAGAAACATGTGTTATCAGTTGTGAGAACATGTACAGACAATACATACACGCACGTCTGTAAAACAATATTTGAGGTATATGGTGTGTTATTTATCAGAGCTGTCACAGTATCGTGTGATCGGATATATATATATATATATATATATATATATATATATATATATATATATATATATATATATATATATATATATATATATATCATCATGACGTAAAATGTCCTTTGCATAACGTCGCTCACATCACAGACCGTCTGAATGAAACTGGATCTCTTGATGGAATTTATGAACCAGTTCTCCTCTGTGCCCAACTCTTGTCGAATGTCTGCATTCTTAATTTTTCGGTCCATAGTGCTCTGATAACCTTTCTATAACATTTTGACTCGAAGCACTTGATTATTTTCATTTAGGATCGTATAACTGTCCATGTTTTGCAGCCGTATGCTGCCACAGGAAAAACACAAGTTCGCAGAATTTTCACTTTTGTTAGTTTATATACACATTGTATATAGTACCAGGCTTCGCCCGGGAAATAACATTCGTTTTTAATACACTCTATCTTTTTCCATATTTGTCTTTCTGCCACTACCTCAGTGAGAACATTGACATTGGATCTTCTTTCTGTTCAACTCATTCGTTCCATTCTACGAGAGCACTACATTTCAAACTCTTTCAAGATTTTAACATTCGTCTTTGCTATAATCCATGTTTCAGCCCCATACAGTACAATTGGCCAAATATGAGTAGTGATTAATCTTATCGTCTTAATTCAGGCTAGCAAATTATGTTTTTCTTTGAAGGCCTTTTTTGCCAATACAGTCCTTGTCTGAATGTATGTCTCTTTTGTGGACATATTTTGTTTATGGTTTGCCCCAAATATGTACAGTTTTCTACTTGTTCGATTATTTCTAAATTGATGAGAATATTAATTTTCCTATGTTGCTTGTCTGTTGTCATAATCTTTGTCTTCAATGTTTTTAATTTCATGCCAAACTCGTTGGCTTTACTGAAAGCTTTTTAAAGAAGCCTTTGCAAGGTTGCTACTGATTCTCCAACTATTGCTTGGTCATCGACAAATTTGATGGCAGTGACTTCCATGCCTTTGAATTTGATCCCTGTTTCAATTCCGAACAACATTTTTCATCATCATCTCATAACATGTGTTATAGGTGTTTGGCGAAACGAAGCAACCTTGCCGTATCCAGTGCCTTGCTGAAACTGGATCTGCTAGACCTTCTTCTTGAATTTAAATAATCGCATCTTGGTTTTCATACGGGTTCTGCATGAACCTATTGATTGTTCTGTTTCATATCTATTTGCTGCAGTATTTGAAAATCTTTGTTCCAGTAGACTCGACCAAAGACGTGCTGTCTGCCAATAAAGCAGATAAATAGTGTTCTACCCTGATCGATCATTCTTTCTGCGAAAGACGCACTGATCCGATGACATCTCGTGTACTTATAGCCTTGCAAAATTAAAACTGGTTATCTTTTAGCACATCATCTATCTTGCCATCTATTCTCTCCTTAATTATCTCTAATATCATTGTAGATGCATGTGATATTAAACTTATCGTTTGGAATTGACCGCATTCTACTGCACTATATTTTATTTTTTTATGGAATTATTATTGAAGTGTTGTTCTTTGGCATATATTCCATTGCTGTAAATTTTATTAACAAGTAAATTGTTTAAAGTCTACGCTGTACAAAGTTTCTAGACGACCTCCATAAATTACATTAAAGACAGGAAACCAAATACCAAAACTACCAGTAGCAAAGACATGACGACATTCTATCTAAATACCTCCTCCCACTGCTCATAGATGTCATCAAACCCTATAAGAAGAAGACCAAAAAGTAGTCAGTGAGAAAGATGAGATCAATCAGCTCGAAAATACCGGAGCTAAATCAGAGGCGCATCGCCAGACCAACTTTAAAATCTAGAAAGTGTGGCTGAGGAAGAAAGTTATGACCATTAACAGCTAAAAAAAACATGGGGAGCAAAGCCAGATAACATCAGACCATCAGTACTCGCTCTGTGTTTCTCTGTAGCTGAGTTCGCCGCACCAGTATGGAAGAATTATGCGCATGTCAAACATATAGATTCAGCAATAAATGAAACAGACGGAAATATTTACTGGATGTCTAAAACCTACACCAACTGTAAAAAGTATAGCCCATAATCGGCGTAGCGCTACCAGAGATACGAAGAACTGTCGCGTCAGAGATATAAATGTAGAACCAGATAAATGACCCAAAACATTCTATGTCCAGGCATCAAGGGCAGCGCCCAAGACTAAAGTCAAGACGATGTTTCTTACAGTCAAAGCAGTCCCTACAGACTAGTCCAGGAAATCGACGCATCGAAAGTTGGAATCAGCTGACACAGGTTCTCTTGATCGAGTTACGGGAGGAACCTGCTTCTGGACACCTCCTGCTCTTCGCAACATGGAATTCACTAAATATACTTCGAACTGGTGTATCACGATGCAGGAAAAACCTGAAAAGATGGGGATACAGGGATGATAAGCATGCGAATGTAGAGTAACACAAGACCAGGACCATCTGCCGAAACCTCCCGGAGACGTGTAGCATGGATGACCTTCTGAGTGCCAGTGACAGGGCAATCCACGTGGCTGAATACTGGAAGAATGAAGTGTGACGTAGTGCCTAGGACACGGAACGTAAGTAAGCTCAAAGTTGGTACATTATTTTAGTTTTTTCTGTGTTGATGTTGTCCAAAGTTGAAACACGCTGAGGAGAAATTATCCACGCTGTTCTGCACATCAGCCTTTGTGACAGGGCAGGGCACAATCGTCAGCAAACAGAAGATCTCTGATGGTGTGTGTCTTGATCTTAGTTTTTGCTTAAAGCCGCCTTAGGTTGAACAGATGACCATCTATGCGATATCTTATGGCAATTCCTATGTCCCCGTCTCTGAAAGCATCAGTCAGCATTGCAGAGAACAGCATGCTGAACAAGGTAGGCGCAAGGACACACCCCTGTTTAGTTACTGGAAAAGACTTCCAAAAAGCACAATTTTCCTGAACTCTAGCCTGTATTTCATCATGCAGTTGCCGTACTACGTTGACAAATTTCATTGGGCATCCGTACTTTGTCATGATTTTCCACAGACCTTCTCTGTTGACCTTTCCAAACGCATTTGTCAGATCGATGAAGGCTACGTACATGTGGCAGTGTGTTCCTAGCATTTCTCTTGTAGCTGGATGGCAGCAAACACCATATCTGCGATACTACACTCTTTCCGGAATCCACACTGACTTTCAGGTAGAAAACCTTCAACAAGATGAGCTATGAGGTGATTGAGAAAGATTCTGGCGAATATCGTCTCTGCGATGGACAGTAAACACACACACACACACACACACACACACAAATATAAATATATATATATATTGTTTGTCCTTTGATGTAGTAGTTTCAAGTGTTATTCTTTTTTACCTACACTAGGGGAGAGCAATGTGATTGCTCTTTAAGATAAATCTTTCAATAGTTGAAGAATTGCAAACACTTGACGTGCACACCTCATCGAGTAGCGAAGGTCCTACTGGGTTTGGCATACAAATATATAAATATATCCAAATATGTTTGATGGGCCGTGACATAAATAACTTCAACATGGGTTATTGGAGAAAATGAACATAGAAAGAAGATGGAGAAGTGGAAGAAAAAGGCGCTCTATGAGGTGATGAGATCGCACCTGCTTTTGTCTTCACAACTAATCATAATTTCAAAGTTGATACAGAGTATATAGTTGGTACATTGTAAGACTTTGTTAATATCTGGGGCAGTAGGTTTCAGTTTAGGTACAGTACTCTGGCTTACAAAGAGAAATATGTCTCACAGATGATAGATGTGAAAGACACTACAACAGACGGACTGAGCACAGGTGGTAGTTGCTGAGTGCTTCTCGATTAACTAACCGCTGGTGAGATTACAGGCTAAAGAGTGAAAACGGTGTTCGTGTCTAGAGTTATCTAAAACGGACAGCAGGAAACCAGGCGGCTAGCAGGTTCAAGAGTATAGTATAGTTACAGCACGTAGATAAATTGGTTTTACTGGGACTGACATGAAACTTCTGCTCGCTCAAGATCCTGTAGTGACTAATGTCTCTTGTATCAATTATGCAGCATTTCCGCATATTCCTTACCGCTAAAGTGACTCAAAAGTAAAAATGATCATGATCATTGTGAGACAGGATCCTGGTTCAGATGGAGTCTTCAAGTATTTGTTTGATATTTACATGCATTTATAATAGTGGTCTTAGTCGAGGCGGTTGCTCAGTGTACGCGCACCAACTCACGCCACCCACAGCGGAAATACACGCTTTAATTTAATTCAACCGGCCTTCTCTAGCAACTGACTGAAGACTGCACGAACGAGCAAATGTCGACTCCGCCGATGAAATTCGTCAAACGGTTCCTACTGTTTCTGTCCCAGCAGGCGCTTATTGTGACGTTGTTTTGTTCTAACCAACCTAGAAGGTGTTGATCTGTGTCTGCGAGGATCCGCTGCTGACACTAATAGAACATGTCTTATCCTGACCATTTCAACGCTTTAGTCCAAGTTAGCTATAATTGGTGGAAGTAAAACATGTACACAATGTCCAGGCAGATTATACCGTGCCTGTATGGTCATGAACATCTACAGTGGTTAGTGATTGCGAGAGTGTCACACTTGTGACGTTTAATACTATACATGGATAAAATGTTGGGTAATATGTTATCATGGCATTGTGGGATGGGCACATGATTAGAGATCGGATGATAACGTCCTGGAGATAGTGATGTACGAACTGACGCTACTGCCTATGAACCAATCCAGCTCTAGAAATATTTTGGAAACTGGTACTTGTTATCTTCGTACCGGCTCTTTGCTTTCATTATCAAACTACTTAACATGTTCGTGAAGAAGTTCCCCAAATAATGGTCAAACGTTTAAGGACTATAAATATCGTCATCCTCAAAGCAAGTTGTTAGGTAACCGAGCCGTATATTTTTTTAAAAAATATTATCGAATTTTAACCACTTAATTCGTTTATTTGTTTTCTCCATAAAACAAATACACACAGTAGTAGACAATCCAATGCGCCGGAACTTCCTTAACACCCAACACTGAGGGCTATAAACAAAAGTCTTCACCTGCACTAGATTTAGCTTCAGAGCAAGAGAAAGACCCAGAAAAATATATGAAGTCATCCGGAAGACACGTGGTAGTATGACAGATCAGACAAATCGTCTTACTCGTGAATGGACCCACCATCCCTCTTCACATTTCAGCACACGGTAAAAACAACGAAAGGCGGCCCCCAAAATGTGTACATTATTAGTTCATTAATTGTGTTATCTATCACACGCCTATAGATGATGCTACCGGCAGCGACGAAGATTAAGACGATTACTGTATAAGATTATTCTTACAGCCATGGCTACTTTAGGAGATATTTCACTGAAAGAAAAAAACGGCTGCATTAAATGAAAACATTCAAGTCGACAGCGTGACGTCTGCCTAGAATCAGACGCTTGTTTAACCCTGTCTAGCTGCGTGTCAACTTATCCGCATCAGCGTCATCAACAACAGATCTCAGACAACCGGGGTTGTCTTTTCCTCCTGATATACATATAAATGTGAGGGATTTGAGATTTGTTATTTTCCTTGAATCCCTGCATTCGGTTCTCCTTGCTTTCATTTAATGCCTCACTTCCTACGGGCAAGATCACACTATCAAGATGTAAGCAGGAAGCACTTGGCGCCGTGCTGGGAGGAACAGGCAGCAGAGGCCACCCATCCTCGCTGACAGAGCATTGATAACAGCGGCTCGCCCCTCCCGTCGGTGTTTAGCCAACATTATCTCTTCTGGTAAGCAAAATCAAAGCCGACAGTCGGCGTAAAGCGACAAATTTTGAGCGGTAGTCAAAGATAAGGCCGATACTCTTGATAAAAGTATGGCTGGTAAAGTCGACTGGACGATTCTCGTCTGGAATCGCTTTGCCCCCGTAATAGCATGGCCATTTCTTTTACGTGAAGTATTATTGACAATTTCTTTGGCTCTTTGGGTGTGATACTTTGATTCACCTATCATGTCACACTATTAAACAACTATTATTGTCTCTTCATCACTTAGACACAAACACTTACCGTCGGATATATACCCACGAGTGTACATAGTTACACTCATACAAATACATCATCAGGCATAGTACACAACACATGTATTGTTAGTTCACACATACACACACACACACACATACACACACACATACACATACACACACACATATCACCTTGAGGAGCCGATGTTATCAATCAATCATCTCCACCACTCCGGCCCTGCGCAATATTCTACACTTCTTTTCAGCTTCTCCCATTTATCTATGGGAGCCGCGTAGCGCAGTGGTTAGCGCGATGGCTTCGCATCTAAGTGGTCCCAGTTAAGGCGGTAATGTTTCTTTAAGACCCAGCCGTAAATGGGTACTGGTTCAGTCCGGGAAGTAAAAGCGGCGAGGGGGAGGAGATGGCTACCGCCCTAGTATAGCCGAGTCTTTGAAATGTGAGATCGCCTACACCTTACACCTCTACGGCAGTAATGCTAGAGGTTACTTTATTTCAAATTTATCTACCTCTACGTCGCGTCTCCGCGTGTTAATTTGCCGCTTGTTAACCCTTTTACCGGGAAGTTGTGGCGACATAGATTGTCTGGGGATACAAGTTAGAGGGCTTCCTACAGTGGGGCTTATCCTAGCCCATCTTCATCCTAGGATGTCCTATTCATCTAGCAACTGTCCTGTTTTCTCCCACTAGCCACTTTTGTGACGATGGTGGCCAGGAATCTTTCTCAGAAATGTGATGATGATGCCATGTAATCTATTTAACATTTACGATGGTCATTAGTCATTTAGTCCCACTTGGTCCGCTGGGGTCTTTGTGTATGACAAGGACAAGAGTAGCCCCACTGCCCTACAGAGAGCATGTCGTAAGAGGCGACTAACTGTGTGACATGGCTAACCACTGGCCATGGTTAGGTGGTTTGTTAAGAGCAGCATAGATAGCGCCTAACAAGATGCGTGTCTACTTTGCTCTAGTTTTTGTGTCTATTAAGATGTACTCGCACATTCGGTTAACCACCCTCCGCTGCACTTGTTCCAACACAGCGGAGTAATAAGCTGCTGGGTCCTAGCCAGCTAAGCAGGAAATTCTCTTCCCGGCTACATCCAGCTCATACCAGAGCTGTGACCTGCACAAGGACATCCGTCCCTGTAGAAGTACATGTCGAATCAATGACCAAATAATGACAACATTTAGTCATATCGCATATTCATACAAAAGGACAGACCTCTCACTAGAGTTGAGATAATTAGCTTAGGTAGCAGTTTTATCAAACCGTTGCATATGATAACATTACAACAAAACAACATTGTTAATTTTGTATCCCGTTTGATAACATCCTCGTTCGCGCCTCTCGGCTTGTTTAGGTATGACAACGTCACTGTCTCACCAGTTGATGCTCCTCTCAGTTTGATAGGACGTGTTGTTGGTGGCACTTAATGTTACATTTGTATGTCTTATATGCGTGTATGTCTAGCCCTACTTGCTGAGAAATTTTGTCCAGTGAGTATGCCTTCCTCTTTTCCATACGGCTTTTGGTCGTGAGATTGGAGGACTATGTCGTATGCAAAGTCCAGATTTTCTAGCTGTTTAAGTAGTCCACTGGATTCCATTTCTCTCATATGCCGATGTCTGCAAAACTTCACGCTGCATCCCCTCTGTCTGTCTAATTATATTGATGAGTGTTTAGCGACATTATATAGCTTCTTAGTGATTTTCAGAGTGTATTCACATCCAAACTGTATTAGGCTTTTTCGTAGTCAAAAAAGTTCAAGCGCAGAACTAAATTCCATCCTGAAAAATGCTACACAATTATTGCGCTATGTGGCTATTTGATCTGTATATGATCTATTTTGTCTAAAGTCTGGTTGTTTGTCTCTTAATCTGGTATCCACTGTTGATTTTAATCTTTCAAGTATAACTCTTTTTAAAACGTAACATGGCACATACACGAGCATTATGCATCTGTAATTATTATATTATTGTAGATCACTTTTCTTTGGTATATTAATCAGATAGCATTTAAACAAATCTTGTGTAGTGCTTTCTGCATTTCAGATATTTCCAATACAATTGTAAAACACATTGATGGGTGCTACACTGACTGCTTTAATAGCTTCAGCTGGTGTCCCATCACGCCCTGCAGTTTATCCATTCTTTAGAAGACTAATTGCTTCCTTGATCTCTTCTATACTTAGCTTACCAGCTAACTTTGAGGTCTTCTTAAGCTGGTAGTATGTTAGATGGGTTGATTGGTGCTTGTCTATTAGGAGTTCCTCAAATTATCTGCACATATTTTCCTATGTTCTTCAAGACTGATTATCATTCTTGAGTTTTCTTGTAGTGTCTTACAAACATTTCAAATTTTCTCTTGCTCCAGCTTCCTCTGCCTCTTAACAATATTATCAATTTAGTTTCACTTGTCTACCTTAATGCTCATTTCAACTTCTTAGTTTATCTCTGTTAAGTCTTTCTGTGATTAGCTTTGGCAGCTCCAGTTCTGCTGTCTAGTAAGTCCTCTGTTTTTTCGTGTCTCACTTATGTCTTTCAGGCCGTTGTTGTTATTGTCTATTTTTTGGGATGCTGTTTTGACTTTTCCAAACTTTTCCCGAACGTAGTTTTGGCATCCTTCTGTAACTATTCAAATGTGTCGTCAACGTCATGCTTGTGTTTAGTTGGTCTAGAGATTTACATTTCTTACCGAGTATAATGCTTGATTATTTTTTCTTCTTGTCTTCTTTGAGATAACCTATATTTTAGTCAGTCATGTTGAATTGAGTTGTTCTGTTTTTTTGTAGCTTAAGCTACAAATAAGCTATCTCAAGATGTTATATGAAGTCACACCTGCTTCTGTGTTTAAACTGACATAATAAAATGATGGTCTAATTTTCAGATTTACTCAGACGCTGTCAAACTGGTTTCGATTTTTATGATTTGAGGAGATGCATGTTGCCTTTTGAATTTTCCTTTGTGGAAACAGTGGTTTCCAATGTATACCTCTCTAAATTTTTAATATGTTGCCTTAGATCATTATTGTGAATAATCATTGAATAGCCTCAATTACATTCTCATATTTTGGTCGTAATTGTAATATCGATTGAATTTCTTATGCAATAGATTCAACGGCTTGGAAAATAAACATTCTGTTTTAATTAGCTTGAGTACAACAGCTTATATAAACGAATTTATACTGAACATTTACTATACAAACCTACTAGACTCTAGTTATCACTATTGTTTAGCTGATCTGTCAAAAATGGGTGTACCTCTGCAACGGAACCTTAACACCAAGGCAAGATAACCACCAGAAGAAGAAACAGCTATTGTTCACAGATAAACAAGGAGGACCACGTGTAGTTAACTTTTGATTACATAACTCTATTAACACTTTTGTTGTGGTCTATCCAAAACATACATTTAAAGAAACAGCCAATATATATATATGCGGTAACAAGCAGAAGGCGAGTGTGTTTGTGTGAGTGTTTGTATGTGTGTATATATATATATAAAACATCATCATCGTGTGCCACGTTGGCTGGCGTAGGGAACATGGACCTCCACAACTCCCTGTCTTTAGTGTTGGAAATCAGTTTTGTGGTTGAATTATGTTCTCCTATGCCACGTTCTCAAACCGTTCAGCAATTTATGTCTCTTTCCTGCTCTGTCTCTACTACTCGGAATTGTCCATGTTATTACAACGTTTTCCATACCTACACTGAGCATGCTATGTCCGAAAAACATATTTGTGTGTGTATGTGTGTGTTTGTGTATATGTGTGTTTGTGAATATATGTGTGTGTGTTCGTTTTCATCACATGATGTTTATTCGTTGACTAAATTTAATTTAAATTCGTTGAATGGTAGTTGTTCTTTGCCGCTTTAAGTTGCTCAAATTCGTGTGATTTTTTAAAAATTTCTTCATTATTAGATGAGTCTGCTTGAAAATAGTATTCTCTCCAGAACAAAGACACGCAATATAATTTTACGCAAAACTAGAAATTAGAGTTCGAGACGATTATAAATAAGTTTTCAGACAAAGGTTCCGTAGTGCGGACGGCGTGGCCTAGTGGTTAAGTGGCACGTTTCACAACCCGAAGGTGCTGGGTTAGATCCCCATCACAGCACCGGCCGTTACCCCGGGGAAGCAAACGAAGAAGAAGAAGAAGAAACCCTTAGAAAATGCAGGAGGAAGCAGACCCTTACATAAAATGAATGCTGAAGTCGGATGCACTGGGCCGATAGGCGCAAAATAAAAACACAGTGCAACGCACACCGCCTTGGGGATTAGACAAATTAGGCGAACGTAAAAAAAAAAAAAATTTTTCAAAAAGTTCCGTTATGTTTGGACAAACTTTTGAGCGTTGTTGATGATTCAGATTCGATAAAAGACCTTGCCAGAAAAAGGAATCCAAAGATACATGCGCCCTGACCAGATCACTACCGATCTTGGCCTGGAAGATCAACCCCCAGTTCATCGTACTTAAAGGCAAATTTCAAGAGATTTGAATATTCCTTTGTCGTAGATTTAAGATACCATGACAAGACAGTAAATCAGTCACACATGGCTATTCAAGAAGAAAAAAACACTAAATAGGATAGGAACTTTAAAACCATTTATTATTTCACTGACATTGTCCCCTATTTTACACAACATGTACACCAACATTAGTTAGTTGTCCATTGCAAGCGATGATGGCATCAGCATAAGACGGTTATGGCTTGATAATGTAACTTGCTCTCTAATTTGGATTATAGTGGAGAAGAAAATTCAATGATCATCAATCCTAATCTCTGGTCACAAGCTAAATTGGATCAGTGGCAGCAATTTCAGAGCGGAGGCAGAGGGACTGAGGGGCACTGAGGGCTGCAGTAGAAGCAGTGCTGACAGGCAAAGGAAATGAAAGCAATATAGTCCTGTTTACAGATGCCCTGGCCGTAGTCACAGCACTAAAAAGCCAGAAAAATACTGAACGTAATGACTTAAGAGCAGTACTCTGTCAACTATGCACTATGTCCGCACAAAAAAGAGTAGTGGTACAGTGGGTTCCATCCCACTGTAACATTCAAGGCAACGAGGAGGCAGACAGACTGGCAAAAGAAGGTGCAAGACTACCACAACCAGATCCTAGTGTGACATACGAAGAGTCAAAAAGGCTTATTAGAGCTAGATACATGACCAAATGGGAAACAGAACATACTGCTACACAAAAAACGATGCCTATTACCAGTTGAACAGAAGAGAGCAGGTCGTGGTCTTCAGACTTCGCACAGGCCACAATAGACTAAGGTACCACCTATTCAATAAATTGAAGATAAGTGGCACTGACGAATGCACGTGCGGTACAAGGGAAAATGACCGCTGAACATTTGCTGCAAAACTGCCCGATATACGAGGATCAGAGAAAGCAGATGTGACCATCACCAGTGGCAACACTAGACAAGCTCTGTGGCAGTGTCGATAGCCTCAGGATGACCACTGCTTTTTTCCAAAAAATAAAGGTGACGTCTGACAGCGTACGAAGAAGAAGGACCAGTGGCAAGACATAAGTCTTGGCGGTGGGAAGTAATTGAGGATGCAGGCATTCTAGTCTCCCCTCCTTTGAGACGAGAAGTCGCTTGAACATGTGGGATTCAATCCGCAACGGTTTCCGTTCATTACTTTGAGAGACGAGTGTCTTACCTCTCGAAAACATCACGGATAGCGTTAACGATGTGTTATGGACATGCTTACTGGGCAGGGCTAAATCTCTCCAAAGCGAGGGTGTGCCCATTATTATTGACATGTGTGCACATTTTTCGGCAACACTATAACCTGCAGTGTCAGCAAACAGGATGAAGAACGCCAATCTTGTAAAGTTCAGCCATGTGCACTGGACCGTGGAAGTATGACACAGGGTAACCCAAATAAACACAAAAAAATGAAAGAACTAACTAATCCAAATTAAAAACCACAACACGTTTTTCCGGGGAAACAAATGTAAGTCGTAAACTATGTTGGATTCTAGTTAAATCAGTGAACTTGTCGCGTCCATACTGGTCTAAAACACAAGAGCAAGACTAGACCGGTATGACGACATCCTAACCCATCGCTTTATCAGTGCAACAATATCTGCAGCATGGAAGTTGTTGGTCTGCTGTCCCAGTCACATTTGGTCTGCTGTCTCAGTCACATTTGGTCTGCTGTCCCAGTCACATTTGGTCTGCTGTCTCAGTCACATTTGGTCTGCTGTCCCAGTCACATTTGGTCTGCTGTCCCAGTCACATTTGGTCTGCTGTCCCAGTCACATTTGGTCTGCTGTCCCAGTCACATTTGGTCTGCTGTCCCAGTCACATTTGGTCTGCTGTCTCAGTCACATTTGGTCTGCTGTCTCAGTCACATTTGGTCTGCTGTCCCAGTCACATTTGGTATACTGTCTGAGACACATTTGGTCTGCAGTCTCAGTCACATTTGGTCGGCTGTCCCAGTCACATTTGGTCTGCTGTTTCAGTCACATTTGGTCTGCTGTCTCAGTTACATTGGGTCTGCAGTCCCAGTCACATTTGGTCTGCTGTATCAGTCCCATTTGGTTTGCTGTATCAGTCACATTTGGTCTGCTATCTCAGTCACATTGGGTCTGCAGTCCCAGTCACATTTGGTCTGCAGTCCCAGTCACATTTTATCTGCTGTATCAGTCACATTTGGTCCGCTGTCCCAGTCACATTTGGTATACTGTCTCAGTCACATTTTGTCTGCTGTGTCAGTCACATTTGGTCTGCTGTCCCAGTCACATTTGGTCTGCTGTCACAGTCACATTTGGTCTGCTGTCTTAGTCACATGTGGTCTGCTGTCTCAGTCACATTTGGTCTGCTGTCTCAGTCGCATTTGGTCTGCTTTCTCAGTCACATTTGGTCTGCTGTCTCAGTCACATTTGGTCTACTGTCTCAGTCACATTTGGTCTGCTGTCTCAGTCACATTTGGTCTACTGTCTCAGTCACATTTGGTCTGCTGTCTCAGTCACATTTGGTCTGCTGTCTCAGTCAGATTTGGTCTGCTGTGTCACTCACATTTGGTCTGCTATCTCAGTCACATTTGGTCTGATGTCTCAGTCACATGTGGTCTGCTGTCTCAGTCACATTTGGTCTGCTGTCTCAGTCACATTTGCACTTCACGTCTCCCACCTAAGTGTCTGTTTAGTGCATCAAACATGTAGAAACCGTGTCGGGGCTAATACGGGGCTGCACTGTGAATGTTCAAAAAGTAGCCGTCAACTCTTCTAGTGGGTCAATTTTCTCCTGGGTTAACAGAGCTGTAACCTAGCATTGCCAACTATAAGGAAATCGATTATGGTCTATGTTGGTGAGCTTCACATTGGATACGCTTATGTTCACTTCATCGAACCAGGTAGGAAAATAAACGATGCGTGATAACGGGATGCTCTGTTGAAGCAACATCATCTACCTCATTATTCATGCTCTGCCTTCTATGTGTGTATGTGTGTGTGTGTATGTATGTATGTATGTATGTATGTATGTATGTATGTATGTATGTATGTATGTATGTATGTATGTTTGTACGTATGTATGTATGTATGTATGTATGTATGTGTGTATGTATGTTTGTACGTATGTATGTATGTATGTATGTATGTATGTATGTATGTATGTGTGTATGTATGTGTGTATGTATGTTTGTACGTATGTATGTATGTATGTATGTATGTATGTATGTATGTATGTGTGTATGTATGTTTGTACGTATGTATGTATGTATGTATGTATATTTACTCTTTTGCTTTATTTATATACATATATGTACACTGTTGGAGAAGAAGTACATGATCTGATGTGAGAAATAGTACCAGCTAGTATGTGAGAGTACACTGCTGTACAACGCGCACATTAACCGAAGTGACAAATGGATGTATGAACGACTGTTACAAGTGTATGTATGAACGGCTGTGATAAATGGATGTATGGACGGCTGTGACAAATAGTCTACCAATGTAATGTTCATGCACAGGTTGGTAGATACTAGCTAACATAAAGTGGTGTATGTCGATAGGAACATTCAAACAATTCATCGAACCACGTTTTGACATGATCCATCGAGATTAACTGACCTTATGGGATCATGATGCTGAGCAGCGCAAGAGTTGCAGTGGTCAGCGACCCAGAGCTGACTGCTAGCGTCAGGGCCAGTGAGCCATAGCTGCCAAGACCCTTCTACACCTCCACACGGTGGTCCTGGATAACAGGCTGCAGCAGGGCAGACTGGCTAAGGTGAAATTTTCGAAGAGGTAATGCTAACCCGGTACTCAAAAAATGTTTGCTGGTCGGATGTGTTGGACTGAAAGGTGCAAATATCGCAGCCAAGCTGTAAACTACGACACAACGTATTCTGTTCTCTGGACTATATTCTGCTACTTAAGCCCTTTCAAGTTTGGATGTGGGAGATCGAGAACGAAGAAGAAGAAGAAGAAGAAGAAGAAGAAGAAGAAGAAGAAGAAAAAGAAGAAGAAGAAGAAGAAGAAGAAGAAGAAGAAGAAGAAGAAGAAGAAGAAGAAGAAGAAAAAGAAGAATGACCTATTTCTGGGTCCACTACCTTAAGGAAGGGCCGGACGTAGCGTTACGTCCAGTGCTGTCTACTACGATCATTTGAGTGATAAATGGTCATCCGGATTAGCGAATGTTATTTCTCTCGCTGTTTCTGCTGTTTGTGTTTTGTTTGTGTACTATTTAACGATATTGACCTAACACGTACAATATTCTCGAATACAGTAATCCTACATGAACATTTGTTGTTTTATTACACGCCCGCCCACCGACACACGCGCACGTTGTTCTTGAATAAAATAATCCTACATGAACATTTATTGTTTTATAACATGCCCGCCCGCAGACACACACGTAGGCACGCACGCGCGTGCCCGCGCGCACAGACACACACCCACTCACACACACACACACACTCACACACACACTCACACACACACACCCACTCACACGCATACACACTCACACAGCACAAACACGCACACACACACATATTGATGTGGTCGCATTGGAAAGAGTTTTCTAAAACGAAACGGTGCCACGTGATCAAGGAGTTGTGAGCCGGGATTATAAACTCAACGTTCCAGAATCAATGACTTCGCGCCGGGTTTCGACAACAGCATTTCATGGATTTGTTCTTGATATGACTGTTTATCGAAGTCAATCCAGCTGTAAATGGGTACCTAACGAAGTCAGTGAACAACATCGGAGCCGGCGCTGGAGGTACGCAGTTTGTACTCTGTCATCGGCACTTTCAGCATTGCAATGGACTGAGCGCAAATGTTGTTGCGGAGGTGCAAACAAGTCGGTCTTATAATCTATTTCAAATTTATTTTTCATTCCTCAAGAACATGTCTTCTTTTCGATATGTCAGTTTACATTTTGTCTTGAATATTGAATAGCGACTGAAGTAAAAATCCAGTTGACAGAATGGCAAATTTAGTTAATACAATACGTTTTCTAATTACAAATGTTATATATATTCAACTTCTCTATCTCAAAACCTGGTCGGCTTCCAGCTCATCATACTTTCTTTCAAGACGAGTACTCTGTCTACGATGTATCGTGAGTAAGGTAGACTAGCTTGTTTCATGTTAAGAGTTGCTTCAGGGTGAGAAAAGAGGAAGCTATTTAAACACTGAGAGCTAAAGATTCTTTCAAGAACCTCAAATGACTTGTCGTTTAGCAAAGTCCGCGGTCGGGCTAACAAGTCTGCAGCCACGATCAAAGAAGCTCTGGTGCGCTCCACCACTCAAGGATATCTCGAGTTCAGAGTTGTGAGTCGACGTAACCAGGAAGTCAAGTCAAAGTCGATGGGAATAGATGGTGATGCTAATACATTTCCACCTCGTCCACATCTCTTGGCACTATTATGCTAATGAGACAGCAATATTCCAGTCAAACACATTTCATCTCTGTCGGCTCTCTTCTCCTCTTCTCATTGAAATTCTCGATCTTTATTCACAATGAACTCCATTCTTTTTTCTTTTCATCCCCATCCCCTTGTTTTTCTTCCCTTTCTGATCTTCTCTTCTGGTATTTATGCCTTCTTTTTTTATGTCTTTTTTTATCCATCTCATTTTAGTTTTCTAATTTTACTTTGTAAGCTTTATCCTCATCTTCATTTTTCATTTTCTCCTATGATTATTTGTGCTCTTTCTTTCCTTATAAGATTTTGTTCTAAACATTTTCTCCTGTTTATTATTTGTACTCTTTCTTTCCTTATAAGATTTTGTTCTAAATATGTTCTCCTGTTTATTATTTGTACTCTTTCTTTCCTTATAAGATTTTGTTCTAAATATGTTCTCCTGTTTATTATTTGTACTTATTCTTTCCTTATAAGATTTTGTTCAAAACATTTTCTTTCGTCCCGTCTTCTAATTATCTTAATGGCTCTCTTTGTTTTTAAGTGTCTTCATAGTTTCTTGGCTACAAGCACACGTTTTCTCTTCTATGGATACTGTTCTGTTTTACCAACATTTCGCATTATTTCGAAATAATCTGTATAGTTTCTTGACTGGACGACATTTTGAGACCCTAATGTTCGTTTTAGATACATTTATTAAACCTTATAATGTTCCCTTTGCTTGCAAGCATGCCCATCCATATCTGTGTCAACAATTTGTCTAATGCGCTGGTGTCGTTAGTCCTTGAAGACAATTGTCAGGTGGGATGGTATGGGATAACGACACTGAATCATCACAGCTGTTGTTGAGACTTTTATCTAAGGCAAATGAAATCCATATTAGAGATAGCTCCTTTCAGTCGTGACTGACAATAGCATTATGCTTCTTCTTCTTCTTCTTCATTCGTTCTCAATCTCCCACTACCAAACCCTGAAAGGGCTTAATTAGCAGAATGTAGTCCAGTGAACGGAATGCGTTGTGTCGTAGTTTACAGCTTGACTGCGAAATTTGCACCTTTCGGTCCAACACATCCGACTTCAGCAAGCATTTTTTGAGTACCGGGTTAGCATTCCCTCTTCGATCCCTTCTCCTTAGCCAGTCTGCCCTGCTGCAGCCTGTTATCCAGGATCACCGCGTGGAGGTGTAGAAGGGTCTTGGCAGCTCTGGTTCGCTGGCCCAGACGCTAGCAGTCAGCTATGGGTCGCTGACCACTACAGCTCATGCGCTGCTCAGCGTCTTGATCCCTAAGCATTATGCTATATTAAAATGATAATTCTACTGAGGTTTTCAATTTCTTTTTCCTTTGATGCTTTGTCTTTTCGCTTCTCCGCATTGCAAGCGGTTCAGTTCATACAGTCTGATGTTGTTCTTCATGCTACATCTGAGCTTGGATCGGTCTACAGCTTCGTCTTCTCTGAATGTCAGAACTATGTTCAATGCCTTCATGTCCAGCGTACACAAATCTTTGAGCCTCAGCTGTGGTCGATCGACTGTTCTGTTGTCATCCATCAACTGAATAAATCCAAATGACATGTCGCACTTAGGGAACTCTATCAATTGCTTGAATTGACACCATCATGGTTATAGAACATCTTATAAGCTCTTGCTTGAATTGACACCATCATGGTTATAGAACATCTTATAAGCTCTTGCTTGAATTAACACCATCATGGTTATAGAACATCTTATAAGCTCTACCATGAAGCGCAATATTTTCGATGCCTGGCTACTGACTAGGAGGGCAGCGGATAGAATCCCCGGTTAAGCATTTCTTGTTTCTATGTTAGGGGTGAATTAAACAAACATTGCCAGCACCCGACGTGGTGACAGAAGTGGTGAAACGGTATATAGTTCTCTGCTTAGAAATCCCTCGACTATTATAGCAATGGGAATAAAGTCGTACGACAGACGGTTTTTTTTGTAAGCTTGACCATAATTGTACTTTTATACATACATACTTAGTCGCTCTTCTTCTACACTGGGGTATAGAGTTTTAGATCGTACTTACTCTGTCGCTTCCCTTCTACACTCGAGTGACATACCATTCTATTCGTTGTCTTTATTTTGGTTAATGTTCCAGTATTGTCCACCTCCCTTATAAACTGTCTTATGGTGTCATCCATCTGACTTTATGTCGTCCTCGGGGTCTGAATCCTTGACTCTTTCCTTTCCATGACTGTAGTTGTAGATAATCGCTTGTTTTCATTCTTCAGACATAAGAGATTGCTCAATTCCAGTCTGCAAAGGCTGAGTTTCAATATCTTGTCCCACTGTCTCATTGTGGACAATGTCCCAACTTGCAACTTGGACCATCTTCCTTGGATATCTCCTTTCTGATGATTGGAGCTGGGTTTTGTTGGTTGTAGTCATTGGCCATGACTCACATCCGTAAATCCAAATTGGTACAGACGTGGAGTAGTATACAGCCATCTTAGCTGTCTTACTTATTTCTCTTTTGCTTGGTAATCATCTATGTATGTCATGATCAGCTGCTGGACTTCGTCTAGTCAACTCTTCTTTAATACATCGCTTCTGATTTATTACAGGTCAATGTTATTTGAACGGATTCACCTCTTTCTGAGGCTGATTATACAGATACCTGTGATGCCTCATCTATGAAATTGAAACCTCGTAGTTTTTATTTCTGAACTTACAATGGACATTCCTCTCTTCTCTAGCTTCACTTTCCAGATTTCGCGGTGTGTATGGAGATGTGCCTCTGATTTGGAAAACAGGGCCACATTATCGCCAGGTGCGATATATAGACTGGTCTCCATCTCCCATTGTAAGTCGCGCATAACATATTAACGTGCGGAAAATCTGGAATTATTTCGAATTCATATATATTGAAATTGATCAGTAAAATTATGAAACAAACTGTCATACATCGTTAGACGTTTTGTAGATGACTGGTCAACATTGTAACAAATCGTTTACAATCAATTCACAGAACGAGTAGGCCACAGAGGGATATTATTAATACACACACATGTACACATACACACACATGTACACATACACACACATGTACACATACACACACATGTACACATACACACACATGTACACATACACACACATGTACACATACACACACGTGTACACATATACACATACACACACATGTACACAAACACACACATGTACACATACACACATGTACACATATACACACATGTACACATACACGCCCATGTACACATACACACACACTCAAACACATTATTAATCACATCAAACACATTATTACTCACACCAAACACATTATTACTCACACCAAACACATTATTACTCACACAAAACACATTATTACTCACACCAAACACATTATTACTCACACCAAACACATTATTACTCACACCAAACACATTATTACTCACACCAAACACATTATTACTCACACCAAACACAGTATTACTCACACCAAACACAGAATTACTCACATTAATCACGGGATGCACCGTAGGCGCAACAGTGAATTGCTGGCAGCAGCAACTCATACCAGGCAGATATCATTAGGGTCAGGTAATCATTTCTGACATTGACTCTATTCCGGCTCAAGTGGCGGCCCTGGAAACAGGCTGCACATGTGCACTTTGACTCGAGTCCCAAGTGCCGAAAGCTTGAAGAAGAAAAAACTTTATACTGCGCGGCATTATTATAATAAATCACTTGTGGTGGTGAAAGCACACCGACCTCCTAGACTCTATCTACCCTACCATCTCCACATGAGAAGACAATCCCAAACCAATACCTCAGATCTAAGCATGTCTATCACAAGTACAGACTTTAAAAGTCAACAAGAGTTGACCAGATGGGTCGAGGTCAGAGATTCTCCCTCTGGTCAAACATAACTCTAGACGTCTATAAAGTGGATTCACTATTTAGTGCTGGGGTTTCTTCTTCTAAACAAATGAAACACATTTCCGTTTGGCTTTGGTTGGATTCTTTTAAATCCATGGAAATCCTCGTGGTATATCTCAACATTTGGAATACACCTTGTTCTGATAGTTGATCATCTTATGTGAGTTTACCTAATACCGCATGATCTGTTCTTGACCTATGAGGGTAAGAGAAGAGCCCAACACATAGGAAGAGAGGGTGGAGAAGGGGAGAGGGGCATGAGAATATTGTGTTGAACTCAGTCTATCATAGACCAGAGCACATACAGTTTACAATTCACTTAATAGAGAATTAACCCCTGGCAGCAATTGAAAATATTTAGAGACGGATACAATGTAATTCTCAATTCGCTAAATGGTTGTACAAGGAAGCTGTACTTACATGGGAAACAATCGATACATGATTATGGACACACGATAGTTGTTCTCGTCAGACTTTACACGTCATGAGACTGAATGTAGAGAGAGGGACTTTTATGTTCACGCCAGTACTTGACTTTACGTCATGAGACTGCATGTAGAGAGAAGGACTTTTATGTTCACTCCAGTACTTGACTTTACGTCATGAGACTGCATGTAGAGAGAGGGACTTTTATGTTCACGCCAGTACTTGACTTTACGTCATGAGACTGCATGTAGAGAGAAGGACTTTTATGTTCACGCCAGTACTTGACTTCACGTCATGAGGCGACATGTAGAGAGAGGGACTTTTATGTTCACGCCAGTCCTTGACTTCACGTCATGAGGCGACATGTAGAGAGAAGGACTTTTATGTTCACGCCAGTCCTCGAGTTCACTTCATGAGGCGACATGTAGAAAGAAGGACTTTTATGTTCACGCCAGTCCTCGACTTCACGTCATGAGGCGGCATGTAGAGAGAAGGACTTTTATGTTCACGCCAGTCCTCGACTTCACGTCATGAGGCGACATGTAGAGAGAGGGACTTTTATGTTCCCGCCAGTCCTTGACTTCACGTCATGAGGCGACATGTAGAGAGAAGGACTTTTATGTTCACGCCAGTCCTTGACTTCACGTCATGAGGCGACATGTAGAGAGAGGGACTTTTATGTTCACCCCAGTCCTTGACTTCACGTCATGAGGCGACATGTAGAGAGATGGACTTTTATGTTCACGCCAGTCCTCGACTTTACGTCATGAGGCGACATGTAGAGAGAAGGACTTTTATGTTCACGCCAGTCCTTGACTTTTCTTTCATTCTTTCGCCTTCAGCTTTCGCTTCTAATGCTTATGACCATATACACGGGGATTAGATTATTCGATATGCCAATTTCAGAATTGGTATGCCTGGCAGGGGACCCACGTTATTCCACTGTTCTCCCTTTCATATCAATACTGGCCTGCTTTATTCTTAACTATTCTTAGAGTCTTGTACCCAAAATTTGACAGCCAGTCAGAATTGCTGTTGGGCTTTTGCAGCAATATAAATGGGTTTGGAACTACGGTATTCATACCGCAACACACAAACCAAAACGATATACTTGTATACACAAGCGCTATGACAAGTTATTTTCTTGTAATTATAGCGTATACTGTCAGAGGTGTACGCCCAAACCCCAGGGAGACAGTAACGCGTGTTCATGTTGTGTTTGTCACATCTATGCCTATGTAGTGTCAAGTGCATATTGTCATATTTGACATCACAGCTGCTTTAAACAATTGCCCAATTGCTTTCTTAATCATGTATTGAAATAGGGATTTGAATTAATCTTTTCAGATTAAATGTTGGTCTAATTAGAACAGTTGCGTGAGCTAACGCATTAAAAATAACCAGGACCGTATCTATGAATCAACATTCAATAACAAACATTAAGTGGTCCCTATTTTCAACATTTCAAAATACATTCGGAAACTGCATCTATTATTGACTGATCTAGTAAGCTGAAACCATCAACAATATTCATAATTTCTTGAAATTCTTAAGTAAAGCAATAATTTGTTGATTAGAAAATAAATAATATTTTTTAATGTGTTCATACTGACAATGTTTATTTTGTAGGATTTTTAGCAGTTATTTTCTACACATTTTAAAGAAAATCAATTCGACTGATTTCATCAATCTTTTGAGCGCTCTAACTCTAGGCAGTCAGTGGTTTAGTAGTCCAACCGATAATGGTAGGCTACTATTCAACAGATAACAATGTGATCCTCTTTGGAAACGATGGATGAACAACAACAATTCAACAGATAACAATATGATCCTCTTCGGGAACGATAAACAAACAACTATTTAACAGATAACAATGTGGTCCTCTTCGGAAACGATGGACAAACAACAACTATTTAAAACAACAATAACAACTTGGAAATGTCAGTTCATAACATATCCCTTGATATTAGTCAGAAAACATAATGAGGTGACCAAAAGAACAAGCATTGGGTGAATATATTTTCGGCTGGCGTTTGTATAGGGTTTGTAAGTTTTTTTTAACCCGGCTAGCGGCAGATTCGACATTCATCAGTCGCCTGTCTTCTTCACCTACACAATCGACATCTCAATCCAGTTAGGCCCATCCTCCACGTGCCAGCGCCCTGACGCCATTGGTGCAAATCAAGCCACCAGTGGGAAGGTCCGCCTCAACTCAATACTAATAACGCCAGTAGCTGAGAAGACGAACGTGCCTGTCACGGAGTTCGGTTCCCTGACGCAAGAAAGTTACTTCTGTGATATCGTGATCTTATTTAAACCAGCGTACTTGTCACAATACAGTTTTTGATTCCGGAGCAAATAGTGAGTGGCTGTTGTAGGACACGAAACAAACAGTGCTTGGCAGTTTGTGTTTGAACTTGACTTGACAGTACACAGTCCCTACTGTGTCCAGGACACCTTCCTATCTGTGGATTATTGTTCGGGTGTGTTCATGTTGATTGTTTACAGGACACAAGTCGTAAGTGTGGTACTTTGGAAGTGGAACAATTGGTGCTGCCGCAGGTTATAGATCTGACAACCGCCTGTTCGGTTTTTTAAAGCGGGAACTACATCAGTCCTTGTTCAGTGATAAATGACATTTGTTGTTTTTTTCGCAGATAACAATACAACATAATTATAGTAAGCAATTATTGACTTAATCTGTCCGTGATACAAATCGATCTGAATGATTTATTCTGTCAAGGATGTGTAGTTGTTCCATTTCCAAGGTAAGTCTTGTATAACAATGTTAGTGTTGGCACAAGACTTAAAACTCAAGCTCTCTATTTGAAAGTACTACAATTCTTTTCACATTTTCTTCACATCTCACTTATTCTGCTCACTGCTCTGTTGCTCATGCTAGTGAGCATTCTGTTGTGTGATAAATATAAATAGTGCCAGGGCCGCTGGCTTCAATGAAATGCCAACTTAATTAGCTGTGATGTGGTGAGCTGACAGCAAGCTTATCTAGAGTTTACTCAAGCTATCTTACTGTATAGAGCTTTGTGGCAGACGAGAGATGCTGTCTCAGTGTTAGTAAAGCAGACAGACGGAAATCCAAATTAAGACATAGACATAAGTGAGCTGTCGTGCGTGTGGGGTAGTGTTGAAGACAGAGGGAGAAAGAGAGGACAATGTGGCAAGTCAGCGAGTCG
This sequence comes from Ariolimax columbianus, assembly GCA_036924085.1. Taxonomy (NCBI): domain Eukaryota; kingdom Metazoa; phylum Mollusca; class Gastropoda; order Stylommatophora; family Arionidae; genus Ariolimax; species Ariolimax columbianus. The sequence continues at coordinate 26,924,471 of JAVGWX010000002.1, forward strand.
AAATGATTAGATAATAGAAAATAGAACCATTATTAAAAACTAAATACAATTTTTAAAAGTAAGAAAGACTGAAACGTTTAAAGTGTAGCAGGTGTTTACGAAATAGGTCATCGTTTTCTTATTCGAGAAGGCGTAGAAGGGTGTGGAAAGGGAGGACTATGACGAAGCGACTTGGGACAGCATTATCTTACCACCAGCCACCCATAGTGCGTCAGATTTCTCGTTCACTTGGAGTTCAGGGTTTTCACAGAAGAGCCGAGTAGAACTAACAAGGGTGGTGTTGTAAGTAGCAATAGTATCTTTAAGTGGGATTAATAAAGGAAAAAACTGTAATGTTTTCGTTCTGGGCTGCAATTATCCGGTTTCAGATACAAATCAAACCTGAGTTATTGATTGATTAATACCTCGTCTCTAAATCTCGGTGATTGATATTTTTGTCCCTATACAAATTTGTGACCACATTATATTTGCGTATGTGCAAAAAGTAACTATCAATAAGTAGGGGAAGTTGATATTCAAAGATCGTATTTAACTTATTTTTATTTCGTATAATTTGTATCTGAGGGCCAGGGTTTGAAATGAGAATATCAAAGACGGTTAGAAAACAACTCACTTATACTTGCGTAACCAGGCTAAGAGCCGTAAGTGAAACGGGACGCCACGAAACCAAGTTGAATGGGGAGAGAGAGAGGCTGCGCAGTTGAATGTAGAGAAGGGATGGTAAGGGAGGTGTAGAAGGAAAGAAAGGTGAATCAGGTCAGAGGTGAACGGTGAGATGGCGAAGACAAGAGAGGGTAAGATGAGAATACAACTTGGGGGAGGGGGGGGGTAGAACAAAAGTATAGGGATATGAAAGAAGAGAGAGAGAGAGCGTTTGTTTGAAAGAATAATTAGGATTGATAGCTGGTAGGATATGATCATGACAGGATATATTACATGAGAGATAGACAGAGAGTATTAGAAAATAGTTGCTTGCTGAAATTAGGTTACCAGACCTTAGTTGGATAATGAGAAAAGCGAAAGAGCTATGTTGAAAGGATAGAAGAAAGAGGGATCTAGAATGAACACAGAGAAAGAGAGAGAGATAGGGAGCAATGATCAGATTGAAAGGGGAGCGAGGGATGATCTTTTGTGGGATCGACTGAGAAAATGTGGATGCTCAGATCTATACGATATCTGGGCAAATGTATGCCCTACTATGTCTATGAGCCGTTGATTAATGCAGTTGTGGGCACTTGCTTTTTATGCCAAAGGCACGACGTTCAACTACCGGTACCGACGACTCCAGTCGATCTAGCTGTACAAATGGGTAACTGGCCGACGGCTAGGGACGGAAAAAGGCAGAGATAGAGAACTGGGCACTCCATCTCACAAAGATATGAGTTAGTTCAATGAAGGATGTAACACTTCATCCCCAACGACAGTGACTAATATGGTACTACCTTTACTATATTTATGTTGATATTCTTGCACTGTTGTGAATGGGTGATAACCTTATGATGTACGCGTGGCAATACGTTGTTAACATGTGCCCTGCACAGAACATATCATTCATTAACGTGAGAAGGAGGGGCTGCTTTTGTCTTTCATAACGCGGGATGTAAGGTAAAGGCAGTCCAAGAGTAGACACTGATGCCTGGGGTGAAGTGTTAGAGAACTCATTGAATGAGGTCATAGCTTGTTTATGAGGTGGAGTGGCTAGTTAAATTTCTCGCGAGAGAATTAATAGTAAGCGGATTTTTAATTTCAATCAAAAATTTTTGATCGAAATGAGATGTTTCTCTTTTAATGTTCAATAATTTTATCAGATGATTCACATTTGGTATTGCTTGAGATGATGTGTGTAAGATGATGCATATGTGAAGATGTGTATGAATGAAATGATGTGTGGGGTTGATATTATGAGATGATGTGTATTCGATATGTATTAGCTGTGTGTGAGATGGTGTATGGAATGGCGTTTGTGGTGTTATCCGAGATGGTGAACGATATATTATACTGGGAATAAGACGGTGTGTCAAATGGTAAATAGAAATGTGAATGATTTTGCGAGTAAGATGTATAAAATAATGAATAAGATAGTGAGACGGATGTGAATGTGATTGCTAGTGAGATAAGGAGTAAGTTGGAGAATGCGATTCTTAATTTAACAGAGTAAGAGTGAAAAAAATCGGTGAAATAAATAATGAAAAAGACGATGAATGAGGCAGTAAATAAGCCGATCAAACAGATGATGAATGTGATGATGAAAGAGTTAGTAAAAAAGGCGGTGAAACAGATAATGACAAGAAAGGTGAATGGGATATTGAAACAGAAGGTGAATGGGATAGTGAAACAAAAGGTGGATGAAATAGTGAAACAGAGGGGGAATTTGATAATGAATAAGAAAGTGAATGAGATAGTGAACAAGTTGTGGAAACATATAATGAAAGTGACAGAGATAGTGAATAAGATGATAAAACTCATAGGGAATCTGACGGGAAAAGACAAATTGATGAGTTAATAACACGTGGAATTATTTTGTTTTTTAAATAACACGGTGAACAAATTGATGATGACATAAATAGTGGCACTCCTTGGGGACCAAATATAAAGTGGAACACATTTATGAATAAATACTGAGTGTGAAAAATTGATAAATGTTGAACATGAGAAGCAAAGGGATTAATACATAAACTTTGGAACATACTGATTAATGGAGGGGAGGATTAGTGAAAGACACAGCTACGTTTCTTCTTTTCGTTTTGTATTTATGGCAAAGGGCACACATTACAATCACATCTATGTATGCTGGAACCTAACACTGGTAATGCCATTATATCTAGAGAGGTTTTTGATGTATGCTTTCCTGTTGTGTAATGAGCGTTTTGGAGATTGTATAATGAAGACTGTTGGAGGAAGGCTTTTTATTTGATTGAGTTACCCATAGAATACGCAGACCGCTATAAGGGTTTCAAGTATTCATTTTACTCATTTTCGTCACAGTATCCTGCCCAGGGCTTCACCTTTTGATTATTATATTCAATCCTCAAATACGACAAGAAAGAGAGCTTAACATAATTCTAAGAGCCAAATGTCCCTAAACCCGCCTCACCTTTTCCCTCATCACAAAAGGAGTTCGGGAGGTGGTAAGCGCGAATTTGAAAATTATGCTGACTGCTTTGTTGCAACGGAGCTTCGAATAAAGTTGTTTCTAGGCTATAGACCTCTACCAAGTTGGATTGTATGCATGTATAGAGTTGTTTCTAGACTACAGGCTTCTACCAAGTTGGATTGTATGCCCGAATAGAGTTGTTTCTAGACAATAGACCTCTGCCAAGTTGGATTGTATGCCCGTATAGAGTTGTTTCTAGGCTATAGACCTCTACCAAGCTGGATTGTATGCCCGTATAGAGTTGTTTCTAGGCTATAGACCTCTACCAAGTTGAACTGTGAGCCAGAAATCCTGAACTTAAACATAACGCTTGTGTGCTGTATAAAAGAAGTATGACGTACAAACCTACTAGCGCCAAGGGTGGCATATAAGTGGGAAGACGGTTGTATTTGGAGAGGATGAGAGTGTTGGTGAGTCCGGGTCGGATACATCTTAGCATCCAATTACATGGTACATCGAGTCAAATAGAGACAAGAACAGCTGTAGATGCATTTACATGCTTATGTTTTGGTTTTCCTTGCAAATGTTGAAACGTTGAACACTGATCCATCATATAGTATGTGCTGTTATTAAACACATGCCAAATGTGTGGAAAGTCATTCTTGGTGAATAGATAGTTTTTTAAAACAACTAGGTTAAATGATTGTGAAGAAACGAAACTATAAAGAATACTAATGGTAAAAAGACCCATGTAACCCAATACAAATGAACAGCCATGATTGGCTGTATTTAAATAAACTGCTCACACTGATACTCAATGACAGTGCTCAGATAAGGATACTAACACGCATACCATGTGTAGCAAGCAGTTGGCTGTTCATCGAGCTGATAGTCATGGTACGTTTCAACTTATGTGATTACTTTTGATCTAATGGCGCTATTCAGTAATCTTAGCTACTCCTAGTGCAGACAAATAACTTTAGCTACTTCTGTTGCTGACAAATAATCTTAGACTACTTCTAATGCTGACATATAAGTTTAGCTACTTCTAACACAGGCAAATCATTTTAGACTACTTCTAGTACTGACAGATAATCTTAGCTACTTCTAACACAGGCAAATCATTTTAGACTACCTCTAGTGCAGACAAATAATGTTATCTACTTTTAGTGCTGACAGATAATCTTAGATACTTTTAGTGCTGACAGATAATCTTAGCTACTTTTAGTGCTGACAGATAATCTTATCTACTTTTAGTGCTGACAGATAATCTTAGCTACTTTTAGTGCTGACAGATAATCTTAGCTACTTTTAGTGCTGACAGATAATCTTAGCTACTTTTAGTGCTGGCAGATAATCTTAGCTACTTTTAGTGCTGGCAGATAATCTTATCTACTTTTAGTGCTGACAGATAATCTTATCTACTTTTAGTGCTGACAGATAATCTTAGCTACTTTTAGTGCTGACAGATAATCTTAGCTACTTCTAGATACATGATCTTCATTTTTTATAATGTTAGCAAAGAACAGTTCAATGTCTTGGGACTATTTGCTGACATCAGAAATCATTATTGATGTTAGTGCTTTCACAAAAATTATATAACTTCTGGTGTTTTACGTAATCTTTGAAACTGCTTGTGCTGTAAAGTAATATTTGATACTTCTACAGCTGTCAATTCATTTGTTTCTTGCGCCTAAGAATGCAAATTAATCATTTATGTTTTATTGATATCAATTGATTTTTGTTACTTTTAGTGGTGTAATGTAATCGTATTTAATGTTAGTGATGTCAAGTAATCTTGGCTACTTTTAGTGATGTCACGTTATCTTACTACTTTTAGTGGTGTCACGTAGTCTTGGCTACTTTTAGTGATGTCAAGTAATCTTGGCTACTTTTAGTGATGTCAAGTAATCTTTGCTACTTTTAGTGATGTCAAATAATTTGTCTTACGTTTAGGGATGTCAAGTAATCATGGTTACCTTTAGTGATGTCAAGTTTTCGTTGTTTTTTTAGTGATGTCAAGTAGTCTCTCTTACCTGCAATGTAGTAAGATAATGACAAACGAGTTTATCTAGAAATATCTGCTATATTAATCTACAGTGTGTTAATTGTGTCCTCTTTAACTCTCTTCTTAGATATCCAGAATAATCAACGAAATCAGCGTGTGTCTGACGATGTTCCTTGTGACGTCTCGCTACAATTCTAGCTCGGACAATATTTGAATTTAGGAGATATTATCCCAAGAACAATCAGAGCCTCACTCACACTGCAGACTTTGGTAGCATGTCTGTTATTTAGTATTCTCCTATCGTTCCATCTGTACGAGAACAGGGCATTGTCTGAAGCCTAGACCAGAGAAAACATCAGACGATATTGTTGGCGAACATTTTCTGAACTTTTAGCTGCACAACTATTTCAGTAACGATGAATGATAGAGACCGTAGCCGTTCTCCGCTTCGGAGCAATTCATCATCACCCAGAGCAACCACAATTCATATGTCCCAGCAATTCTCTAGAGAACCAACAGAAGCTGCTAAGAAGACCATCGAGATACCGTGCACGCTTCCACCACAGCATGGAAGCACAAACAGCAGTACCGGAGGGAAGAGTAATCCTTTCAATACTCCTGACATTGGCACTGAGGATCTGCGCTTCTCACAACAAATTCAGGAAGCAGTATCTCATGTTCTAGAAGGATACGACTGGTCATTAGTGACAACCCCTGCCAGAAACCAGAACGGAGAAAAAAGAAAGCCCCACATCAAACGACCAATGAATGCCTTCATGGTATGGGCGCAGGCTGCCAGAAGAAAACTGGCCGATCAGTACCCTCATCTGCACAATGCAGAGCTCAGCAAAACACTGGGAAAGTTGTGGAGGTGAGTTTTCATTATCTACATAATCTCATCATTATTATCGTTTCATTCATAGTCGTTCTTATTTTGAATATAACAATACTCTGACATTACTGTGTCGTATATTCACCAATGACCAGACCCCTGATAGACTACGAGAGACAAAGGCCATTATTTTGTCAAATATTCAGTATAATGATCAGACCCATGAGACTAGGAGAGACAAAGGCCATTATTTTGTCATGTATTTAGTATAATGATCAGAACCACGAGACTAGGAGAGACAAAGGCCATTATTTTGTCATGTATTCAGTATAATGATCAGAACCCTGAGCGACAAAGGCCATTATTTTGTCATGTATTCAGTATAATGATCAGAATCACGGGACTAGGAGAGACAAAGGCCATTATTTTGTCATGTATTTAGTATAATGATCAGAACCACGAGACTAGGAGAGACAAAGGCCATTATTTTGTCATGTATTCAGTATAATGATCAGAACCCTGAGCGACAAAGGCCATTATTTTGTCATGTATTCAGTATAATGATCAGACCCATCAGACTAGGAGAGACAAAGGCCATTATTTTGTCATGTATTCAGTATAATGATCAGACCCATCAGACTAGGAGAGACAAATGCCATTATTTTGTCATATATTTAGTAAAATGATCAGACCCACGAGACTAGGAGAGACAAAGGCCATTATTTTGTCATGTATTCAGTAAAGTGACCAGACCCTTGAGAGACAAGGACCAGTTCCTCATTGCTGGGTTTCTGTTATGTCGAACGTTGAAACAAAAGATTGAATGTAGCATCAAAAGCAAACTGTTGAATGATCTGGTGAATTATAAGACCTCAACAAACGTAAGCTCGTGTTTCTCTCTACTCTGACGGCTACATATTAGTGCTTAGGTAATTCGCCAACATTTAAACGTATTTGAAAATGAATTTCAAGACTGGTCACCTAACTTTGTTAAACACTACGAAAATGTTTGACCAAGTGTAAAAAAATAAAATGTTTGACCCATTCACGCCATACAAACATGCTAGGAAGGATTCAGTATAGATGTCTACCTCATGGACAATTATAGTTTTAGCAATAAATTTGTAAAAGTTGTTTTATGTGAGTCCACACTGCGAGACGATTGACCAACTGTTTTCATCGGTCTCAAGTGGTTTATATGTTGAGTTTTAACATCTGCCAGAGTATCATTAAACGTATACATTTTGTGCTTCGTCTCCATATCCCAAATGCTCCCGTATTACTCCGTTCTCTCTCTGCCTCTTTCTCTCTCTCTCTCTCTGTCTCTCGCTTCCTATTTTTTTCTGACTCTTTCTTCCTTTGATACTATCTTTCTTTCTATCTCTTCTCTCCTTCGGTCTCTCTTTTCTCTTCTCCCTGTCTCCCAATCTCTCTGTCTCTTTTTCGCTTATCTTTCTTTCTCATTTTTCCCTTTTAGACGCTCTTTCTTTCTCTCTTCAAATCTCTCTCTCTCGTCAATGTTTTTATTTGATGTCCTTTTACAATGTCCCTATGTTGATAATAGCTTGCTGCTATTTGACCTATATTCGCCAGTTAACTGTCAACATACCAAAAACATCACCAGTTGTTTTTCAAAATTCAGCGCTACTCTCTCTCATTTGAGGTTGAGAGCTTCTACGAGGACTTGCAGGCTTTGGTGAACGAGGTACCGAAGAAGGATATATTGATGGTACAGGTAGATTGGAATGCCAAAATTGGCGAAGACATGGTACGTGACTGGAAAGGCAAATGTGGAGCACATGGAAATGTGACCACGAACGATAGAGGACTGAGACTCCTGGAATTTTGCGTATTATAATAAGTTAGTAGTAGCGAATACGCTAGGACCACATATAAATATCGAGACGGTGGACGTGGCACAGCCTAAATGGTACGCTTCATAGTCAAATAGACTATAGTCTGGTCCAAAGAAGATTCAGATCTAGCGTCAATAGCGCCCGGACAAGAAGTTTCCCAGGGGCCGATTTAGGGAGCGACCACGACTAAGTGCTGATGACCATGCATCGCAGACTAAAGAAAGTTCTGAAACCAGAGATAACTAGACTGAGATTTGACTTGGAGAAGTTGAAGTACCCGGATATGGTGGAGACCTTTGGAGCGGTGATGGGAGGGGGGGGGGGGGAGATTCGCACCTCTCTTGGTTCTTAACGAGGAGGCAGATGTTGAGACGATGACTAAAGCCCTGAATTCGGCTTTAATCTCCACGCATCTGAGGTTCTAGGTTGGTGCAGGATTAAGAAGAAAGCATGGATCACGAGTGAAATACTGGATTTATGTGACAAGAGACGACAAATGAAGAGAGCGAAGAAAACACTAGATGGGATTCAGCGATATAGAGAGATAAATGGAAACATAAAGGCCAAGATGAAACAGGCCAAGGTGGAATGGATAACGGCTCAGTGTGCAGATATCGAACAAAATCTGCGAAGAAATGATACCAAGGGGGCATATAAATTAGTCAAGGACTTAGTAAGACCTGTACAAAGTCGAAATACAACGATTCAGGACAAGAATGGGAAATGTCTCACAGAAGCTCAAGACATTCGTGAGCGCTGGACAGAGTACTGTTCGGAGCTATATAAGCATGAAGGTCGAGGTGACCCCAGAAATGCAATGTCTGCTGAAGTAAGTCTAATAGAGGAAAATCAACCGATAACAAGGGAAGAAGTGTATGAAGCCGTAAAAATGCTGAAGAGAGGGAAGGCTATAGGTGTAAATAATATCCCATCAGAGTTCATACAAGTGGGAGGTGAGGCAACAATTGATACCCTGACATACATCTGCAATATAATTTGGCAGACAGGAGAGTGGCCCTCCAGCTGGACAAAATCAGTAATTATACCACTGCCTAAATCAGGAAACCTAAATATGTGTCAGAACTATCGAACAATCATGTAACAGACCCTCTGCTTGCCCTGGCCGTGATCTAACTTAGAACATTCTCACACTCATCCACATCATCATGACCATACTCAGTAAATGACATATCAAACAGCAGGTGGCATATTTATTATATCATACTCATATCATACAATGAGTAGAGAAATTACAAACACAATATAATACATATCTTAACTAAACATTGTAATAAAACGGGAATTGTAAGCATTAGCTATTGATGGAATTCCCAACTATCTAAAAACCCAGTTCTATTGCCTTGCAATTGCATCACACACACATCGCCTTAACTGCGTCTTCAACACACCTTATCAGATACTCTTCCTCACTGAAATCCCCTCAGGCGGGCGATCTCGACATAACTCGTTCACAATGTGTCCTTGCTTACAAACACACTTTCAGATTATCTATTAATGCAAAAATCACACACCTATTTGAGCGCCCCTGTTCTATCACCAGACATTCGTCCAACCGTCAATCAATCGCTCCTCTATCTAAGTCGGTGAGTTAAACATACTATCCACATTCAGTCTCTCTCTCTCCCATACAGCCTCTCTCTATCTAGCCTCTCCATCTCTCATCCAGCCCCAAGCTAAACTTTGTCTCGAGTTATATATCCTCAAGCAAGACCAGAGCTTGACCAATCGATCTCAGGTATGGTCATCTTCAATTCCAATTGGAACGAAACACTTTGCACACCTGTCACTCATTCTCTCGCAGCAAGCCCCGTTGCCAATTTCGTCTGTCAATCAATCTCCCCCTACCAAAATCGGAAGGCCAGTGGTCAGTTTCTACCTGTCCACATTCCTTAACCCAACTCTGTTCTCCTTTGCTGAGACAGTGAGTGACCTTGACATGCATTCATGTAGCTTTAAGCTTTAACATGTTCAGGCATTCTAAACTCCCCTTGCTCCGGCGGGAACTGTTACATTACCTCCCTAAACTACAGACCGAAACATGGATGGTCATTTTTTTCATCTGGCAAATGACCACCATTTTCGTCTCTACTATCCAAAATGTAAACACTACTCCTGTTTACAACTTCACTCACATCGTACATGCATAAAAAGACATGTCATTTGATACATATAAACTTTTTGTAATACATACACAATCAATACAAGCAGAAGAAAAACACTGTGGCTGGGCGTTTTCACAACACCTTATCAGATACTCTTCCTCACTGAAATCCCCTCAGGCGGGCGATCTCGACATAACTCGTTCACAATGTGTCCTTGCTTACAAACACACTTTCAGATTATCTATTAATGCAAAAATCACACACCTATTTGAGCGCCCCTGTTCTATCACCAGACATTCGTCCAACCGTCAATCAATCGCTCCTCTATCTAAGTCGGTGAGTTAAACATACTATCCACATTCAGTCTCTCTCTCTCCCATACAGCCTCTCTCTATCTAGCCTCTCCATCTCTCATCCAGCCCCAAGCTAAACTTTGTCTCGAGTTATATATCCTCAAGCAAGACCAGAGCTTGACCAATCGATCTCAGGTATGGTCATCTTCAATTCCAATTGGAACGAAACACTTTGCACACCTGTCACTCATTCTCTCGCAGCAAGCCCCGTTGCCAATTTCGTCTGTCAATCAATCTCCCCCTACCAAAATCGGAAGGCCAGTGGTCAGTTTCTACCTGTCCACATTCCTTAACCCAACTCTGTTCTCCTTTGCTGAGACAGTGAGTGACCTTGACATGCATTCATGTAGCTTTAAGCTTTAACATGTTCAGGCATTCTAAACTCCCCTTGCTCCGGCGGGAACTGTTACAATCAGTCTGATAAGTCATCCAAGTAAAGTTCTCTTGAGAATTATACTTAACAGACTGAATCCACAGGCGGAGAATATCATTGCCGAAGAACGAGCGGGAAGGAGTACCATCGAGCAGATATTTAATCTTCGGCTAATGAATGAGAAGTACTCAGAATATCAACAACAACTCTACCATGCCTTCATTGACTTTAGAAAGGCGTTTAACAGAGTGTGGCATGCGGCGCTATGGTCAACAATGAAGCATTATAAGTTCAACAGTGATATTGTGAGGGTAATTGCAAACCTTTATAAGCAGGCGACAAGCGCAGTCTCGGTAGAGGGAACGCTAAGCGATTGGTTCCGTACGACGGTGGGTGTGAGACAGGGATGTATACTCTCCCCCACACTCTTCAATATATTCTTGGAGAGAATAATGGAGACTTCTTCTTCTTCTTCTTCTTCGTACGCAGTCAGACAGTAACCATTATTTTTTCGAAAAAAGCGGCGGTCATCCTGAGACTGTCGCCACTGCCATAGAGCTTGTCTTGCAGTTCCACTGGTGATGGCCACATCTGCTCTCTCTGATCCTCGTATGTTGGGCAGTTCTGCAGCGGATGTTCAGCGGTCATTTTACCAGTACCACACGGGCATTCGTCGGTACACCCTATCTTCAATTTGTTGAATAGGTGGTACCTCAGTCTATTGTGGCCAGTGCGAAGTCTGAAGACAACGACCTGCTCTCTTCGGTTCAACTGGTAATAGGCATCGTTTTTGGCGTAACCAGTATGTTCGGTTTCCCATTTGGTCATGTATCTGGCTTTGATAAGCCGTTTTGACTCTTCGTACGTCATACTAGTATCTGTTTGTGGTAGTTTTGCACCTTCTTTTGCCAGTCTGTCTGCCTCCTCGTTGCCTTGGATGTTGCAGTGTGATGGGACCCACTGTACCACTACCCTTTTTGGTGCGGACTGCTGGCACAGTTTGCAGAGTGCTGCTCTTAAGTCATTAAGCTCAGTATTTTTCTGGCTTTTTAGCGCTGTGACTACGGCGAGCGCATCTGTAAGCAGGACTATATGGCTTTCATTTTCACTGTGTGTCACCATTTCTTCCACTGCCGCCTTCGGTGCCTCTGCCTCCGCTCTGAAATTGCTTGTGTACTTACCAGTAGCGAATGACAGTGTTATTTTTCTGCCATTTGGTAGGTTCAGGAATGCTCCTGCCCCTCCGTTCTGTGTAGCGTTTGTTACAGAACCGTCGGTGTATGCATGGGTCCAGTCTATGCTTGGGTAGCTTTTCGATATGAAGCTTAGGGTAGTATCTCTCCTTTCTTTTTCAGTCTGGCAGTTTTTGTTTCCAATACCTGGTATATTTTCTACCACCTCTGGAAATATATCCTGCCTCCAGGTAGGTTTTCGTACAGTAGTGATGGGTTTTGGTGTTGCTAGTGCGTTTATGGGATCTTCGTGCATCTTTGCTTTGGCTATTTCTGCAAAGTTTCTCCGCTTTAGTTTCCCATTTCCCAAATTGTTTAGTCTCTGGTGCATTGGATGGTCCGTCAGTCTTCGGAGTTTCTCTGACTGCAGCTGGGCTCTGCAGTCTCTTCTATCGGTCATGGATTACAGTTTTGTAATCTTTTCAAGTTCTGAATAATGGGGACGACCTTAAAAGGACATGTTGGCACGGTTAAAATAGGTGACAGGCATATCACAAACTTCCGATTTGCTGATGATATTGATGTATTGGCAGACACAGAAAGGGAACTCCAGGAGTTGATTGGTAGCTTGGAAAGAACAGCCCTGAGTTTTGGAATGGAAATAAATGCAGATAAAACAAAGTTCATGACCAATAGCGTATCAGGGTTTCAATCTGTAATAGAGGCGAATAGGCAGGAACTTGAGGTGGTAAAACGTTTCAAATATCTGGGATCATTGATCAGCGAAGAGGGTTCGAAGACAGAGGTCATTGCAAGAATAGCACAAACAACAGCGGCGCTGACTCGGCTGAAACCTATATGGCAAGACAAGCGACTCGCCCTCGGCATAAAAGTTAGACTACTGCGCTCTTTGGTGCTATCAATATTTCTGTATGCCTGCGAGACCTGGACCATCATAGCAGATATCCAGGGCAGAATACATGCAATGGAAATGAGGTGCTATAGAAAACTCCTAAATGTTACATATAAAGATCGTGTCACGAACGTAGAAATCCGTCAGAGAGTTGAAGACGCTATTGGTCTTTTTGAAGATCTGTTCACAGCTATCAAAAGACGAAAGATGGCCTGGTGCGGGCACGTCACGAGGTCCAACGAAATTACCAACTCGATACTCTTTGGATCCGTACCGGGACAGAGAATGCGAAGACGTCCAAGGAAGAGATGGGTGGACAACACCACTGAGTGGTCAGGCCTTCGTCCCGGTGAGATACGTCAGGCGGCGACAGACAGAGAGGGTTGGCGTGGGATTTTCATGTCTTTATGTGTGCCCCAACGACCTGATCGGTTACGGGATGAACTGAACTGAACTGATTCATGCTGGGGTTCAGGGCAACAAACGACTGACATTCTGACTTCACAAACATCTATGGTGGGTTCACCAGATATAGATAGAGGTGACATTTTGAAGTCTATCACTGGCTGCCTCTTAGATGATAACACCACAAATTTGATAATATCATAATCTATTGGTAGCTAGTTTAGTGAGGGTATTTCCTATGCATTACCGATTGATATTGATAATCGTTGTCCATATTTGTTGTTTGAATCCTTGACGCGAATTTCTTATTAAAATAAAGTGTAGAATGTATCTATCTATTGGCAAAGGTTTGCAATTTAGGCCAAATATTTGTAATAACTTGACGAGTTTTCAAGTCATGACATTAGTTTCATTTTATTGGGAGAAAGCGGTAAAGTTCCACATTTGCCGGAGATATCCTTGTATTGAAATATTGACCTAAGAGTTCATCATTAGCGGCTAACGCATTGCCCGTCCATAGACGAATTTATTTCAACAAACTAATGGACTTAAGGAAATATAGATATATAATTGTCATCACCAAGCAAGAGCCCTGTCTGTTGATGCTGGCTTTCATGAATCTCCACTTCCTCTTATCACGATTGTCGCTTGTTAGTTTTTTTAAATTTCATAAGTGCATATCACATCAGGATTGCTGTGTACGTCGAAGTGTTGAAATGAGCGTAGCTGTTTTAGTTCTGTCTCATTCACCTTTACACAATACTTTGGAGATTTGTGCTTCTTAGTTACTAATTTTTCTTGATTTAAGCTGAGGCCTTTATTTTTACTTTGAATAACTACCATGTTGACCAGTTTTTGTAATTCTGTCTCATTCTGTGCTACCAACACAGTGTCCACCAATTGATATTCCTTGCATTGTCTCTATAGATTGAAATCTAAATTCACTGCACAGAGATATCAAATCAGAGCACACACTTCTGCCTCATTTCCTTTCTTTTTATATGTCTGAAGTTTTCTACTGCCTGTATCTACTCCCCATAAACTTCATTCTTAGAAGTCAGTTATTATGGTATCATCTTCGTTTGACAATGTGATACTCTTATTCCTCTCTTAGCTCTCCTCCAAAAAAGCTGTATACGATGTAAAATAGCAGATCTACGATATGTCCTCATATTTCGCGAGAAAACAAGCCATTTACCAATTGATACCAGCATATGCTGTGTGTATTTGTGGCTGCATTATATCTAAAGCTTTTAGAAAATAAATCAATGACTGTTGCACACCAATCAGGCTTCTGGCATGACTGAATATATGTGTATTGGAGAGTCATATCTTATTAAGGGGTTAGACTGCACCAATAGTCACCAGAGTTAGGGAGCAGTAGGGAGTGAAGTTGTACAGAGTTAGTGGGCAGTAGGGAGTGAAGTTGTGCAGAGTTAGGGGGCAGTAGGGAGTGAAGTTGTACAGAGTTAGGGGGCAGTAGGGAGTGAAGTTGTGCAGAGTTAGGGAGCAGTAGGGAGTGAAGTTGTACAGAGTTAGGGGGCAGTAGGGAGTGAAGTTGTGCAGAGTTAGGGGGCAGTAGGGAGTGAAGTTGTGCAGAGTTAGGGGGCAGTAGGGAGTGAAGTTGTATAGAGTTAGGGGGCAGTAGGGAGTGAAGTTGTACAGAGTTAGGGGGCAGTAGGGAGTGAAGTTGTACAGAGTTAGGGGGCAGTAGGGAGTGAAGTTGTACAGAGTTAGGGGGCAGTAGGGAGTGAAGGTGTACAGAGTTAGGGGGCAGTAGGGAGTGAAGTTGTACAGAGTTAGGGGGCAGTAGGGAGTGAAGGTGTATAGAGTTAGGGGGCAGTAGGGAGTGAAGGTGTTTAGAGTTAGGGGGCAGTAGGGAGTGAAGGTGTATAGAGTTAGGGATTAGTAGGTAGTGAAGTTGTAGAGAGTTATGGGGCAGTAGGGAGTGAAGTTGTGCAGAGTTAGGGGGCAGTAGGGAGTGAATTTGTGCAAAGAGAAACTAAACATGTCACATCAATGTGTTTTCCTATGTGGTCATCAAATCTTTGGGAAAATGTTACAATTCCTCATGATGGTTATAGACATAGCAGTTTCCATTTACAAAAATGCCTCTCTTGGATGAAGACGATTTGAAGTATATACATGTATATTCTAGTTGTGGGTTCAGCCTGTTTCTCTTTCTTTCTCTCACTCACTCAAAGTATCACTCCTGTACACAAATGCACCTTTTTAAGTGACACGACAACAATTGTTTTTTCTATAACCTGAGGCTGACAAGAAAGGTAATATTTATATAGTGATACAGAAGAGAGAACATTTACCATTGTCCTGCGTAGGCCTATAGATATTTTTTAAACAAGAAATGCATGTATATTATTTAGTTGAAGAGTCAACAACCTGTCTTGTGAAGAAGACAATTGGAAGAAACACTTTTTGACAATTAATTGGAGAAACATTGTTTACATGCGGTAGTTCATTGACTATATACGTAGATTACACACGATGGTTTTCTCTCCTACATAAAAACAACGCGCTGTCAGTGTTGACTGTGGACGTTTTACTGCACAGAGCGGAAGACGCAGATCACTAACGACCCCCGGCACATTAACCTTTAAAGGGTCACCGAAGCGAGCCTGTGATGTTAGGCCAAACTGAAACCAAACCAAAAACTAAACAAACGCATGCCTGTCGAGACATTTTATTTTCATAGCAACATTTCGCGCGTCGTGCGATGTGTTTATAGACACCTTGTGGGGGATACATGTTTGCAAGCCTAAGGTCACAACTATTCCATTTAATAGGTTTCCGTGGTATGCTCTTATATGGGCACTGCCTGACTATTGATAAACATAAATCTTGCGTGCGTCACTATAATAAAATTTGTGTTTAAATGGTGTTGTTGCCAATGTCACTCGAACTTGAGTTAGGTACTTTTGACGACATTGGTGGCTTGCTTCACACACAGAGGCTTGCTTGACAAGACCGACAGAGGTACTCCTAGCTGTAGTGCATGCGATGCTCCTCTGTAAGTTCACCATTTTGGGGTTTACATAAACCGCTGTCCGAAGCGTCACATGAGAACACACATGAACTGTTTGACTAGTGTTGCTTGTTGAATGTGAATCTAGTGAGTAAACAAACAAACAAACACAGAAATAACTTGCCAGGACGGTCCGTGTGAAGAATGTTAAGTGGTCCACTGACAATTTTGCAAAAAAAACGAAAAACATTTTGAAAACGTGGCCATTATGACATTCAACGTATCTTAATGTGGGCCTCTATAATAGTTTGAGTTCCCTAGTGTGGGCCTCTAGTTTGAGTTCCCGTGAGTAGATTGTCGGGATTGCTCAGACATGTTTCAATAATAATTCGCCGGAGTCCTCAACCATATATAAATATGACCGTTTAAACGTGTTGTAAAGTAGAGTCCAAATGTTGTCTGGCAAGCCCTTGTAACAGTCAAGATGATATCCAGCATGCCAATGACTGAGAAGTGTGTGAAATCGAAGTGATTGTTCCATCGAATGGACGCTTTCAAATTTCCTTTCCACCGCGCTGATAATGTGAAGGTAATTGCTTTGAGTGCTGCATCTCTTATTAGACAGAGCCGCTTTCTCGATAATTTTTACCATTGATTTCTTGAGCTAGTTCTTGTCGCTTTTGATGCGGAATTGTCCTAGTAGCAGCAGACATTATAATAATTCCTATTCCCAGAATTTAGTTTATTTTCATTATCTCATTAGTTTTGGAGCCAGTTTCTTTATTCTATCAAAAAGCCGTCTCTCTCTCTCTTTCTCTTTCACTTTCTCTCACTCTATATGTGCCTCTATATTTGGTGGAGATGGCGTGACCTAGAGGTTGTGAGCTTAGTTTACAAACCAACTTGCCAGGTTTAATTCGCGTCGCATTCGGTTTGACAAACCAGGCATGTTGTAAGTTTTTTTCAAGGTAGGACCGCTTATTCTAGTCCTGCCAATGTAAATGGGTACCTGCCGAAGTTAGTAGGGAATTTAGGAGCCGCCACTGTAGCTAGGGAGTTCGTGCCCTGTCGTCAGTACTTTTAGTAAAGACAAAGACTGAGCACACATGAGACAGCCCTGGTGTAATGACGCCCGTTCTGTGAGCTGTTTCCAGTTTTATATTTATTTGGTGTTTCTACGTTGCTGCTTGGAAGAATAGGCGCCAAATCCTACGGATATCATGATTGTGTTATCAAGGACAAAGGATAAAGATAGCTAGCTAGCTTTCACGACTGGGAGAATATTACATTTCACGATCTATTGTCCCATCTCATCCTATTCTCAAACCTGGTACTTCAAATGTTGCCTCCGTCCCTACGTGCGGAAATCGATACACCATCTGTGGGTCGTTCAAAGGTCTGAGAATAATTGGGGAAAAAAGAAAAAACTACAGGGAAGTTATTTCGGCACAATAAAAATACATTTACATTTTGTAAACCGACGAGAAGATGGAATATATGGCGTCTTGTACATGTATGTATGTACAGGGTTAATGCATATGTACAGGGGTGATACGTGATATAGGCAAACGTGTCTTGGTAGCAGTGGCAGCCTGTTAACTGCACTGAGAACTTTCTTGGTAACCAGTGGCGACCAGTTAACTGTACTATGAGCTGTCGGGCTAACCAGTGGCGACCTGTTAACTGTACTATGAGCTGTCGGGCTAACCAGTGGCGATCTGTTAACTGCACTGAGAACTCTCTTGGTAAACAGTGGCGACCTGTTAACTGCACTGAGAACTCTCTTGGTAACCAGTGGCGACCAGTTAACTGTATTATGAGCTGTCGTGGTAACCAGTGGCGATCTATTAACTGTACTTTGAGCTGTCGTTGTAACCAGTGGCGACCTATTAACTGTACTTAGATCTGTAGTGGTAGCTTTCAGTGGTGACGCGACAATACTGACAAGGAAAATGATGAAGGCTAAATGAGCTACTTATTAATTGATTCCGATATCGGTATATTTGTGTATAAATGTTCTGGATGTTTGACATGGCCAAGTCTGTACTTATTTCCCTGAACGTATTTCATACATTTGTATATAAACAAAATCAACCGGACATACACACGCACACATGTACTTAACATACGCATACACATCTACGCACACAAACATACACTCAAGGACACGCACGTGTCACTGACATGGTCAGATGTTTTAGTACACATAATGTTTCATGTAAGAAGCATACCTTTTCTGACCTAGTTCTTGATCGTCTGTCCACTTTTTATAATTGTGAAGAAATGCTGTGTTACTCCCAGTTTAGCTCAAGTTGTCAAAGATTAGTTTGTTAACTTGTAATAGTCACATGTTAATATTGTGGGGAAATTCCATAATTTCCTGGCCGTAGTAATTTCCCGTGAATGTCATTTATTACTAGCACATCATTCATCATTGTTTGGTGACAGAAGATCTAGAAATCGACATAAAGACTTGTACAAGAGTGTCATTGCAGGATGTTCTGTTTCATGATTCTCTGATCCCTTTCTGCCAGTAAATATGGCAAATTTCTGTTCTGGCAATATTTGTGACCAATTATATAACAGTTTGTAAAAATGTTATTGTCGTTGACATACAGGGAAATACTGTTCTCATCCGAAGCACGTGATAGTGAATTGGGCTGCTGTATCCGACTGAACCTGAATAATTGATGTACCGTCGCACAAATCATATACTTAGGCTATTAACGTTGTGTCTTCAACCTACACTTTTAACAATTGTCTCTCCTCCTACGAATTGTATATATGCAGAAATGTGGTTTCTACAAAGACGGGCAGATGATTAAGTACTGTAGAATTGTATGTAGTTTATCAAACGCGCATGATTTCTACCATCGCCGACAAGTGCCAGCCGACTCTAATGGTGTGAAGCATAGCTGATTAAGTCTCATTCAAGCACTGAGCGGCAGATCGATTCTCCTCTAGAAACATAAATGACATTTCCTTGTAATCTGCTGGTCGGGAGCTATGTGCTGGCTGCACTTATCGTGTTTTGGATTAGCTCAGTTTTATCGGCTGAGTCAGGATGGGTGCTGGTGGGTGTTGAATTTTGTTGTACCAAATACGCTGCATTTGCTTTCATTAGGCCGTGTTTTCTCTGGATTTGTCTAGCCAAACCAGTGCCTTCTTGCTCGTGTATGTCTTCCTATACCCATATTAGATATACTTTTGTTGATTAGGGCTTGCATGTCTGGTTGTGCACAACTCGAATCTGGTGATAACAACCATTGACCGCAGCTCGTGCCCTTCCGTAAGATATTCGCCGAGATACTTGACAATAGAGTCGACCGCATGTGATTGGCAGTCGGAATATCTAGTTTAACAGATACGTAGCTGGAGACAAGGCTATACACGATACTGGAGCACGTGTCCACATGTTGTCGAGTCCACGTGGGTACTCACTTGTGACCTGCTCGAGTTTTGAGACAAAACATAACCTCATTACGAGAACACACTGGAATTTCCATAAACCGAAAACTGTACATGAAAAGATCCACATTTAGAGAGAGAGAGAGAGAGAGAGAGAGAGAGAGAGAGAGAGAGAGAGAGAGTTAGGCACAGACATATAGACATAGCAGTTTAGAAATGCATGTGAAAACTGTAGCACATTGTAACTGTTAAGGAACTGGAGTGCTAGAATAAAGCATATTATGGAGCTGACTGAAGCAATGTCCAACGGAGTGGCAACCTGAACACTGAAACGTGCGGCATGGTAATTACCCAAAATGTAACAGATCCTAGCTGTAGAGACACATTATATAGAAGGAGCTTAGACGTGTTTTAACATTTAACAGAGTTTGGAGGAAGATAGGAAGAAATTAGACAACAATTTCTCTTTCTCTTTCTTGGGATTTAAAGTACTGAGTCAGTGCAGCTAAACTCAGTCTTAGTCTTAGTCAACCTGTGCTTCTACTGGGGCAGATGCCCTTGTGCGGGTCTCAACTCTAGTGTGAGCTAGATGTAGCCGGGAAAAGGTTTTCCTGCTTAGCGGGCTAGGCTCAATCAGCTTAATACTTCGCTGCGCTTGGACAAGCGCTTATGGAGGGTGGTTAACCGATATGTGAGTCCATCTTAATAGACTCAAACACTAGAGCAAAGTAGACCCGCAACCTATTAGCCGTCATATATGATGTTCGAAATAAACCACCTAACCATGGCCGGTGTTATGCGTGTCACACAGTTAGTCGCCTCTTATGACATGCTCTCTGTGGTGGCAGTGCTACTATTATTGTCCTTGTCACACACATAGACCCCGGCGGACCACTTTGAACTGAACTCAGTCCCGCTAGAATTTAAGTAACCAAAACGAACCGTACGTTTTTGTCTCAAAGTGCGCAGATGGGAGTTTAGGGAAACTTACATAACTTTCAGGTAACACAAGCTAAGTGTCCACACCTAGACTGATGGTGGTGGTAGACGGGTAGACTTATTTCCGACGACAAACCTTCGTCCTCTGGAAACCACACGAACAGGATGGATGATAATGGTAAGCAGATGGACACAAACGCGCGACGTTTTAAAAATCAAGTGATCTGGGGATGCAGATCAACATATAAATCCTGGTTAAGAGACGTGAGTTACACTTTGGAGAGAGACGATCAGTGAAGTGCAGGCGACGGAGATATGCAGTTGAGGCAGATTTGAGTTGAGAACCACGGCGAGAAAACATTTCACTTCAGAGACAGGCATGAGAGGAGACACACGGAAACACGCAGTTGAATTGGACACAGTTTTTGAGCTGAGATGAAGGTGACGCAGAGAGGTAATTGAGATAAGCCACACATTATGAGTTGGTCGTGATTACAAGTCGTCAGTAGCTTATAGAGGCAGTCTTCCAGTCATCCCATTTATTATATTGATGCAGTTCCACCGATCACGTCAACATCACTTCGATTACGTGAATGTAAGTCGTCAGTCGCAGCTAGAGGCAGTTTTCCAGTGACCCAGTCTATTCTGATCACGTCGTGACCATTTTGATCTACCCCCGAAAAACAGGAACAAGACCACGAACGTCATTCCTGGTTTTAGAGCCTTTGAATTTCACCATCAGCGGCAATCACAAAGTTTGATTGCAGCAGGTCAGATTAGGATAGGAGAAAGAACTGGGCAAGAACAGTATCGACATGGTTAGGTTTAGCGGTAGGAGTGTCTTAGCTAAGCGTGTGAGAGAAAGAATTTAAGTTGTTAGAGATTTATAGTTGGCAGGGTTATTTGAATAAAGAATTTGTTGTATTGAATTTATGTTTAGTGCTATTTGGATATGTTTAGATTGAGTGTAGAGTGAGAAAGAATAGATCAGACCCCGTTACCGTCTGCGACAGAGCTCATCAAATCGATCGGCTCTGGCACAAAAAGACCAATGCAATGCACATACTTTATAAACGTGATTAATAGCAAATCTATCTAGTTGATTTATAATTCTGTTCAAAATGTCCTGTTGGTTAAAGCACAATGTCAAAATCCCGAGACCTGTGCATCGCAGGCATCCGAACGGTTTGACATTGATGTTATATCTTAGTAATCCAATCTATGAGAAAGTCAACATACCATCTGGCATAGACCAGTGCATGTGAAAGCCACCGCAGCTGATGCATAATGGCTAGAGCTGAAGAAAGCGATTCACAATCAACATGACTGACGATCAAGTTGCAACTCTGTGTTCCATCTGATCCCCTGTCAGGGACCAAATTTATAAATTAGCCAGTTGTAATTCACTGGTCAGACGTTTAGTATATGTAAAAAAATTAAAGCAAATTTTTGCGGTTCCAGGTTGATAAATCTTCACTTTGATCTCGTCATTCGTTGTTGTATGTCCATGCCACAGTACAAGATTACTCACATCCTGGTGTCAGACAACGATTTGGACATTGAATTGATTTTACAATTTCGACAGCCGTAAATAATATGACGAAAACAAGGACAGTAAGGTTGACGACCTCTCTCATCAGAAATGAGCGCCTTGTGTGAAGTCGTTGGTTTCAAAGTAAATCAAACTTTGAATACTCTGAAATAAAGTCCATTGTGGCCATTTTTTTCAGTATCAAAACTAGTAGTTCAGAGCAAGGAGAGCAACATTCTTAATAGAAAATGTATATACCAAAATAGGAAATAAGAAGGATAACAATTAGGATTTGGTACTAAGGCAGGCATGGCTAAGCAGGACTGGGCAGGAACCTAGCAAGCTCGTTAGACACACACTTTCACACAATGTCCACAATTACATGAACGATCTGACGACACACTTTCAGCAATGGTAGAGTACGACTATAGAGTTGAAGTAAAACAAAAGAGGCTGCAATATAAATTGGAACCAGATTTCGACAATAACACACATTTATCAGTAATTACAAGGGCGACTCATGCTTCTGTTTGAAGCACTTCCTGGTTTTGAAGTTTGGGGAATATACTGTCCATTAATGTGTCAACTCTGCACATTTGATGGCATTAAAAATATTTCTATAAGCGTTCTTCAAACAACAGAAGCGTTAGAAAATGGCACATGAAATACAATTATGTGTTAGTGGTAGGCTGGATATTGTGGCAACTTTTGTATGTTCTTGCTGCTCAGAATGGGCAAGAAATCGGAGCATTCAGTGACTCTAAACAACAATATAGGACAACTTATCTATGTGTTCTCAGCTGTCAGTCATTACCTAACAAGGACTAATAGACCACTAGGTGTTATCGCTATAGTGACAGCGCTGTTCGGACAAGATGTGTAGAGAAATAATTCCGCGAGGTCACATACGGCGTCATAGATGAAGAAAATCAGCGCCCAGAGATTCATCTACAAATAGTGACTGTCTGAGGCGGGCATGTTTGCCACCAACATACCGGATGCCTGGCATAAACGACAAATAAAAACACAGCAAGCCAAATCTTGGGGCTCTTTAACGTCCACTAGCAAAACCACGGTCAAGATGTCTCCTCCATACAACGGCATTTGTGGAGTTGGGAGAAACAAGGAATGTATGGGATGGTGACTGCAAGAATGGTAAAGTTTGTGAAAAAAAGAAGAGTTAGAAAGAGAGGTGTATGTGTGCTATAAGTGAGCGCGTGTGTGTGTGTTATAAGTGAGCGCGTGTGTGTGTGTGTTACTGACACAGCGGAAGAAAACGAGACAGAAATAAGCTGAAAAAAAATGAATGGAAACTTGACAACCATTTTACAAACTAGAGTTCACGTTGCCGTAGTTGTTGAACGTTTTGATACGGGCACTCCCCAGGCCTCCACGTCTTCTCTCCCGCCTATTGCTTCTTCAGTTTCAGATAACAGAACGTAGACACATGTAGTCGTAAGTTCAACTCATAAACCCTAACTGACTTTTCCTGTTCAACATCACGAGTCCCTTGAAAGCACTGTACCTTCTAGAAGGTTCTAGAAGAGGTACACTAATGATAACATTAGTGCCTGAGACGTGTGAGTGTGGCCTCAACTATTTCATTTAAAAAAAAATTATGTTTTGCACGATCGAAATGGAACACGTAAGCAAGGCCAATGAATGTGATAATGAATGAGGAATGTATATCGTGTTTATTCTGAGCTGTACGTCATCAGCATATTTAAATAACTGCCGAAGACGGATGTGTCGAACCGTAAGAAGCAAATATCGCAGTCAAGCTGTAAACTAGCGACATAACACATTCCGTTCTCCGGACTACATCCTGCTACTTACAAAGCCCTATTCAGGGATTGGTATCGGGTGATTGAGAAAGAACACAGAAGAAGAAGAAAATGTAAATACATTGTTAGTCCAAATCTAGTTGTTTTTTTATGTGGAGACCTGCTGTATTATCTATACTGGCAAGTTGTACGATTACTGGTAAACGGTGATCTCATTATCATTGTATAGTTTATCCGCATTGCTGTCTGGACATGTCTACGTACACAGACTTCTACGGTATTATTTTTTAAGACAGGTGTATCTTATAGCTACACTTGTTCTTGCCCATTCTATCAGTGTATCACCTATTTTGTGTTTCTTTCAGCCAATCTATTTGCACCTGTCCCATCTTTCACTTTTTCCTATTTAAATATTAACATAAAGTCTCTAATTACTGCTTTACTCTCTTTCTCTCTCTCTTTCTCTCTCTCTCTCTTTCTCTCTCTCTCTCTCTTTACTTCTCTTCAGCCATTTCTAACTGGTAAAAATGTGCGCATATTGTTCCTTGTTCAATCTAGTCCCGTACCGATCTGTATAAGATTAATATCTGACGTTCAGCTCTTCAATCTAGCTAGCAAGACTTGACCCATTGTGGTCACAAATCTCTAGAGAATTTCAGATCTGTCTGCACTTAGTAATATATGTTCAATTGTTTTGCAAGTTTGAGACTATATCTCAAGCGCTGGTCCATGATCTTTCACAAAATCTGAGTATACCAACATAACTATCGTATTCCTTTGTTGATCTTTTCTCATTAAAATTTCTCAATTTCTGCTAGGTTACGTTAGAATATCATAAGCGACAGGTATTTGTTCCTATCTGATAAGGGGGTGTTATTGAGACACCAATTATTGATGTTCGTATTTTATTATATGTTGTTGTTGTTGTTGTTGTTCGTTAAGGGCGTACCATTCTCCTTGACCAAACTACGCAAAATTCCGATCCATGTCTGTGTTATAAGCAGTGTCGTTGTAGCTTCCTTTAGCGTTACAGTCGTTTCTTTATGACCAGCTTGACTAGCCTTGTGCTGAAAAATGGCATACACGAGCTATTCAATGGGATCTGTTGTTACATTGAGGTCTTCATACAGATTAGTTGTATTTAAATGGTCTTCATACAGATTAGTTGGATTAAATTGGCCTTCATACAGATTAGTTGTATTTACTTTGGCTTCATACAGACTAGTTGTATTTCTATGGTCTTCATACAGATTAGTTGTATTTCTATGGTCTTCATACAGATTAGTAGTATTTCTATGGTCTTCATACAGATTAATTATATTTATGTGGTCTTTATACAGATTAGTTGTATTTCTGTGGTCTTTATACAGATTAGTTGAATTTCTGTGGTCTTTATACAGACTAGTTGTATTTCTGTGGTCTGGAGATCTGATCGTGGCAAGCAAAAGACCATTCCTTGGTGGCATGATTCTGGTCGAACTATTTTTGAGAGTGCCGGACACGGAAAGTGAGTAAGTAAGTTTCCCCTCACAACTACCCAACCTAACACTTAGGAATGGCAATTACAATTTTGTTTGTAGACCACACTGTTATCTAGTCCTCAAAACTTAGCATTTCTTCTTGCGCATTCTGTAAACGTAGAGGTACCTGCGGTATACCATATTTGTTAATGATGAAAACTGACAGTTGTTGCAAAGAAAGCTGCCATCTTATATACAACACAATCGATTGTTTCTTACGTCCCGTTTGAGCATTTCGTAAGATTTTAGCTCTTTAAATATTTTGAGAAGAGTTTGCATGCGTGATAATTTTGCAATGAGACCGGTACTCGGAAACGCTCGAGACTCATCGGAAGTCACGGCTTTTAGAGAACGCATTGCACATCCGTAGTCTTGCCTCCAACCTATGAACAGCCGCCAACATCAGCTCGTCTTCTCTTGCTAAGTAATCTAAGTGTGTGTAGGATGGGTTAAGTGACACAGGGAGAAGTCAGCAGTCCACTTTGGAAAACCCGAGAGAATTAAAATACTGTTCACACTTGAAATTCTATTTTCAGGTTAAAGACCATACACGACTGGGAACATGGTTGGAAAATCCTAGGGCGACCAACACACTTAATACTCTAAAACCATGTTGAAAAATCGTACCGTTTCATCGTAAAGTTACGCCCTGTATTAATGCAATTTTTATTCTTTTTATCCATGTAATATCATCTGTCCACTCTCCATTTCAAATGTTTCGATGTGTTGTAGCAATAATTGCTTTCAATATTTGATTGGGAAAGATAGAAGCTCAAAGTGAACAGAGTTTATGCCATACTGGGACCCTAAATGCAAACGTATAAACACAAAACATCAAAACTTGCAACAATAAATCTTTCTTTACAAATCCATAACAATTTAACAGCAAAAGAAACCAAATATAATTTTAAACTTGGAACGAGTAATGTGCCATTTTTGACAACGTATGAACTTTTTAATGCGTCAAATGTTGACAAGACAACTATGTTGATAATTGCATGATATATTAATGCGTACCGGAAATTAGGCGGTCTGCGGTCTATTTGCGGAGAGAAGATGCAGCCACGTGTATCCTGCACATACTTCTGATCTGAGACGCAGGTGTAAAACTAATGCGCTAGAGTCCTTGTACACAGGATTTATCACGAAGTGCAAATTTGGCTGAAACTATGACCACTGTCAACTTGAAAATGAGAACTGGAAACATTGACGACAGTGACCTCTCAAATGATCTGGTAGTGTCCTGTTGCTGTCTTGTTGTTTGTACGCGCTGTAGTACTTGGCTTTTGAGAAGTTGAAAATATGCAGCACTATTTTGCTACACATTAAACAAGCAGAACACATCAGACAACTCTGTACTCTGCGCTGAATTGCAATACAAATCCGTTGTTAAAATTAATTCTAAATGTACATATTAGAAAACATTACTGATTATGTATAAACTATTTAAGTGGGTTGTTAAAATAGAGGGTTTACTCCAAGCCGTGCATGTGCTGGGCGGCTGTTATATTACTTTAGGACCGGAAGGTGCGCCTAACACTCAGCATACTACACGGGGTTATTTAGACAACAGTTTGAGACCAAGTTGAGAAAATCAAACAGAAGTGTCCGCTGAAAAGTAACGCTTTCATCAGCGTGAGAAAGTTTCACTTCCTTAAAGCACACACTTTGATTAGCCACGGGTTATCATCAGGTAACCCACATTTTAGGGTTCACCATTATGTGTGTGTATGTGCGTTCGTGAGTATATATATATATATATATATATATATATATATATTTAAAACTGATAGTCCGTATTTTCATTGTTTGATATGTTGTTTATTCCTTATACAATTCTAAGCCGTTCCACGGAACCGAATACAGTTTTGCTTAGTTACTTTTAGAAATTATTGGACATTACTTACTAATTAATAATTTTTTAGAAAGATAGAAAAGAATGTTT
Source organism: Ariolimax columbianus (assembly GCA_036924085.1). Lineage (NCBI taxonomy): Eukaryota > Metazoa > Mollusca > Gastropoda > Stylommatophora > Arionidae > Ariolimax > Ariolimax columbianus. The sequence continues at coordinate 26,951,710 of JAVGWX010000002.1, forward strand.
TATACCATTTTTGAAACATTTACAAATATAACATAGAGAAATGCCGATGGTGACGTTGTGATCGAATTTTCTTGGTTTGATATCAATGAATTGTTGATTTGAATTAGTTTTACGGGAAGAGATTGTAGGGGGGGGGGGGAGCAGGTGGGCTTTGCTTGATATGTTTTTGTTTGTTGCTGAATGCCCACAATTTTGTTGTTATTTGTTTTTTTTGTTTTTTTTGGGCGTTCGCTTTATCTCTCTAATCTCCAAGATGGTGTGCGTTGCACTGTGGTTTTTATTTTGCGCCTGTCGGCCCAGTGCATCCGATTTCAGCATATATTTTATGTAAGGGACTGCTTCCTCCTGCATTTTCTAACGGTTTGCTTCCCCGGGGTAACGGCCGGTGCTGTGATGAGGATCGAACCCAGCACCTTCTGGTTGTGAGTTGTCACTTAACCACAAGCCCACGCCGCCCCCAATTAATGCCTACAATGAGTAAGTTGACTCTTTCTCCGCCCTGAAATGGATGTTAAGTGGCGGTTTGCTGTAGCTTTTCTCACATCCCGAGCGTGCTGATATATACACACATGCATATATTGATATGAAACTCTATACAGAGTTATGCGACAAGAGGTAATCTGTGCAACAGAAGCCCTGCCCGCCCGACTAAGTGTTTCGGGCTGCTTAGCTTCTTGACACTCTAAACTCTGAAGCGGGGGATGAGGACACGTCCACTTGGGTCTTCATTCCCAGATGTCCATTCTCCTGTTGCCAGCTTGGTTAATATTTTCTTGTTGTTCTGTGGTATATTTTTCAAGCAAAACATGGGAATTGAACCTGATCTATCTCTGGTATTGTTTGTAGATTTATTCATGGCGCTATCTTGCGATGGTGATGACATTAAAATTTAACGCTCTCTCTCCCTATCTCTCTCTCTCTCTCTCTCTCTCTCTATATATATATATATATATATATATATATATATATATATATATAATGCTTTCCTTGCGGTTGTTTCACAGCTGGCATGATGGGTCTCTAGCTGTTTCACTTACGTCTTTCATTGTCCTTGTTCTTGTCTGTGCTTTCAGGCATAATCGTGTCAGCAAGTCGTATCCATGCGGTCACTAAAGTTCTTGCGCCGACTTCCACAGCTTGAATGTTAGCGATAAATCCTTTGCCTTCACTGTCAGTCTATTTTACAATTTTGCATTGGTAGTGCTAATTTAATCTAGGGAAGCTGAAGATGCAGCAATAAATGAGCTGACAGCAGTTAGCGACACATAGCTGGCTGCTTGCGTCAGGGTTATCGAACCAGGGCTTATCAAGACTATTCCGCTACCTTGGAAACAAGCTGCACAACTGTAGGGTGGCTAAACGATTAGGGATCACAGTTCGAAGACAAACACGGTATCAAAAACAAAACAAAAAAGTCAGCTGAAACAGGGTGTAAAAAAAAAAAGAAATATATGCCTTTAACTATTCCATCGAATGTGAATACGAATAGACGTTCAATATTTATCATACAAAGTTGTAATCAAAACGTCTACCAATATTTCCTATAATTAAAGAGAAATTTATCTTTGCAGACAAGAAAAGTCTAATTTACGAAGATGATGATAGACTAAATGGAGGCAGGGACAGTTAATGCATTTAAGAATAAATTGGATGCGCATAGCTTTTAGAGCAAGGTGATGTAAATGTAACTGGTTGTATACAGACTCTGCAGGGTCTTCTAAACCAATATAAAGACGTTGAGTTAAAGTTTAAATAATCATATGAATGCCCTATGCAGAAAGCCTGTAAAAGATGCACAGCTTAGTACATCAAAGACATAAACTTTAAAGATGTACAGAACACCATAACCACTAAACATAAGTGTAAATGATATCTAACTTAGCAAGCCTAACATGTCAAATCTCTGGGAAATAAGCTTACCGAAGACGTAACGCTTGATAGAGAAACAAACTAGATGAAAGCCTCTGCTGTAACATGTCTGCTGTCTCTGCTGCTTAACCATCAACAAAGCAAAAGCTGATAGGCAGTATATTTATGTTAAGTCTGTGCTATCAATATCAAACTTGCTTATTATCCAAGACACAGGGGAGGAAAATTACAAGGTTTGAAATGAAATGTCTAAAAAAAAAAAGTTATTGGTGTTACCAGGAGAGATATAATGAGAAACGTTTTGTGTCACAAGAAGAGATAGAATGAGAAAAGTTATTGTGTCACCAGAAGAGATAGAATGAGAAAAGGTATTGTGTCACCAGAAGAGATATTCTCACCAGAAGAGATATAATGAGAAAAGTTATTGTGTCACCAGAAGAGATATAATGAGACAAATTATTGTCACCAGAAGAGATATAATGAGAAAAGTTATTGTGCCACCAGAAGAGATGGAATGAGAAAAGTTATTGTCACCAGAAGAAATAGAATGAGAGATGAAGATGTTAGAAATGTGGTGAGAACGATCTACTGAATACATTTCAACACGATCAGCTGCCTTTGCATCTCACAACACAGAGCATCTAACTACAATGTTTGAGGAAGGTCTCGTGGACAAAATGACATAATGACTCTCGTGACCTAAATTCTACACCACGTGTTTGCAACAACGGACACAGCTCACTTGATCCAGGAAAAGCGATGTAAGCTGCATACGACTCTTAATGACCAGAGTAGATTGAAAAGTAAGAAAGTAAGTAAGTAAATAATTAAATAATTAAGTGTATAGTAATCAACAGGAACAATCTGACGCTGCAGTGTTAATTGTTAAAACAATTGATCTAATTTTGTGATACTAAACTAAATCAGTTTTTAATGCAGTTCAAAGTCATTGAAATGTTTGCTTTCAAAAGTAGGAATATCTCCACATTCTCTGTCAAAAGTTGACATCTGATGTCTGAAAACGTATTGCATTGCAGTGCTGAACAAACGTTCAATTGGAATCCTTGTGGTGGCGCGTATTTCTTAACCCTGAAGTTACTGAAAAGTATGGCAAAACGAAAAACAAGGATTTAAACTATATACAACAGTAGAAAAACACGGATTTAAACTATATACAACAGTAGAAAAACAAGGGCTAGCACAGATGATAGCTTGGTCTTAACTGACTGGCTCTCTATCTTATGTCTAGTCAGCTGACGTAGCCCATGACACGATAACGTACTCATCGCAGGGAACAGTGTGTCGCAGATAACAAAGGCTCGCTGTAAACTACGACACGTCGTAACAAAATGTTCTTCTCAGGGTAAAGAGGTTTACGGAATCAAAGTTTTGAGTCAAAAATGATCACGGCGTTCTTTGAACTTCTCAAATTCAATGGCATGACACTGTTCATCTGAATACAAATATTTAATTTACTGCACTATTCAGCAATGAAGCGAATACGAACCCGAATATATGGTGCGTCCTTTTATGGTAAGACATGTTAGCTGGTTTGATGTGTGCTTATTTGTCTGCTGTGTGAAGTAGGTGTTTAAAATTCTTGGGCTGGCAGTGCTGTTTGCCTTTATTCTCTCCCGCCTACGGTGTGAGCTTGTTCACACCATACTTTGATGTTGAGACATTCGTATAATCCATGTCAGAGCGACGCATTGCATAGTGGGCAGTGAGCATCTTCAGTCTTTCCCAATTTCACTAGATCTGTGGCTGATGGTAGGAGGTTATTCTCTGATTTAATAATGAAGCTGAGTCGTAGAGGTGCCGTATGCCACATATCACCAAACGTCATGACCTCTGGAAATCTTCATCTAGCGTAATATACTGACCTTGCTGTCCTTTTTGTATTGTCTCTTGGATCCATTTACTATCCTCCTTCTCTCAGATTTTATGGACTATCATGTCCTACTCTTTGAATGACCCTTTCGACCACCAAAGGATGTCATCGTGATCAAACCCCAAATTATTTGACTCAGTGTAACTGGTTACTTCATTCAGTTTCAGAGTTTCACATGTAGTTCCTACATCTTCGCTCACGCTCCACTATCTGCCAGTCTGTAAGTGCGGGGTGGATGACCCGGGTCATCTCATCTGATGGATGTTTTAACATCATTGCTAGTCTGGCCTTTTCCGCTTTCTATTCTTCTAGAACAGATTTAAAGGACAGTATCTGTGTCTGCCTGAAAGAAATTGGTTCCTTCGCCAAAACTCCAGCCTCCGCCACAGTCATACCTAGGCATTCATGGATATATTGGTGCCATCGTCTCCTTGGTCTACCCCTGCCTCTTTTACCTGGCACCATACCTTCCATCACTGTTCTCTTGGGACCGTTGCATCTCTTGATGTTACCAAAGTATTTATATTTTCTAGCCAAAATGGAATTGATAAACCAGTTCTCCTCTATGTTCAACTCTTGCGGAATGTCTAAATTTGTCTTTTTCTCTATCCAGGGTATTCTGAGGATCTTTCTGTAACATATTGACTCAAAGGATTCGATTTTTTGTGTAGACTTTTTAGTAATCGTCCATGATTCACAGCCATAAGCTACCACAGGAAAAATGCTCTCAAAACTTACTTTTGTCGTTTTATTGGTGTTCTGCCATAATTTCTTCAGGCTGTTCAGTCTCTGTATTGCCATGGCTAATTTTCTTCTTTCTTTCGAGCAATCGCCATTTATGTCAATTCTGGAGCTAAGATATATATATATATATATATATATATATATATATATACACACACACACAGACATACACCGATTTTGTTCACATATTCATGTTTACAAATGAACTAGATCCAGCAGAACGTTACTATTTTGTTGTCAAGAAATGGTACACTGTCCCATTGTTACAAGCCATTCAGCACACTGACTGCTTGGTGAAGGTTTGTCTCTTGAAATGAGTGATGATGACCACATCAAATTACAATAATTAGCAACGAGGTTATTGTAAGAAAGTGTTCAGCTCAGTGACATAAGTGTCTATATATATATATATATATTGAAATACGTACATATTTTCAAACAATTAGTGGACATTTCAAAATCACAAATCATGTATTAGTGGTGAATTTCTTTCTTCTTCTTCTTCTTCTCCTTCTTCTTCTTCTTCTTCTTCTTCTTCTCCCTCTTCTTCTTCTTTGTCGTCGTCGTAGTCGTTCGTCTTGATGAAGACGTTGAGTCGAAGTGTACTGTCTTTTGCCAAACACATCCGATTTCAGCTGGTCATTTTGTGTATTGGGTTTACCTCCCCACTGTGATTCTTAGCCAGACTTCACTAGTGCAGTCTGTTTTCAGGGCCGCCGCTTGAAGGCGGAATACTGTGTTGGTCAGCTCTGGTTCACCGAGGTTGACGCAAGCAGCTAGCTATGAGTCTCTTGCGTCTGTGAGCTCTTTCACTGCGCTTCATCATTGACCCCTGATGATGCTCAACTTCAGGGAATTTGAGTAACTAAATTGTGTTTATAATATTTCTTTTAATATGACATCAAACAGTTCTTTTTAATTTTTCTATAGACAGTCTAATTAAGGATTAGTCATTGTTTATTTTTGTTGTGTTATTTGTTTGTGCATCTTATTTCTCGATCAGAGTACAATTTGAATATTACATTATTTTGCAGGCTGTTAAACGAAGCTGAAAAGAAACCATTCGTCGAAGAAGCTGAACGCCTGCGCGTGCAGCATAAAAAGGACCACCCAGATTATAAATACCAACCTCGTCGCAGAAAGACGCCAAAGAACAACAACCAAAATGGTAGCCATACTTCAACTACCGGAAGCGGACATGGCGCAAAGTCCTCGGTTGGAGGACGTGATACGTCATCTCCTAGTGACGAGTGCTCCAGCGAGTGTTCCAGTCAGCCAGGCAATTCCAATGGTCCACCTACACCGCCAGTGACCCCGAACCAGCACGATCCTGTTAGTCTCAAATGCATGTACGAAAGAAGGCATCGAGGATATATAATGGGTGAGTACATACCTTTAGCACGCCACACTGAATTTTTGAAAATTTTTCACATTTCTCAATTTTGTAACTTTCAAAAATTGTAACTATTCTGTTTGTTTGTCAATAAATATGATTTTCTTGTGTTTAGAGACACAATTGAATAAAGAACTTGTTGATGTTATTGTTGTTGTTGTGTGTTTGTTAGTTTCTGAGATACAAGAAGATGAATGTGAAATTCTTTGAAAAAAATTTAAATATTGGAACTTTCCCGGCTAGGCCTAATCTCTCCGATAGAAAACCATGGAAACCATAACAAAGAATCGATACTGTGTTTACGATATCGACACAACTGTTAGTTTCCAATTCAAGCATAGTTCTTTCATCTAAACAAATAAAATAAACAGATTTACAAGATAAAGATCTTTCCCAACAACTTACTTCACCTTTCCCCAAAACGTCGGCCTGCTCCAATCGGCGAAAAAAAAAAAATAAATCGTTCAAAAGCCATTTGTAATCTAACATACGATACTTTTACCGGCAAAAAGCGTGTGTAGATGGACGTGACGAATCCAGCAGTATAAAAATGGCTATCGGTAGGGTCTCCGTACTTAGAGGAAAAAAATTTCAAAATTTTTTCAAAATTTTTTATTTGGACAGCGTCACGAGCATGGCGCACACAGCGGCCTGCAGCATGGTAAAGGGCAGATAACATAAAACATTTATGTATTGTCTTGCACTTTCGTCTATAGCGTCATAGACATTCATTTTTTGTATTTAGACGTAGCGTGTTTATGATGATGCCGTGGCGAAGTGGTTAATCCGTCGGCCTCGTGGTCAGGTGGTGTGTGTTTGACTCCGGACTCCGCCGTCTTTTTCACGGGTGCTTGATGCGGAGTCCCCTGCATCTGGTAGCCAGCCACCCCCTAGTCGTCTTGTCCTTGACTTGCCACTGGGGTCGGGCGGCTCGAGACGAGAGAGTGAGGATAAAAATTAGCGGTGTTAATCCTTACTAAAAATAACGCTAGCAAATAAATTATGCCATCATCGTTTGCGATGGCATTTGCCTTTTTTGTTTTGTTTATGATGATGATGATGATGATGGTAGTCAAGACTCATTAAAAAGATGCATGGATCGAATCAATTGTTAAGGAATAAAGTTGACAATATACAGGCACAATAATTTTGTAGTACACATTCCAGCGTTTAATAAATATGTATACATTCATAGTAAGTTATTTAACGTGTTTATTTCTGTTTATGTTTAGGTCCGTCGGGGCATCCCATAGACTTCAGTCGCATGGATCTTAGTCCTGAAGTCATTGAGCAGTTTGATGATCAAGATTTGGATCAGTACTTGCCTCCACCCGGTATGGCCCATCCACTAGCCCAACACAATCCACATCATGGCGAGAGCGCGTACCCGGCGTGCTATTTAACTGGACCGATGCAAGCCGCCTCTACAGGACTGACAGGGTGGACATCGTCTTACCGCATGTCTTCAGCTAGCTCGTCTTCTTGCCTTCCACCTTACATGACTCAAAACTCCTCACTTGTCGCTCCACATACACACACAATGCAGGCTCCCTACGACTTATCTGAACAGACAGCACCTGACAACAGATCGCCACCAATTACAACCACTTCGGTGGGATCTCGTGGCACATCGTCGCAAACATCACCTCAGAACCTGGCAACCAGCGACAACTTTTTGACCGCCAGCGGGCCTGAATGCAAATATCGTAATGACGATCCTTGTTCTGTCAAGATGGAACAGCAGCAGCTGTCGCAAGCCGCCCAATCATTGAGAGCGTCCTCCAATCTTCAGTCATCGTTTCGCTGTGACCCCAAGTATGACACAAGCGCTTTCAGTGGAAGTCAGCCACCGACACGCTACAACGTTGACTCCGGCCCGAATGTATACACCCACATGACAGGACCTTACGTACCACAAAATGGATCGGGGCCTCATGGAACATCATCAAGTTACCAGTATAATATGAACTTGCACAGACAAGGAATGTTCAATGCCATACCAGCAGCTGTGCCAACTGAACAAACATGGGAACGGTTTGGCTGATGCAATAAAACACAGTCAAAAGTCAAACAGAAAAACAAATAAGGAGAACATGTTAGGTAAATTTCATTTCTATAAACATAACATTCGTTTGATTATTGCCGCTTCGGGCAGCGTTCTCGATTAGCTCACTGTTGATGAGGATTACGTCGAGTTAGACTAGTGATTCTAATTGTCACTTCCTGTCACAGAACAAACCAGGCACTATTCGCTATAATAGATCTGCATGGCATTGAGGTTTGACTCATAAGTCGAATTGTTGTACTAAATAAGAACAAACACTCAAGCAGTCATATACTTAACTCAACTAAATATACTCTACTGCAATAATTAGTAATATGTCATTTTTGTATGGCAAATTCGAGATGCGGATGTACTTGACCTTTATCAATGTCTTTTTTTTTTTGTTGCCTTAGAAATGAATCCGGTTATATTTACGATCATCGTGTGATGAATCTTAGGTTGCCACTGTACTTAACAGTAGTTACTATTTTTGCCAAAATGGGGCTTATACACAAAGTTTAATTTGAGTTTCTGTGTTGTTTGCAATTATCTGGACACAAAATACAAATAGTGAAGCAAGCAAGGTGCAGTTATTTATTTATGTCAGCTTGCAACGTTGTAATTGTGTATCGCTATGAGGACACTTAAAAAGATTGGCTGACATAACATAGATGTCGATGTCCAAAGTTATCTCCACCAGCAGAGCTAACACCAAAATTCTCACACGAAAACAGTCAATGTTCTTGTACAGCAAATGTTCGTTTATTCATGTTCGTTTCTGGGTACATAAATTGTGTACAGAGATGTTAAGAGAGCAGAGTTCGTGACTTGCAAAAATGAGTTCGATTGAATGTGTCACGTTTCTACTCGTGTATTTGTATTGTTTATTTGGGAAATATTATGCTCTCTACGAGCAGTATCGGGTCCGATGACGATGTTAACTTAATTGTCACATCCGGTTGGAACATAAACGTCTAGCAAAATAAGCATGACTATTAATATATATGTAATACAGTTTTATAAGTTCTCGAACTGCTCAGTGCAAATCAAACAAGTTCAAACTGTGACCAGACATGTGTATGTGCCCATGAGATCACTGAGGCTCACGTCTACGCACAATAGAGAATGTACTATAGGAGCGCCGAGGCTCACGTCTACGCACAGTAGAGAATGTACTATAGGAGCACCGAGGCTATAGTCTACACACATAGTAGAGCATGTACTATAGGAGCACCGAGGCTAAAGTCTACACACAGTAGAGAATGTACTATAGGAGCACCGAGGCTATAGTCTACACACAGTAGAGCATGTACTATAGGAGCACCGAGGCTATAGTCTACACACAGTAGAGAATGTATTATAGGAGCACCGAGGCTAAAGTCTACACACAGTAGAGAATGTACTATAGGAGCACCGAGGCTATAGTCTACACACAGTAGAGCATGTATTATAGGAGCACCGAGGCTATAGTCTACACACAGTAGAGCATGTACTATAGGAGCGCCGAGGCTATAGTCTACACACAGTAGAGAATGTACTATAGGAGCGCCGAGGCTATAGTCTACACACAGTAGAGAATGTACTATAGGAGCGCCGAGGCTATAGTCTACACACAGTAGAGAATGTACTATAGGAGCGCCGAGGCTATAGTCTAGACACAGTAGAGTATGTACTATAGGAGCACCGAGGCTAAAGTCTACACACAGTAGAGAATATACTATAGGAGCACCGTGGCTATAGTCTACACACAGTAGAGAATGTACTATAGGAGCACCGAGGCTATAGTCTACACGCAGTAGAGAATGTACTATAGGAGCACCGAGGCTATAGTCTACACACAGTAGAGAATGTACTATAGGAGCGCCGAGGCAGTGAGAATGGCAGAATGACACGGGAACTGTACCAAACATAATAGTTCATGGTGTTTGAATTCTGAAAGATGGAACATCATGATGGGTGACTGAAAGATATACCATAGGACCACGAAGAAGTGGCCCGTTCATGATGGGTGACTGGAAAATATACCATAGGACCACGAAAAATGATCGGTTCATGATTTGTGGCTGGAAGATATACCATAGGACCACGAAAAATGATCCGTTCATCGTTTGTGACTGGAAGATATACCATAGGACCACACAAAATTATCCGTTTATGATGGGTGACTGGAAGATATACCATAGGACCACGAAGAATGATCCGTTCATGACGGGTGACTGGAAGATATACCATAGGACCACGAAGAGGTGGCCCGTTCATGATAGGTGACTAGAAGATATGCCATCAGGCCGTGAAACAATGTTTCGTTCTAGAAATAGCGCGAGATCGTTCTTTCAGGAGTCTGGTAATGTTTATCCCCTTACATTGACACACATTTAGAAAATGCATACTCCAGTCTGCTCCTGATTTGCTCTGATACCCCACCAATAAAAATGATCAACACAGAACGTCTGCAAATCAAATCATGTGTTTCTTGTCATACAAATATCCTCAAACCAGTATCCCAAGCACAAGTGCATGCGCTGATGTACCGGATGTATTTCGTTAGTTAAACCGTGCTGTTGGTTGACACAAATAATCTACACGTCTTCTTTATATAAAACTGTCCAGACCTTCTTTACTTTTCTTGATTTGATTTTTTTAGAGCAGCACTCACTGCCTTGTACTTAATTAATATACTATGTATTAAAATTAATTTTTTCCTTTTTATTAAATATTTCTTTTTCGGTGGTGATACTATCTATGCATATTTTAACTTTATTGTGTTGTTCTATTTTACAGACATGTGTAAATGACGTTGCTAGTTTTTTCTCCATCTATGCACATAGGTCAAATATTGTTACTGCACTTTATTATTCAAGGTATTACTGATTGTACAGAGCATATGTTTCAATGTTACTTTGGTATTTTCTGTCTCATTGCATAACAGTATCATTAAATCCAGTACTTAATTGTACCTCATGTTGTTCTTTCTTTTTGCGCATGTCAATGTTACTTATATTTAATTATGCAATAATTTATTTATTCCAGAGTTCTTACATTCTTCTTCGCCATTTGGTGCAGGCGATCATGTGCTACATGCTTGTTTGCCTTTGGAGAGCTTTATCAATTAGGATTTGCAATTATTTTCTATTCTATGATAGTAATCGTCATATCATGGATTGAATTAACTTTCCAAGTTATAACAGAAATATTAATTTAACAATCGACAGCTTACTAGCCTATCTCATGGCAAATATCTTTGACTATGCACAGACAAAAACGTAGAACATACACACAAACATGCATCCGTACATAATATATATAAACGACATATATTAGCCCACCCAATCATACTCATGTACAAACATACACGCACACATACTCGCACACACACAATCATATATATATATATAAATATATATGTTTGTCAGAAAGAGCGTCAGACATTACTATCCACTATCGCGCAAGTTCGTCATCATTAAAATCAGTCTGGTTTTCTCTGTTTCATCTTGAAATAATTTTTAAAGATAAACAAGCCTGTTGTGTCTTTGCGTGGCGAACGGGCTACTTGCTTACCATTTCCACACCTGCCGCTTGTTTTTCGACGGCTTCTTATTTATTATCCGCAGTAAGCCTACCAATTTCATTTACCTGGACAGTAAACAAACCTCCGACGCACGAAGTCACCGGGACATCATTGGAAGAGTCTGTCTAGTTTCCGACAATACACACGTCCTGTATTGAGGCTGGAACTAGCAACGCTTAACTCTAAAAGACAAGCTACGAATCTACAAATGTTGTGCTGTCTCCATCCTGTAGCACCGTTTCGAACCTGGACTATTTTGCAAGACGATCAGAAGCAGATTTTGGATTTCCATATGCGCACCCCGAGGGGAATTATTACGATCTACTGGACAAAGTCTACCCGATGGACAATTGTCGACAGCACACTCATCATGCTAAACCGTCGCCTTTGCCCATATATGGACTTGTGGCCCGCCTTGCCAAGGATGACCTCGACAATTATTTTTTAAAGCAGGCAATGGATATCAAAGATGTGAAGTGACTCTCTCCGTGATGGTCTTGCCCCCGAGACCGACCACGCACTACTTAACTTAACTTGCTTAACGTAAATTTACGTCTTTATACTGGTTTAGAAGACCCTGCAGAGTCTGTATACAACCAGTTTCAATTACATCACCTTGCTTTAAAAGCTAAGCGCATCCAATTTATTCTTAAATGCATTAACCGTCCCTGCCTCCACTACCTCCCCTGGCAATGCATTCCAAGCAGACACCACTCTCTGACTAAAAAAATATTTCCTTATATCTAATCTGGACCTGTCTTTAGTCAACTTGTAGCTATGCCTTCTTGTCATTGTGTGTGGCTGTATTTAAAAAAAAAAAAATTGTTATAGTCTAATTTATCCATTCCTCTGATCATCTTATAAACCGGAATCAAGTCACCTCGAATTCTTCTCTCTTCTAAACACTGTAGGCCGGTTTTTATTAATCTTTCCTCATAACTGTAACTCTGAAATCCCACTATCAGCTTTGTCGCTCTTTTTTGTATTCTTTCCAGCATGTTTATATCCCCTCTATGATAAGGACTCCACACCTGTACACAGTACTCCAATCCAGGTCTAACTAATGCTTTATACAGTTTGATTATCACTTTCTTGCTCCTATGTTTCTTCTTCTTCTTCTTCTTCTTCGTTTGTTCTCAATTTCCCACTTTCAAACCCTGAAAGGGCTTAAGTAGCAGAATGTAGTCCAGAGAACGAAATGCGTTGTGTCGTAGTTTACAGCTTGGCTGCGATATTTGCACTTTTCGGTCCAACACATCTGACTTCAGCAAGCATTTTTTGAGTACCAGTTTAGCATTCCCTCTTCGATCCCTTCTCCTTAGCCAATCTACCCTGCTGCAGCCTGTTATCCAGGATCACCGCGTGGAGGTGTAGAAGGGTCTTGGCAGCTATGGTTCGCTGGCCCTGACGCTAGAAGTCAGCGATGGGTCGCTAACCACTGCAGCTCATGTGTTGCTCAGCATCTTGATCCCGCTCCTATGATTAATATTTCCTTTTATCATACCTATTTTGCATTTGCCGTTTTCACTGCTACCTGAACTTGCTCACTTACCTTATCTGTATAATCCATTATAATCCCTAGGTCCCATTCCTTATCTATCTTTCTAATATTGTTTTCTCCCATTCTGTAATTATGTTCCATATTGGATCTAGCCATGTGGATGACTGTACATTTATCTACATTAAACTCCATTTGCCAGCTTACAGACCATTCTCGAATTTTATCTAAATCCGACCTCAATATATCTACTTCTTCTTTAGATGAGACACTACTGCATAGTTTTGTGTCATCAGCAAATTTTGCAATCATGGATCCCATATCAATGTCCAAATCACTTATATATATCAAGAACAAAATTGGTCCCAAAACCGAGCCCTATGGCAATCCACTTTTCACTTCACACCACTCAGAGTACTCCTTATTTATGCACACCGTCTTCCCGTTAACCAATTTTCAATCTATTTGGCAACTTCCCCACCTATTTCATGTGATTTTAACTTTCGAAATAATCTTATATGAGGTACTCTATCAAATGCCTTTGCAAAATCTGGATAAATAACGTCCACTGGCTCCCATTTATCTATCATTTTGGTAGACTCCTCCGTGAATTCTAATAGATTTGTTAAGCATGATCTCCCTCTAGTAAACCCATGCTGACTATTTCTTATTAGATTAAATTTGTGTAGATGCATTACAATGTTTTCTTTGATTATTGACTCTAACAATTTACAGACTATGCTCGTTAAACTCACCGGTCTATAATTCGCTGAATCTGATTATTTCCCTTTTTTGAATAAATGGGATCACTCCTGCACCTTTCCAATCCCGTGCTCCTTTCGTTGGGTCTAATAGGGAACGTGTGATGGTATTAGACCCACGGAAGACAGGTCAGTTTTACCCTCTTAATGAAAGAGCGCCTGCTACGGTAATCCTGCTTAATCCTACAGAAACTGCAGGTTTTAGACACTTGGTCATGACTGACATATAAAAAGAAGCCCTCTATTGATTCGCTGGGTCTAATAGTGAACGGGTGCTGGTATTAGACCTTCGGAAGACAGGTCAGTCTTACCCTACAAATAACAGGGCGTTGCTACGGTAATCCTGCTCAATTCGAGAGGAGTCGCAGACATTTGTCCACGTACTAGGCCCATAAGCCAATGGCGCGAGGCTACCATGTGAGGGATTACGGCCGAACGCCTCTGAGCCGGAATCCCGCACTAAATTTCAGCACCACGGTGATGGGAGGCTACGATATGGTTGGGACCTGGGTCTCACGTCTTAGCCCGACCTGGTCGAGCCGCAGAAAGAGATCTCTGCCGTTCGCGTGATACTCACCCCATACGGCGATGAGGTATGAAACCACTAGTAAAAGACTTAGTTCTCGGGGTGTCTTAAGCAGTAGATCAGCTACCTCACTGCGAACTACTGAGACTCAACCCTTGACCATGAGATATGTCCGCACACCAGGCGAACAACATCTCCGTGCCATGACCAGGCTTGTCCCCTGGTCAAATGCACTATTTTGAGAGGAATAACAGGTCGCTGACATTTGGTCCACGGTGCCAATGGTGCGAAGCTACCATCTGAGGGACTACGGCCGAACGCCTCTAAGCCAGAATCCCGCCCTAAATCTCAGCACCGCTGTGATGGGAGGCTACGACATGGCTGGGGCTAGCGTCTCAGCCCGGCCCGGTCGAGCCGCAGAAATGCACCTGGTTAAATGCACTCCTGCCTCACTCTTTGCCTCTGTCTGCTATCAGTCATCCCAATGGACGCAGAAGAGATGCAGTCCAGCGGACATTGCACCTCCTGCCCTATTGTGACAACCTCCCGGGTGGCGGGGAATGATAGGCGTACCATCACTGCAGATGAGCCGAGAAAATAAAGGGATACCTCATTCACATGCATATGCTACGTTTCTGGTAGGACGTGACGATCCTGGGACACAGTCACACTGGACTGCCTCTCTTCCGGGATAGTACAAACTAGTACATAGTCCATCATATCATTGCCAAACCCTAAAGACACGAGTAGGGAAGACTCGATAGTCCTGCAAGACAACTTCCTAAGAGAGACAACTCTGACCAAAAACAACTGCTGCCTTGCAGTTAGGCTGGGGACAGCCAAAGGCTAAGGAGGGCAACCCTACAAAAACGCCTGTTGAAATCGGATGCACTGAGCCACAGGCTTAACAAAATAAAACAGTGCAACGTAAATATCGCTGTAAACAGCGTACGATGAAGAAGAAGAAGACAATCCCGTGCTCAAGTCAAATCGGAAAGGTAATCATCTAAGTTGTATACTGAGACATCCACTCTACCTACCTACTCCATATAGGTCCACATAGCCGTTCAGCAACCCGTAACACTGCCAACGCGTCCGGTAGAGTGTAGGCCCTTCCATATCTATTTGCACTTTTGACTTTTATTTTTCATCCACTTGTTCCGTTGAACGATGCGGAAATTGAAGTTGCCTTACTTCTTTAGTCGTGTAACCTAAAGTTTTCTAAAGATTTCTATTGTTTCATCTGTCTATCTGATATGTTGTCTATCTCGTTCCTTGTAACTAGATCTTCTGGCTCTATATGCTAACAGTGAAAGTTGGTCAGTGGCATTCTGCTTAAATGGCTGAGCCGATACTTAGTGTTGAGCAAAGGGTGCAGTTTTCTCAATATTTATAATGTCATCACCTCTCATTCCATCTCCCCTTTTGACACTGAAAGCTGTTATCAGACATTTATGCTCATCCGTTATAATTATTATACCCAAAGCACAACGTATAACAGCAGAAAACGTTTCGTATAATATAATGTTTATCAGCAGATGCATTTTGGAATGAAGCATTTCATTTCCCATTACAATTCTTCCCAGGTACTTTTACTTCTTGGGTCTGTTCAATTGTGACATTGTTTACATTTATATTGAGTAGATTCAGTGTTAATCTTGTTGTGTTTTATGTGCTAATTCTCAAAGCATATCTTACATGGACTGTGCCAAGTGATTTATATGACTATACAGTCTGCCATTCTTCTCAACAATAAAACGTTGGTCGTCTGCACAGAGTAATTCATGTTTTGAATTGGGCTCTACGCTTCCTGTTTTAACTTCAAACTTCCGATGACGCAATCTGACTTCCATTGTTATTCTGTCAATGTAAATGTTCTACATCAAATTTGAAAGTACACATTCCTGTCGCACTCCTATTGTCATTTCAAATGTGTCAGTGATTGCTTGAGCTGTTCTTATTATATTTTTTATTCACACTGTATTTCATAGTCCTTTACTATTGTCCAGAGTTCATTCCTGTGCACTCTTTTAAAATCATTCCTATTATCTAAAAATTCTACGTACTTGTCATATTGTACTGTTCATTCGCGTGTCCTAATGTGCATAAGGCGTCAATATATCAAATTTCCGTGTGTAATCTAAACTGAGCTGAGATACAACGTCTGGTACTATTTAAAAGTATTTTCGCATACATTTTTTCTAGCATCTTTGTGTATCACAATTTATATTGCTGTCTGTTACTTTTACAGTGTTGTATTATTGTACCTTGTTGCCAATCGTATTTTTCTTGTCTTTATTTTCTCCTGTAAATATTCTCTCAAACCACTTCAGGTCTGTCTTCCCATAAGTATGAATTGTTTCAGTTGTTATGTCGTCTGTAACTAGTGACTGTTTTCTAAGGCTGTTCTAGATAGTTTTTTGTATTTCAGGAATTAATAAATCAGTTCTAATTGATTCTGTTTCTTTGGATATATTTTGATTTACCACGAGTGCGTGTTTGGCTCGGTAGATCTTGAAAGTGCATGGCTGCAGTCATACTCGTTAAATATTGGGGCCCATTGTTGTCATTAATGAATGAAGTAGGCGCGGTAGTGTATAGACTAAACTATTTATCCTTGTTATAGTCTCAAATCTTGACTATCAAATAGTTCTTTGTCTTTTTCACTGCGTTGTTCTAAGCGTTATTGTTTTCGAAATTATTGTTGGTAAAATAAAAAAGTAATTAATGCTGATGTTATTCTGCTTTATGCACCATCGAGTGCTGGTATATTATAAAAAAGGTGTTGGAGCACATCTTGTCTAAACAATTTGAACTTTGATGTGATCAACCATCCATTGAAAATAACTACAGAGCACCTATTTTTCCATTTCTGATTTCCAGTTCTGTTTCATTTTTCAGCATTGTTACACTTGTCTTATTCAATATGGTAAACTCGTCAGTGTGTGTTCACAATTATTTAATTGATCTTGATTTTAGCATTCTCGTTTGAACTTGTTCATGTCCATGTTTTTGTAAGGGTTGCCGATCGTCGTATTACTTTGATTTGCTCAGTTGAATCATTCTCATCTACTGATTCTATAATTAGATCAAAAAAGTCCCACTGCGCTAACTGTTCTCTTCTCTCCTTCGCTAACATTACAATGATGTGGACCATCTTTAACCCACAAACGGTGCCAGCATTCTTGGCGGGCTCTAGACTGGGATTTCTGAACCAGTGTTTCTTGGAACCATGGAAACATCTCAAAGGGTTCTCTGGGAAATCATGATTCAAAAGTCGTTTATAAAAATACAGATAAACGAAGCTTAGTGTTGCAGGCAGAGGTCTCTTTACATCGAATGTCATTGTGCAGTTAATCGACTGTATCTTCTATTCGCACTGTGTTTAGCTATGGATACTAGTGACTTTCGGATCAGTCCAGTAGCAGATTTCACGATGAAGGTTGGCTGCATGAGCTCTCTGAAGTTATATATCTGGTCTTAATGGTGCATTGCATCAATAGTCATTTTTTTTCCTTTATATCGCCTGGTGTTATTCTCCTTTTTATACGTTTCTTTCCGCTGACACTGTTGCTCTCTACGATTCCTTCGAGTATGGTTTTAGTGAGTTTTTATGACTTTTCATATGAGCACAATGTTTAAAGTATCTGACTATAATTTTGCTTTTCAATTCTCCTTGTACTCGTAATTTCCTCAATGCTTTCTTATTTGTTTTCGTTTATTGCCACCAGATTAGCACCATTCTTTTATATATCCACATTTCAGAGACATCAAATCACCTCTCTAACCGTGAATTCATCGCTCGTGTTTCTGTGTCATTCAGTAATGACATATGTGTGTAAAGCTTGATCCCTGTCGTGTGCGAGTAATTTTTTAGGATGTCAACATTTATCTCTTGTTAGTGAAAACATGTTTGAATACTCTTTTTTCTTTTTTTCTTTTTCTTTTCTATTTAACATCGTCCCTCCTCCGTTATTTTTTTTTTCATTACAGGAGAGGTTCATGGCCTATTTTAGAGTTTAATTATTTATTACTTTATGTTGTGCAAATTTCTTTTCTACTTTACTAATTGTAATATATATTTTATATTCTTAGTGATAATGTCCAATCCATAGTTTTTCTATGTATTTTTTACTTGATCCACCGATTCCTGTAGTTTTTGTTCAATTTTACAGAGAAGAATATTGTCTCCCGTATATCTGCTAATATTTATTAACATTTCACCTGTCATGAATATAGGCATTTCAGCTATCCGCTACGACATGTGACCTGTGTAAATGTATAACGGACAGTCGTATCGTTTCCTAACACAAAGTTCTACATAGGTAAATGGTCAGTAAATAGCCAGATCTTCAAGTGATAGTTTATTCTTTGTGTCGGTAACTGAGTATTTCTTATGTCTTGTTCATTTATACTTATGTGTTCCAGTCATTTAATTGGTTTCTCATGTTCAACTCTCTCAAAGGTTTTTGTAGTCTATAAAGCAATTATTACTGCGTGTCAGTACGTCTATATACTTTGTTGCTAGTGTACTTAAACAAAATATTGCTTCTCTTGTTCCGCAAATATGTTGAAATAAACATTCTTCGCTCTAAACTTTTTATATTATTCTCTGGTGTATAAGTTTGAGCAGTATTGTTATTCAGTGGCTCGTCATGCTAGTGGTTCTAAACCTCAAGATTCTGATGTGCAAGGTTCTTGGACAGTATTATAAAAGCTGACCTACTCAGATTAGTTAGTCTAAACCATGTATTGTAAATACCATTACGCAGATCAGTAATGTTACCGACAGCGATCACCATTATTTGTTATGTATGCCGTACATGCCTATTGCTAACGCAATGAAATGCAGTCTGATCAGTGATGCCATCCTAAAACTTTCAACAACGAGGAGACCGCGCAAAAACAGTGGCCTAAATAAGATCGATCTATGCTAGCCGAACACGCAGATCAAGTGCAGACTCAAAGTAGACATAAGCAGGATAGATTGCAAAACCTTAACAAAGCAGTCGAGACATGACCAAGTGCAATCAAACGTAGAAGTATCTTATGAACGCTCTAAAAATAATTCTGGTACAAAAGAGTACACTGCCACATACACATCAAAGGCTGTAGTGAACACAAATTCTTACAACATAGAACCTGTTTCAATGCTGAAGATAAAAACAGATGAGGTGTTGCATACGATCAAACACTTGAAATCAGGAACAATCACAGAACTAGAGGAAATCGCTACAAAAGCAATTCAGATAGTAGAGGAAACACTAGCACGACAGCTAGCTGAAATATTCGACAAATGCCTTTATGAAAGTCGAATCCTTGGCCAATGAAAACGTCAAAAGCAATTTTGATTCACAAAGAAAAAGAGAAAACCGAAAATCTCGAAAACTCCCACGCTGTCTTTTGTTTTGCTTTCATCGAAGCACAATCTTTTTCAAAGCGCGATGGGAACAGCCTAGAAACGCGTCTTGATGTTGAAGAAAGGTTTGCTCAGTTGATACGCGAGGAGATGAAAGAGGAATGCTCAACCGATATTACCCTATTTTACAGGCCAATGAACATACCAATACAACGTGACCTTAAACAGGGCAATACAATCTTGCCACAGCTATGTACAGCAGCCCTTGAAGAAGTCTTTGTGGAACTTCATTGAGAAGATCAATCCGTGACATAGACTGAGAATTGCTCACTCCTCTATAGTTTTCTGCATAGACTGAGAATTGCTCACTCCTCTATAGTTTTCTGCATAGACTGAGAATTGCTCACTCCTCTATAGTTTTCTGCATAGACTGAGAATTGCTCACTCCTCTATAGTTTTCTGCATAGACTGAGAATTGCTCACTCCTCTATAGTTTTCTGCATAGACTGAGAATTGCTCACTCCTCTATAGTTTTCTGCATAGACTGAGAATTGCTCACTCCTCTATAGTTTTCTGCATAGACTGAGAATTGCTCACTCCTCTATAGTTTTCTGCATAGACTGAGAATTGCTCACTCCTCTATAGTTTTCTGCATAGACTGAGAATTGCTCACTCCTCTATAGTTTTCTGCATAGACTGAGAATTGCTCACTCCTCTATAGTTTTCTGCATAGACTGAGAATTGCTCACTCCTCTATAGTTTTCTGCATAGACTGAGAATTGCTCACTCCTCTATAGTTTTCTGCATAGACTGAGAATTGCTCACTCCTCTATAGTTTTCTGCATAGACTGAGAATTGCTCACTCCTCTATAGTTTTCTGCATAGACTGAGAATTGCTCACTCCTCTATAGTTTTCTGCATAGACTGAGAATTGCTCACTCCTCTATAGTTTTCTGCATAGACTGAGAATTGCTCACTCCTCTATAGTTTTCTGCATAGACTGAGAATTGCTCACTCCTCTATAGATTTCTGCATAGACTGAGAATTGCTCACTCCTCTATAGTTTTCTGCATAGACTGAGAATTGCTCACTCCTCTATAGTTTTCTGCATAGACTGAGAATTGCTCACTCCTCTATAGTTTTCTGCATAGACTGAGAATTGCTCACTCCTCTATAGTTTTCTGCATAGACTGAGAATTGCTCACTCCTCTATAGTTTTCTGCATAGACT
This sequence comes from Ariolimax columbianus, assembly GCA_036924085.1. Lineage (NCBI taxonomy): Eukaryota > Metazoa > Mollusca > Gastropoda > Stylommatophora > Arionidae > Ariolimax > Ariolimax columbianus. The sequence goes on from JAVGWX010000002.1 coordinate 26,972,593, forward strand.
GAGAATTGCTCACTCCTCTATAGTTTTCTGCATAGACTGAGAATTGCTCACTCCTCTATAGTTTTCTGCATAGACTGAGAATTGCTCACTCCTCTATAGTTTTCTGCATAGACTGAGAATTGCTCACTCCTCTATAGTTTTCTGCATAGACTGAGAATTGCTCACTCCTCTATAGTTTTCTGCATAGACTGAGAATTGCTCACTCCTCTATAGTTTTCTGCATAGACTGAGAATTGCTCACTCCTCTATAGTTTTCTGCATAGACTGAGAATTGCTCACTCCTCTATAGTTTTCTGCATAGACTGAGAATTGCTCACTCCTCTATAGTTTTCTGCATAGACTGAGAATTGCTCACTCCTCTATAGTTTTCTGCATAGACTGAGAATTGCTCACTCCTCTATAGTTTTCTGCATAGACTGAGAATTGCTCACTCCTCTATAGTTTTCTGCATAAACTGAGAATTGCTAACTCCTCTATAGTTTTCTGCATAGACTGAGAATTGCTCACTCCTTTATAGTTTTCTGCATAGACTGAGAATTGCTCACTTCTCTACAATTTGCTTTAAGAGACTGAGAATTGCTGACTCGCCTAAAGTTTGCTGCATAGTCTGAGAATTGCTCACTCGCCTAAAGCTTACTACATAGACTGCGAATTGCTCACTCGCCTAAAGTTTGCTGCATAGACTGAGAATTGTTCCTTCTCCTAAAGTTTGCTGTATAGACTGAGAATTGTTCCCTCCCCTAAAGTTTGTTACATAGACTGAGAATTGCTCACCCGCCTAAAGTTTGCTTTAAGAGACTGAGAATTGTTCTCTCCCCTAAAGTTTGCTGCATAGACTGAGAATTGCTGACTCGCCTAAAGTTTGCTGCATAGTCTGAGAATTGCTCACTCGCCTAAAGCTTACTACATAGACTGTGAATTGCTCACTCGCCTAAAGTTTGCTGCATAGACTGAGAATTGTTCCTTCCCCTAAAGTTTGCTGTATAGACTGAGAATTGTTCCCTCCCCTAAAGTTTGTTACATAGACTGAGAATTGCTCACCCGCCTAAAGTTTGCTTTAAGAGACTGAGAATTGCTCACTCCCCTATAGTTTGCTAAATAGATTGAGAATTGCTTGCTCACCTATAGTTGCTGCATAGACTGAGAATTGCTTGCTCACCTATAGTTTGCTGCATAGACTGAGAATTGCTCACTCCCCTATAGTTTGCTGCATAGATTGGGAATTGCTTGCTCACCTATAGTTTGCTGCATAGACTGAGAATTGCTTGCTCACCTATAGTTTGCTGCATAGACTGAGAATTGCTTGCTCACCTATAGTTTGTTGGCCACATAGTCATTTTCAGGCACAGGGTCAGAGAAACTTAGCAATGCATCAATGTGCTCAACGTAGCTTGCGAAACAGTTGGAAACACAATTGATATAAAGAGAACAGAAGACACACTGAACACTTTCTGCCCACAGGAGGAACTATGGCTTTAAAATTATTTCATATTAAACGTACATTTACCTAGGCCAAGAAATTACGAACTCTCATATAACAAAGTGAGATTTCACGATAGATAGAAGCAGGATGGTTCAACTTCAATTTCATCAAATAAATATATCAGCAAATGAGAAATTACAAGGAATTAGCTTACATCTTCAAGACCATGGTTATTCCAGCCATGGTAAATGGCTGCAAGGCTTGGGAACTTACTTAAAGCAGATGCATTGAGGCTTCGAGTTGCTGAAAGGGCAATGGAGTGAATGACACTGACAGGCTGTCTATGGGACCAACCTCTAACACCGAAGTCAGACCCATACCAATGACGTTGAAGATACTGCGTTGTTAAGAAAATGTAGATGAGTCAGACGTGTGGTGCGCCTGAATGACATCAGCAGGACACGAGAAATCGTAACACTCTGGTCGGCCTATCAACTGTAAGCGTGCAATCGGATGTCCACCAACGAGCAAACGGTCCAACAAGAATCTCCAAGGCAAAGATCAAAACAACATTTGTCTACCTGGCATCAGACACTGGCCATGCCTGCTCGAATATCAGGACAACAGACGTTTACCCTCTGCTAAGATTAGTTATTCCTTTGTTTACATCTGATTGGACAATTCCAGGCCATTCATTATTACATGCTAAAATTTGTCGTTTTTGCTGTCCTAAAACAGTTCGCTAGCTCTGAGAAATGAAGAGTTTGAACAAATGTTATACTCAGTTGATAGTAATGGCTTTACTATTCCATATTGTTAATAAAGCTACGCAAAATGGAATATGAAAGACTTGTACCAGTGGCACGAAGAACTTCACAGAAAAAAAAATAAGTAAACGGCTTTATTAAAGATAAGGAAGGAAATTTTCTTAACCACACGGAAGAGCAGGTGAAGAGATGGGTAGAAAGTTTCGAAGAACCTTAAAATAAACCGACTAAACACGTACCTAAAAAGGACAACAAATTTTTTTAATGAAACTAAATTAATTTAAAGAGGGAATAAACCAAATTTGAAACTGAATAATGAGCCACTGGTTCAGATGGTGTTTCAGCAGAAGCAATCAAAAGCAAACATCCATATTTAAGTTAGATATTGTACACATTAGTAAAGTTATGGTACGAGAAGATATACCAGACAAACTGAATGGGACGCTATGTGGTCATGTTGCTGAAGAACGGGAATGTGTTTCAGTATACACATTACAGGTGCATAATGTTATTCTTTATGCCTGTTAAAATATTTAACATGATCGTATTAAAGAGATTTACAGAGACCATAAATCCTATGTAGTCCAGATACCTACAATTTGAATAATAGTTGAGTGCCCATGAGGTTCACTAACATAATTACGAAAATGCATGCATGAAAACATTGGACAGCTTGAGACAATGGCATGGAAGACGATCAACGGCGGGCGCGATAAAAGAACGTGGAGATCCATGATCGCCAATGCCAGACCATTTGATGATGCTAATATGAAGTGGAGAGTTCTACATGAAGTAGGGATTACGGAACCCATTGAGTTCAGAACTGGTGTGTGACAGTAACGTCACTTATCACAGTTTGTATTTCTGCTGGATTATGAAGAAATCAATTTCAAATTTAATCAATTCCTTCCTGATGAAGACTACATATTTCATCATAGCGAATGGCCTGCAGATATAGCATGGCCAAAGATCCTGAGTGCAGCTAAAAGAGGAATTCAATGGCATTTGATCAAACAACTTTGTTGATCTTGACTCTACTAACGACGTAGCTCTTCTGTCTCATAACCAGAATCATTTACACAGTAAAATATACTTTATAAATAGTCACAACATTTGGGTATGATGATACATACGCAATGAAAAGAAAAAGATTGTGCAAATTAAAGCACCACGACAATGTGATTGTGAGACATAACCACTGGAATCCTGCATCTGTCTTGGTGGCAATATAGACAAAGTTGAAGGTACAGATATAGATATCAAGTTAAGACTACAATAGGCTAGATGGGCTCTCATTGCTTTAGGAATATGGCTCAGTAGCTTTTAAACGTCCCACAAACTGATGTCTAGTGCCTCCCTACCTTACACTACATAAATCATTATTCAGACTAACTGTTTCAACGACCCTGAAAGGAAGATAATAGACATAACATGCAAAACAATACCAATGTCATCTTTTTAAAGTCTGATAGTCATATTAGATATCACACTTAGTAAGTAGGTAAAGTATCTGACTATTCTGTATTTTCTGTATGTGATTAGCGGGTTTGATGAAGTGATACCAGCTGTTTCCCAATATCTGGCGTAAAGGCACTTAACGTTAGTTTTAAATTATCACGCTTGGTAATCTGGAGTTAATTTCTTTGCTTGAATGGATGTAGACTAACCACACTAAAGCCAGGGTCCAAGAAATATAATGTTGGAAATGCAGCCAGGACCTTCTTAACCACTCCCAACAATACAGGACAGAGAATAAAAACGTGCTTCTGTAACTAAAACTCCTGGTACGATTTCTTATAATTTGACTGACACTAAATATCATTTTGTAACTCAAATACTTTTCCTTCCACTACTCCTCAATGTTTACAAATACATTTTTAACCAGTCTAAAATGTCCATGATAAGACGATCCTCGAATCCCTCAGGCGCATGTTTAAGAGCCCATTCAAATAGGCACAAACAACTTGCAGATTGTCATCTTGTATCCCAACTTTCTGTTCTAGATCAGCCAAACTCGGTACACCTCGCGACAGCCTATATTGCGCTTGAATAGAGTTAACTTTGCAGTAAATGAAGATGCGACAGATGTGGCCTTAGTAAGATTGGCGTCATTTTTTCTTGCATCTGCAAAAATGTTTCATTGAACTTTGCAAATAGTTCAGACAAATAAGAAATGTTATTCATGAGTTCATTACTGAACAAAGCATTCGTGTCTTCAAAAACCCGACAACATTGTCATTTTTAAAAGCGTCTTAAAGAGTTTCCTTTAGATAGACAACGAACTTCAGTATGAAGCACCAAACGATAAAAGTCTTCATCTTTCTCAATACAGAGTTCCCGAAATAATTTATCATTGAAAGCATTGCTGTTATTTTATTCACTGCAATAATGACAGTGTGTAATGAATTGTGTAGGCGACCACAGAGGTCTTTTCGCAACTAGATATTGATGATGACTGACGGTGCTTGGTAAAGGTACTTGGTATTGATTTTTTTTCAAGAAAGCAACGCACCAAGCTGTCATTGATGGTCTTCTATCAGTTGCACCAACAAATATGTTAAGAAGGAGTTTCCATTGACTCCTATTCAGCAACAGATTTTAGTTGTCTTGCATAAAACAACTCTTTAGCCAAAATATCGAAAGATTCACTGACTGGAAAAGTTTACACATTCAGCTGTAATACAAATTATGTTGTTCTTATTGTAATGCACAGTGTATCTTCTGCATTCTCAACCATTGCATTAATGCGTCTTTACACCGAATTGTTGCGGAAAAGAATCATCTTAATTATAACATGCTGTGATTAGGCAAAACAATACTCAGAACCTCACCAACTGCTGGTAGCATGAGTTCTTCATCAATTGTATGTGGTTTTCCAGACATAGCAATCGACAATGAAATGTTGTATGATGTATGCAAACATCAGTTTGTTGTTAAGCATTGCCAAACATTTTCAAGTGTTGGTCGCTTTTAAGATTGGTCCCGAAGTGATAGAAAGGCAAGCTTATTACCTGCCTTGTCATGGTGTGCATTAAACAAATATTAAATCAGTTTCATCATCATATTCATCAATATTTACCCGTCTGGTTCCCCAAGGTACATAGGGACAACATATTCTCTTCTTCTGTTCCTATTCTGTGCGATCTTCTTGAGTTCCGCCCACGACACGATTGAATTGAATTCATTCTCGAATGTTCGCCGCCCTGTGTTTCTTGGGTTCTCCACTACGCTCTATGCCAGTGGGTTCCAATCAAGTGCATGTCTGATTATGTTCTGCAGCTTCTTTTAAAGAGTGTATCCTATGCATTTCCACTTTCTCTCCTCTATTCCCTACTGTATTGGTTTTTGTCGTGTTCTTTCCCACAGACCTGTGTTTGCCATTATCTCTGTCCATCTAACACGTATTATGCAACAGAGACACTAGCTAACAAAAGTCTGCAGTCTGCATGTGATACCGACTCACATACCATGTCTTAGAGTCAAATAGCAGGACAAACTTTACATTTGTATTAAACAGTCAAATCTTATTCTTCATGGATAATGCTGTTGAGTGACGTATTGGGTGAAGAGAGTTGAAAGCAAGAATAGCTCTATTGATCTTGGCGTTAACATCTTAGATTTCTTTCCTCCGTCTTTATCAATGTTACTTCCCAGATTAATTAGCGAGAACTATACAAAAACTATGTTGATCAGTAAAGCACCTGGGCCACTCAACACAAGTGTAAATAATATTTCTCTTCAACAGGCCCATGAGTTCCAAGTTTTTGAGCAGAACTTTTTTGGCAGACAGCAGGATCGACAGAGAAATTGAGACTAGGTGCCAGAAAGCATCTGTAATGACTTATCAGTTGTCACCACTGCTTAGGTATCCGAGCATTAGTTTAGCAACAAAGCAATAGCTGATAAACTGTATATTTATGCCGACTCTGTGCTACTAGTTCCAAACATGGCCTCTATTCAGGGATGCGAGAGCAGAATTTCGACGTGTGGAGTGAAGTGTTTGAGGAAGGTCATTTGTGTTACCAGGAAAGACAAAATGGGGAACGACGACATTCGTAGTTTGGTTAGCACTACGTCTTGTGCCGAATACTTCCCAGGCAGAAAATAAGTTGCCTTGGTCATTTCATGAGAATGCACCTTCAACTTCCACTGATTACTTACAGCGCTAGTACATCTGGCTATACGACCGCGAGGCAGGTGGATAGATGACATTAGAGTGTTTGTGCAGCGACACGGGCTCACATTGACCAACGCAATGCACTTGGCGCAGGATAGACGACTTAGCTTCTCACACGTTCAACGGCACATGTGGAAAGAAACCTAGCTAACTTCTCAGATAGATAAATCTTTGCACTTCTTCAATTATCTGATTATTAATTGTTACGGGTTCTCTTTGTTTGTTGTTTATTCTCATTTCAGCTGTTTTGGTCACACTAATCTGCAACACCACCATTGCTGCTTCATATGGTAGTCTGTCCACCTTTCCTTGTATGTCCTGCTGAAACATGTGACAGAATACAAATACCATATGTAAATCAAGGTCTTCCAGGCGCCTATCAAATGTCCACCGTATTCATGGTTTTCTACTTCTGTCTCTGTCGTATCTCTCAGTCCATGCCTATGCGAAGGTCAATCAGTCTAGCAAGGTTCTTAGTCGACCTGTACTTCGACAGGGGCAGATTCCCATGTGCAGGTCTCAGATCTGGTATTAGCAGGATGTAGTCGGGAGAAGGATTTCCTGCTTAGCGGGCTAGGCTTGAGCAGCGTTGGGATACTCGCTTAGGGTGAGTGGTTAACCGATGTGCGAGCTCATCTCAATAGACTCAAACACTAGAGCGAAGTAGAGCCGCAGACTGTTAGGCGCCATATATGGTGTTCTAAACAAACCACTTAACCATAGCCGGTGTTATGCCATGACACACAGTAAGTCACCTCTTACGACCTACTCTCTGTGAGGCAATGGTGCTATTCTTGTCCTTGTCACACACGAAGACCAAGGCAGACAACTAGTGTTCTAGCAAGATTTCATTGCCTCATTAGAAAATACATTTTCACATTAAAGGTATATTGCCGGCTGCTAATTTGTTGATGCAGGTACAAATCCATACTTAAGATATTTCAAACTATATTGTCTAGATTTATTAAACTCTTTCTCTACTTCTGTGATTTCTATTCGTTAACCCAGCATTAAATAATCAAATATTATTGTAATAATGTAAAAAAAGTGTGCATATTTAACTAACATTGCCAATATGTAAATAAATAGAGAAGATGTTTATGGCGGTTGTATTGCACCGTGTTTAAAAAAAAAATTTAATCTTCTTTTAAGACATTTATTTGAACAACATCTGAAAAGTGACACATCAACGATAGAGCATGTGTTTATTTATAAATACAGCCTGGACTTGTATGTAAATACATATTTAAATCCTCCCAGTTGGAAATTTTAAAAACAAATCTTGGTTAACACTTTGGATCGGACATTGGAAGTTCATTTCTAAGAAAACTGCTGAACTGCAGGATTACTGGCACAATTCGAATACTACTCGTTCAGTTTCAGATACAACTTTGCAAGAGGAAATCGTGAATATATTATATCATTCGACATTTTAGCAGAAAACAAAATCAGTTAAAGGCATTAAATCATGAAAATGTTGGCTATGTGTTAAAGTTGTAACAACAACAAAATAAAGATGCAGGTTGCCAAGCCAGAGAAAAAAGATATTAAGGGTTTGAAGAATTGCTCACTTTCTGGAATTTGGCAATTGAGTTGCAAATATGGAAATTCGAGTTTGATGCTACTAGCTATGATGGCGTGGCCTCGGGTAGGTTGTGGCAAGTGCTACGTCGTCTCGGGTAGGTTGTGGCAAGTGCTACGTCGCCTCGGGTAGGTTGTGGCTAGTGCTACGTTGCCTCGGGTAGGTTGTGGCTAGTGCTACGTCACCTCGGGTAGGTTGTGGTAAGTGCTACGTCACCTAGGGTAGGTTGTGGCTAGTGCTACGTCGCATCGTGTAGGTTAGGGGAGAGGGCTACGTGGTCTCGTGTAAGTTAGGGGAGAGGGCTACGTGGTCTCGTGTAAGTTAGGGGAGAGTGCTACGTGGTCTCGTGTAAGTTAGGGGAGAGGTCTGCGTGGTCTCGTGTAAGTTAGGGGAGAGGGCTACGTGGTCTCGTGTAAGTTAGGGGAGAGGTCTGCGCGGTCTCGTGTAAGTTAGGGGAGAGGTCTGCGTGGTCTCGTGTAAGTTAGGGGGAGGGCTACGTGGTCTCGTGTAAGTTAGGGGAGAGGGCTACGTGGTCTCGTGTAAGTTAGGGGAGAGGGCTACTTGGTCTCGTGTAAGTTAGGAGAGGGCTACGTGGTCTCGTGTAAGTTAGGGGAGAGGGCTACGTGGTCTCGTGTAAGTTAGGGGAGAGGGCTACATGGTCTCATGTAAGTTAGGGGAGAGGGCTACGTGGTCTCGTGTAAGTTAGGGGAGAGGTCTGCGCGGTCTCGTGTAAGTTAGGGGAGAGGTCTGCGTGGTCTCGTGTAAGTTAGGGGGAGGGCTACGTGGTCTCGTGTAAGTCAGGGGAGAGGGCTACGTGGTCTCGTGTAAGTTAGGGGAGAGGGCTACGTGGTCTCGTGTAAGTTAGGAGAGGGCTACGTGGTCTCGTGTAAGTTAGGGGAGAGGGCTACGTGGTCTCGTGTAAGTTAGGGAAGAGGGCTACGTTGTCTCGGGCAGAGGACGCAAACGAATGACGTGGCCTTGGAAATGAGGTGTGTTCGCGTAACGAAGCCTCTGGAAGCGGTGCAGAACTTGAAGCTTGGAAGGTATTTCGCTGGTCAGTCGTAAATAACCAAACAACACGATTAGAAAAAAAACCCCACATACGTCATCATTTTTCTCCCCATGCCTCTCAGCCCTCCACAAAATTGAGTGATAGTGTGTGTTAGCGAACAAAGACGGGAGTGATAGTGTGTGTCAGCGAACAATAACGGAGTGATAGTGTGTGTCAGCGTACAACAACTCGGTGATAGTGTGTGTCAGCGTACAAAAACTCGGTGATAGTGTGTTTCAGCGAACAAAAACTCAGTGATAGTGTGTTTCAGCGAACAAAAACTCAGTGATAGTGTGTGTCAGCGAATAAAAATCTTTTCTTTCTCCTAGTTGACAAATTGTTTACAACTGGTTATTTTATGTCATTGTACCCGACATGAACGCTGCATTCGGACTTTGTGAAAAAGTTATCAATGTCAGAGTGTCAGTTCCAATTCCTAAAGATTTTTTTTTTTTTAATTAATTGTCTTTTGCACCATATCAAATTGAACCCGGTAAGTTGTGCTCGTAATCCCTGGGCCATTATTATTCTGAAAATTTGACAGCTGATTGTGCACAAAATGTAGTCAGTCTGCCACCCAAAGCTGTGCCAACGTGACTTCCATATTTAGTAAATCCACACATAAATACTCACACACACTGTTTACAAACCTCAAGACGATCGGATCCGCTCTAAGTTTCAGACGTCAACAGATCACTTGAACTTTAAAGAAGATTCGTTGTAGCTTTATTGGTACAAAATCAGTTTTCACAATGATCTCAGATTTTTTTACTATATCTGTAAAACCAATGTGAAAACCAGTTCTGTGAAGGTTGGAGATCTATGGAGGTGGGCTTACAGCGCTTTTCTGTTGTTCTGGCTTTGAGTATCTCATGTTGATGGTTGATCTTGGTCAGTTTGGAAAAAAAACATGACAATTGATTCATGCTGATAAATAAGAATGATAATATGGGATGAAGTTTGGCATGGTTGACTAGAGCAATGATGACATATTGTAAGGGTTGACTGGAGTAATGACGACGTATTGTAAGGGTTGACTAGAGCAATGACAATGTATTGTAAGGGTTGACTGGAGAAATGCCGACGTATTGTAAGGGTTGACTGGAGTAATGACGACGTATTGAGTGGAGTCCCTGGTGTAATGACGACGCATTGTGTGAAGTGACGGAAGTAATGACGACGCATTGTGTGAAGTGACTGAAGTAATGACGACGTATTGTATGAAATGACTAGAGTAATGACAACGTATTGTGTGAAGTGACTAATGACAATGTACGGGTACGTCTCACTAGAGTAATGACGACATATTGTAACGGTTAACTAGAGTAATGACGACAAATTGTAACGGTTGACTCGAGTAATGGCGACGTATTGTGTATAACGTTTTGTAGTGAAGTGGTTAGTGATACGGCTCACAGTTCAAACATGTATATGTTCGGATTCAGCTATGGAAAGTAAACACATTAAACACCTTGTGACAGCAGTCGACAATAACTGACGAGATACAGGGTGAAAAAATAGAAACTGTACTGAAGAATTCAACACCAAAGCATGAACGACAACTAACTACCATGTACTGAACTGGTAGAAACACGTAGGACCGGGTTGTCAGTCACTTGATCCCTTGTCATAGCAGACGTTTTGACGTGGGGGCAATCAGAGTTGGTATTTATTTTATGTTTTGGACTCATTCTTGATTATGACAACTTCCATAAAACGAGTGGCCTTCGGAGAATAACAATGGAAACATCTGCAGGAAGTCGACAACTAACTGTGGTTTCATCTTCAACAAGGTTGGAGACTAACTGTGAACACACCTGAAACCCGGAAACTAATTGTTGAAAATCGGAGACTGAAAGAAGATAAATACGGAAAAACACAGAGACTGACAGAAGAAACATTCCCAGAAACACGGAGACTGACAGAAGAAATATGCTAAGAAACACGGAGACTGACAGAACATACATGTCAAGAAACACGGAGGCTGACAGAACATACATGTCAAGAAACACGGAGGCTGACAGAACATACATTGTAAGAAAAAAGGAGACTAATAGAACATACATGTCAAGAAACACGGAGACTGGGAGAACTTACATACTCAGAAACACAGACTAGCAGAAGAGACATGCCCAGAAACACGGAGACTGGGAGAACTTACATACTCAGAAACACAGACTAGCAGAAGAGACATGCCCAGAAACACGGAGACTGGGAGAACTTACATACTCAGAAACACAGACTAGCAGAAGAGACATGCCCAGAAACACGGAGACTGGGAGAACTTACATACTCAGAAACACAGACTAGCAGAAGAGACATGCCCAGAAACACGGAGACTAACAGAAGTTACATGCGCAGAAACACGGAGACTAACAGAAGTTACATGCGCAGAAACACGGAGACTAACAGAAGTTACATGCGCAGAAACACGGAGACTAACAGAAGTTACATGCGCAGAAACACGGAGACTAACAGAAGTTTCATGCGCAGAAACACGGAGACTAACAGAAGTTACATGCGCAGAAACAGTTAGACTGGGAGAAGATAAGTGCATAGAAACAGGGTGACTGACAGTTAGTAAACTAAGAGCATCAACGAAAAGTTACGGTAAATATTTCAAAATATAATTTTCATATAACATAATTTGAGACTCAACATCTGAAGTCTTATTCACATAATAAATTGGTACAGCTGTAATCAAAGTTGCTTCACTTAAATTAGTATTTAGAAAACACAAAAAACAAAAACAAACAACTCAAATACTGTTTACTGTATTATTAAGTGCACTTACATCTAGTGCTGCAATGCACCACTGCTGCTATATGCATGTGTCAGCTTATTTGTGCACTTGAACCATGAATTTGATGTACATAATTAATTAAATCAATCCAACGTATGAAACATTCATGTTTCATTTTTTCTACATCTCTTTCCCCTCCGTTTGCATTGCATCTCCACGACGTCGTTGTCAAGAAATCTTAAAATTATTTAAATAAGACAGATAAAATGTCACTTAAACCAAATTACAACGTCCTGCCAAATTCTGACTCTGGTGATTGCCCCTCAACCTCACCCCCTCCTTCCTATCCACCGCCCAACCTAGCTATCTATTTCACGACTACATCTAAATGAAGAGACTACGGCGAAGCAGTCGAAGCAGGTAATTGACTGAAACCTGAAGCCCGCAGTAGGAGTGAATTACAACATAAGAATTGTGTTCATGCAAAAGGGTTCACTATAAACTACAGAAAGAAGCTTTTCCGTTTCCTTTGTCCTATTTCATTTTACTGGCAGCGCTTTACATAAAACGTACTGCATGCCACGTATCTCTTAATGCAAATCCAACCATCTCTTCAGACCGCAGTAAGAATGAAAACGAAAGGCTTCCTGGGAGAGTTGCACCTAATCAGGTAACACACTCAGGTAATCAGGTAACATACTAGAGAAGGATTTACATTCGAAGAGAGGTATAATAAAATTGTTCAGGAAAATGAATGACAAAGTCAGCTTATAACTTGGCTTTTTACGTTGTTGTTTCTTTATTCCATTACATTTTCCCCCAGAAGAATACAGTAATAGAAAAAAAACCTGGTTAAGACAGTCATTGTATATCGCTTTTTACAGGACAAGTTTATTGTCCCTGCGCTTAACGGCCCAGAGCCTATTCAAAGTTGTAAGTAAGAAATATGTCTTGTAGATAACATTTTATCCATACAAGTTAGAATACAAAACAAAACGTGTATGTCAGTGTTCAAGAGTCCCAAACCCAAGACTATAATCATACATGTTGGACAACCTCAATCTTATAAGACATTTTCTCTGTCTTACACCCAAGACTATAATCATACATGTTGGACAACCATAATCTTATAAGACATTTTCTCTGTCTTACACCCAAGACTATAATCATACATTTTGGACAACCATAATCTTATAAGAGTGTCGTGGAGTCAAGGCACTATGGGGAAACTTTTATTGACCAAAAACTCAAGACCCTCAGAATACTACAGTGGAATGCGGAGGGAGTCATTAACAAAAAACTTTCCCTAACACATCACCTGCATGAAGGTAAGATTGACGTGGCATGTATCCAGGAAACGCACCTCAACAATAATCATAAATTCTAAATCAGAGGATACCAGACCTTCCGTCTCGATAGAGAAGGCCACAAAGGAGGGGTCCTGATACTGACCAGAAACTGCATACCGAGTAGCGCGGTATCTGTCAATCACACCGGACAAGCAGAAATTGTAGGAGTTGACATAATGGCCCAAGAGACGAAGCTCCGCATTTTCAATCTGTACGGACAACCAAATAGAGACCTATCGCTCTCGAGTATGGAGGTCAGAGACTCTACTGCATAGTAGTTGGAGATTTCAACAGCCACTCGGAGAGATGGGGATACTCTGACACAGGCAGCAGAGGTGACGAAGTGGAAGATTGGGAGATAGATGCAAATCTCTCCCTAATCAATAGGCCGGAGGATAGCCCTAGCTTCTATTCCAGAACATGGCATACCACCTCGACTCCAGATTTGGCCTTCTCCACACAGGACATACACCATAAAATAGACCGCCAGGTGCTAAACCAACTGGCAGGTAGCGACCACAGGCCGATCAGGCTAACCATTGACATGAAAGTAGGCCCACAGGAAACAAAACCGCTCCCACGTTGGAATTACAAACGAGCCGACTGGGACAGATTTGCAATCCTGACAGATGGGCTGTGTGAAACCATCAACACACCAAACAACAAAATGAAGCTCATGGTGGAAAGCCTAAGCAAGGTAATAATGCAAGCCGCCACTGAAACCATCCCAAGAGGAGCCAGGAAAAACTATAAGCCCTACTGGAATGATGAGTTGCAGAAAGCGGATGATGCAGTAACAAATGCTAGGAACATGGCAGAGCGAGAACAATCCATGGAGGCAAACATCGCCCTCAAAGCCGCCACGGCGAAATACAAACACACTCTCAAGCAAACAGCAAGAGAAAGCTGGAAAAATAAAACGGAAAGCCTAAACCTGGACAAAGACGGGAACAAGCTATGGAAGCTAGTCAGAGCCATAAATGACGAAACCCCGTCAAACAAACATATTACCATCAAGCAGGGCGAAAATTTGCTCACAGGTAAGAAAGCCGCAAACGCTTTTGTCGATCACTATGCCAGAACAAACCACATCGAGGTCCCTGCAGATAAGCATACAGACATTAGCGAAGAGCTAAAGGGGCCCGACAACATGAATACGGCACCTGAAGAGCACATGATGGCCAAATTAACAATGCGCGAAATGGAAGAGGCTATGAGAACATTAAAGAAAAGGAAATCTCCCGGAAAAGACGGGATAACAAACGAAATGCTGATGGGGCTGGGCCAAACAGCGAAGAGGAAACTGCTATCGGTCCTGAACCAAAGCTGGAAAAGGGGAATTGTACCCCAGGCATGGAAAGACGCAATACTGGTACCAGTACCAAAAACAGGAAAGGACAAAACAGATCCAAATGGATACAGGCCCATCAGCCTACTGAGCTGTGTCGGCAAGCTGATGGAACGGATGATAAACACCAGACTGATGTGGCATCTGGAAAAAAAACGAATAATTCCACAGCAAGCCGGCTTTAGACAGCACAGATCCACTGAGGACCAGGTCATCCTCATAGCCCAGGAGATAGAAGATGCCTACCAGGCACAGAAACACACAGTAGCTGTTTGGGTGGATCTGGAAAAGGCATTTGACAAAGTCTGGAAATACGGACTTAGAGTCAAGCTAAGAAGAAGTGATGTTTGTGGGAAAATGTACAAGTGGATCAACCACTACCTCAAACAAAGAACGGCCAGAGTCCAAGTACAAGGGCAGATGATCAAAAAGGTGACACTCGAGCAGGGAGTACCCCAAGGGGGAGTACTGTCACCCACACTCTTCCTGGTATATATAAACGATATTACAGAGAATATACCAAGAAGAGTCCATAGCTCAATGTTTGCAGACGATCTGGCTATGTGGACCTCTGAAAAGAATCTCACCATAGCAAGAAATCGGATGCAGACGGCCCTAACATCGCTGGAAGAGTGGGCGAACTCATGGCTGGTCAAAATAAACGAGGAGAAAACCACATGCACAATATTCTCGCTTTCATTAAAACCCAAAAATACCAAATTAAGTCTAAATGGCAAATTCCTGCAGCCAAACGACAACCCAACCTATCTGGGAGTCACATTTGATCGGCGCGTGACATGGAAAAGTCAGATTGAGAGAAACCGAATGAGAGCGAGAGAAAGAATGGCAATCATGAGGAAACTTGCTGGCACAAGCTGGGGAGCAGACGAAGGCATACTAAAGAAACTGTACACTGGAAGAGTGAGACCAGTTCTCGAGTATGGCATTGCGGCATGGACAACCGCAGCGAAGGCGAACTTCGATAAAGTTAGCAAACTTTAAAACCAAGCCGTCAGAATTATAACAGGAGGCATGAAGTCAACGCCAATTGTAGAACTTGAAAAGATTACAAAACTGCAATCCATGACCGATAGAAGAGACTGCAGAGCCCAGCTGCAGTCAGAGAAACTCCGAAGACTGACCGACCATTCAATGCACCAGAGACTAAACAATTTGGGAAATGAGAAACTAAAGCGGAGAAACTTTGCAGAAATAGCCAAAGAAAAGATGCACGAAGATCCCATAAACGCACTAACAACACAAAAACCCATCACTACTGTACGAAAACCTACCTGGAGGCAGGATATATTTCAAGAGGTGGTAGAAAATATACCAGGTATTGGAACCAAAAACTGCCAGACTGAAAAAGAAAGGAGAGACACTACCCTAAGCTTCATATCGAAAAGCTACCCAAGCATGGACTGGAACCATGCATACACCGACGGTTCTGTAACAAACACTACACAGAACGGAGGGGCAGGAGCATTCCTGAACCTACTAAATGGCAGAAAAATAACACTATCATTCGCTACTGGTAAGTACACAAGCAATTTCAGAGCGGAGGCAGAGGCACTGAGGGCGGCAGTGGAAGAAATGGTGACACACAATGAAAATGAAAGCCATATAGTCCTGCTTACAGATGCTCTCGCCGTAGTCACAGCGCTAAAAAGCCAGAAAAACACTGAGCTTAATGACTTAAGAGCAGCACTCTGCAAACTGTGCCAGCAGTCCGCACCAAAAAGGGTAGTGGTACAGTGGGTCCCATCACACTGCAACATCCAAGGCAACGAGGAGGCAGACAGACTGGCAAAAGAAGGTGCAAGACTACCACAAACAGATACTAGTATGACGTACGAAGAGTCAAAACGGCTTATCAAAGCCAGATACACGACCAAATGGGAAACCGAACATACTGGTTACACCAAAAACGATGCCTATTACCAGTTGAACCGAAGAGAGCAGGTCGTTGTCTTCAGACTTCGCACTGGCCACAATAGACTGAGGTACCAACTATTCAACAAATTGCAGATAGGTGGTACCGACGAATGCCCGTGCGGTACTGGTAAAATGACCGCTGAACATCTGCTGCAGAACTGCCCGACATACGAGGATCAGAGAGAGCAGATGTGGCCATCACCAGTGGAACTGCAAGAAAAGCTCTATGGCAGTGGCGACAGCCTCAGGATGACCGCCGCTTTTTTCGAAAAAATAATGGTTACTGTCTGACTGCGTTCGAAGAAGAAGAAGAAGAAGTATAAGACATTTTCTCTGTCTTGCACCCAAGACTATAATCATACATGTTGGACAACCTCAATCTTATAAGACATTTTCTCTGTCTTACACCCAAGACTATAATCATACATGTTGGACAACCATAATCTTATAAGACATTTTCTCTGTCTTACACCCAAGACTATAATCATACATTTTGGACAACCATAATCTTATAAGACATTTTCTCTGTCTTGCACCCTAGGATATAACCCTACATGTTGTACAACCACAATCTTATAAGACATTTTCTTAGCTCTTCACCCAAGACTATAATCATACATGTTGGACAACCACAATCTTATAAGACATTTTCTTAGCTCTTCACCCAAGATTATAATCATACATGTTGGACAACCACAATCTTATAAGACATTTTCTTAGCTCTTCACCCAAGACTATAATCATACATGTTGGACAACCACAATCTTATAAGACATTATTTTCTTAGAATTATACCCAAGACTATAAACATACACGTTGGACTATAATAACCTTATGATAAACTATCAAAGTCTTACACACAAGGACGTAACTAAACATGTCAGACTACCATAATACTATATGATAGACACTCAGATTCGTACATCCAAGGTTATCAGAGACATACAATGGAAATGGCAGAAAGTTTGAAGTGAAAAGGCTAAACAGTCTGGCCAACATTGTTATTATGTAAATGAAAGTAGTTGATCAGTCAAAACGATACATGCACAATTTGGAAATACATTTCTCTGCAGTTTAAATGTAAAACACTCGGTATACTATACATTTGGAAGTATAAAACTAAAAACAGTATACAAACGCATGCACAGCAATTAAGTGATCAGAATATTGGAGTTATAGAACTCAAGACAAAAAAAAACGTGAAAGTTAAAACTCAAAATGTGAAAAACTTAGAAAACCCCAAGTCATGATAAACTTAGAAGTAGGAAACATTTATAATCATAAAATGTAAAACTTCAGACATTATAAAATTGGAATAACAAAAATCAAGAAATGATAACACGAAAGAACAAAAATTAAGACATGATATCACGAAAGAACACAAATTAAAGCGTGATAGACATGAAAGTATAAACCTCAAGACATTTTAACTGTGGAAGAATAAACTCTACTTTTTTAAAGTTGGTAATACAAAATTAAACTACAATTCGAGTATATTGTTTCTTTCAAAACGTGGTCTTGGAATGTAAGTGTCAGCAACACAAGTAGATGATATTAGCTTATGCCAACGCCTGCTTAGAGTAATTGTAATGTTTCAGAACTTCTGTCAAGAATCAGGGATACCAGATGAACATTTGGAAAAGTTTCCAAACAACTGTTTTTTAAAGTCACAAAAATGCCAAACTTGTTAACATATTTTTATCTTAATTTTGTAACGACAATAGTTATTGGCACACGTCCTTTTTACAAATATGCCATTAAAAACAATATTATCAATAACGAATGTTAAAACTAAAGCTAGTAGAAATTATGTACACAATTATTTCAATATACAAGAATTTTAATACAAGTCCTGCACTTATATTTTTTTAGTGTGGAAAGGGGGGTAAGAAAGAGGAAGAGAGAAGGAAAGAGAAAGAGAGAGAGAGAGAGAGAGAGAGACAGCGAGAGAGAGAGAGACGGGGGGGGGGGGAGGAGCGATATCTTGAGACATGAAACTCAATTTACAGGAGATTTATTTTTTCTTCTTCAATATTGTAATTAAATAAGCGCAATGGCATGTTTTCATTTTGGCCGCGTGATTCAAATAAAACAAACAACATTAAGTAAAATGGGACATGGACACTTCTCGATGGGCACCCACCTTGATGGCCAGGCTCACCCTGGGGGCGACTCTTCCCCTTCTCTCTCCTCTTACCTCACTCTGTTTCATTTGACTCTGTCCTACAGTCACACTCTTGCACAACTTTCACACGAGCCCTCATGGTGAGGCCCTTCCATTGCACTTTGGTTGGGCTAGCTTCTGAGGGCGCACAAACCTAGCATAGGTGCATACAGACGCACACATGCATCCAAGCACTGGTTGTTTATGCGTCCTGATATCGCTCAATGGACTACGGTCTGGGGTGGAAAATGGCGCGCCTCCGCAAGTAGAAGCCAAGCCATACCACGCTAAAGACTTCAAGAGTATCCTTCAAGGTCATATCACACTATGGACTTCAAGAGTAACCTTCAGGTCATATCACGGTGTAGACAAGCCACATAACGTCATAGTAACGATTTGGATAGGTGTGAGATCTGAAACAGACTTTTCTCGACCGTATCAGGCTCACCTACTAGTGATACCAGAGTCGACTGCAGTAGTTGAAATCATCATGATGGGAAACGGCAGAGTGACTGTGAATGAAATAGCTGCACTTCTCAGTACCAGTCAAGGTTCAGCGCATTAGATCATCCATAATATGTACCAGTTCTACAAAGTGTCTGCAAGACGGGTGCCATACAGCTGACACCAGTTTTTAAAGAACGACTTGCTGATGACTGTCAAGAACTTCTGATGCGAGAATTGTTACTGAAGATGAAACATGGGTTCACTACTACCATCTGGAACTCAATAGAGTGCTCAAGCAATGGCGACTTTCCTTCTCATCAAAACCGAAGTTGTTCCTCACGAAGATATTTGTAGAAAGCGTTATGCTAACTTTCTTTTTGAATGAGCGAAGCACTATTTTAAAGCACCGCGTGTCCAGTGGGAACACTATCATCAGTATCGAGTATGTAGATTTAAAGAATCATCTTTGACCCACAATTAAATCCAAACGACATGGACTTTGGCGTACAGTTATATTGTTGCAGCATGAAAATGCTCGGCCTCTATAGTGCGATTGAAACAACCCAGGTCCTGCACTTTGGGATGTCTTCCAGATCCACTATATTCGCCAAACCTTGCATCGAGGTGATTACCACGTCTTTGGACTGCCCAAAGAGGCAATGGACATTCAAGTCCGATGCAGAGCTACAGCAGCACGAGTAGCTAAACACGCGACCAAACGACATTTTTTAATGAAGGAAACCATTCAATTTGTAAGCGATAAAGAAAATGTATAGAAGGCAATGGAAACGACGTCGACGAATGATACATTTGTGTACTGTTCCCTTATTAATAAATTATGAAGAACAAATATTTAGGGTTTCGTTAGAAGTATCTCCCGTTCTATGGTCATATAATCAAACGTTTGCAGGTGGGCTGCATTTACATTTGACAAGTCTAAACATGCAAGTTACTGGGAATTGCCCTACGCCAACCCGCTCCTCCCCGCCCCCTTTTCCACCCCACAAACACCCCCACAAAAAATAAAACACAGTGCACTTTATCAAAAATGTATATAGTTCAAGATCACTGGTATACATTCTGGACTGTCTACACTGTTCAGTTTGTTAATGGTAGTTTGGTGGAGTTTACGTTTGAACGAGAAATAGATCGCTCCAGAGACGAAGTGGAAGTTATGATTTTAAGATAAAAGTGAAACAGATATAAGTTCATTCTTCTTCTTCTTCTGCGTTCGTTCTCAATCTCCCACTACTAAGCCCTTAACAAGTAGCAGGATGTAGTCCGGAGAACGGAATGCTATTCATGCAGCCAATAGTTCTAGAAGTGTTCTCATGATCCAACTTGTTCCCTGCAGGTTACTTGCGGCTCTGTACCCTAGATGAGCAGCAATAATCATTGGTACACATTCGGAGGTAACTTTCCTATCCTACTATTTATATTTCTAGTCTTCTTCATCTTCGTTCGTTCTTTCGTTCTGAAACTCTCGCTACCAAACCATGATAATGGCTTTGCAAGTAGCAGGACGTAGTCCGGAGAACGGAATCCGTTGTGTCGCAGTTTACAGCTTGATTGCGATATTTGCACCTTTCGGTCCGATACATCCGTCTTCAGCAGGAATTTTTGAGTATCGGGTTGTCTTCACTCCTCGATCTCTTCTACTTAGCCAGTCTGTTCAGTTGCAGCCGGTTGTCCAGGATCACCGCATGGAGGTATAAATGGGTCTTGGCAGCTTTGGTTCGCTGACCCTGACGCTGACAATCAGCTATGGGTCGCTGATCGCTGCAACTCGTGAGCTATTCAGCTTTTTTATCCCTATTCCTGTCTGATACAATGGAAATTGACATCTTTCTGGCTATGGGTCGACCGAGCAGGACGGGTTGTGTAGCTCTTCAACCCTTATAGATTGTTCCGCGCCCACCATCCCATTTGTGTGGAAAGAAGTCAGTGAATGAGTGAATGAGTGAATCTGATCAGGCCCTGTAAAGAAATTAGAGTGTTAAATCGCCTTACCTGCCAGCTCGGGTTCTTTGAACAAGGTTAATGGAGCAGTTCATCTGCCCAATCAGGTCTTCCAAAGATGTCAGTCGGCAAGTTCACCTGCATGATCAGGTCCTGCAAAAGAGTTAGTGGATCAATTCTAAAACCTGATCACGTCATGTAAAACAGTTAGTAGGTCAATTTACCGGCGCGATAGGATCTTGTAAGGACGTTAGTGGGACAATTAAGGTCCTCTTTTGAAATATGAGCTAATATTTTTTTTAAATTTTTTTCGTTCGCCTTATTTTTCGAATCCCCAAGGCGGTGTGCGTTGCACTGTGTTTTTATTTTGCGCCTGTCGGCCCAGTGCATCCGACTTCGGCATGCATTTTATGTAAGGGTCTGCTTCCTCCTGCATTTTCTAAGGGTTTGCTTCCCCGGGGTAACGGCCGGTGCTGTGATGGGGATCGAACACAGCACCTTCGGCTTGTGAGCCGTACCACTTAACCACTAGGCCCCGCCGTCCCCCGAGCTGATATTTGATTTGATGTCAAAAGAATAGCACACCAGGAAGTCGCATTCACAGATTTGACGAAAGATAACATGGTATTGCTATTACATTCTTTTAGTACTTTATAAATGCTGACTTTTTGTATTCATGTACAGACCAAAAATTAACAGTATTTTCATTTACAAACGGTGATAAATACTGACAGAGAATACGTGTACAACCCAAAGGTTGATCATCATCATCATGTTGCATGTCCTTTGCAGAACGTAGCTCTCATGACAGACTGTCTAAGTAAACTGTCTTCCAGCGTGCTCCAAGATCAAATCCAGCGTCTCCTTGATGTCATGGGTCCATCGTCTTCTCGGTCGGCCCGTGCCTTTCTTTCCAGTGACTATGCCTTCCATAACTGCTCTTTCCAATCCGTTGTGTCGTTTGACGTGCAAAAAAAAAACTACGTTTTTCGAATCATTACATTATTTATGAGCCAATTCTTCTCCACATTCAGGTCTTGACGGATGGATTTATTTGTGTCTTTCTTTATCCACAGGATTTTCAGGACTCTTCTGTAGCACTGTGTTTCCTCTTCTTCTTCTTCTTCGTACGCAGACAGACAGTAACCATTATTTTTTCGAAAAAAGCGGCGGTCATCCTGAGGCTGTCGACACTGCCATAGAGCTTGTCTTGCAGTTCCACTGGTGATGGCCACATCTGCTCTCTCTGATCCTCGTATGTCGGGCAGTTCTGCAGCAGATGTTCAGCGGTCATTTTACCGGTACCGCACGGGCATTCGTCGGTACCACCTATCTTCAATTTGTTGAATAGGTGGTATCTCAGTCTATTGTGGCCAGTGCGAAGTCTGAAGACAACGACCTGCTCTCTTCTGTTCAACTGGTAAAAGGCATCGTTTTTGGTGTAACCAGTATGTTCGGTTTCCCATTTGGTCATGTATCTGGCTTTGATAAGCCGTTTTGACTCTTCGTACGTCATGCTAGTATCTGTTTGTGGTAGTCTAGCGCCTTCTTTTGCCAGTCTGTCTGCCTCCTCGTTGCCTTGGATGTTGCAGTGTGATGGGACCCACTGTACCACTACCCTTTTTGGTGCGGACTGCTGGCACAGTTTGCAGAGTGCTGCTCTTAAGTCATTAAGCTCAGTGTTTTTCTGGCTTTTTAGCGCTGTGACTATGGCGAGGGCATCTGTAAGCAATACTATATGGCTTTCATTTTCTTTATGCGTCACCATTTCTTCCACTGCCGCCCTCAGTGCCTCTGCCTCCGCTCTGAAATTGCTTGTATACTTACCAGTAGCGAATGACAGTGTTATTTGTCTGCCATTTGGTAGGTTCAGGAATGCTCCTGCCCCTCCGTTCTGTGTAGTGTTTGTTACAGAACCGTCGGTGTATGCATGGGTCCAGTCCATGCTTGGGTAGCTTTTCGATATAAAGCTTAGGGTACTATCTCTCCTTTCTTTTTCAGTCTGGCAGTTTTTGTTTCCAATACCTGGTATATTTTCTACCACCTCTTGAAATATATCCTGCCTCCAGGTAGGTTTTCGTACGCACTGTGTTTCAAAAGCATCGATCTTCACTCTTATTGCTTTTGTAATCGTCCATGTTTCACATCCATATGTTGCCACAGGAAAATGCACTTGTATTAGGATCTTTAGCGTTCTTTCCTTGTTTGAATTATGGCATAGGTTCTGCATATTCCTTATCTTTTGCATTGCCATAGCCAGTCGTCTTCTTACTTCCTTTGTACAGTCTCCATTGTATTTTAGTTTTGATCCCACATATTCAAAATGTGCAACACTTTCAATCTCCTCCCCAGAGATCTCAATTTTAGGTTCTCGTTTTCTCTTGTCAGTTGTCATTATCTTAGTTTTCTTTGTATTCAGGTAGAGATTCTTGGTTTCACTATGCTTCTGGACTGATGTAATTATTTGTTTTAGGCCCTTGCTATCAGTAATATAATTAATAGTCAGTGATAAATACTGGCTCTGTGTATGCATTCACAATCCAAGCGATGTTATTAACAAACGGTAATGGACATCCTGAGCATCATCATCGCATTAGGAATCATGACTAGCAGAAGTTCATGCTTTAGATTGGTAAGCAGTACACCATCACAAGGGCGGTCTGCTACAACGACATCAATGTTCCCATATCCGAGAACCATAATGAGTCATAATGACACACCTGTTTTGATGTTGTCAGAAATTGGTCCTGTTTTACTATAAAGATAAGTCAGTGCAATTAATGCATCAATTGCGAATCTTGTAATTAACGTGTTTGTATCTGTGTGTGTACCAGCATTGTGAGGTATAGTCTATGCAGGTTACTTTCTGGTGGTTAACATCATTTGTTTCTTTTTAACGAAGGTTCCAGTCACCAAACTAAGCATTATTTTGTCACTGTGTTTCAGAACATTCTAGTCTAGGCACAACTATTTGGTGTCTTTATTGATTTCTAGACACAACGGCATGTCTTCAGTTCCGACCATGCGTTGTGTATGCAACTACACGCACCAGAAAGAAAAAGAAAAATTCAATGACATGTCTTCAGTTCCTCACAACACGCACCTCCCCCAACAGGCGGTGTGTATACGATTCTAAAAACGACATGCAGAAGAAGGGAAAGCTCAACCACATGTCTTCATTTCCACCCCCCACACCGCCCCCCAGACGGTGTGTACTCGACTACAACAACTACATGTCATCAGCCCCCCCCCCCGTCCCCCAGACGGTGTGTACTCGACTACAACAACTACATGTCATCAGCCCACCCTCCCCCAGACGTTGTGTACTCGACTAAAACAACTACATGTCATCAGCGCCCCTCCCCCAGACGGTGTGTACTCGACTACAACAACTACATGTCATCAGCGCCCCCCCTCCCGACGGTGTGTACTCGACTACAACAACTACATGTCATCAGCCCCCCCCCCTCCCCCAGACGTTGTGTACTCGACTACAACAACTACATGTCATCAGCGCCCCCCCCCCTCCCGACGGTGTGTACTCGACTACAACAACTACATGTCATCAGCGCCCCCCCCCCAAAGACGATGTGTACTCGACTACAACAACTACATGTCATAAGCGGCCCCCCCCCCCCCCGAGGGTGTGTACTCGACTACAATAACTACATGTTATCAGCCCCCCCCCCCCAGATGGTGTGTACTTGACTACAACAACTACATGTCACCAGTGCCCCCCCCCCCCCCCGCAGACGATGTGTACTCGACTACAACAACTACATGTCATCAGCGCCCCCTCCCCCACAGGCGGTGTGTACTCGACTACAACAACTACATGTCATCAGCGCCCCCCCCCCCCCCCCCAGACGGTGTGTACTCGACTACAACAACTACATGTCATCAGCGCCCCTCCCGCAGACGATGTGTACTCGACTACAACAACTACATGTCATCAGCGCCCCCCCCCCCCGAGGGTGTGTACTCGACTACAACAACTACATGTTATCAGTCCCCCCCCCCCCCAGATGGTGTGTACTCGACTACAACAACTACAAGTCACCAGTGCCCCCCGCCCCCGCAGACGATGTGTACTCGACTACAACAACTACATGTCATCAGTGCCCCCTCCCCCACAGGCGGTGTGTACTCGACTACAACAACTACATGTCATCAGCGCCCCCCCCCCCCAGACGGTGTGTACTCGACTACAACAACTACATGTCATCAGCCCCCCCCCCCTTCGGACGGTATGTACTCGACTACAACAAGTACATGTCATCAGCGCCCCCCACCCTTCCTTATAGACGGTGTGTACTCGACTACAGCCACTTCGTAAACCATAAAGGATACGCCTCCCCCTCTAGAGCTGATATCAAAACAACTCTTACCCAAATTTTGTAAACAGAAGTTGAACCATCGAGCTGGCTCGTGTTTTTTTAAAGCCTATCTTAGATGATCGCTACTAATCTTTGTGTCCCTTCTTCCCATACAAGGAAAACAGATGGTTATACCGTTCTAACAGAGTTCGAGAATAGAAGTGGGGCCAAGGAATTGAGCGTTACATTAAACTATTGCTTGGTCTAAAATGGCTGTTGTACAGCAATATTTCTACCAGTCTCAGATAATGACGAAATAAGTAGATGGAAACTGTAAGGATATTGTGGGGAAAAAATGGGCAATTTGATAACAATATCACTATGTCTGTCAATCGTGAGTACGCCAACGATATGCCCAACAGCTGTTTCTGCAATGCTAATTTAACAGCAAGAAGGGGAAATACAATGATTTAATGCATACGGGTTACGGGTATGAAACAAGTCACATATAGTCACATCTGACCTCTCCTACAAGAGGGCACAAATCGCTGCAATGCTACTCGACGACGGCCTGGCATGAGAAGAGAACAATGAACCTCTTCACCGTTAAAGCCCTTCACAAACAAGCTGGATATTTTTATGTGCACAGAGTTTTCCTGGCTGTGAGGATCAACCAAAAAAACAAACTCGCAACCAAGGTACGGATATGGATGTTTGCCCCCCTCGTCATCCTGTCCTTGACACTAGTCAAGGTCCGCAACCCGTCGCAGCAATTTTGCTTGTAAAGTCTGTTTGAACTACAAATGATACAGACAAACATGCGTGGATCTCTTGTGTGCTTGCTAGTTCTCAAACTTGCAGTTCCTTCTTTGCTGGAAACGGATGTGTTAGGCTTTATCTAAAGTTCAGATTAATGCACCGTTTGCTCTCAATTTAAAAAAAATGACTTGTTATGTTTCTATCGTCTCTTGTGTCTCACACACATGCATTTGCAACAGTAGTCTTGTAATGGTTGATTCCACGTGTCTCCCACACTTGTAATTGCAACAGTAGTTTTGTAATGATGATCTCACGTGCCTCACACACTTGCAATTAAGCAACCTTCTTGTAATGTTGATATCACGTGTGTCAAACACTTGTAATGACAACAGTAGTCTTGTAATGGTGATTATACGTGTCTCATACACTTGGAATTACAACAGTCATCTTTTAAATGGTGATCTCACACACTTGCAATTACAACAGTCATCTTCTTGTAATGGCGATTATACGTATCTCATACACTTGGAATTACAACAGCCTTCTTTTAAATGGTGATATCACGTGTCTAACACACTTGGAATTACAACAGTTCTCTTCTTGTAATGGTGATCTCACGTGTCTAACACACTTGTAATTACAACAGCCTTCTTTTAAATGGTGATCTCACGTGTCTAACACACTTGGAATTACAACAGTTCTCTTCTTGTAATGGTGATCTCACGTGTCTAACACACTTGGAATTACAACAGTTCTCTTCTTGTAATGGTGATCTCACGTGTCTAACACACTTGGAATTACAACAGTTCTCTTCTTGTAATGGTGATCTCACGTGTCTAACACACTTGAAATTACAACAGCCTTCTTTTAAATGGTGATATCACGTGTCACACACTTGCAATAACAACAGTTCTCTTCTTGTAATGGCGATAAAAAGGAAACTTACATTCTATTGCACACGTGATAACACTATGTGTTGCAAAGACAAAATAAAGAATTCTTTTTCTGCTGCGTGTTTTAATGCATTACAAATACATAAATAAGAATATTAATTTTAAATATGTAAAAATGTTATTAAAAATCGATAGCATTCAGAATGTATGTGTTACGAACATGACTAGTTTTAATGTTAGACTACAATTACGCAGAAGTCGTAAGCGAATACTGGATCGTATAAATAGATAACTAGAAATCAATCTATTTCTTGTTGAATATATTCAAGATACTTTCAAAAATTCAAATCAGGTAATATCAATATTGAATGAGGAACTAGACAGTGTTAAAAGATATTATAAGTCATATGAGGTAACAATGCTAAAATTGGAAAGGAAAGAACAGAAAACGGTATAACGGATTCGAACGGGTAAATTAGAGAGCAACTGTATTAATATAATCTCCTAGATGATACAACATGGTTATCAGAAACATAGAGTTACATCAACATTCTCTGGATGGTGGACGTGGAAAAGACTAAATGTAACATTAAAAACTAGATGTTTACATTTCTTCTTCTTTTTTTCATCTTCGGGGTTCTTTCTGAAAAGGACAGTGTGACGTTGTGTAGTAGTTACAGCGAGGCTGCAATATATGCACATTTTAGCCCGATAAAACCGATTTCAATTGGCATTTTTGAACCCCAGGTTTGCCTTCCTACTGAGATCTCTTTCTCTTGACCAGACTACACTAGTGACTACTGTAGCCTGTTTCCAGGACCACCACGTGGAGAAGGAATAGGTTCTAACATCAACATAGATTCTTTTACATTAAAATCAGAACATATCTTAACGTCTTTATACTGGTTTAGAAGACTGCATAGTCTATATACAACCAGTGTCATTTACATGTCCTTGCTTTAAAAGCAATGCGTATCCAATCTATTTTTAAATGCCACACCCCTCGCGACCCTAGTTTGATTTCGAAGTTCTGCAGTCTATGTATTGCTGATTCGTCTATTGCAAGTACGTGATTCAATATTGATAAGACTTCCAAATATCACCCCTATCCAGTGAACAAAGTTTGCGTAGCTAAGTTGTCAGCTCTTTCCTTATCCGGAACCACATCATGATCACGCCAGTAGATCCAAACCAGCCCCTTGAGATTTGAGGTCTCTACATCTGCTTTCCGCTTATAAATTAGCCCAGTGGTTCCCAACCTTTTTCGGTTCACGGTACCCTTAGTGTACCAGAATTTTTACACGGCACCCTAAGTCAGAAAATAAGCCTACTTCACAGTGCGCAGTTGATGAAAATATTGGAATGTTTTGCGGCCCTCGCGATATCACAAGAGAGTGACTTCAAATCGAAGTGAAACTTGGAATTCAAACAATACAGAATGTACACAATGTAGAGGATTACACGCAAGTACGGAAATCATAAATTCAGCAGAGAACATGGAACAAATTTAGCAATCCAAGAGAATGAAATGACTAACTGACTGAACATTACAAAATGCAAGTACACATAAGACAGAAATACATATATTTAAGTGCCTGCGTACGTGGGTTGTGAATTGTGTGTATGCATGTATTCATGTGTGGGTATGTATATATAATCTTGTATCAGAGAAGAATTCGTCGTTAAGACGACAAAAGAAGTTAGGTTGCCCATTATACATTGACGGTACAGCTAACCTTAAATATGTAGTATACATTGAAACATACTTAAGTAGGTAAAGCTCCAGTGCCCGCAAAAAATCACATGAGAAGTGATGCATGCTCTAGAAAACTTTGGACTGAATGCTGTTTAAAAAAAAAAAAACAACTTAAACAACATTTATGAGACAGGACAAATTCCATCCGATATGTTGAATTCCTTATTGATCACTCCACCAATTAAACTCGAGACAACACAATGTCATGAATGGGGCGTGACATAACGTCTGCGACGAGTAAACATGTTTGCTTGACGAGTGATAAAAAATCCGTTTTTAACCGTCAAATATGATTTTAATTGTTACTACATAACGACTCTCGCACGAGCGTTAATGATATTACGGTTCGAATAGATTGTACATAAGCTAGCTTATGATGGTGAATCTAAATGGATCTACATCGCCACAATCATTTAATCAGCGAGATAATTAATACACAAGGGGACGTATAGCAAGGATGTGTGCAATTACTAGATCGCCTTAACCCTTTACACCCTAACCTGCCCATTGTATGTTCTTTGAAAACCGGAAACACTACTACTATGTTCAATGCAACTGTTCATTGCTTGTTCTGTGCTGGGATATCATTTACATCGCAGAAGCAATATATGGTAAATTAATAAGGCAAAGAACTATCTCCCTGCGCTTATGAATATGTATTTCCTATTTTAAGGCTTAGGGTGTAAAGGGTTAATGTGTGCAGTGAAACAGTCATTAGGAGTTTCAAAGAGTTTTTGGAGAACAAGAAAATAAGATAAAGATCTGCCAGGAATACCAACAAGAAAGCATATTATTAACAACCTGCTGATACATTTACTACACTGGTTATAGATAAAATGCAGACATTTTATCAAAACTGTCTACATGTCTCCAAAATAGAAACAATTGTAATATAAAACCAGAAAACACCGATTAAATGTGATGTTAAAGTGTAGACGTGGATATTAAAATAAAACCCAAAATAAGAACATCATAAGAGACAATGAAAGAAATACATACACAAAGAACAGAATGGCAGAAGAAAAAGACAGGCTTCTTGAAAACGGCAATTAAATGTCTCTGTGTATGTGTGTGTGTTTGTGTGTGTGTGTGTGTGTGTGTGTGTGTGCGGGAGAGAGAGTGAGAGAGAGACACACACACACAGGCAGATAGATACAAAGAGGGAGAGAGAGAGTCTAGCAACGTTATGTGAAACTAATATTGGTGCATTGGTTTAAGTCATGAACAATGAATAAACAAATTGAGTCATCATTGGCAGTGCCAGTGTGCGGTTCATGGTGTATGAACTGCTAAGAAAAATACAGCGAATATATATTAAGCTTACAATAAAACAATATCAAAAGAAAACTGTTGACAAAAATTAAGAAAAAAAAGATGGGCAAAGTGTATTGAACAAAAACTCAGAGGGGACAGTTTGAGAAATCTTATGACAACAGGAAAGATCGAAGACAAGACAGGCAGGAGAGAGAGAGAGAGAGAGAGAGACGCACATACAAACTCTCACGGTACACAGAGAGACACACACAGACGCCCACACACACACACACTCACACAGAGAGAGAGAGAGGGAAGAGAGACGCACATACAAACTCTCACGGTACACAGAGAGACACACACACAGACGCCCCCACACACACACACAGACGCCCACACACTCACAGAGAAAGATAGACACATGCACTCACACTGAGTGAGAGAGAGAGAGAGTCGCACATACAAACTCACAGTACACAGGGAGACACACAGACGCCCACACACACACTCACAGAGAAAGATGGACACACGCACTCACACTGAGAGAGAGAGAGAGAGAGAGAGAGAGAGTCAATATAGAGGGATATACCACAGCGACTAGGTACGCAACTGCATACATATCTTGATATAAGACTGCCTCCGGTTGAAAGAAGCACAGCTTTGCAAATAGGAAGATTCCCTTTTCAAAATAAAAATAAAAAGTATTGTCTGCGCCCTATCTGATGACAATCCCGCAATGTGTTGGCAGTTCAAGATTGTCAAGTGCTTAATTGTAAGCTCTGCTCAAGATTTACACTCAGAATGCTGATCACTGTGACCTATAAATACGCCTTGATACCACCACAAGGTCATTATGGTTGAAAGAGTGTGACATTGCCAAATAAAAAGCCTTGAACTATTTATTGTATGCACTTAATCAATTTGTGGTAATAAATGATATATACATTTTGAAGAAGATATTATACTTACTGAGCAGATTTCTAGATCTGTTAGTGTGAGCATTTTGCAGCTTAGTGAAAAGAAAAACTATGGATACAATTCAAGTGTCTGATACATTTCCAGTGGGTCTCAGAAGGTGCGTCACAACACATAGACATATCAACAGTTACAGCGTGCGTCACAAAACACAGACATATCAACAGCTACAAGGTTCGTCACAACACACAGACATATCAACAGCTACAAGGTGCATCACAATACATAGACATATCAACAGCTACAAGGCGCGTCGCTATTTTGTCTGCTGCTGTAGAGTTCTCCGCCTCGGTGATGTAGCGTTGGGAGGGAGGGGCGGGGGGCGGGGGGGGGGGGGGGTGTGCCGCAGGTACGGCTGCCCTGGACGCAACATTTCAAAAGAAGAAAAAAGCTTGGCGTTGTACACGTAATATTTGAGCACAGGAAGGAAATAATATAAGCTTTAGACATGTTGAGAAGAAAGCTCTCAAACCAAAATGTGATGCAGGAAGTATGTTAGTTTGCATAATGACCTAATCTGTTTTCTCATTCTTAAAATGTTTGGTGTCCAGTATTAACTGTGGTGTACGATGCTCAGATCTACCTGCAGCAAGAAGGAAACGCCATTGACCAATGTGTGTCAAAAGTTGAACGCATTAGATTGTGTCCAAAAAAACACGACTGTCTAGTGTTAAAAGCAACTGAGAAAGCTCTGTAGTTGTAAAAAATGTGACATTTCTAAGTATAGAAAGAGTTGGAAGTGGTAAGAAGATGCCTGGTGAGCAGGGCTGTGATCTTATCTTGACCCTAGCACAAGAAACACACAGAGAACAACTGGAAGCAAATAATCAGCTTTATGCAAACATTAGATTACATATGCTTACAGGAAGGGAGAGTGGGTGTAAGGGGTTCAATACTTGACTGGTGGAAGAGACTCAGGGTATACTAATGGCCCACGGATTAGTGAGCACAATACTGGTCTTGCCCTTGGTGCTAGCAACCTACGCTACACCACTGCTCCGCCTTACAAGAATTGCATACAAGTTATGTAACGTTATCAACATGTAGCGCAATCTGACCAATTCTGCAAGTTCTTTCGGCCTATAGTTTTAAAGTTTGGGAACTACAGCTGAACTACAGCTGAACTGTATCTCTAATCTGTGGCACAAGTAAAAGTGGTACTTGTGGCGGCAACTATGTACAAGCACATCCTTTTCTCAATTGTCATTCGCCGCTAATATTATATATAACACCAGAAATGAGGACAATCTGTGGCTGACAAAATAAGTTATTAACCTGTTAAATAATATCCGTGTTGGAAAACACATACAAATCTCTAGCCAGTGGTTTCAAAATTAAGTCAGTCAGACGGTTAAATCTTCAATACCCGATATCAGGGTTGCAGAAAAAGAAACAGACCACGAAAAAGATGGATAGATAGTGTCAGTGACATACTGAAGATACACAGAATGACAACAACATCGGCGACAAAGCTGGCACATGACAGACAACTACACTTCCCCATAGCGTCTAACGACACAAGTGGATAGAAGATGATGATGATGGCTACACGAGAACACGCTTCAAAATCAACTCCTTTACTTTAATGAATAAGAACGTATTTTTTATTAAGTTTTCTGGATGTTCGTTTCGCCTAGCTCACACAACTTCTTGATTTATGTGTTCACATCGTCTGTTATGAAAATGTTTTAAACTTGTTTTGAAGTCTTGTTTGTGGTATCGTAGAGTCTCATTTAACCAGCGTTTTAGTTGGACGATGTAAATTGCTTCTGGTCTAACTAGACGTGTGTATATCGGCCTGCATTCTAATCTAACAAGTATTATCTCTTATCACAAACCAAAACACCAACCATGACACGTGCCATATGTTTGCGACCCTTGCTCTAGGCGAACGCCGTGAGATAGGTGATGGCCATATTATGTTCTTGCACCACACAAACGATACAGCTATCTTCTTCTCGAGCACATTCAGATCTGATCACATAGAGAACCTCGAGCTGTTGGTGATTTCCGTATATCTCCCGTTATCGCTCTTTCTCTCTTTCTCCCTCTCTCTCTCGCTTACACACACTACTTACACACACACTCACACACATATTACATATCTCTCCAACCGTCCCACGCACGCTTGCGTACATACGCAGACAGAGAGAGGTAAAGATATAGATAGAGAGAGAGAGAGAGAGAGAGTGTAAGAGAGTGCTGTCGGCGTCTGTCCTAAAGCGAGATGCAGCGCGATCTAAGTGCCACTTCTGTAATTCTGAATGCTCTAAGCACAGCAGTTTTCCGATGACTTCCAATGTCAGAGATAGAATCGTTACAAAAGATCAACAATGTAGCTGCATCAAGTGGAATATCAAAACCCTTGCCACACGGATTGACGACCTTGAACGCCGTTTACTTGTCCTCAAGTGTAAAACACATGTCGGCACATGAAGTAAATTTGGTTAGCTGATATTTCAATGTTGAAATTAAAACACAAAAATGAAGGGAGGGAGGGGATAGGAAGAGCCAAAAGCAAAACCTCACTGAATGAAATCCGCGGCAAGGCTTCAATTATAACTTGTTGACAAGCAGCTGACACAATGCTACAATATTTAATCCTTGTACCGCATTTCAACAAATCCACCGAGGCAACTCTATGCCATTCTTTCACTGCGTGCCTCATAAGAAAGAAAAAAAACAAGCCGTCCAGGTAAGATGTGTGCCCCCGTGAGAAAGGTCGAGACACAACTACGCGTGATTACAATGAATCACTCCCGTGATTGTTTTCCAATCCATCAAAACTAAGTTGTCCAACGGTAACTGACGATAACTATTTTACGAATCGCAGAGACAGCACTGTAAATACTAATATTGAGTACATGTTTAACCAAAAAAAAGAGAGATAGATTTCAGAATTCATTCACAAAAGAATGGGTAAACTCATTGTTATGCGTGAGAGCAACCACCAAAGAAAGAACATACTTCCTTACTTGTGCTGCATGAAATAGGAGTGATCTAGCTTGAAGATATCGATTATACTAAATTGCTATATATTTATTTACAACGAAATATATTTATTTTACTATGGGAACTTAGAGCACGGCATACTGACCAGGACGTGGCGTTAGGGTCAGGCAAAGGATAATGACCAAGATCACTATCTTTCTTCCATGTCGCGTTCCTTGGAAACAAGCTGTAATTGAGATAGTTTGGATGACGAAATGTGAATCTACGTGATCCCCGTAGTAGTGAGAGTCACGCAGATGAAGCCAAGCATAGCACAACAACCTGGAAGATGCGCGGTCCGCCTACATCAGCACGCTCAGGATGTAATGAAAGCTACTTCAACCCGCCACTTAGCGTCCATATCAGGGCGGAAAAAAGAGTAAACTTACTCACAGAGGGCATTAAATAACCAAAGCAATCTATTTTACTAGAGTGCAAATATTGTCATAGCCCGGAGTGGAGTTGAGGATGAGCTCATAATTCTGTTCAAATGCTTCCACGGTATGAGTAACACATATCCTGACAACAGAAGCTCAGCTCCTAGCCCTCAAGAACCATAACCCGTTGGTCTTAGTAACATGGGAAAATAAAATATAACATCGAGTTGCTGTCCCAAAAACCAGATGTAATCCTACAGTGGTTTCTGTCCCATTCTCGGATCCTTGGAAAAAAGAAGGCTAATGATCTTGCGAAAGCCGAAAGTTACGGCACGCAGACTTGCTAACCACAGAGCTATAAAGAAACAAAGACACTCATAAAACGACTCATGAAGACGGAATGGAGTGACCAGCACAAAGAATACAAACAAAAAAATAGCAACATAGACGAACTTGGCCGAGATGGGCAGACAAAGATCTTCAGTCTGAGAACGGGACATTGCAGACTCAAGGTCAACCTCCACAGAATGAGTCTTACAGACACCGCCACGTGCGATTGTGGAGCACCCAAGCAAACACCAGAACATATCCTGCAGGACCGTCTCACTTATGCAGACCAAATAGAGACAGTCTAATCCAGGGGAGCGACCATGCTCGATAAGCTGTGGCGGACCGACGAAGACCTGTAACGCAGTCTCCTCCGCGAACCTCACCCAATAAGAAACATTTAATCAGTTGATCAGAGAAGAAGTGGACTAACCAGAGGAAGGGCGAGGCACTAGTCTCTGACACTCTAAAACCAGACCGAAGAAGCCCCTAAGCCATAAGTGGTAATTCATATAGGAGCTCTTGATTTCAAAACCACTTGTTGCCTTGTAGGTAGGCTACCGACAGCTAACGGCCGATCGCCCTACCCTGTGGCGTGGCATATTGAGTACCCAGCATTGCATGTGGCCTGAAGGAGCAGCACTTTGTTGCGGACAGGTAGAAAAGCTACAGGAAATTTCTATGAGTAGGATGTCAAGTGCAACTAAACCTTACTTAAAATAGCTCGGTCATCGCTTCGGTAGACAAGGTCCGAGGAAAGTAGTGACACCACATGGCTCCAGCGAGATGTATACAACTTGGAACATGAACACAACACAAGTAAACATTTAAGGCATGTAAGGTATGCAAAACAAGAAGGATAAAATGCTCTAAACCTTGCATAACAAATTTTACAGTGAATAACTCCAGGATACCATCAGAAACAGAAAATCCAATCAACATCACCTCAAACACTCGGTAACTCTGTGAATGCATGAACTTCAAGAAATTATGACACTCATAAGAAATATGACAATGAAGATGAAGTATGAAACATCTCCAGTTGTACTAGAATTGATACACAAGAGGTCCTCTGCTGGACTAATGGTAACAATATACCATATTTAATGTTTACTGCCCCCCCCCCCCAAAAAAAAAAAAAAAACTTACAGGAACCATCCAATTAGAAAATGCTATATATGTATATGTTAATGTACAATCACCTCCATGGGAGATATAGAGCATACAGCAAAAAAGGCAGGTAGGCAGAGTACGTCTGCAACTCGTCTAACTTGATCTTAAAACAGAATACAAAAAACAGAGCCCACTCTCCTACAGATAAGTACAGACACGACCAGCAGGCCTAACCTTAACATGGAATCAACTGATATTACATTTATTTGTACATACATACTTCCGGAAGACACTGGAAGCAGCCAGAGACCTATACTCCTCACTATTGGAAACCAATATCATCTATAGCATACAGGAATGGGTAGACTGAAACCGTCATCTATAACACAAAAGGGAACTGTTCTGTGACACCCTCATCTATAGCACACGGGAACCGTTATGTGACACCCTGATTTATAGCTTACGGGAACCACTAGTGTGAAACATTATTCTATAGCCCACGAAAACCGTCATCTATAGCACACGAAAACCGTCATCTATAGCACAAGGAAACTTTCACCTATAGCACAAGGAAAACTTCACCTGGAGCACACGGAAACCTTCACCAATAGCACACGGAAACCGTCATTTATAGCACATGGAAACCTTCACCTATAGCACACGGAAACCTTCACTTATATCAAAGAAAATGAGGGTAGTAGCTCAGATTCATACGTTAAGCATTGCTGGATAAATGAGAAATAACACTTCAAGTCATTATCAACAGACCGTATGCTTTACAGATGCAATATCAATTATCCTAGCCCTAACAACAATGAAACATTCTCACAACTTAAAAAACATATCACATATCAAAAGCCAATAGAAGAGTAGTGCTACAGTGGATACCAGCCCACCGTGACATACCAGGAAACGAGCGAACTAACAAGTTAGCAAAAGGAGAAACATCATGAAAACAAAGGAAGGACCAATCATTTTCAAGAAGAAGAAGACACTTATTCAAAGCCATAAAGAAAGGTGACCAAACGAGCGAGATATGTCACTAGTTTGATCGAGCAGAGAACGTAACATACCATACACAAGAACCATTTACACCGACTAAAAATGGGCATACCATTGATATGTACATGGGGACAGGCAAGCTCAGCCGAAAATATCCTTCGAGAATGGGATATGCTTAGGTAACTGTATATTCAAAAATGGTCTCCAGAAACGAACCTCCAGAAGAACTGGTGCTCTTGTGTAGACAATAACAAAACATGTCCAAACGTCAAGAAGGAGGAGAAGAATTAAGGTAGTGATAATCAAACATGGTGAAGGGTTAATAATGTTTATTTTATTTAAGTAACGTTGAAGCTGCAACTTGAAAAATGACTGGGATAGTGTGAGACGATGCCGTTTGTCGCTCGCAAGTCTCTCTACATTAGGTGACGAATTGCGTAAGCCCAGATCAGACTTGGAGTACACACCTGAGATATTTGAATAGGCCATGCGGGCTGGAGAAAATAATAGCTTTCGGGTTGAGGGCCGGATATTTTAAGCTGGTCGCCGGATTAGGCCCGCAGCGACAAGTAGGTTGCTGACTTATGAACTAGGGAGTAACATATTCATTTACAGCTGAATATATCTATTATCTTTTAGATGGTTGCGTCATATATGAAGATTCATCTAAAACTAACTTTCTCGTGCTATTTATCTTCGTGGAGTCGTTGAAATAATTGTATGGGCTCAGTGAACCTCTACATAAAATAGTTGTGTCTCCAGGTCACATAAAGTTAGCATGATTAGCACAATACTATTTGTAATAAGAACATTCATTGACACCGTTGAACATTAAAGCTACTAAAAAGCTACCAGCCAAAGCTAAATTAATAAATATGTAGTCCGGAGCTAGGATATACAAAAAGTCCATTTTGTTTATCAATCACAATCTCTCACACAACGCCTGACCACGCCTCGCGGAAGCTAAGATGAGAACCCCGTTATACTAGCGAGTAACATTAATTTAAAGGTAAACAAAAGTATTTTACTTTAGATTTACATGTTCATTTAGAGCTGGAAATATATATTATACTAGAGTGTGCTGAAATGCAAACACAGCTAACACATACCTTCACGTGAGAACAGTAACAGCCGTTAGCCGACGTTTCCACAGATCTGTGTCAAGTACTGAGGAAAGGTGAATAACACAAACTAAAAACAGTAAACTAAGCTCAATGATTATGTGAATTAAATTACGTATCTGCAGAGAACACATTTAAAAATGAACATATCTATTATTCTAGAAAGTAACAATGTACATACGTATATCCATTATACTAGAAAGTGACAATGTTTGGAAAGATATATATTATACTAGACAGTAACAGTATTTGAGGAGAGAGCTATTATACTAAAACGTTACAATAGTTGGAGAGAAAGCTATTATACTAGAAATTAACAATATTTGGAGAGATATCTATTTCAGCTGAAAGTAACATTTTTGAAGAGATATTTATTATTTTAGAAAGTACAACATTTGGAGTGATATCTATTATAATAGAATAAAGCTATATTTGGTGAGATATATATTATATAGAGAAATATGTATTATACTTGAAAGTAACTACATATAGATATTAGAATGTAACATCGAAGCTCACGTTAACAAACAAAAAACCAGGAAAATAATACAAACAAAAACTATAGTGAAACGACATGCACAAGGAAAATGTAGGATAGAACACTGTTGACTGGCACAATTCATGCTCCCTGTAACTCCATCAACATGGAAGAGCATTTATCTACATCCGGGATCGAGATGCTGAACAATACATGAGCTGCGGTGGTCAGCGACCGATAGCTGACTGCATGAGTTAGTGCCAGCGAACCAGAGCTGCCAAGACCTTTCTACACCTCCACGCGGTGATCCTGGATAACAGGCTGCAACAGAGAAGACTGGCTAAGGAGAAGGGAGCGAAGAGGAAGGCTAACGCGGTACGCAAAAATGCATGCTGAAATCGGATGTGTCGGACAGAAAGGAGAACATATCGTATTCCGTTCTCTGGTAGATATTGAGAGGACTCTCAGAACATGCAGACGCACATGTGGAACTTAAGTGTGACGTAGTCATGCAAAGGCAAAGGTCGCCGTCCATTGTAGACGATGATGGCTATTTTTAGAAAGGATTTACTGTGCTACTTATTATCCTCACTCTCTCGTCTCGTGCCGCCCGACCCCGGTGGCAAGTCATGGACAAGACGACTAGGGGGCGACTACGAGATGCAGTGAACTCCGCATCAAGCACCCGTGAAAAAGACGGCAGAGTCCGGAGTCGAACCCACACCACCTGATCACGAGGCCGACGGCTTAACCACATCGCCACGGAATCCCCATGACGTAGTCATGAAATATAAATATATGGACAGTATCTACAAGTTTCTGCCCAGAGTTAGATCTCCAGAGTTGCTTTCTGCAGCTGAAAAAGATTGTGGTCGCCTTTTGTTTCACTTATTTGTGAACAGCTGTTCTCGT
This sequence comes from Ariolimax columbianus, assembly GCA_036924085.1. NCBI lineage: Eukaryota > Metazoa > Mollusca > Gastropoda > Stylommatophora > Arionidae > Ariolimax > Ariolimax columbianus. The sequence continues at coordinate 27,011,812 of JAVGWX010000002.1, forward strand.
CAATGAAGAATAGCATAACAGTATTGAAGACTCACAGATGATCACTTGGACTAGCATCAACTCAGGATATTCAACGTAACATTGACGCCGAAGACGGATGTGTCGGACCGAAATGTGCAAATATCGCAGTCTAGCTGTAAACTAGCGACACAACGCACTCCATTCTCCGGACTACGTCCTGCTACTTGCAAAGCCCTGTTCAGTGCTTTATTAGCGCGGAGATTGAGAACGAACGCAGAAGAAGAAGAAGAAACGTAGCATTGATGTGCTATCTGAATGAAAACACTGTTAGTTAAGTGCACACAAACTGACTTAAAATGAAAACGTAAGTTTGCAAGTACTGAGCAAAGTTTAATATTATATGGCTTTGTTTTCGTAAATATATATTTACATTTAAATGTTCCACATTTTATAATATTAATATATTTAGGTTTTACAGCAGCCGGCCTTCAGACCATCAACTCTTTCCGATTTGGTTTGAGTTTGAGACACCTAGTATTCAAGAATAGTATTCAAGACAATATAAAGGAAAAGTTGTAAATATAACAAGAAAAAAAACAACAACAGTGCATATAGGAATATCAGCGTTAACGTAGCCAGACATAAAAACACAAATATATTATAGGAGTAAAAAATAAATATGAAAGTCGACTACCAGAAAGCATTGAAAAAATAAGGAAATTGAAAGTAAAGAAGAGAAGGTAAGTATTAACCGTGAATCTCTCAAAGTAAGCATTCGCAAGAAAAGAAAACCTCTATCAAGAAGTTAAATTAATACAAATAAAGTATGAATGACATAAATCTTAACAAAATTACAATCTAAGATAAAGGAGCAGATAAAGAGATATTTACAATGTGCCGCCAAGAAAAATTATGGTGGATAGAAACAAATCAATACATGATTTGAGAAAATCATTAAAAAATGAAAATATCAATAAAACGCTTAGTTTTACGACTCTATCCGAAAATGATATTTTTCTTAAATCCCACAACATTTATTTCAAGAAGATATTTTATCGAATGTATTTATTATTATTATTATTTTTATTATTATTATTATTATTTTTATTATTATTATTATATATTTCCGGTGGTAAGGTACGGATGTGAAACGTGGACCATCACACAAACACTTCAAAAAAGGAATAAATCTTCTGAAGAAGAAGAAGAAGAATCTTTTGAAGTAAAATGCTACAGAATGGTGCTAAAAGTACCATGGATAGCGACAAGCAAAAATGCAGATATCCTAAAAGAACTGGGTATTGCGTAAAATTCGTTAGTAAACATTATCTTGTCCAGAGAGCTAAAATATTTTGGCCACCTCAAACACCATAATGGCCTACAGAGAATGATACTGGAAGGTATGGATCCTGGAAAGTGGGGCAGAGGCAGACGACCAGAAGATGGACTCACGGCATCAAGGAGGCCTTGAAGATGACAGTGAAAGTGGCGGGAGTTCTGGCTAGAGATCGAGAGTCTTACTACAGATCGGCTGTTGTAAGAGCGACATTCTGCAAAGGACATTCTACATGATAATGATTTGTTATATTGATACACTTTGTGCATGCTTTTGTTTAAAACGCTGTACATTTATTTTCGAGCCGATTGCCGTTTTACATTCAAATCGGTGAGACAAGACCAACTTCCGACAGGCAAAGCATTCTGATCAGATTATGTTAGTCATGGCCAGGTGAAACATACTTATCAAGACCACATTTCACTTCCAAGCAGTTCTCCCTGAAACAGAATGTTCCATGGCAGTCTGGTCAACAAGGTGGGGATCAGCACTGTGATCCACATAGTGGTTAGTTTTGCTGAAGAACCTCGAGTTGCACTGCAGCCAGAAGTACTCTGGTCCACCTTCTCAAGTACGCTTCTGGGTGTGAGGAGAGCCACCGTAACCCGCCACGAAAGAAAGTCGTGAAGAGTACCTAACTAAAGTATAAGTGACATTAGCAAAGAGCGATATTCTTATAATGTTCGTTGTAAGGCGTGGATTTTCTTTAAGGCATATTTGTAAAGAATATTTCACCATCGAATAGTTGTATAGATCCTATTGTTTACCCTCTACTTTTACGAAGAGGCCAAAATGATTTGTAAATAAGGATGGAACAAGTGATTACAAAATAAGCAGGTGGGCTAAGCGAAAGAAAGTAACACGATCTCACTATCATGCGTGTCGATTCACGGTGTAATTTGGTTTCAGTCTGTTCTGTTTCTAAAAATCGACATCACTGCACCCCAGGCATACCCACAGATAATAAATGAGGAAGTGTGTGGATACTGATGGTTTCTGCAGCTCATTGGTTGTACACACTTCTGCTCCGTCTTCTGCGCCACAGGTCTACTTCAAACCCGATCATGTGGTCTTTGCGAACTGCTGATTTATCTATCGTGGTGTAATCATCTAAGAGGTAGTCATCGATAAACTTCAAAATGTCACTACTATCCATATCAAGTGTACACATAATTGGTGCGTGTGAAGCAGGAATGTTATTTCTTTCGTTGACCTAAACTCCAGCGTGACCAGGACAGCAGTTAAAACACCAGTACCTCAAATGTTGATGCATCTTCAGATAGCAAATACTCATACTTTAGCAAGCTCTTCTGTATCTTCTGAAGTAAGGATTACAAGCCTAGCACGATGCCTGCCCTTGTTCAATGGGTCTCAAATAACTATCTCAAAGCAGCAGTCCCTGCTTCAATCTCAATTCTCGTACTGAAGGTTACTGTTCTGTATGCTCCGCTCTGCTGAGCGATGAGGCGACCTCCTACTCTAGCATAGAAGCCCTTGTCACAAATCTCACTGCGTAGTACCGATCCAACGGAATATATGATGGCATCACTATACTGAATGGTATCATTTATCAGTTGGTTAACCTCAAGCTCTACCTGCTATTACACCACTCTCTGCATTCCCTACCTATGGTATTGATGACTCAATAGCAATGTCATTCCATTACTAGTGGGGCCCCCTATCCCATTTTTCTCCCCTAGCTTTCGCCTCAACTGTGGTTACCTGCGCATGCATTCTCTCTATATGTGTTATCCATATCATTCTTCACTGAATTCTTGACCTCTTGTCTGAGGTGTAATTATGCAGCGAGTGCCGCCTGTTTGTGGTAACCAGCATACAGGCTTTTCCAGTTCTAATTGATATCTGAATGTCACAGATGTCCGAGTATGTACCGCATCTTTAAAGTAGAACCGGTCACATTCCTTCACGCTGAATTTGTTCTACCCGTTCGCACTGTAATCTTGAAAGTGTGAGAATGCCCAGTCCGTAATCAACAAATGACAGTGCCAACTGACGATATAGGATGAAAAGCAATCAGTGTTCCATGTTTATCGCTGCCATATAGTGCTCACAAGCCTCGTTGGCAGCTATGTATGTCGATGTAGTATATGCATGAAAGGCTACGATCAAAAAGTTAAATCGAGGTATTACAACCTGTCTCACCTGGCAATGACGTATCCATTATAGATATTGCCAGAAGGTCGGCCTTCACTACCCCCTCACTATCCAGTTGTTCAGTTCATGTGCCATCTCCGCATCGAGGATCGGTTGCAATGGATCTCAAGTGTACTCTATTTCTTGTCGTAATGGTGCAATCTGACAGGTTTTTTTCAGTCCATCTCCTGATGTTTTCCACCCACTTATAACGCTGTCTGGCTCTTGAACGACTGCCTTTCACTTTAACCTCCAGTATGGTCTTCAATAAAGAGATATGTCTTGTTATTTGGCCAACATATCTTAACAGTCTAACCTTGATTTCGGTCATTGGTTCTCTTTTCACACTTAACGTTTTCAATACCTTCACATGTGTTTTCATATTTTTCCAAAAAATGAGACCTAATCTTCTATATACCCATATTATATACGTTTTGTTAGCATTGATAAGGGCGTTAAAATCCGCACACTACTGTGAGATTGTATGCAACGTATCCTGGCCATCTCATTACTATCTAAGCCAGTCCTGTAGCTCAAGATATCACCTGGAAATGTTATTACCGCAGATTCAGTCTGTTATACAGTAGTGGGAATTAATTTCAACTGTAGATTGTTGTTGTTTATGTGAACATTGATGAAGCCTGAATTAAAAATTTTAGCATGAATCATAAAGATTTACTAGTTTAACAACGAGGGACGTTCAAGTCAATCCGGGATTTTTTTTTTTTAAAGAAGATTATTCAGGTAGTCATAAATGCCATTTATTTTTCGATGTAATCTGAAATAAAAGTGAATTAGTGCCTAGTTTATATTTGTTAACATAAATTGCATGACTATTCTGACCATGGAGACTAATGACATTTTTGGTTCACGTTTAAATACTTAGGTACATACATAACATCAGATGGAAGATGCAATTATGAAAAAAAAGCAGAATAGCCCAGGTAAAGTCGGTCTTCCAGACCATGAAGAGAATCTTGTGCAATAAAAACTTGTCGCTGGAACTGAGAAAGAGAGTCCTTGGATGCTAAGTGGGACCAGTACTGATATGTGGCAGTAAATCATGGGAAATCAGCAGGCAAGTGCAAATATCTTTGGAAGCAATAGAGATGTGGTTTTACAGAAGAGTGCTGCAGGTCCCACGGACTGCAAGGACGACTAATGATACAGAACTCGAAGAGACACAAACACAAAGACAACTCATTACAAGGACGACTAATGATACAGAACTCGAAGAGACACAAACACAAAGACAACTCATTACAAGGACGACTAATGATACAGAACTCGAAGAGACACAAACACAAAGACAACTCATTACAAGGACGACTAATGATATAGAACTCGAAGAGACACAAACACAAAGACAACTCATTACAAGGACGACTAATGATACAGAACTCGAAGAGACACAAACACAAAGACAACTCATTACAAGGATGACTAATGATACAGAACTCGAAGAGACACAAACACAAAGACAACTCATTACAAGGACGACTAATGATACAGAACTCGAAGAGACACAAACACAAAGACAACTCATTACAAGGACGACTAATGATACAGAACTCGAAGAGACACAAACACAAAGACAACTCATTACAAGGACGACTAATGATACAGAACTCGAAGAGACACAAACACAAAGACAACTCATTACAAGGACGACTAATGATACAGAACTCGAAGAGACACAAACACAAAGACAACTCATTGCAAGGACGACTAATGATACAGAACTCGAAGAGACACAAACACAAAGACAACTCATTACAAGGATCAGAACAAGGCAGTCATCCTTTTTCGGGCATGTTATGAGAAGAGGCAGTTTGGAGCACGTTGTGACAACCGGAAAGATAGCAGGAAAGAAAGACAGGGGAAGGCAGAGAGAAAAGATGTTGGACAGTCCTGGAGAATGGCACGGGTGACAATCAACAACAGAGTTAATAAACGACATGTGATAGAAACGGATGGAGGTCGGAGATCGCCAACCGGCAGGACATCTGACGATGAGGATGATGTGAGCAATGAAAATGACAGAAATCCATTCCAAGTACATACCACATTAAACCTGCAGATATGATGCGAGTATAGAAAAGATTATGCTTAAATGATTATACAACGAAATTTAAATGAACCACTACTATCTGACAAAAAATTGTTTCCTACAAACCAAGATCCACCAAATACTACCCAGTTTGAAATCTACCAATGTCACGACAGCTTTGACATTTTTTAGTAAATCGTGATTTCCAGAAATTCTGTCAGAAATGAACAAAAATAACGCTTACATCGCAGTTACAGTTGCAAGCCACTGACAGAAGAGCAGCACTACCATTAGTTCAGTCAATAGATGAAACAGCCAAGAGTACAACAGATAAAAATACCATTAGATCAGTCAATAGATGACATCACCAGGAGGGCACCTGATCAAATACCATTAGATCAGTCAATGGATGACATCACCAGAAGGGCACCAGATCAAATGCCATTAGATCAGTCAACAGATGACATCACCAGGAGGGCACCAGATCAAATACCATTAGAATAGATTAAATAATCTGAACAACATGACACACATACACATACACCATCCCAAACATATCCCACCCCCCCCCCCCCCACCCCCAATGCGCAGATACTCAGATAGACACATATATTCCACCCAAGCCAGCCCCTTTCTTTCCTTCGCTCAATGTTTAGTCTTGATTCAGCTCGCTCGTCCCCTGGCACTAATAGATCTGTTCTCCTTGTTCTCGTCTCCCCCATTTCCAAACTTCCACATTAATTTCATTTGATAACAGTGACAGGTGTAGAAGATATGAAGACAGTTTGTTATTTCGATACGACGAGATAACCCTTCAATGCAAACGTTCCCATGTCCGTGCCCCCAATGAAAGTTTTCCTTCTCCTTATCTTCCAAGAAATACACCAGCATCCAGACTCCACTTGCTCGTCCGTGTGTTTTGACTAGACTAGAATATATCACAGGAAAATACCGCAAGCAAAGATACTATAAGGATTTGTCTCCACACATAACTCCTCAACCACACCGATGCCACGCGAACGGCCTTTTAGTAAAAAGACATTCTGACAGTTTATCAGCAACGATATCTTGTTTATCTGTCTAGTGGAGCTTCAAGGGCGTACATCTATTCGGGTGTCGTTAAGGCTCACTTTAAAGCGTCCCATGTGGACTCTGTCTTCAACGTCATCATCACGTGTCATGCTGAGTGGCTTTGACAACCAATTCGATCTCCAACTGTCTATCATTTAAACATTTCAATTCTTGAGACTGGCATCGAATATTCAAGACATTTTGTCTTCGGTATGTCTATTTGTATATTACGTCATCAACACCTAGATCTTTCTGACTATCATTTTTTTCATTTTGCTAGCAATATTATCGCATAATCAGTTCACTTCAATATCTGTATATTTTCATATTTCATGTAACAGCTGTAAGAAGGTATGTCTACTGCACCAACATATCTCTTTATAATTAATTGTCAACGATTCGCATTCAAGTACTACGGAACTCTTCAAGACATATTGATTTATTCAATGCTCTGTTGTGAGAGTTCCAATGTAGCATGTCCTGCTGGTGCTAAGATTAACAACAATGATGTTTATGTCGTGAAATGTGTTCTGGATAATAGTAGAAAGACATGAAAGTGTATACCAGTTGATACGGCATTTGAATGGGACAGCAAGGCATCAGGCGCCAGCAACAAAAAATCAATTTGAACAATAATAGTGTGATCACTTTTCTTTTTAATACAATCTGTCTTCCTCTGTCTCCATCTCTCTCTCTCTCTCTCTCTCTCTGTATATATATATATATATATATATATATATATATATATATATATATATATATACACACACACATACACACATATACACACACACGCGCGCGCGCGCGAGGCATGTTCGGACATAAGTGCGAGGAGTATGATGACGTCTCATCTGACGTAATAAGCCCATACTAATGTACACGTTTGAAATTGTTTAATCTCCTCGCATTCATAGGTTCTACTGCAGTCATGTTGGTAAAATGGCGGATGTGAAACGGAATCCGTCCAGGGTTGATCAGCGAGCGGTGATTCAGTTCCTAACAGCTGAAGGATGTCGACCAGTGATTCAGTTCCTAACAGGTGAAGGATGTCGACTAGTCAAAATTTATCGCAAAAGACAAGCAGTGTATGGGGACATAAGTGTGTCGAAAACAACAAGGAAGGACTGAGCACGGATGTTTCGGGAAGGACGTCAGTTATCGAAAGATCTTCCGCGACCAGGTCAAGTGCATTTTGTTAAAACAGAAGAAGCCATCGCCGATATCGATGCAACAATACGGGTGGACTGCTGTTGGAGCTTACGTTGGCTAGCAGGGGAATTCGATGTGTCGCTTGGGGCAGTTCAAATGGTGATTAGGAAAAAAACTGAATTATCGGTAGGTGAGTTCAAGATGGGTCGGATGCTGACCGACCACCATAAGGAAGAACAATATATATATATTGATCAACATGTTGTGATGGCAGTTGCAAAACTACGTATGTGCTAATATTTAGAAAACAAACGCACAACTAATGATAAAATTCCACAAGAAAACGTAGCTGTATTACTGATAAAGGAGAAGTAGAAGAAAGATTGGCGCGATGGAGAGAATCGTCAGCTCAAAATTAGTGCATGAAAATCCAGAGAGAGTTTAATATACGGAGCTCTGCAATGACCACATAGAAGATTTAATATTCGGTACTTTACCGTGATCGCGTATGAAGTGGAGTATACGGGGCTATACAGTGATCACCTAGAGAATGTATTCTACTTTACTGTACAATAAATCCATATTATAACGAGCAATGCATACGCCTTCACTCCCACCTGGACGTATCTGTATGATCTATTATAATTCGTAGACTTTACCTTTACTACTTTCCTATTATTGTTCTCTGCCATCCTGTAAATATATTCCATATTGCATCTACCCATATGGATGACTGTTCATTTTTCTACATTAAACTTTCTGTCAGCTCTCAGACTATTTTTAATCTATCTAAATCTGATCTCACTATATACACCTCTGTCAGAGACGAGACCATGTCGCATAGTTTAGTGTTATCCTCGAATTTTGCAATCTTGAATCCGATATCATAGTCCAAATCATTTATCAAGAACAAAATGTGATCCAAAACCGACCCATCAGGCAATCCACTTATTACATTCCACCGATCAGAGTGAGTACTCCATGTGTATGCCTACTGTCTGTATTCAGGCCTTTAAACAATTGTCGATCCAATTGGCAACTCCACCACTACGGTCATGTTGGTAATGTAAGTGACTCTACAATGGCCATGTTGGTAATAACCGTTGTTTTTCGATGACTATTTTGGTTGGTAAAAGTGGCTTTACTGCAGCCATGTTATTGATTCAATTGACCTTACGATTGTGCTGACAACTATGGTAAAAGTGGCTTTACCGCAGCCATATTTTTAATTCAATTGACTTTACGATTGTGCTGACAACTATAGTATACGTGGCTTTAAGATTATCCTGCAATGTATGCCTCAGAACCAAATGCGTTATAAGGTTGGTGTACGAATTCAATAACCTGCGTAGATACAGTTATGACTGGCGCTCTGACACGTTTCTAAAGCACATGTCAGAGATATTAAATCCGCCAAGACTTCCGTGGCAGTTTGATCGAAGTGGCTGCAGATACCCTGATAGGATGTTAGACTAACGAGATGTGACTAGGTTTTCAAAATTGACGGTAGACACATTTAACTAGCGCACGTCCATGCGTAGACTGAGCCGTCTCCATTTCATCAGGCACGAAGCCGAGTGACGGTTGACGCGACTGTAACCAACCAAGCAGCCATTGTAACCCCAGAATATCACGTACGTGGATACACAAAAGCTTGTTAATGTTTGTTAGCAAACATCTACTGACTCTCCTGAACTGATATTTAAACTCCTCGACTACAGCTCTGGTCTACATTCAGGTAGGAAATGTCTGCTCCGTGTGAAGCAAGACTATCTGACCATACAACAGCCGTATGGTACATGACTGTCTGACGATCAGGCTTACCAAGAGATGTCCAGGCATCTAGACTGACGCCACGAAAATGTGGTCAGTTACAAGAAATGAAACATGCACTTAAATCCTGTTAAGAAGGGGGGAAACGAATTTTGCTCCTTTGTGTAACCTCCTGACTGCCGGGATCACTGACCAGTTGGACATGCCTGGCTAAATAGAGTTGCCTCTGATCATGAGGATACCTGTGTGTAGCTCAGTTTATCATTAAGTGTGAATAAATACATCGAACGATAATCATCATCAAGTGTTATGTCTAGATTCGTAGACGTTAAGCTGCTTCAGGACAATGTCTGCGCTTCGGGCAGACTGTCACATTTGAGAAAATTCGTCAAAACGTTACGTATGCGTAATGACAATCGTATTTATGAGATAGGAAATTATGACAATCTTATATATGAGATACCAAATCATGACAATCTTATATATGAGATAGGAAATCATGACAATCTTATATATGAGAAAGGAAATCATGACAATCTTAAATATGGGATAGGAAATCAGGACGATATTATATATGAGATATGAAATTAGGACGATCTTATAAACACAATTCATCTACTGCATAAAAAGACAAGACAAAAAGAGGTCCTTAAGAATGCTCTTCAATAAGTCGAATTTACAATCTCACTAAATCAGAAGTTACTTTAAAACAACCACAACAGACTCTCAACATCAGAAAGTATATATAGATATATAAATATATATATATATATATATATATATATATATATATATATATATGTACATGTATACGTGTACATATATAATTTATGTGTTAAGCAGCGTGACCTAAAGGTGAAACGCCCGTTTCACACTCTCAACTCACGAGGTTCGAATCACACCGTGTCCAGTTTGGCAGACATTGTGTTTTGTCTCGGCGTGATTGCTCATCCTCATCACAGTACATAAAGTAATGGCAACCAACCACATAACTTATGACAGTCAATTAGGCTGGCGGATATAAAAAAGTGACGTTCTGCCAAAGGACCTGGTACTTACATTACACACACACACGCACACACACAAACAAACACACACACATATATATCTTGTCTTTTATAATATATATTCATCATTGGCTCTTTCCGTTTTGTCAGATGATAGTAATTGTGCTTTGAAAAAAAAGGGATGTGTTCGTCTTCATCCGCGTTCGTTCTCAATCTCCCACTATCAAGCCCAGAGCAGGGCTTTGCAAGTAGCAGGATGAAGTCCAGAAAACGGATTGAATTTACGGCTTGACTGCGATATTTGCACCTTTTCGGTCTGATACATCCGACTTCAGCAAGCATTTTTAAGTACCGGGTTGCATTTCCTTTCGATCCCTTCTACTTAGCCAGTCTGCGCTATTGCAGCCTGTTATCCAGGATCATCGCGTTGATGTGTAGAGGGGTCTTGGCAGCTCTGAATCGCTGGCCATGACGCTAGCAGTCAGTTATGGATCGCTGACCGCCGCAGCTCATGCGCTGCTTAGCGTCTTGATCCCAAAAATTGATGTAACTACAGTCCATGACGAAAACGGATGTAAGTCGTAAGATTAATCCGGTCAGACAAGCGTTTTCAACAGCGTGTACAAGGAAAGTGAGGACCGTTTGTGACCTCGCATGGAGTGGCGTGTCTTCTCAAACTCTGAGTCCTTAGCCTATCCGCAATCAATATCTCCTTTATCCGTATTACATGCTTAATCCTGCCTTTTCATGTTACACGATCCTTGACGTCCTGTTCCAATGATTCGAAATCGATGTCCGCACCATTCATATCCCGTTTGCATACATTTTTGTGCCGAAGAAGTGGCTGTCCCCGAGACCTTTTCCGTAGCTGTAATTCTTCATAGAGAAGATATTTTGGTATTCTGCCATCATCCATCCTCGAAGTGTGTCATCGGAGCATTCGGAGACCAGGCATGGAAACGACCGTGACAGTGCCTATTCTCTCCAACATTTCTGCGTTGGTGATCCTGTCTTGCCACCAAACATTCTCTCCAACATTTCTGCGTTGGTGATCCTGTCTTGCCACCAAACATTCTCTCCAACATTTCTGCGTTGGTGATCTTTTCTTGCCACCAAATCCAAGATTCTGCTCAGACGGATCATGTGATAAATGTGTAGCCGCCTCTCCTGGTGCATGTAGGTAGACCTTGTCTCACTGCGTTTTAAAGAAGGGTGCTGGAGACACATGCCCGCTAATCAAGTGCTTTTGATTTAGCCGTGAGATTTTTGTATTCCCAGACACTTTTTGTTGATCTGCTTATTGTTGTTGGTGCCTTGCCTATCCTGATACTGATCTCTTGGTCCAGGGATACTCTATTGTTGACCTAGGATCCCAGGTATGTCAAGTGATCTGCTACCTTGAGATCCTCATCATCAATGGAGATTACTGGCGCCTTGTTAGTACCCTGGACCATAACTTGTGTTTTATTTTTGCTTATTATTAATCTAATATACGAGGTGTGTTTAAATGGCTTGGCTTGGCTTCGTTCATTCTCAATATCCCACTACCAAACACTGAAAGGGCTTAAGTAGTAGAATGTAGTCCAGAGAACGAATGCGTTGTGTCGTAGTTTACAGCTTGACTGCGATATTTGCACCTTTCGGTCCAATACATCCGACTTCAGCAAGCATTTTTTGAGTACCGGGTTAGCATTCCCTCTTCGATCCCTTCTCCTTAGCCAGTCTGCACTGCTGCAGCCTGTTATCCAGGATCACCGCGTGGAGGTGTAGAAGGGTCTTGTCAGCTCTGGTTCGCTGGCCCTGATGCTAGCAGTCAGCTACGGGTCGCTGACTAATGCAGCTCATGCACTGCTCAGCATCTTGATCCCGTATTTAAAAGAAACCGGATCTAACTGCACCAAATGAAGAAACGTGCGATGCGTGTGATGATGAAGCTTCTGGTGTATACAGCACTTACCAACAGTCAAGTTTGCAAAATTTATTTATTCTACGACTCATAGTTTTCTCGGCAGACCGTTGAAAGCATGGCGGGTGTGATACGGAATCCGTCCAGAGTTGATCAGCGAGCGGTGATTCGGTTTCTAACACTTGAAAGATGTCGACCGATGTGTGTTCACTTGCCACTATGCGCAAAAGAAACGAATCACCCTCCTCTTCGAATCACAGCAAGTGGTTCAAATTCCACCCCATGCGTTCTTCTTTATGGTGGTTGGTCAACAACAGAGGTACCCATTGTGAACACACCTTCCGGTACTTGAATTCTTTGCTAACCCTAGCGACACGGCGAATTTCTGTGCTAGCGAACGGTCCAGCCGAATTGCTGCATCAATTGTGGCGATGGCATCTTGTGACGCAACAATATGCGTCTGACCTGGTCTCGGAAGATCTTTCGTTAACTCACGTCCTTCTTTAAATATCGTTGTCCAGCTCTTCACTGTTGTCTTCAACACACTTTTGTCACCATACACTGCCTGCATTCTGCCATGAATATCAATTCATCTACATCCTTCAGCTGTTAGAAACCGATTCACCCACCGCTCGCTGATCAACTCAGGACGGATTCCGCATCACACCGGCTATGTTTTCAACGGTCTGCTGAGGAGATTATGAGCCGAAGGATAATGAAATTTTGCAAACTTGAAGGTTGGTTCGTGCTGTATACACCAGAAGTGACGTCATCATGCGCATCGTACGCATGTTCACGTGGTACAGTTATGTACGGTTTCATTTGAAAACCCCCCGTATTATTAATATTGTTATTATTAACATGTCCCTCGCTCTGATCATAGTAGACTCTAAATCATGTAGAGCTTTATATACGTAATAATATGTCCCTGACTCCAGTAATGTAGAGCTTTATATACGTAATAATATGTCCCTGACTCCAGTAATGAAGAGTTTTATATACGTAATAATATGTCTCTGACTCCAGTAATGAAGAGTTATGCAAAAAGCAGCACTTACCTGGATCTACCAATGTGCAGTTGTTTTTTTAAAAAAATAGAATGCTCCTGACTTTAGTCATGTCGAATTTTGCATGTAGTGTTATTGTCCTTGATGTATAGTTTGTCGTGTCCCATTTTCATGTACAGTAATGTCTCTACAATTGCAGTAAGTTTATGTAAATGAATGTCCATATGTCTCTACTAATGTAGTAATAGTATGCAGGATAGTGTTTCTCACAGTCTGTCAGCTGTTACTGTCTTGCTCTTCATTCAATTTTATAAAGGTCAAGGGCAGCAAAGTTTACACAAGATAGTACTGTTATCATTCAACTCAGGTCAGATGACGTCTCAACATTGAAGGTCGACTGGAATGGTTCTAGTGGGCAGTGGGCTCAGTCTCCTGTCCTGATGATGCAATATGACATGCGTTTCCCTGTCCATCTCTTGGTGTTATCCTCCGATTTAAAGCGCTATATTCCTCTGGTATGTTAGCTATCTACTCTTGTTTGTAGAACAGTGTTCAGCGAGAAATTAAAAAATTAGAGAACTGCTTGACTTTAATTTCGTTCGCTGATTCTTTTTGAACCGCTAATTTATCCATCTTCATATGTCAAAGTTCTCAGTTCTCCTCACCGACAGTTTGTTGATATTACCTGTGGTCCTAAGAACATTTTCGCTTCCATTGCTCTAGCCACGGTTGCCTTTACCCAACTAACAAATATCTGGAAATCAAAACCACTGAGCGCGCACGCCAAGCTCAGATTGTAACTCCAACGTATTACCAATACTCACCTATATAATACTTACAACATAGAAAAGAGGCTAAATGCATACAAGAATAAGTGTCTTAGAAAACTGTTGAACATTGGCTAGGAGCAATAAAATTCATTACTAACAAAACAATTAGAGAAGTCACTAATCAACATGTTTCATCACTCATCAGGAAAAAAACAATGGTCATACATCGGGCATGTTCTTAGAATGGACAGCAGCACTCCCTCTGCAAGCGTTTATGTGGTCACCATATGGCAGCAGGAAAAGAGGAAGACCGAAAGAAACTCTCAGAATAACAATTGTCAGAGACGGTTCCACAATGGGCTTCCCAGAAATAAAATGGAATATGGCAGAAGCACTTGTAGAGTCAAAACCTTTTGTTAAGTGCATAACTGACAATTATTTGATTCAACATGTAGAAGCAGCCACCAGAGGCAAAAACACATTCGACTTAGTTTTTTACTACACATGAATATATGATTGAAAACGTTACCGTTGGGGGAACTGTTTGGCTCAAGTGATCATCAAATCACCCGTTGGGATCTTATAGCAGGGAAAGAAGTAAACATAAACACGCAAACATACGACTACTCTAAGGCAGATGTTAAGAAATTGAAAAAGACAGCCAGCCACATAATCTGAAAAGACATTGTCAGAGGAACAGATGTTAAACAAGAGTGGGAGAGTTTTAAAACAGTTCTAGAAACGCTAAAAGAGGATTCTGTTCCATGTAGGGAGGTAAACCTTAAGCGTGAAAAGTGGATTACTAGATTTGTAGTTAAATGTAGAAGAACTAAAAATAAAGCATGAAAAAAAATATATAGAGGCAGGTAAATCAAAAGAAACATATATAGGGGACGGCGTGGCCTAGTGGCTAAGTGGCATGGCTCACAACCCGATGGGGCTGGGCTCGATCCTTATCACAGCACCGGCCGTTACCCCAGGGAAGCAAACCCTTAGAAAATGCAGAAGGAAGTAGACTCTTCCATAAAATGCATGCTGAAGTCGGATGCACTGGGTCGACAGGCAACGCACACCCGTCTTAGGGAATAGAGAAATAAGGCGAACGCAAAAGATTTTTTTTTTTTAAAAGGATTTAAAATATTTGGACAAACAAAACATTGCTCAGAAAGTGAATAAAACAGCAAAAATAGTCTTCGAAAAAAAAATTGCTCAGATGATCAAGACTGATAGTAAAAGCTTCTTTTCTTATGTTAGAAATAAAAAAAGAAAGAATGACAAAGTAGGCCCTCTCATAGCACAGGAAAAATAATAAGTGAGAATAGGGAGGAAGCTAATCTACTCAATCAGTACTTTGGCAGAGTCTACATAAAAGAGGACTGCTCAAAGATCCCAGAGCCTATAGATATTTTTTTAAGAGACATGACATAGTCTGTAAATTGTTAGAGTCAATAATCAAAGAAAACATTGTAATGCATTTAGACAAGTTTAATCTAAACAGAAATAGTCAGCATGGGTTTACTAGATAGAGATCAGGCTTAACAAATCTATTAGAATTCATGGAGGAAGTTACTAAAATGGTATATGAAGGGGAGCCAGTGGATGTTATTTATCTAGATTTTGCAAAGGCCTTTGATAGAGTACCTCATCAAAGATTATTTCGAAAGATAAAATCACATGGAATAGGTGGAGAAGTTGCTAAATGGATTGAAAATTGGTTAACGGGAAGAAGGCAGAGAGGGGTACTCTGAGTAGTGTGAGGTAAAAAGTGGAGTGCCACAGTGCTCAGTTTAGGGACCAATTTTTTTCTTGATATATATAAACGATTTGGACATTGATATGAGATCCATGATTGCAAAATTAGCTGATGACACAAAACTATGCAGTAGTGTCTCGTCTAAAGCAGAATTGGATATATTGAGGTCTGATTTAGATAAAATTTGAAAATGGTCTGTAAGCTGGGAAATGGAGTTTAATATAGATAAATGCACAGTCATCCATATGGGTAGATCCAATAAAGAGCATAATTATAGAATGGGCGAGAACAATATTAGAAAGATAGAAAAGGAAAGGGACCTAGGGCTTATAATAAAACATACAGGTAAAGTGAGTGAGCAAGTCCAGGTAGCAGTGAAAAAGGCAAATGCAATGTTAGGTATGATAAAAAGAAATATTAAACATAGGAGCAAGGAAGTGATAGTCAAACTGTATAAAGCATTAGTTAGATCTAGATTGGAGTATTGTGTGCATGTGTGGAGTCCTTATCAAAAAGGGGATATAAACATGCTGGAAAGGATATAAAAAAGAGCGAGAAAGCTGATAGTGGGATTCCAGAATTACAGTTATGAGAAAAGACTCAGAAAAACCGGCCTACAGTGTCTAGAAAAGAGAAGAATTTGAGGGGACAATACAGGTTTATAAGATAATCAACGGAATGGATAAATTAGACTATAACAAGTTTTTCAAAACACAATCACCTACAAGAACAAGAGGGCATAGCCACAAATTAACTAAAGAAAGGTTCAGATTAGATATTAGGAAATATCTTTTTAGTCAGAGTGGTGAATGCTTGGAATGCATTACCCCAGAAGGTAGTGGAGGCAGAGACAATTAATGCATTTAAGAAAAGAATGGATGCTCATAGCTTTTAGAACAGGGAATTGCAAATGTAACTGGTTGTCTACAGACTCTGATGAGTCTTCTAAACCAGTATAAAAACGTTAAGTTAAGAGACAGCCTTCTCTCACTTAACTTTTTAATTCCTCTTCTATCCTGAGGCATAGAAGTTTGTCAGAAAGAGGGTCAGATCATTCTTTCCACTATCATCCTCTTGATCAGGTTGCAGTCAAGATAACAATCTTTTATTAACTGTCTTATGTTGTTCTCCTGGTGCACTTTGGGTCATTCTCAAAGTCTTGATACTTTACTCTGCTTCCCATGACAGCCATGGTAGCCAATTTTCTTTCATTCTGCAGATAAGGTCAACTACCAAAATTGAGATTGTTCTACTTAAGTCTGCAAGGGTGGGTTTTTTGAGATCATGCCATGTTGTCTGATTGCAAACCATATTTCTTCTTGTTACTGGGATGCCTTCCTTAGATATCTCATATCTGGCACCTGGAGCTGGCTTCTCTTGGTTGTTGTCATTATCCATGACTCACATCCATAAGACAAAATGGACACATAGGTAAAGTAATATACAGTCATCTATGTTTTCTTACTTACGAGTATTTCTCTTTTGCTGTTGAATCCTCTACTATGGCATGAAAAAAGTTTGCTTGTTGCTACCTTTCATGTAAGTAGCACTTCTTTAATTTCCTCCCTTCTGGCTTATTACAGCTGCCTGAACTGCTGTAAAGGTTGTTCATCCAGAGAAATGTGATGTGTCTTCTCTTGAGACCACCATGGTTTTTGTTTTTGAACAAATACTGATCATTCATCTTATCCCCAGCTTCTCCTTCCAGATTAGAAGGTTAATCTGGAGATGAACCTCTTGTTTAATCAACAGGATCACACCATCGGTAAATTCCAGGTCCAACATATAGACTGTTCTCATCTTCCAGTATACCACTGAGCACTTTTGTCTTCACTCATTACAGGCTTTAATGACATCATCCATGAGTAGTATGAAGAGATATGGTGATAAAACATCGCCATGTCTTACACCACTGGTGGTCTTGAACTCTCTATAAGTCTTATAAAAACTTTGTATAGCGCAGATCGAGGGGCCTGGGATGTTCTTCCTTTTCAGGTAATCCCAAAGCCAACTCCATCGAACCTTATCAAATGATTTTTTCAGGACCAGGAAACGGGTGCATTTCATAAACATCACACTAAAATAAGTGTGAAGATAAGGTCTCGAGTACTTCCGTTTGTTTTGACACCACATTTGGTTTTGCCTACCTGTGGCTCAGCCAGATATCTTAGTCTCAGTATCCTAGAGTAGGCTACTAAGGAGTGCTTTTCTTCTATGGTTTTTGAACTGTTGGTTGTCCCCCATTTTGAAAATTGGTGTAATGATAACTTTCTGCCAGTCCTATGGCATAGCCTTGGAGCACCAGGCTATCCAGAAATCCTTCAGAAATAACAGTTCAACTGCTGTTCCCAAGTACTTGATCATTTCTGGTGTATGTCCAGCTGCTTTGCCAACCTTTATTTTCTCAAGTGCTGCCCTCACCTTCCTCATTGGGATGTTTTCCTAGTCATTGATTTCCTCATCTGTCTTAGATAGACTTCTGTACTTGAAACTTGCTCTTCGTCTGCACAGAGGAGCTCTGAGGAATATTCTTTCCATCTATCTTTTATCTCCTTTTTGCATCTTTTTTGTCTTTATAAATTTCAGTGGTTCCTCTTCTTCTTTCCTCATGTTCCCCAGAGTCCTGTTAAACAACTTCTGGTATTCTCCAGCATTCTTTTCCTGTGTTTCTGAGATTTTGTTTTCCTGGCTTCTCTGCTGAATTTTATTTATTCTTTGTATTTCCCATTGTTTGGCTGCTATATTCTTGGTTTCCAAATATTGTTTCCATGTCTGCTCCATATTTTTCTTGGCATTGATAACAAAATTATTCCTCTATAATTTGTACATTGTTGCAGATTACCTTTCTTCCAGTTCACTGGTATTTTTCTTTTACCCAAACTTTACCAAGGGCAATATGGATTTGGTAAAAGAAATCAGAGAGGACAGCAAAATTGTGAAGAAAACAAAAAAGGTATTTGTAGCAAAATTTCCAACACACCCAAAGAGGACAATATGCATGGAAAAGCCCAGAAGCTATAGTAATGAGATGAAATAGCAATTTAAATTGTATTGCCTTATTGTAAATATCATTTAAAAAAACAGTGACACTTTTGAGTGCCCAGGTTTTGGGACCAATGTTGTTCTTTATATATATAAATTATTTGGACAATGATATTTTTTTGGGTGTTTTTTGTTGTTGTACACCTTATTTCTCTAATCCCCAAGGCGGTGTGTGTTCCACTGTGGTTTTTATTTTGCGACTGTCGGTCCAGTCCATCCAACTTCAGCATAAATTTTATGTAAGGGTCTGCTTCCTCCTGCATTTTCTAAGAGTTTGCTTCCCCGGGGTAACGGTCGGTGCTGTGATGGGGATCAAACCCAGCACCTCCTGGTTATGTGCCGTGTCACTTAACCACTAGGCCACGCCATCCCAACGGACAATGATATCAGATCCATAATTGCACAATTAAGTCCAACATGAAAATAAAAGCTTATCTATGAAATGTGGAGGAACAACAAATACAACAACGAAAACAGTACAGACCTTTATAAATAGTGTATGTGTCAAATAAAGAGATTGAAATGATGGCATGATCACTAGTGTAGAACTGATGGCACGATCACTAGTGTAGAACTGATGGCACGATCACTAGTGTAGAACTGATGGCACGATCACTAGTGTAGAACTGATGGCATGATCACTAGTGTAGAACTGATGGCACGATCACTAGTGTAGAACTGATGGCACGATCACTAGTGTAGAGCTGATGGCATGATCACTAGTGTAGAGCTGATGGCATGATCACTAGTGTAGAGCTGATGGCATGATCACTAGTGTAGAGCTGATGGCATGATCACTAGTGTAGAGCTGATGGCATGATCACTAGTGTAGAGCTGATGGCATGATCATTAGTGTAGAACTGATGGAAAGAGAAAAACGAACCTCAGTGTAACCTTGAGGAGAAGGTGCTGGAGTTTAATAGAACACACATTAAGGAAACAAGATGATGGCATTACAAGACAAGTTTCTATTCTGTAATTCTCAAAGCAAGTGAATTAGAGGTAAATCAAAATGCACATGGACAAAAAAAGCTCACGACAAACAAAGTGAACTGGAAAGACTTGGACAGAGCTCGAACAAATGGCCCAGGACAGAACAACTTTACGTTTTTTGTTGATAACCTGAGCTCCACAGGGAACTGAAAGATTTTTATGATATTTCTATACTTTATTCTTGTTTTTAAATTTTCAGTTTTGTTAGTTCATATCTGTCCTGTTTTGTGCAAGTCTCCTTTTTTTGTTGTTGTTGTTGCTTTGGTAGAATGCGCTCGATGGTCTGGGCACGTCGTGGCATCAGCGTCAAGACCAAACTCAAAAGTCTACCGTGCAACCATCATTCCAACCCTACTATACGCTTGCGAAAGCTGGACTGTATACTCTGGACATGCAAGGAGGTTAAACCACTTCCACACAGGTTGCCTGAGGCGAATATTCCACATCCGATGGCAAGATCGTGTCACTGACATCGAGGTTTTCTCGAGGGCTAACATGCCCAGCATCCATGCACTGCTAGAAAAAGCACGACTAGGATGGGCCGGACACCTCGTCCGTATGTCAGACGAGCGGCTCCCAAAGAAGCTTCTCTACGGCGAGCT
This sequence comes from Ariolimax columbianus, assembly GCA_036924085.1. Lineage (NCBI taxonomy): Eukaryota > Metazoa > Mollusca > Gastropoda > Stylommatophora > Arionidae > Ariolimax > Ariolimax columbianus. Next base: position 27,032,386 of record JAVGWX010000002.1, read on the forward strand.
GAGAGAGGGATGGCGCGAGAGAGGGCGCCCAAAGAAACGTTTTAAAGACGGTCTGAAGGACTCACTAAAAAGTTGCCAGATAGACATCGACACCTGGGAATGTCTTGCGCAAAACAGATCTGACTGGAGAAGCGCAGTCAAATCGGGTATAGCTGCCGGTGAAGACGACCGTGTTGTGAAAGCCCAGAGCAGACGCGAGACGCGGAAATCCCGAGCAGCGGGAACACCATCCCCTTCTACAAACCTCGTGTGCCCGATATGTAGCAGATGTTTTCGTGCTCGCATTGGCCTGTTCAGCCACATGTGCACCCACACCCAACAGGGAAATCTGTGACAAGGATGACGTCGGCGGTCCTCATCGACAACGATGGACAGCTATTATTATTTATATGTTGCTTAGATGTTTGCCTCACTAGTTTCTACTGGCGGAGGCGCGCCATTTTCCACCCCAGACCGTAGTCCATTGGGCGATATCAGGACGCATAAACCAGTGCTTGGATGCATGTGTGCATCTGTATGTACCTATGCTAGGTTTGTGCGCCCTCAGAAGCTAGCCCAACCAAAGTGCAATGGAAGGGCTTTACCACGAGGACGCTTGTGAAAGTTGTGCAAGAGTGTGACTGTGGGATAGAGTCAAATGAAACAGAGTGAGGTAAGAGGAGAGAGAAGGGGAAGAGTGGCTCCCAGGGTGCAAGTTTCCTTTTTTTTTTTTTTTTGCTTAAATGTTTGCCTCACTAGTTTCTACTGGCGGAGGCGCACCATTTTCCACCCCAGACCGTAGTCAATTGGGCGATATCAGGACGCATAAACCAGTGCTTGGATGCATGTGTGCATCTGTATGTACCTATGCTAGGGTTGTGCACCCTCAGAAGCTAGCCCAACCAAAGTGCAATGGAAGGGCTTTACCACGAGGACGCTTGTGAAAGTTGTGCAAGAGTGTGACTGTGGGATAGAGTCAAATGAAACAGAGTGAGGTAAGAGGAGAGAGAAGGGGAAGAGTGGCTCCCAGGGTGCAAGTTTCCTTTTTTTTTTTTTTTTTGCTTAGATGTTTGCCTCACTAGTTTCTACTGGCGGAGGCGCGCCATTTTCCACCCCAGACCGTAGTCAATTGGGCGATATCAGGACGCATAAACCAGTGCTTGGATGCATGTGTGCATCTGTATGTACCTATGCTAGGTTTGTGCGCCCTCAGAAGCTAGCCCAACCAAAGTGCAATGGAAGGGCTTTACCACGAGGGCGCGTGTGAAAGTTGTGCAAGGGTGTGACTGTAGGACAGAGTCAAATGAAACAGAGTGAGGTGAGAGGAGAGAGAAAGGGAAGAGTGGCTCCCAGGGTGCAAGTTTCCTTTTTTTTTTTTTTTTGCTTAGATGTTTGCCTCACTAGTTTCTACTGGCGGAGGCGCGCCATTTTCCACCCCAGACCGTAGTCAATTGGGCGATATCAGGACGCATAAACCAGTGCTTGGATGCATGTGTGCATCTGTATGTACCTATGCTAGGTTTGTGCGCCCTCAGAAGCTAGCCCAACCAAAGTGCTATGGAAGGGCTTTACCACGAGGGCGCGTGTGAAAGTTGTGCAAGGGTGTGACTGTAGGACAGAGTCAAATGAAACAGAGTGAGGTGAGAAGAGAGAGAGAAGAGCTACCCTGTTTCCTTTTTTTTTTTTTTTTGCTTAGATGTTTGCCTCACTAGTTTCTACTGGCGGAGGCGCGCCATTTTCCACCCCAGACCGTAGTCAATTGGGCGATATCAGGACGCATAAACCAGTGCTTGGATGCATGTGTGCATCTGTATGTACCTATGCTAGGTTTGTGCGCCCTCAGAAGCTAGCCCAACCAAAGTGCTATGGAAGGGCTTTACCACGAGGGCGCGTGTGAAAGTTGTGCAAGGGTGTGACTGTAGGACAGAGTCAAATGAAACAGAGTGAGGTGAGAAGAGAGAGAGAAGAGCTACCCTGTTTCCATTGCTGACCTATCACAAATCAAGTAGTACGTTGGGCAGAAACTCATAAGTGACTAGAAATTTGTTTGGTGAGTGTGAGATAAGATAAGAATAAGAACAAGTTTAATGATTAGATTTATCAGTACAACCATGTGTGATCTCATTAATCGTCACAGGAAGCTGAACTGTTGGTGGAGCACAAAGCCAATGCTCAAAGGGCAATAACCCTTAATATATTTTAAATTAAAAATAAAATGTTCGATTGCGTGTCTTTGACAATTGTTTTTAACGGTTGCTTCCCTTAGGTCTTGTCTCGAATGCTCTCTACCGTTCTATGCGTCATCGTTTCTGTAGCTACATAGGCAGGTCTGCATATTTGGTCTTCAAATGTTTCACATTTTAGACTTGATATATTTCAGTTCATACTTTGATAATATCCTTAAATTACAATGACATCCACAGAATGATGATCACGGTTTCCGCCTACGTTACTGTTTTTGCTTAATTTGATTTTCCACCATTTTTTATTTTTGACAATATCCCGATCCTTGACACATTGTTCATTGACCTAAAGCAGCCAGACGAGTTATTGAACGTGATACTGAAAGAGACAAAATATGAGCTTCCTCTTCCATGTTGACTGAGTGTTGCTAGGGTCCAAGAGGGGAGCAAAGAATATCAATGATATAACCTACCAGACATGTCATAAGAGCCATTTATGGAATGCAGCTGAGCATGGAGCTGTCTACTCCATTCTGTTAAACTTATACGTCACGTGAAAAATAAAAGATATCATCCACATCCAATAAAATAGGGGAAACAAAGTCAGAGAAGTCCTACTAAGTATGTCCAACATGCCGATTGAGTAACAGGAGTACCAGCCTAGCGGTGTGGATAGAATTGTTGCAGAGAACCATCTCTCACATTCACATGAAGTACGTTGACAGTTGTTAATGCACAAAGTCAGCCGCAGTTCAAAACTAACTCTTGGGAATGAGAGAATTGTGAGATAAAATTAACCTTGCTTCATGTTACATGTATATGACAACAGAATACCAACAAGACCAACATTCAGTGGGACAAAACTACCAAGAGAAACAACTATCTAATAAAAAGGTTGAAATAAATCAATTATGTGATCAGTTGTATATTTGTGTGATGAGCACTTACTCACATAAATGAAAATTTGAGGAATATTTGTTGAAAACAAGTGCTCCATCGGGAGCTAAAAGGTTTTGATGAGTTATTGTTTGTGTCCACAGTTGACATTATTGTACAGATGCTACTTTTGGTACAGTAACATAGTTTTGCTCTTCTGAAATTCAATGGATGATGTGGTTTGCTGATGTCGTATTGTTTCTGTGATGTAGCTGTGGGTTCTAGTGAAAAAAGTTATAAGAGATGTTTATTCTATGTCTTACTTTATCTTTCAACAAAGTATTCAACAGCAATAGATCAACGTGCAATGATCACTGGCAAATCTAGCATTCGTTAAGCTCATGGATATCTTCTTCTTCTTCTTCTGCGTACACAGTCAGACAGCAACCATTATTTTTTCGAAAAAAGCGGCGGTCGTCCTGAGACTCTCGCCACTACCATAGAGCTTGTCTTGCAGTTCCACTGGCAATGGCCACATCTGCTCTCTCTGATCCCCGTATGTCGGGCAGTTCTGCAGCAGATGTTCAGTAGTCATTTTACCAGTACCGCACGGGCATTCGTCGGTACACCCTATCTTCAATTTGTTGAATAGGTGGTACCTCAGTCTATTGTGGCCAGTGCGAAGTCTGAAGACAACGACCTGCTCTCTTCGGTTCAACTGGTAATAGGCATCGTTTTTGGTGTAACCAGTATGTTCGGTTTCCCATTTGGTAATGTACCTGGCTTTGATAAGCCGTTTTGACTCTTCGTACGTCATACTGGTATCTGTTTGTGGTAGCCTTGCACCTTCTTTTGCCAGTCTGTCTGCCTCCTCGTTGCCTTGGATGTTGCAGTGTGACGGAACCCACTGTACCACTACCCTTTTTGGTGCGGACAGCTGGCACAGTTTGCAGAGTGCTGCTCTTAAGTCATTAAGCTCAGTGTTTTTCTGGCTTTTTAGCGCTGTGACTACGGCGAGAGCATCTGTCAACAAGACTATGTGGCTCTCATTTTCACTGTGTGTTGCCATTTCTTCCACTGCCGCCCTCAGTGCCTCTGCCTCCGCTCTGAAATTGCTTGTGTACTTACCAGTAGCGAATGACAGTGTTATTTTTCTGCCATTTGGTAGGTTCAGGAATGCTCCTGCCCCTCCGTTCTGTGTAGTGTTTGTTACAGAACCGTTGGTGTATGCATGGGTCCAGTCCATGCTTGGGTAGCTTTTCGTTATGAAGCTTAGGGTAGTGTCTCTCCTTTCTTTTTCGGTCTGGCAGTTTTTGTTTGCAATACCTGGTATATTTTCTACCACCTCTGGAAATATGTCCTGCCTCCAAGTAGGTTTTCGTACAGTAGTGATGGGTTTTGGTGTTGTTAGTGCGTTTATGGGGTCTTCGTGCATCTTTGCTTTGGCTATTTCTGCAAAGTTTCTCCGCTTTAGTTTCCCAGTTCCCAAATTGTTTAGCCTCTGGTACATTGGATGGTCCGTCAGTCTTCGGAGTTTCTCTGACTGCAGCTGGGCTCTGCAGTCTCTTCTGTCGGTCATGGATTGCAGTTTTGTAATCTTTTCAAGTTCTACAATTGGCGTTGACTTCATGCCACCTGTTATGATTCTCATAGCTTGGTTTTGAAGTTTGTTAACTTTATCGAAGTTCGCCTTCGCTGCTGTTGTCCATGCCGCGATGCCATACTCGAGAACTGGTCTCACTCTTCCAGTGTACAGTTTCTTTAGTATGCCTTCGTCTGCTCCCCAGCTTGTGCCAGCAAGTTTCCTCATGATCGCCATTCTTTCTCTGGCTTTCATTCGGTTTCTCTCAATCTGACTTTTCCATGTCATGCGCCGATCAAATGTGACTCCCAGATAGGTTGGGTTGTCGTTTGGCTGCAGGATTTTGCCATTTAGGCTTAATTTGGTACTTTGGGGTTTTAATGAGAGCGAGAATATTGTGCACGTGGTTTTCTCCTCGTTTATTTTGACCAGCCATGAGTTCGCCCACTCTTCCAGCGATGTTAGGGCCGTTTGCATCCGATTTCTTGCTATGGTGAGATTCTTTTCAGAAGTCCACATAGCCAGATCGTCTGCAAACATTGAGCTATGGACTCTTCTTGGTATATTCTCTGTAATATCGTTTATATATACCAGGAAGAGTGTGGGGGACAGTACTCCCCCTTGGGGTACTCCCTGCTCGAGTGTCACCTTTTTGCTCATCTGCCCTTGTACTTGGACTCTGGCCGTTCTTTGTTTGAGGTAATGGTTGATCCACTTGTACATCTTCCCACAAACATCACTTCTTCTTAACTTGACTCTAAGTCCGTCCTTCCAGACTTTGTCAAATGCCTTTTCCAGATCCACCCAAACAGCTACTGTGTGTTTCTGTGCCTGGTAGGCATCTTCTATCTCCTGGGCTATGAGGATGACCTGGTCCTCAGTGGATCTGTGCTGTCTAAAGCCGGCTTGCTGTGGAATTAGTATTCGTTTTTCTTCCAGATGCCACATCAGTCTGGTGTTTATCATCCGTTCCATCAGCTTGCCGACACAGCTCAGTAGGCTTATGGGCCTGTATCCATTCGGATCTGTTTTGTCCTTTCCTGTTTTTGGTACTGGTACCAGTATTGCATCCTTCCATGCCTGGGGTACAATACCCCTTTTCCAGCTTTGGTTCAGGACTGATAGTAGTTTTTTCTTCGCTGTTTGGCCCAGCCCCATCAGCATTTCGTTTGTTATCCCGTCTTTTCCGGGAGATTTCCTTTTCTTTAGTGTTCTCATAGCCTCTTCCATTTCGCGCATGGTTAGTTTGGCCATCATGTGCTCTTCAGGAGCCGTATTTATGTTTTCGTGTCCTTTTAGCTCTTCGCTAATATCTGTATGCTTATCTGCAGGGACCTCGATGTGGTTTGCTCTGGCATAGTGATCGACAAAGGCGTTTGCGGCTTTCTTACCTGTGATCAAGTTCTCGCCCTGCTTGATAGTAATTTGTTTATTTGACGGGGTTTCGTCGTTCATGGCTCTGACTAGCTTCCATAGCTTGTTCCCTTCTTTGTCCAGGTTTAAACTTTCTGTTTTATTTTTCCAACTTTCTCTTGCTGTTTGCTTGAGAGTGTGTTTGTACTTCGCCGTGGCGGCTTTGAGGGCGATGTTTGCCTCCATGGATTTTTCACGTTCTGCCACGTTCCTAGCATTTGTTACTGTATCTTCCACTTTCTGCAACTCATCATTCCAGTAGGGCTTATAGTTTTTCCTAGCTCCTCTTGGGATGGTTTCAGTGGCGGCTTGCATTATTGCCTTGCTTAGGCTCTCTACCATGGGCTTCATTTTGGTGTTTCGTGTGTTGATGGTTTCACACAGCCCATCTGTCAGGATTGCAAATCTGTCCCAGTCGGCTCGTTTGTAATTCCAACGTGGGAGCGGTTTTGTTTCCTGTGGGCCTACTTCCATGTCAATGCTTAGCCTGATCGGCCTGTGGTCGGCCTGTGGTCGCTACCTGCCAGTTGGTTTAGCACCTGGCGGCCTATTTTATAGTGTATGTCCTGTGTGGAGAAGGCCAAATCTGGAGTCGAGGTGGTATGCCATGTTCTTGAATAGAAGCTAGGGCTATCCTCCGGCCTATTGATTAGGGAGAGATTTGCATCTATCTCCCAATCTTCCACTTCGTCACCTCTGCTGTCTGTGTCAGAGTATCCCCATCTCTCCGAGTGGCTGTTGAAATCTCCAACTACTATGCAGTTGGAGTCTCTGACCTCCATGCTCGAGAGCGATAGGTCTCTGTTTGGTGGTCCGTACAGATTGAAAATGCGGAGCTTCGTCTCTTGAGCCATTATGTCAACTCCTACAATTTCTGCTTGTCCGGTGTGATTGACAGGTACCGCGCTACTCGGTATGCTGTTTCTGGTCAGTATCAGGACCCCTCCTTTGTGGCCTTCTCTATCTAGACGGAAAGTCTGGTATCCTCTGATTGAGAATTTATGGTTATTGTTGAGGTGCGTTTCCTGGATACATGCCACGTCAATCTTACCTTCATGCAGGTGATGTGTTAGGGAAAGTTTTTTGTTAATGACTCCCTCCGCATTCCACTGTAATATTTTGAGGGTCTTGATGTTTTGGCCAATAGTCGTTTCCCCATAGCCATGTGCCTTGACTCCACGACACATGGGTGGGTGACCACCAGTAGTCAAGGGTGGGCCCCTTCGAGGCGTGGGGCCCGGCGCTATCGCTGCCTGGCGGGTCTCCTCAGGATGAGCGCCATACGTTTTTCGAATAGGTTGTGCCATCATACTGTGATTTACGTTGCACTGTTTTGTTAGGCTTGCGGCCCCGTGCATCCGATTTCAACAGGCGTTTCTGTAGGGATGCCCTCCTTAGCCTTTGGCTGTCCCCAGCCTATCTGCAAGGCAGCAGTTGTTTACGATCAGAGTTTTCTCTCCTATGGAAGTTGTCTTACCAGACTATCGAGTCTTCACTACTCGTGTCTATAGGGTGCAATGATGATGATATATGAGATGGACTGGTTTACCCGGAAGAGAGGCAGTCCAGTGTGTCTGTATCCCAGGATCGTCACGTCCTGCCAGAAACGTAGCATTTGCATGTGAGTGGGGTATCTCTTTTTCCCTTTGTTTTCTTGGCTTCTATGCAGAGATGGTACGCCTAGCATTCCCCGCCACCTGGGGTGTTGACACAGTGGGGCAGGTGTGCAATGTCCGCTGGTCTGCATCTCTTCTGCGTCCAGCATGATAGTTATGGCTGATAACGTACAGAGGTAGATATCGTAGCCGGAGTGTATTTAGCCAGAGGACAAGCCTGGTAATGTCACAGAGATGTTGATCGTCTGGTGTGCGGACAACTCTCATGGTCAGTGGTTGAGTCTTGACAGTTCACAGTGTGGTGGCTGCTCTACTGTTTTCGACACCCCGACCAGGTTCTAAGTCTTTGGTTGGTGTTTTTCGCACCCCATCGCCGTATAGGGTGAGTATCAAGCAGTTTGTCCGCCCGCTTTGATTTGCGGGCGGCAAGGACCTCTTACTGTGGCTCTACCTGATAGGGCTGGGGCGCAAGCCCCAGGTCCCGAGCATGTAGGAGCCTCCCATTGCAGTGGTGCTGAGAGCTCATGGATATGATTGGAATGTTTTTGTTCTTGATCTCCAGGCCTTTAGTGTTTTTGCCAATCACAGTTATGGTGAAGATATCTGTGGGTTTGTCTGAAGTTTTCGTTCTTCTACCGATATAAATTAATTTTAAGTTAAGTTCACTGAAGCTCACCAATTATACTTTCCCACCATAATAATTAATTAAAAATACGTTAACTTTCCTGTCTTCAGAAGATATATATACTAGGTTCAGCAGAGAGATTCTTCTATTCAAAGCTAAATTTTTAGACTGTGAAATCAATATCAATTGATGCTTATATTTTCTATAGTACCTTATATCAACCGAGGCAGAAGTGACATAGCCACAACAACGTTTTGGATGCCTGCTTCTTAATGTGTTTCTGCGTTCTGTAACTCAGTTAGTCTGAGTCTGTCACCTGAAAACACAAACAAAACACAGGTCAGTGCTCAGATTAAATAACATGCAACTGGTGTATTGATTAATCAGAGAACCTTACCTAAAATAGGGAGGAGATGAAGTCAAAGACCAGCCACTTTAACAAGACAAAGTCATCTCCAATCATAAGTTTCTGGTCTCCTTCAGGATAGTTGGAATCTTGTTAAAGTAAATTGCTTGATAATATTAAGTCCAGATGGACGGATGCCAGTGGCAACTAGTCCAGTTATATTGTCTTGTGATGCATCTGGATCTGCTGTTCTGGTTTCTAATTGCGGTCATTTTTTATCTCTTTGTATCTCTTTGTGTCAGCTACATGACTGAATTTAACCAATGCTTGTGAACAGTTTTCATCTCTTTGTGTCAGCTACATGACTGAATTTGACCACTGCTTGTGGACAGTTTTCATCTCTTTGTGTCAGCTACATGACTGAATTTGACCACTGCTTGTGAACAGTTTTCATCTCTTTGTGTCAGCTACATGACTGAATTTAACCACTGCTTGTGGACATTTTTCATCTCTTTGTGCCAGCTACATGACTGAGCTCAACCCCCGCTTGAGTGGTAATTAACTAAAAGATACATAGCATTCATATGTAAATTATTTAACTCTTTCGTTCTTGACCCTGTTTCACATATTGCCAATCATTATTTACAGACATACACAATAACTGCTCTGTTAATTTCATGGCATTATTTTCATTTAGTTATTTTTAAATTATAATCCTGCGACTGTGAACTATGCTAATGGTGTCATGGCCATAGTCCTCACCTGCTGTGTAACTACTTTGATGATTCGTTATTGTATCTAGTATATGTACGCCCATTACTTGTTCCTTTTCCGTCAAGATATTTTACAACTGGCGACCTGCAAACTTCATCCTCACTCCAGGTGTTCCATATGTATCATTATTAATGACTTCTGAACGAGTGATTTTTGTGCGACACAACGGTAACATTCCATTAGGCTCAGCAGGCACAACCAAGGCACTCCATCTGGAAGGCTTCGTTCAAACTAATACATGATGTTGTTGTTGTTGGAAGCCACTCCTAGAGAGTTAATTATACTCTTGGCGATGTTTATTTATTGGTAGGTTACAGTGGCTCTTCTTACATATCGAGACGTCTTAAGAGTAGACTGGGGTCCATTTGGCTGTAATACACACACAAAAACACCCAAAAAGAACAACTGGAAACAGGCTTCTCCACTAAACGTGTCATGAACGTTTAGGGACTGAAATACAGATTATTTCTGACAATGAGATTAGTCAGATTATCTCCTGTTTCCCGAGTGGTCCGACGGGGTCTTTGTGTATGGCAAACACAAGAAAAGCATCACTGCATTACAGGGAGTATATTGTATGAGGTGACTAACTGTGTGACAGGGCATAACAAAGGAATGGTTAGGTGGTTTGTTAAGAGCAGCATAGATGTCACCTAACAGATTGCGGGATTGATACATTGTCCATACCTACTTGGGCACACAGACACACGCCTGCCTGAGTACATTGTCCCATACCTACTTGAGCACACAGACACACACCTGCATGAATACATTGCCCATACATACGTGGGTATACAGACATACGCCTGCATGAATACATTGTCCCAGACCTACTTGGGCACACAGACACACGCCTGCGTGAATACATTGTCCATACCTACGTGGGTACACAGACACACGCCTGCATGAATACGTTGTCCCAGACCTACTTGGGCACACAGACACACGCCTACGTAAATACATTGTCCATACCTACGTGGGTACACAGACACACGCCTGCATGAATACATTGTCCCAGACCTACTTGGACATACAGACACACGCCTGCGTAAATACATTGTCCATACCCTCGTGGGCACACGCCTGCATAAATACATTGTCTCATACCTACTTTGGAACAGACACACGCCTGCATGAATACATTGTCCATACCTACGTGGGTACACAGACACACGCCTGCATGAATACATTGTCACACACTGGTTTTGACACATGAACACACAATGATTTGGATCTATTGAGATATACACGGCCACACCCTTGAACGGAATAATTGACTTATTGACATTTTATTGACAAACACTTGTATAGAAACAGATACACAATTACATGGGCACACTGACGCCTACCTGTACGAACTAATTAACACACACCTGTATAAACACACAAGCTAACATAATTATGGACACATTAACACACACACGTATAGACGAATTGATATTCACCTTTACGGACACATTGTCACACACTTGCATGGACACATTGACACACCTGCATAAACATATTGACACACACCCATATGAACACAATAATACACCTACATCTACATCGACACTGACACACACATATCTATGGACACAGTAAAACACATCTGCGTGGACACTTAGACATACACCTGTTTGGACACATTGGTGCACACCTGCAATGGTACACTGACACACACCTGCATGGCACATTGATACACCTCTAGAAATACACTGACACACACCTCTATGGGACACTGACACACCTCTAGAAACAAACTGAAACACACCTGCATGGCACAATGACATACCTTGAGAAACACACTGACAAACACATGCATTGCACATTGACACACCTTGAGAAACACACTGACACACACCTGCATGTCACACTGACACACCTAGAAAAAACACACATGCATAGCACATTGACACGCCTCTAGAAACACACTGACACACCAGCATGAACCCATTTGACGAATTCATAGACACACATCTGGATAGAACGTGGGAAACCCTGCATAGAAGAGTTTATATCCAATAGCGACAAACTTTAGACAACTTTGGTTACTTTATTGGACAATTATATCTTCCTAAATTCAACATTTTCCAGATATTTAAATTGAAATTCAACCATCTTACCTACCTTCCGCGCCCACCCCCGTATCTCTTACAGTGTATCAGAGAGAACAATTTCTTTTTTAAAACATGGATGTTAGTGTCGCTTCCTATTTCAGTCAGACAAGGCGGTCGGAAACTATTCTCATGTGAACGTCTTTGTATGGAAGACTCACATGCATGGTTGGTGTCATTGTCGTTGGGAACACATAGCGCATGAATAGTAAAGGACTATCTATCATGCTCCGGTGTGTAGCTGGTGAATATTATTATTTACAGCATTAGCCTTTATGTCTTGACCCAACGAAAGACATCAAATACGAATTACAAGCCACGCAAATAGTTTCAATCTGTCTTCCAAATATATAGAGAGCATAAGAAGATACCAGTAATAGAGGCGTTAATTCTTCAAGAATGCGTGCAATCTACCATCCTAGTCATGCTGGTGTTGACAGCGATGAAGAAAGAGCTGACATAATGGCTTCGAAAGCCACCATTATGGGTGACTTAGACATGCATTAGGGGACATACGCAAAATAATGGCCGCCTGTTAGAAGAAATAACACTTCAATCTATGAATCGGCGTTTCGCGGACTGCAGGATTTCGAAATCAAACATAGCTCATACAGGTAGGGCGCCTTTTACATTGCCCATTCAGGTGGAGGCGCCTGTAACATAGCTCATATAGGTAGGGGCGCATGTTACTTATTTCATATAAGTAGGGGCGCCGGTATCGTAGTAGAATGGATGTTGCGTTACTTGTCATACAAGCTATAAGGTGGATTTTGCGTTACTTGTCATACGAGCTATAAGGTGGATTTTGCGTTTCTTGTCATACGAGCTATCAGGTGAATGTTGCGTTACTTGTCATACGAACTATAAGGTGGATGTTGCGTTACTTGTCATACGACCTATATAGTAAGGTGGATGTTGCAAATGTGTTGAACGTTCAAATCACAAATGCCTTGGAAAAAGATGTCTGATCAGTATGTTTTGTCTAACCCTGACTAACATTGTCTGATCAGTATGTTTTGTTTGACCCTGACTAACATTGTCTGATCAGTATGTTTTGTCTGATCTTCAATGCACGATTTGTCAATGTAAGATGTACACTAGTTTGAACACGAACTGTTGACTTTTTTGTAATAATGGCACGACTCCCACCTTAAAGGCAGCCCTATTAGTACAAACAGCGTGTCGCCCAGCACGTATGAAACACGGTTGATATAACAGGGATGCGGTGAAAGGGAAAGTGTCTGATAACCACAAGCACAGCTTGCTGCAAGCTCTACACAGGCATGCACGGGCACGAAATATAACCTTGACCCGTCGGCCTGTCACGACCTTAATCCTTGTAGAGAAAAAATAACCCAGCGGTGTGTTAGTTACTGAGCCAGGTAATAAGCCGCATCTAGAGAAATTAGAAACACTTTTCAAATGAATGTATTAAATTATGTATGAATACGACATGAAAATACACATTGCAAAACAAATAAATGGAAGGTTCAGTGGTATTATTACTCTTCCCTGCGTCTTTCAGGACACGCAATAACTTAATGTCTTCCGGCAACAGCAACAATATCGTCATGCTTTCCAGCACACCCCCACACAATAACTTAATGTATTCCAGCACACCCCCACACAATAACTTAATGTATTCCAGCTCACCCCCACACAATAACTTCATGTATTCCAGCACACCCCCACACAATAACTTAATGTATTCCAGCACACCCCCACACAATAACTGCATGCCTTCCAGCACACCCCCACACAATAACTTAATGTATTCCAGCACACCCCCACACAATAACTTAATGTATTCCAGCACACCCCCACACAATAACTTAATGTATTCCAGCACACCCCCACACAATAACTTAATGTATTCCAGCACACCCCCACACAATAACTTAATGTATTCCAGCACACCCCCACACAATAACTTAATGTATTCCAGCACACCCCCACACAATAACTGCATGCCTTCCAGCACACCCCCACACAATAACTTAATGCATTCCAGCACACCCCCACACAATAACTTAATGTATTCCAGCTCACCCCCACACAATAACTTAATGTATTCCAGCACACCCCCACACAATAACTTAATGTATTCCAGCTCACCCCCACACAATAACTTGATGTATTCCAGCACACCCCCACACAATAACTGCATGCCTTCCAGCACACCCCCACACAATAACTTCATGTCTTCCGGCAACAGCAACAATATAGTCATGTCTTCCAGCCCCCCCCCCCCCCCCCCACACACACAATACCTTAATGTCTTCCAGCACACGCAATATCTTCATGTTTTTCAGCACACTCACTACGTTCATGTTGGCACACAAGTGTTTTGTCTTCTAGTACAATTTCACTCATGAACACGCAATATCTGCATGTCAGCCACATATTTATTGTTCTTCTCTAGCAGATCCACACTCACATATATGGTTTCTCGTGTCTTGATATATGCAGGAAAACAGATCACTATACCAAGAGATAGCCAGGATAACATAATTGTTTACCGTCTCATGACTGGATGCAGGAAAACAGATCACTATACTAAGAGAGAGCTGGAATAACATAATTGTTAGATAGCCAGAATAACGTAATTGTTAGAGAGCCAGGATAACATAATTATTTTTCGTGTCTTGATTAGATACAGGAAAACAGATCAATGTACTATCAAAGACCCGGGATAACATAACTTCCCACGGAAACTGTACCAGAATAACAACACTAACTTGCGTCCCTACATACGACACAGTTTTATTGCGCATGTGCAGCAGATTTCCTATAAATCATTTGTGTCTTGTGATAATTCTCTTATCAAATTTAATGTGTAACTTGCAGTGAGCTTTACGCTCGTGTGGGTCCCGGCCTGCATAGCATAGCGGAACTGTAGCTTTCCCAGAATGCCCTAACAAGCGACTAAGGAGCGTTGTGCATTAATAAACAACTAGATCTTGGCTGCAGGAATCACCACCGTGAGATGCACAAAGTGTTTTGCCCCAGTGTCCGGTAAGGAATTAGCTGCTGTGGTGCATCCTATGGAGCAAACAAACCAGACGAATTGTGTACCCAATCCTGTAAAACGGTTGTATCTATGTGGACCAATCTCCCCTCACCCCATTTTTCCATGCAGGAGAAACAAAAAAACTGCCTCAACGAGAGAAATAATGAAACTACGCTTTGAATCAAAGAAAACAGAAGGATGAGATTGCTAGACCTTAGCGAAAACCAACATAAACTGTTGGAAGAAAGGAGATCGGAGGAGGGGGTTAAAACAAATACTTCACCAGCAATTAAACAAATCGTACCCGTGATTCCATGCAATGAATTGTGCTCTCCTTGGGCCTAAGCGCTCTGTCTCTCCAGTGCTGCAGGTGAACGTGGGTCTAGCAAATGTCTCGCTACCATCTGTTACTATCTCGCATCCTGGCAACCAATCCGTGTGACGTGTCTCAGCCTTTGTTTAGCGCGGTAGGTTTACGTCGTCTCTAGGATCGGCACAGGACGTGACACATCTGTAATATAAAACGATGGCGCCTGTCAAGTTTGTGCCTGGCTTACCTTCAGTATTATATTTACAGCAAGAGTTGAACTTTATATTTAGGAATTCAGCACCAAAATGGTATATAAGTTTACTGTATACGAGCGTTTTCAGAATAAAATGTTGCAGAAATGTCACAAACCACATGCGTCCTTATTCACAAACACACATACACAAACAAACACACATGCACTCACACGTGCCCACTCACACAAACACAAGACAAAACAAACCATCAACAAACCCCGTACCCTCCTACTTTAACCAAATTAAATCCAAAACCCATATAAACGTGTCAAATGCTTTAAATATAAACAAACATCTAGGTATAGATTTTCATCAGGAGTAAAGTGGCCATACATCGGACATGTTCTTAAGAATGGACAGCAACAGACTCCCACTGCAAGCGTTTACGTGGTTACCATCTGGCAGCAAGAAAAGAGGAAGAACGAAAGACATTCTCCGCAGAACAATAGTCAGATAGGGTTCCACTATGGACTTGAACAACATTCATCAACTGAAAAGAGTGCCATCATGCAGATCGAACTGGACAGCACTGGTTTCTGCTTTATGTCTTGTATGGCACTTATAGAACACTGATTCATTGAAAGATTTTCATACTAAAAATCCAAACAAAACAAGAAAGTCAAGGTCAACTCAACTTTATCTTTATGGAACACAGTAAACTTCGGACAGTTGAGACGATGAACTAAAGCTTTTACTTCTTCTAGTTCTTCATTCGTCATCAAATATCCGCGTCAATAATCAACACAAGGATTCCGAGATTGCCTTACAACTTTTCATGCAGACTTACAGGCTGCGGCCGCGTGCGTCTCCTTTGCCAAGTGAACAATGGGCAAGTTAGCAACAAGTGTTCAGCGGTTAAAGGACCAGTGCACAGACCCGACTTGTCAAACGCAAATTGTCTATTAAAGAAAATGGAACTTCAAGCTATTGTGTCCAATACCTAAATTGAAATCGGGCACTTGATCATGCCGAGAGAGCTAGCGATCTTGATCAAATTCTTGTAAAAATGAGGTGGGTGGTTTTTCTCTCATGTTGATTTAAGAGCATATTTTATGGTGGTTTTAAACTCATGCATTTTCCAATTTCTCTATGCTTCCCGCCTGGCAAGCCTGTCCGCCTCCACATTTCAAGGACAGTCAGGTTTAGCTGGTTAAATCTAAATTATGTTGGTTTTTTTTGTGTGTGACACAGAGCGTGGCGTTCAAGTGTACCAGACAAGTTCTTCAAAATGCAGTAGATTCTTCATTGAGGTTATCACTAAGAATACATCAGTGAAGCTCACCACCTATTTCTTGCGGCCTATTTGGTAAAGTGAAGATAGTAGGTGTAGTTTTTTGGTCATGTATCACTAAATGCCAATGTTTCATTTATCACTAAATGCCAATGTTTCATTTATCATTAAATGTCAATGTTTTGACCACACTTCTAGAGGTCTCAGGGACTCTAGAATTCCTCCTTTTGATGGTACAATCTGACATGCTTATCATAGTCCCTATTTTGAAGTTACCCTCACACTTACAAGATATTGTGTTGTCGATCTCTGGCCCATTGGCCTGTACTTTTCTTTCCGATATTATTTTCATCAAGATGTTCTGTCTTTTTATGTGACCAAAATATATGAAATGTCTGATTTCATTTATAAATTATGTTTGCACTCATTATTTCGCCAATAATTATTTATTTATGTTTTCTCCTTCCAATGAGATGCATGCCATTCTTTTATATATCCACATATCAAATGTATTTCTCTTTGCCAATCGTTTGTTTATTGTCCATCTTTCTACGCTTTTACAGTAAAGAGTACGTGTATGCATAACTGACATCTGACCACTCTCATTTTCTATTCAGTGATTGACTTGTCTAGATGTCAATTTGACTCATGTTGGTGAATGTCAATATGACATTTTGATGAATATCAATATATAACTCAAGTTGGTGAATGTCAATATATGACTCAAGTTGGTGAACAAAGTTTTGGCTATCCTTTTCCACTAGCTAATTTTAATTTCACATCTCAATTTCTTTGTTAATATATATATAAAAGACATGAGAAGCTTTTGACTTGTTCCAATATTGAACCGTGTTTTGTTTTTTTATTTGTATTTCATTTGTAAGCCACACGACGTTTAGTTAAGGGAAATGGGATGTGCTCGCATAAGATAAGTATGTTAGTTCTTCTTCTTAGACTCAAGCTGTCTGCGTCATGAGTGTTTCAGTTTTCTTTATGTTAAACTCAAACTGTCTGCGTCATGAGTGTTTCAGTTTTCTTTATGTTAAACTCAAACTGTCTGCGTCATGAGTGTTTCAGTTTTCATTTATGTTAGACTCAAGCTGTCTGCGTCGTGAGTGTTTCAGTTTTCTTTATGTTAGACTCAAGCTGTTTGCGTCGTGAGTGTTTCAGTTTTCTTTATGTTAAACTCAAACTGTCTGCGTCGTGAGTGTTTCAGTTTTCTTTATGTTAAACTCAAGCTGTCTGCGTCATGAGTGTTTCAGTTTTCTTTATGTTAAAGTTAAGCTGTCTGCGTCATGAGTGTTTCAGTTTTCTTTATGTTAAACTCAAACTGTCTGCGTCGTGAGTGTTTCAGTTTTCTTTATGTTAAAATCAAACTGTCTGCGTCGTGAGTGTTTCAGTTTTCTTTATGTTAAAGTTAAGCTGTCTGCGTCATACGTGTAGCAGGTTTCTTTATGTTAAACTTAAGCTCTCTGTATCATGCGCGTGCATGCCTTCCTGGACGTCTCATACCATTGGGTGCCTAGAGTATAGCCTGCCTGCTAATCCTTTCTATCGGACACCTCAACTTATTGTCTAACTAGCGCCAAGATCTAGTCTGCACGTCACAATCCATTCACACTTGGCCGGTTCTAAACAACAGTTCCACAGGTGTTTAAAGTTTATTCGCGGTCAGTCCACTTCGTCATACACTAAGTATCGAATACGGGGGGGGGGGGGAGGAGGGGGGCGACAAGGACCACACCAATCGGTAAGCTAGAGGCGATTACGAACCTGCAAAGAGTAGAGGACAGACGGCACATCAGGAAAAAAAATTTTGCTTAGAAATTCAGAAGGCTGATAGAACACCCAATGTACCAGAGAATAGATGGACTTGGACAGGAAAGACTCGAGCAGAGCAACTTTGTAGCATCAGTAAAAACAAAGTGGAAAACAGATCCTATAAATGGCACACCTAAATAAAAGGTATGCGCATTTCAGACACGCTTTACACCTGGGAAACCAGCACTTCCCAGAGATAATAGAAAACACTACCGGAATTTTGAAAATAACAAGAAACAACCAAACAAAAACAGAAAGAAGAGACACAACTGTAAAATGCATAGAAAAACTCTACCTAAGTAACAGCTGGACATGTATATACAGATGGACATGCAACATACGCAACAGACAGTGGACTCGGAGTAATCTTTCTGAGCCTACACACAGTACACAATGAAATCTGTCAGTGACAACTGGAAAACTTTAAATTAACTTCAGAGACAGAGGACTTGAAAATTGTTGCAGAACCTCTAAATACAGATCAAAAGACAGAGAGGAATAGTACTTTCAATAGTGATGTGACACTGCGGAGACAAAACACAGAGAGGAATAGTACTTTCAATAGTGATTGCGGCACTGCGGAGACAAAACACAGAGAGGAATAGTACTTTCAATAGTGGTTATGGCAATGCGGAGACAAAATACAGGCCTAAAGGAACTAAGAGTGATACTCATGAACGATGTCACCTGTTCAATAGAGTTGTGATACAGTTAATTTCATCCAATTGCAACAATCTTCTCAAGGGAACGCGGAAAGCTACCTCAACCTGATATATGAATAATTATGAAGAGACCAAGGGGTTAACCAAGTGCAGATACAGGAACAAGTGAGAAGCAGAGCACACATAACAACAATCAAATGATGCATATTACCAGCTCAACAAAAATAACCAGGTAGTAATCTTTGAACTCAGCACGGTCTACAAAAAATTGAAACACAATCTGTTCAACAAACTGAGGATTAGGAAATACCGATTAATGTCTCTGCGGCAGTGATAAATGGCTACCGAACATCTGCTACAATGGTGTCCAGCATAGAAGGACAAGAGAAAACTCATATTATTCTCAAGAGTGAACAATATTAGGAACATAGTAATGGGACCACGGTTTATAATAGATCATATTGGTAAGGTGAGTGAACAAGTCCAAGAAGCAGTGAAAAAGGCAAATGCAATGTTAGGTATGATACAAACAAATATTAAACATACGAGCAAGAAAGTGAATGTCAAACTGTATACAGCATTAATTAAATCTCGATTAGAGTAGTGTCTTCATGTGTGGAGTCCTTATCGTAGAGTGTATATAAACATGCTGGAAAGGATACAAAGAAGAGTTATACAACTGATAGTGATTCTGAAATTACAGTTATGAGGAAAGACTCAGAAAAACTGGCATACAGTTTCTAGAGAAGAAATGAATTCGGGGAGATGTAATACAAGTGAATAAGATAATAAAGTCAAAAGAAAAAATAGATTATAAGCTTTTCAAAGTACGACTGGCTACAAGGACAATAGGGAAGCTGCTAGAAACTAATTGAAGAAATGTCCATATTAGATATTAAGAAATCATAGAGAGTGGTGAATACTTGGAATGAATTGCAACAGGAAATAGTGAGGTTAGGGTCAGTTAACGCGTTCAAGAATATATTGGACGCACATCGTTATTTTTAGATCAAATGGAGTAGAGGAAACTGGTTGTATACAGACTCTGCAGTCTTCTAAACCAGTATCAAAAAGTTCAGTCAAGTTATATTACTATCCTTATGCCATTCTTTGACAAGCTCAAATGAGATACTAATATATATTCTAAAGAATCGACGTCACTGCACTCCGGGCATACCCATGGGTGTTCAGTCTCTACCAACAAATTGCGTAGGGTATGGATTCCGATGGTCCCTGTAGCTCGCTGGTTGTACACTCTCTTGTACCGTCGTCTCATGCGCCCTACTTCGCTCAAACCTCGTATAATGACTGGATTGCTGTTTTACGGTGTCCTCATCTAACAGGCGGTCATTTATTGATTTTAAAATGTCACTTCTATTCATCACTAATGTGCCCATGATGGGAGCTTGTGAAGCCATGATGCGAACTCTTTCATTGCCCTGAACCCCATCATGAGCAGGACAGTAGATACATGTCCACCCTAGATGTTTGAGGCCTTAACAGCTGTTATCCACTGGTACCTAAGACATAACTTCTGTACCTTCTGAAGTACGGCTTGCACGTCTGTCACGATGACTGCCCTTGTTATAGAAGAGATATCCATTTCAGTGCCGAGGTCAGTTCCGTCTCCATTATCAAACTGGAGGTTGTTGACATGTATGCCCTACTGCGCTCAGCAACGACCTCTCCTCTCACTCTAGCTGAGAAGCCCCAGCCTGATGTCCCACTGCGCATGACTGATCCGTCGGTGTATATGGCGGCATCACTCTCCTGCATGCTCTCAGTTATCAGCTGATTCGCCTCGTGCTCTGCTCTCCCGTTGTCCGTTTTCTCTGCATTCCTTGCCTAAGGTTATGATGATTCTCCGGTACTCTTTCATTATATCATCGGTGTGGACCCATTCTTCAACTTTGGCTATCGTCTCTGCTGGAGTGACGTGTCCGACTGTTGTCTCTGCCTGTGCCATCAATGACGACCGTCTCTTGATCCATTGATGTCTGAGATACTACTGTACAGAGGGTGCCGCGTGTCTGTGGTGACACGCATTTAGGCTTTGACTTGTGCCAGTTTATGTCTGGATGTCACCGATAACAATCCCAACATGTACCGCATCATCACAATTGGGGTATCTCTAGTGCAGCCCAGAACCAGTCGCATACCTTCATTCTGGATGCGGTCCAACCTTTCACACTGTGTTCTTGATAGTGTGAGTATGCCCAGACCGTAATCCATAGCAGACAACACGATATGGCGAAATAGGATGAACAGGAGATGTTGTTCCAAGTTGGCAGCAGCCATGGTCTTAAGTGCTATTAATCCTTGCTTACATCTTTGTGCGATATGGTCAACATGGCAATTATAGGAGGGACTGCGATCAAATGTCACTCCGAAGCATTTCAACCTGTCACACCTGTCAATGGTGGAACCATAAAATGTAATGCCCTGGAGTTCAGTCTTTACTATGGAGCAATTAAAAACACAATACATCATGCATGCCTTGTTCGGATTGATCTTGGAGCTTGAGTCGCCGTACCAATGTGAGATTGATTGGTAGGTTTCCTGGATGACTTTGACCAAATTTGCCTGTCTGAGCCAATCCTGTACATTAGGATGCCATCCGCAAATCTCAATGTTCGCTCTGTCTCTGTGGGTTGAATATTGGCCACTTTTACTGTTTAAATTTTGAACAGCACCGGTGAAAGCGGAGACCCTTGAGGCAGTCCTGGACATATTCACCTCTGTCCTGATGTCCACTATCCCATTCGTAGTGCAACTGTTCTTTCCGCCAGGACAGCTCATATCCAACTAACCAGCCACGGGATAAACCCCATTGCTTCAGACATGTAATTAAAGTTCCAAAATCGACACGATTGTATGCGTCTTCCAGGTCGAGTGCCACCGCGACTGTTTCTTGCTTTGACTGAAACCCCTCGTACACATCATACCCAAAAGTTCCAGCGTTAGCCCAGGTCTCATTCGCTGTTCTATAGCTGCCCAGTGTATCAGGTAGGATGTGCTCCCGTTCTAGGTAGACCATTATTTTCCTGGTCACTATCTTCTCGAGCAATTTGCCAAATACATTTTGTATAGTGATTATTCGATAGCTACTGAGAAGCGTGGAGGCTTTACTAGGTTTAGGGCAGTGGGCACAGATAGCTATGAAGCCAGTCCTCAGGCACAGATAACCTCTCTATAATGTGATTGAACCCCTTTTACCATATGTCTTATCTCTGTCTTATCCAACTGCTTGATGTGGCAATACTCTACTCCATCAGGACCTGGGGCAGTGTGGTTGTTGGTACGTAGGCTATTTGCGACATCTGCATCGGTGATAAGGTCTACATAAACCTCTTCCCTGATGGCTTCGTCTGAAATGCCTTTCCGAAATTCCTTACGGATATCCCTGTCGCCTTTGTCATCCTGGGCAACATGTTGACTGAAAAAAAAACCTTCTTTTCGTCTGTCTTCAGAGAAATTCCTGTGGTGTCTTGAATGTTGGGGATAACCTGGCGTATAGTCTTTTCACTCAAGTTCCGATGCATGTGCCAGAACTTCTGGAGAGTATTATCATTACCCACTTCTGTAATGAACTCTTCGCGTCGCTTTCTTTTGGACTCCCAAGCTAACGATTTAAAGGAATTGGTGCCTTTGCGTTTGACCTCCTTCTCGTTCAACACGTCGACACTAGTACAATTCTCTTTCTGACGTTACGCCAATCTTTTGTTGCCGCATCATTTTCTCCCCAGGCCGTATCAACCATCTGATTCCATCAGGGTAGTTGGACAAACTACATTATTCTCTTAATATGTGTATCTGAACACCTGTTTGGCTTTCCGGTGTCTGGTGTGTTTTCCTCTGGCAATATGTACGACACATGGCAGGTGGTCGCTCTCTTGTGCCATTAATACGTTCCAGTTTGTGGATGGAGCAACTTGACACGATATAAGTGCCAAGTCCATGACCCAATCCTTATTCTCCTGTCTAGATGCTAGTCTAGCTGGACATCCGTCATTCACGACAGTCAGGTTAGTGTTGTCTAATGCCTGGCTCAAGGCGACTCCTTGCCTATTTTCAATTGTATTTCCCCATTCCTTTGACCTAGCATTAAAGTCACCTGAAAATAAGACACTTTTTACTCTGCGACTCTTACAACGTAGATTACCTCTTCGAAAACGTAAAGTGGGAGTTCTTGTTAGACTTGTCAAAGTCTAACAAGAACTCCCACTTTACGTTTTCGAAGAGGTAATCTACGTTGTAGATTCTCCTTTCTTGGTGGTTGATTGTCACTACAATCCCTTGTAGCTCGACATCCTCAATTTGACAGTTGCTAGTATCTATCCATATATGGGGAGATTCTTGCTTCACATACATCGCCAGTTCCTGCTTGCCGGGCCTGCATGGATTACTATAGTAGCTGTATCCTGGACACTTGATGGCAACATTCTCCTTTAAACAGGTCTCCTGGATCATGAAGACGTCGAAATCGTACACCAATTTTTTTAGTGGCACTGCGGCCTTTCCAGTAGCCTCTATGGACATTTTTTAACCTAAGTCTATCTGACTTTCTTCGACATTTTCTCGTTCAGGCTCTTTTCTTTGTCTCTCTCCTATTGTCTCCCCTTCCTCTCCTGCATCCACATTCCTCGGCGCTATTTGCTGGAGACATCGACGTCAGAGCACGATCTCCGTAGCTCCCACTATGACTCTTATGTGTGGTTTGTTATCAGAGTTTTCCTTCTAGAAGAGTTGTCTGCGAGGCTAACGAGTCTCCTCTATTCGGTTTGTGGTCGGTTGTCTCCTCCATTTTTATTGCGGTATCACATTATTGTACGGGTAACAATGAAATCCGAAAAACAATAGTGTCTTCAAATTCACGGTCAGCTATGTAGCGAAATCACGACATTATCGATGAAATCTTGCTGACTGATCATTTCGTACACACTGGATCTGTTATATTGCTACTTCCTACACCACAAAATTTTGGTCTTAACTACCACCATCACAGAGAAAATGGGAGAAAATTTACTCCTTGTCGCGGGCAGGTAACGCTGAACCTAGACCACTTGTGTCGTCCTAGTAAGTCTGTTTTAACTGAACGTCTTTCTACTGGTTTAGAAGATTCTGCAGAGTCTGTATTTAACCAGTTTCATTTACATGACCTTGCTCTAAAAGCTATGCGCATCCAATCTATTCCTTAATGCATTAATTGTCCCTGCCTTCATTACTTCCTGTGGCAATGCATTCCAAGCATTCACCACTCTCTGACTAAAAAAATATTTCCTAATATCCGATCTGGCCCCGTCTTTAGTTAATTTATAGCTATGCCCTTTTTTATTCTTGTAGGTGGTTGTTTTTGAAGAAAAAAATTGTTATAGTCTAATTTATCCGTTCCTTTGATTATTTTATAAACCTATATTAAGTCACCTCAAATTCTTCACTTTTCTAGACACTGTAGGCCGGTTTCTTTGAGTCTTTCCTTAAAACTGTAATTCTGGAATCCCACTATCAGCTTTGTCGCTCTTCTTTATATCCTTTCCAGCATGTTTATATCCCGTCTATGAAAAGGACTCCACACCCGTACACAGTACTCCAATCTAGGTCTAACTAAAGCTTTATACAGTTTGACTATCACTTCCGTGCTCTAATGTTTAATATTTGTTTTTATCATACTTAACATTGCATTTGCCTTTTTTACTGCTACCTTAACTTGCTCACTCACCTTACCTGTATGATCTATTATAACTCCTAGGTCCCTTTCCATTTGTATCTTTCTAATATTGTTCTCGCCGATTCTGTAATTATGTTACATATTTGATCTACCTATGTGAATGACTGTACATTTATCTACATTTAACTAGCTGTACAGATCGTTTGTTTTGTTTATACTGCTGCTGCGTACACACACACGAGTGTTCATTTTGAAGGAGTTCATAGAAATCTCAGTCATAACGTTGATATTCCTTCTCGCAGCAACATTTCAAGAATTTCATTTTAATACTTATCTACATTAGTTGCTCACATCGTTTTGTCGACTTAATGAAAGTAGATGTGGAGTCTATTATAATGGATATTTTAAATGACCTCTGGGATCAAGATGCCGAGCAGTGCATGAGCTGCAGTGGTCAGCGACCAATAGCTGACTGCTAGCGTCAGGGCCAGCGACCAATAGCTAACTGCTAGCGTCAGGACCAGCGACCAATAGCTGACTGCTAGCGTCAGGGCCAGCGACCAATAGCTGACAGCTAGCGTCAGGGCCAGCGACCAATAGCTGACTGCTAGTGTCAGGGCCAGCGAACTAGAGCTGCAAAGACCCTTTTACACCTCCCCGCGATGATCCTGGACAACAGGCTGCAATATGATAGACTGGCTAAGGAGAAGAGACCGAAGAGGGAAGGCAACCATATACTCAAAAATGTCTCCTGATGTGTCGGACCGGAAGGTGCAAATATCGTAGTCAAGCTATAAACTACGACACATCGCATTCCATACTCTGGACAATATCCGGCTATTTGCAAAGACCTTTTGGGCTTGGTAGCGGAATATTAAGAACGAACATAGAAAAAGACGCAGAAGAAGAAGAAAAAGAAGAAGAAGGAAAAGAAGAATGACATCTTTGTTTACACAGTGAGAACTGAGGCCCTAAAAGAGGTTTGTGACTATGTCAAAATTAAGATGTTTTTGTCGCTGTTAAGTGCTCTGTGAACCAAGGATTGGAATAGACTTAATATGGAGTCAGTGTAGGCCCTAATAGTTACACAGTTCAATGTGGAGTCAATGAAGGCTCTATTACACAGTACAATGTGGAGTCAGTGAAGGCCCTATTAACCACACAATACAATGTGGAGACCCTATTACACAATCCAATTTAAAGGATACACGTGCGTGGAAATTTATAATTATCACTTAACAAACGGAGAACTTATGTAAAAAATAGCCAGGTTTGAAAAATATGCCTCAATAGGTAGTACGGGCAATAAGTTATTAGAATACATGAATATTGACCTTAATGTTTTCTTTCGTAATAAAAGCTTATACTTGAAATTTGTTGTATATTGAAATCCATTCCATTTCAATTGATTTCAAAATAGATTGACATCTTATTTCATGTTTGCATCTGGTAACCCTAGTCGCACCACATTGATTCTTTCAAATCTATATGCCGCTGGAGTGAAGTGATGTTTGTTACTTGACCTTTGTCTAGCCGTTCTACTTGTTAGTTGTTTTATTCATTTGCTGTTGGTATTCAGTGTCATCGCAGCCTCCATAATATTGAACTAGTTGTAGATACTGACCAGAAAACTCCATGCAACAATTATTAGACGTTTGTTATAGATAACCTAGTACTGGACAAGGCTAGTCTAACATGAACCAGACACACATGTTTTGGATGTCAGACATAAGCTATTTTATACAAAAACCAAATGTCTGTTATACCACAACCAAATCTCTGTTATACCACAACCAAATCTCTGTAATACCACAACCAAATCTCTGTTATACCACAACCAAATCTCTGTTATACCACAACCAAATGTCTGATATACCACAACCAAATATTACTTTAAATGGGGATATGGTCCAAACAGAAGTAAGCAATGGATGTTGTGAAGGTGAATTTTGAAACTAAAATATGATTGGACACAGGCGGAAAGATTTATTTCCTGGGAGGAAAGTTGTTGACAACGTGTTTAGTTGCTTAGCAGCCAAAGAAAGAAGGCGGTTCTTATGACACACATGTCAGAACAAGAAATATTTGCATCAATTTGGCTGGAGAAACAGATCCTGAGTGGCACTTGAGACTCTGCACACATTGTCTTAGACTGACTTAAACAGAGAGACTTGACGAAGACTTTGATTGCCCAAACTAAATTAAACTTCGATGAAAGCATTTGTTTTGTCAAAAAGGGTTAGCATAACACAAAAGGGATCGTTCCCTGAGACCTGTGATAGTTACGTGTTGGCATAACACAAGAGGTATCGTTCCCTGAGACACGTGTGAAAGAAGTGTTGTCATAACACAAAAGGGACATTGCTCTGAGATCAGTGAAGCAAACAATCTTATTAATAGATCAGTGAGATCGTGAGGCAGACTCGAGTCAGCCTTTAGTCCATAGAAGGAACCTGACGGCGCGATGACGAACCTTCAAGAACGTCAGGTGTCACAGACACTACACAAAACGAGGAACATGAACACAAATACGAATATTCTATTCAGTTAAAAGGCATCAACAGTAAAATGTAGGGTTTAGATGAAAGTCAAATAGTCATACGTATCAAAGGGCTTAGATAGAAGGTGATCCCTCTAACAAAGCCCCATAAGGACATATTTTCAAAACCTTGTCGGGCTGTGTTTGTTCAATTATCTAGAATTTTGGACACGTGAGGTTGATTATTTCAGCATTATAAATATTGACCGGACATGGTCACTCTGTGGCGTACGGTTTCACTCATGGAATGTTGAAAAACAGATGAGAACATATATAGAATTAGATGAAAAACATGATTTTGTTGTAGAGAATAGTGGCCTGTTACGCATCTAGAGTCTTTTAACAAATGTAAGTCTATAATATGTTCTATAGCATGCACTGAGGAAAAGTTGGAAATCAGACTTATGGTCAGTTATTCTAAATCCATGCGGCACTGCTAATGGGGAGACGGCAAAGATTGTGGTAATGGTTTTATTTATAAATAGATAGCGAAGTTGGAAATAAGTGTAATCGGTAGGTAACCGGGGAGACATTGCACAGTTGCTTCCAGTTTCCACAATCTAAATTGCGTGATTGACTATCTTCAGAAACCGAGAAAAGCAGGGAAGGGTTTAGGACACACATTTAAACTGCTCCAGATATGTTTCGGGATAGACCAGAGTCAGATTAAATTTAGACAGCAAAACCATACGAGCCTAAGCGTCAATGAAAGATCTTGTCAGACAGATTAACTGAGGACTAGAGAGACTGACATTGTTATAGGCATTGTCACAGTGACGTGACTCTAAAGTCAAAGCAGATTATTGTTAGTGGCGAGTGAAAGTGGCCTTTCCTTTCAGACGTTGTTACAATGATGCTGACTATATGCTCCGCCGGGGGACTAAGTTTTATCGAGAGAAAAAAACGATATTGGGTCGCGGACCGAGACCTCTCCTAGAACAGAAGGAGGCAAACGATCTAAATAATAGATGATAGGGACAACGATCAGTGATTAAACTATATAAATAGTAGATAAGTCAGATCGTTCCCAAGGACCTAGAGAAAAACGTGTGGCATCGAAAGAAAAACTTGACTCGGGTCAACCTTTTATTCCACAGCGGGACCTGAACAGAGAAGGACGAGACTTCGTGAACAACAGACGTCACAACCGCTGACATAGATCAAAAATCAATCAAAAATTGTATTGTTATTTAGAATTTGATGTGTTGTGTTAGCGATAAGCATAGATTGACTAAGAGAAAGGAACCTGGCGATTAGTTAGAGCAGAGGAGTTTACCTTGCAACTGCATAAACTCTCTGAAATTAGCAAGAAAGATTAATAAGGATAAGATAAGTTCTTTGATATGACTTGCTTTTAAATAAACCTTTCATTGTTTTTTTTGCATCTTTCATGCTTAATATTCTGTCAGAAATGAAAGAAAGAAAGGGAGGTAATTCAGTACGGACAATAAATCTAAGGGAGATAGCTTTTACAAGATATTATGTTAAACAAAAAATAGATTATATACAGACAAAGCACACACAAACACTTATACATTCATACATACTCACTCTCACAACCACACAGACTAACTGACACACACGCAACACCCGACACATTCACATGCACAGAACTATACACACAAACCCACAGATACAACCATACATACAAAAAAAAACGCTCTCTCTCTCACACACACACAACCACACACACACGCATATGTTCAGATGCCGTGGATGTGTTTGTGTTTGATTATCGTACTCGTAAATATTTCCACATTTTCCTGGACGTTTACGGGATTTAAAAGAATCCTCCATGTTTACATTCCAGCGCATGTATACAAAGTGACGATCTGTAGAGTAAGCTGGAGTGCCAAGTTACACGTTCCTCAACCCTTTCTCCACCATCACCTCACGTGGAGGAGATAAGCATTGCAAGGTAGAAGTTGGTCCAGCAATAACTTGCTAATCATAGGAAGAATAAAGCAACGTATAACATAGAAGACTCACATTGAAGTCGATCAGTTGCTAAATGTAATACGGTCAGTAATTCCAAAATAAGTATAGGCGATTGTTAAACAGGTGCCGTAACAAACAATGCCGCATTGCTATTATATTTTTGAGAATAATTTGTTCTGTAATTGTTAGAATAATCAATTCACCAAATATCAAATCATTGAAATTCGCTATTTTGGTTTAAAACAGTTCTTCCAACTCCATCATATTCGACTTTCGCGCATAACGTTAAATGGCGTGATCTACTCACAAAGGTAAAGTGGATCATCGGTAGAGGTTCGTTGTTTGCTTCGCCAGAGATCGCAATCTTAAACAGAGCCTCATAAACATATGTCCGTCTAGAAAAAAATGTGTTCACCTTAGTTTTCAAGTTAGGTAGCTCTTAGAAAATGTGCAAGTTTCACAAAATCACTCTGAACACATATCATTACTTTCATGAAGAGATTATTTCAAACCTCCCTATGTCACTTACAATGTTAAACTGAATATGATCTTTAATACAGCTTGCTACTTCTAAACAAGAACAATTAACTGTAACACTACGGCTGATTTTCCAAATGGTTTGTATTTCTGGCAAACATTAGGTTAATTATCAGTTAATAGCACATTGTATTATCATAACTGGTGCTGCCGGGCTGCTGGACTATGAGTAATGCTCAGTGTAACGAGACACCGTCATATCTCTCTCTCTCTCTCTTTCTTTCTCTCTCTCTCTCTCTCTCTCTCTCTCTCTCTGTCTGTTCATCCACCCATCCATCCACCAACCCATATATATAATATATATGCAAAAGAAAGTAGCTAGTCCTTTACAGAACGTAACTACTTTCAACCGTCACCGATTTGGCTGTTGTACGTTTCTTGGTAGTGTACAGTACGGTAGGTTGCCATTACTTTCCGTACGTGGGGGAGTATTCGTCCGAGAAAAAAATTCAGTGTCTGCCAAACTGGACACAAGTGGGAATCGAACCCGGAACGTTCATATATATATATAGGTCGCCAGCATCGTCCCATTAGTCACATGTTACTAGACGCCTGAGATTGTCAGCTAGTTGTAGTAGTCGCAGGAAAATAGCAAATACACTCACAGTAGACATGAAGGGCGGCATTGAAATACGACAGAAAATGACGTCACCTAGGCTAATAATAAGTTGATGTAAGTTAGCAAGTTTTTAGATGGAAATGAACAAGATTAAAGTATCTAGAAGATAAATGCGTACTGATGGAAACAATCAGGTGTCGAGAATAGTGGTCCAATAAAAGAACAAATATGTGGTCCAATAAAATAGGAAATACGTGGTACACTATAATAAGAAATGTGTGGTCCGCTAGAATAGAAACTGCATGGTCCATTAGAATAGAAAATACGTGGGTCATTAGAATAGGAAGTACGTGGTCCACTAGAATAGGAAATACGTTGTTCACTAGAATGGCAAATACGTCTTCTACTAGAACTGGGAATACGTATTCCAAAAGAATAGAAAATACGTGGTCAACTAGAACTGGAAATATCCACTACATTAGGAAATACGTGGTCTATTAGAATAGGAAATGCATGGCCACTAGAATAGGAAATGCATAGTCTATTAGAATAGGACATGTCAGGTCCTATAGGAAATACGTGGCCCACTAGAAAATACGTTGTCTACCAAAATAAGAAATACGAGGTATACTTGAAAAGAAAGTGCGTGGTACAATAGGAAATTCGCGGTGCACTAGAAAATACATGGTCCACTATAATAGAAAATACTTGGTACACTAACATAAGAAATGGGTGGTACACTAAAATAGGAAATGCATGGTACACTAACATAATAAATACATGGTAAACTAACATAAGAAATGGATGGTACACTAAAATAGAAAATACTTGGTACACTAACTTAAGAAATGCGGGGTACACTAAAATAGAAAATACGTGCTCCACTAGAATAGGAAATTCACAAATTCCCCTATTAACGACGTTTCTTTCAACGTCTTTTCGTTATAACGTTGCTGTGGAAAAAAAAAATAGACGGTACTATAAAATATTTTTCACGAATGCGTTTCTGGTCTGACTACAATAGCTGTTCGTTTTGTTAACATAATTGTTTGTTACTGTTGAGCGTGTTGGTTGACTGTATCTTCACAAATTAATTTATAGATCTATACTAATTTAATTTCAGTCAAAAAACAATGTGTACTAAACGTGCAGTATGCACTACTGATCTCCGTAGTCACAAAAACATGAGGAAAATTGGTACATTAGAATTTAAGTTACACGTGTTCAAGAGATATACGCTCAGAAGGACAGCGAGCTGTGGACATTGGCTTGGCACCTACAACTGTTCTAACAATACGTGGAAATGCATACACAATTCAATGATGTGCTCATAGTGTAACTTCACTTACTACTACGAAGTTAACTTGTAACAGAAGTGGCATCATTGAAAATGTAGAAAGATTGTTCAATATCGGGATGTAGAATCAACATGAACGTAACACTCCATATTCGTAGATGTCCGCACAGGCAATGGCTCTCTATGT
The DNA here is from genome assembly GCA_036924085.1 of Ariolimax columbianus. Classification (NCBI taxonomy): domain Eukaryota; kingdom Metazoa; phylum Mollusca; class Gastropoda; order Stylommatophora; family Arionidae; genus Ariolimax; species Ariolimax columbianus. Next base: position 27,063,889 of record JAVGWX010000002.1, read on the forward strand.
GTATGCCTAGTATGCATTCTGTCTATTTAGAGTACTGTGTAGAAGGGTTCTTGATTGTTATTCAGTAATTATGCCAGAATATTTTGGTCAGAAAAGTAGTGAAAAAACATAACTTCTATTCATAAAATTGTGTCTAGGGTATAATAGGGTTAACTTAGCGTTGTTTCAGTTAAAGTCATAGCTTTCATGTACTTACTTAACCGTGACGTTAATGAGGATGTTGGTGTATATCATTGAGATGGTTGATGAAGTACCGCCCCATGAGATGGAAACAGATCATGTAGTGAACATTGAGTAGAGAAGTAAGCAAATAAGACACAAAGAGAGAGAGACAACCATACGCATGACACGAAGTAGGCTGTACTAGTCCTCCAAGCAGCACAGTGGATTTTATACGCGCTGTTATCGATCGGGCTTAGCCGTTAGGACTCATTTTCTCGTGTGCTCCGATATCAAATTTCCGTTCCATATATCATGGCAGCCTGATACGGAGTGTTATCCCGGTGAATCAGGGCAATACACACGTGAGACTGGTGGATAAGGGTGGTGCGTGCAGGAGTGAGAGAGAGTAAGATTGAGATAGGGGAGAGAGAGAGAGGGAGTGAGACAGAGAAAGCATACATTTAGTAGTTGTGGAAGCAATGAGTTCATTCAACTACTCCATATTGTTAGTAGTAAGGACGTACAAGTAAAAACCAAACTTCTTCTAGACGAATATGCTAATAATAATTGTTCATTTGAACATGGTATGACTTGTGACTAATGTATGGATTCAGTTATTTAAGTCATTTACTGGAACTTGGATCGACAATGATTAAGAGGATTTCTGCGCGTCTCTAATATGATGTCTGATCTGATACGGGTTGACTGAAGCTTCTTATTGTAAAATGTTATGGAATGGTTTAAATTCGAAAGCAGCTATTGCAAGCCAGCCAATAAATACTATTTAACCAAAATATGAAGGAAAGAGGGAGAAGAGAGAAGAGAGTATGTAACAACAGCAGAATATTAATGAACAATAATAGTATTCGTTTGGAAGAAAATGAGAATTAAACGAGAATTTACCGGAAAACGTGAGCTCTGTTGACCAACAATCGGTACAGGTCAAATGAAACTGAAACATAATCTACCAAAGATCTACCTACTGTTGTCAGGTGAATACATATGGACTGTTGTTTGAATACAACTGTTAAAGTTCACTATGATTTGTTGAATGAAATGAGTCAAATATGTAACAAGACACTAAGCCAATACCCGTTTCCCTCACTTAATGCTACCATTTATTTATTACAACGACGTGAAAAGGCTTAATCAAAATCGCAAGCCCTACGAGGATCGTGCACCAACATCGAAGACGCAAGCCAATGGCCATGTAGAACGGGAATGCAGAACAAGCTGCAGGTGAGAATAGAGAGAGAGAGAGAGAGAGAGAGAGAGAGAGAGAGAAGGGGGAGGGTTTGAAAGAGAGAGATAGGACTGGAAAGGGTTCGAAGAAAACCGGAAATGCTAGCAGAATTATATCTGTAACAGATATTGTCAATGGTTTTGACATTCTCATAGCTGAAGTTGGCGACTAATGAGAATTGCGCCACGTAATGTCCAGACTGCATGTTGCACACAAGTACATGTGGACCAGCAAACAGGGGCTAGCTTTGTAAGTGCAGTACGAGCTCCCCGACACATTCTACATTACTGAGAGTAGCTGTACTGTACTGACATTATTATCAGCAATCAAGTCTGGGCAGCTAATAACTTATATAACGAAAGTTAGTAGACTTTTTTTAACGAAGATGTATTTCATAGTCATCGATATCTATGCTACGAGTAGGTCAAAGAAATGGAAAACGGCCACTGAAAATATTTAAAAGGCTGCTTTAAAACAAACACTTCTCCACACAATCTTCTCTTTGTGATTGAGCAGACTAAACTGCATCCCGACTAGAAGAGACCGACAAGGCATAGAAAATCTAAATAGTTTTTCAACTATCCTTCAGACACCCTTTAACAATGGCAAACGCTTGCTGAAACTGCACGAGCCTACCAGATACAAGACGTGGATTCATAATTCACCCAACCACCACGATGAAATAACAAAGTGAAAGAGGCAAACGGTAGAAGAGGAGTTAACAGAGTGCAAAGTCGGAAAGCACGATAAATGAAGAGAGCTGCCAATAGATCTAAACAAAACTTGACCAGGGAATAACAGAATGAAATGTAAGATGAGTTTAGAACTACGAGAGAGACAGATGAATGAGAAGCGTCCAAGTCATGATTTCTGTCAATCTAATAACTGGGGCCACGCTGTTTATCATGTCAATTACAATGTTCCAGGAAAATGGGAAGTACAGTATTGGAGCTTGAGAAAGCAGACGTTAAAAACGTGATAAAGAACTCTCATGTTGCTTTAGGACTGTCTCCTTAGCCATTGCCATGCTCTTCTTCAGGCTGGTACAGATCCTACAGATAAGTAGATATTGAATTATAACACTACATGACATCGACTGCAAATTACTCAGAAAAACAGTGGCCAGAAAAGCAATGACTCATTTATACAATTTGCGTATCCTATGTGATAGCATATGTAGCGATAAACCAATACAAGATACCTGGGGTAATCCATGAACATCTGATTATGATGTTTACAAGAACTTCAAGTTGAAACAAGAAACAAGTGATGTGGCTCTCTAGCTGGAAGATGTATATAACACAGAAGACTGATATGTTGTTTGATGGATTATTAAATCAGCAGATGAATGGTTAGCAGGATAATCAATGCTGAAATGTAGGGAGCACTGTACTCCGTTCGGAGTCATGAACACATTAACCTAAGCGCTTGCATCCGGAACAGTCTGGTTCAACAATGAAGTAAGCCGTATTCCAACCTATAGGACCAGAGAACATTAATATTTGCAGATGCCATCTGCAAACACTGACAGGTCTGGAATAAATATGCAAGAAATAGTCACTTACTTGAGACTTTACAAAACATCTCTGAAGGAGTGTCAGAGGTGCAGCTTCACAAAAAGGTCTTTGAACTAATTCAGCAGAACAGGCTGGTCGTTCTGGCATTGCTCTCGACTAGTGTATCATTGAAAAAGTGTCACGTTGAAATACATCGATAAAACGATTGATAGTAACCTTATATTTCACTACCGTGCATATCTATTCACACAAAGACGTAAGCGAGATATGACAGCATTCAGATCAACAGTAGCTGCAGAATATTAAACAATGATTGCTCTTCATTACATACCGTCAAGTTGGTTCTCTCAGTCGCCATTTATGAGCTGGGTTTTCTCATTGAGCCAATGTCACAGTATGAACATGTGGGGCCTATCCAGAATGAAGGAACTCGATTGATCCTGTGTTGCATATATGATACCCCAATTGTAGAGATGAGATATATTCTTGGTTGGTCTGTTGGTAGCATTCACATTTGACATTAGCCAAATATAAGGTTGCATGTCTGCTCAGCGAAAGTGTGTGAGTGCAGATGGTTTCATGTTGTACACGCTCCTGCTCCCTCATCCTCTCAGGTACACTTCTGTGGTTGATTCATGCTTGGTTATAGCATTTGTGGATTGTCGATTGCAGTGTCAGCATTTAGGAGGGCGCGTTTGGTCGACCTTAGAATGTCACGCCCACTAATTTACAAAGTTCTAATTATGGGTACTTTCAGGAGAGAACGTGTGTATGCCTTGGGCAGTAAATCATCACACGCCGTTACATAAGTGAGACTTCTATGTTCACTATCCACTAGTGCAATCTTTTTCCATATGTTAGAGCAAGTATTTTGATTCTAATATGAAGAATGCTCTTGTTATAGAGGTCACCTATAACGGCCCCAAAACACAAGTAACCACTTTACTCCTATGTCACTCCTGTGTCTCGGCCGCGATCTTGCCTCTCCCACTAGCAGAAAACCCCAACCCTGATTTTATGTGGGTGTAAACAATAGCAACAGCATTTATCGTATTATCACTTATCAGATGTTCCATCTCAAGCTCCATGTTCCGATTGCACCCCTCCATGAATTCTCAGAACAGAGTGACGATGACTTGGATGTATTCCGTCACTTCATCGCTCCCTTTATTATAATCACAACTGTGGTCTTCTTTGCCTGTGCCATACATGAAAACACTCCCACAATTCGTGTTCCCATGATATATTGTGTAATCGCATACCATGGTGCCTCGTGTCTTAACTCGCATGCAGGCGTTAGCTTGGTTCAGTTTATAGCAGGATTGTGTAGATAGGAGATCAAGCATGTAATTCACCTTCACAACGAGGTTATTATTTGCTTAATCCAAGACCAGTTACATTCCTTCAGTCTGGATGCGTTACAACTTTCATTCTGTGACCTTGACAGTTTGAGGAGACTTGAAGATGGGGACTGGGAGGGACGGAGGGGTAGGGGTTTTCCCACTTTTGATCGGAGGTGGCTAACTGAGATCTCATTAATCACGGAAGTCTTTTTTGTCCGACTCTAAATCGTTGTAATTGGAGAAATAAAAGGGACCGCTATGGCTTGAGTGGCTAGAGGACATAAACGCATCACACCGTAATGGGTTTGTATGGATAAACTATCCAGATCATGCTGAGAATATGAAAGCACTGATATTTTCTCATCACAAACATCCATTACTTAGTTATCAGATATGGTTAAGGAGAAGCCATATCGGCGTCAATCAATGGCCGTCTGCTGGATGAGAACCCCGCACTTATGGAACTAGCGATCCACGGATTAAAGTTTTTGACGTGAAAAGTGACAAGAAAGAGGTCCCACGTGGAAACAAAAAAAAGAGATTGTGTGTAACGAGCAAGCTACATAAACAATAAGTATGAATGCGCTTTGTGATGTACTGAGAGATTGAGCACCTATGGACCTGATCCAAAAACATTGATGTCAGTTATGTATAACATATCATAACACAGGACTATGGCACGAGAACTTAAATGCCTGTCGTTAGGATATAGTTAGGGGAAATTGTTAGGATATAGTTAGGATACAGTTAGGGGATATTGTTAGGAAATAGTTAGGAAACAGTTAGGAGATATTGTTAGGATATAGTTAGGATACAGTTAGGAGATATTGTTAGGATACAGTTAGGAGATATTGTTAGGATACAATTAGGGGATATTGGTAGGGTATAGTTAGGGGATATTGTTAGGATATTGTTAGGATACAGTTAGGAGATATTGTTAGGATACAGTTAGGGGATATTGTTAGGATACAGTTAGGAGATATTGTTAGGATACAGTTATGGGATATTGTTAGGATACAGTTAGGGGATATTGTTAGGATATTGTTAGGATACAGTTAGGAGATATTGTTAGGATACAGTAAGGAGATATTGTTAGGATACAGTTAGGGGATATTGTTAGGATACAGTTAGGGGAGAATGTTATGATACAGTTAGGGGATATTGTTAGGATACAGTTAGGGGAGATTGTTAGGATACAGTTAGGGGATATTGGTAGGATATAGTTAGGGGATATTGTTAGGATACAGTTAGGGGAGATTGTTAGGATACAGTTAGGGGAGATTGTTAGGATACAGTTAGGAGATATTGTTAGGATATAGTTAGGGGATATTGTTAGGATACAGTTAGGGGAGATTGTTAGGATACAGTTAAGATACAATTAGGGTATATTGTTAGGATATAGTTAGGGGAGATTGTTAGGATACAGTTAGGGGAGATTGTTAGGATACAGTTAGGATACAGTTAGAGTATATTGTTAGGATATAGTTAGGATACAGTTAGAGGATATTGTTAGGATATAGTTAGGGGATATTATTTGGATACAGTTAGGATACAGTTAGGGGATATTGTTAGGATATAGTTAGGATACAGTTAGGATACAGTTAGGGGATATTGTTAGAATGCAGTTAGGATATAGTTAGGGGATATTGCTAGGATACAGTTAGGAGATATTGTTAGGATACAGTTAGGAGATACTGTTAGGATACAGTTAGAGGTATTGTTAGATTACAGTTAGGGGATATTGTTAGGATACGGTTACGATTCAGTTAGATGATATTGTTAGGATACAGTTAGAGGATATTGTTAGGATACAGTTAGAGGATATTGTTAGGATACGGTTACGACACAGTTAGAGGATATTGTTAGGATAGTTATGAAACAGTTAGGGGATATTGTTAGGATACAGTTAGGGGATATTGTTAGGATACGGTTATGATACAGTTATAGAATATTGTTAGGATACAGTTGGGGGATATTGTTAGGATGCGGTTAGGATACAGTTAGGGGATATTGTTAGGATACAGTTAGGAAACAGTTAGGGATTGTTGTTAGGATACAGTTAGGGGATATTGTTAGGATACAATTAGGGGATATCGTTTGCATATAATTATGGGATATCGTTAGGATACGATTAGGCCACAGTTAGGGAATATCCTTAGGATACAGTTATAGGATATCGTTAGGATACAGTTTGGGGTTGTGGTGGATGGGGGTGAAGGGAGGGGTTAGAAGATGTTTTTTGTCTGCCTTGCGAACAAATCTCGTGATCCGTTCATTGTGTCTGCCCTGAACTAGTTGATAGAGAGACACCTTAGGTGAAACGTAAGGTAATGCAATCTCCCGCCGACTACACAGGCACGGCATGATTACTTCACTTAGACATTCCGAACACTCTGCAGAAATAATATTTTGTCTTAAACTGGGTTTTGAATAATCGAAGAAATAAACGAATAATTCTTTCAATTTTTTAGTTAACTGTTAAGTGCCAGCCGACGAAGCGGACGTTAGCAGGGCAGACGCCGCAGAATAGCTTAGGTGATCTACCGAAGTCTGAAGTCACACTCCTAGTTGTATGCTCGGTCTCGTCCAGTCGCGGTCCATCTAATTCCTCTTTGGTACAGTCTGACCCAGCCTCAAAGGAGACTTTATCGCGATTTAGAGTAACTCAAATGCAATGCTGGACCTATACTTCAACGTCTGGAGTAACATACTCGTTAAAAAAATAATAATATTTTAGCGCCTCCACTACACGCTCCTCAACATGCTAATTCATTATTCATATATCTGTCTGTCTATATATATAATTGTATTAAAGAGTTTACTGGGGAAGTGTCATTTTACTAATATTTTCCACCACGTTACTGCTAGTTAGTATCACATTGCAACTATTTATCACCAGTATATTACAAGTTCTCATTACATAACTACTAGTTCCCATAACATTAATACTAGTTACCACTACTGCACTACAAGTTCCCATCACATTATTACAAATTCCAATCACCATTTCTACTCATTTCCACCACTTTTCTACAAGTTTTCACCACTTTACTACTAGTTTCCATCGCTTTACTGCAAGTTTCCACCACTTTAGTTCAGGGTCTTCTGCTGGTAGGATGTTTGGTATTTCTTGTGATGAAGGTCTGTTTTGACTTTCTTTGAAATACTCAACCCATCGTTTCTGTTGTTTCTCCGATGATGTCAAAATCCTGCCTTTTCTATCTTTGATTGGTTTTTCTGTCTGTATATATCTATTTGCCATTTTCTTTGTTATGAGTAGTGATCTCCCATACTTCCTCTCTCTGCGGCCTCTTCTCGTGTGCCAGCTTGTCAATATATTCCTTTTTATTTTTCCTTATTAATGTCTTGACCTCTTTGTCTGTACCAGTATAATTAATATGTGCATCCGCTTTGGTGGCTCGGGTTCGGCAATTGTTGAGTTTAGCTTTCTTCTTTTTCCTTTCTTCTATTTTATGTAATGTCTCTGTTGTGATCCATTCTTTGTGTTGGTTTCCCTTGAATCCCACAGTTTCCTCACATATCTTATTCTACATTTATTTAGCCTGGTCCCACATTCTATTAATGTCAATTTCTACATCCTCATATAGCTCTTGTAACACTTGATATCTATTATTAAGTTTTAAGCTAAATTCTGTCTTCTTCTCCTGGCATTGCAATAAGTGTACGGTTATATCCTGTTCTCCTTGCACCCTGCACCGGGTACTTTTTTAGTTTGAGCTGCAAAATCCCCAGCAACATATGGTGGTCTGACGCTACAACTGCTGCTCGCTTTACTCTTACATCTTGTAGTGTACTCCTGAACGCTTGACTAACACAGATGTGATCAATCTGATTTTCTGTTATATGGTCTGGAGATCTCCACGTGACCTTATGTTTCTTTTTATGTGGAAACATGCTTCCTCCAATTATCATTTTGTGTAGCGAAAATAACTGCAAACATTTCTCAAGTTTCGTTCATCTGTCCCATTCCTTGTCTTCCCATAATCTGTTCGTAACCTAGGTTGCCTGTTCCCACTTTTGCATTAAAGTCTCCCATTAAAATTAAGAGATCTTTATTTTTTTGCGCGTCATGGACCTCTTCCAGCTTGTTGTGTAACTCTTGCTTTTTATCATCGTCAGTCTCGTTAGTTTGGGCATAGCACTGAATGATGTTTAATATTGATGTGTTTGTTCCTCGTTCTAAAGCTTGCGCTCATGATTCGGTTGGTAATAGCTTCCCACTTTATGAGCGCCCACTGTGCTTCTCTGGATAATATCAGTGCTGCTCTCTCTCTCTATATATGTTGGGCATCATTTCTAATTTCTCTCGTTTCCAGAACACATTATCATTTCCCTAGAAATCAGTCTCCTTCTTCCAGATTGTGTCCATCTTGTTTTGCACAGTCCTAGCTCTGCCAATTTGTAATTTCTCATCTCTTTAGCTATCTGTTGTTTTTTTTACCTGTCTGGTACATTGTTCTAACATTCCATGTCGCTATATTTTTCTTCTTGGTATTTAGAAAGGCAGTCAGCTGTGGAGCTTCCTTTGGGGCTTTCACTCCACTGCGTCATTCTTCTCGTTTCCGAAGGCCCTTGCTTTCCTTTCCTAAGGCAATTTGCTTTTGCATTGTTACCAATGTTTTCGTAACCGACTTTAAAAAAAATAGATTTCGGTGGTCGGCTGAACCTAACCTAATATACTCTAGGTGAGTTGTCCGTGTTTAGTCTATTTCCTCCTCCATGACCTATCCAACTTGGGTGACCCTTCTGGAAGCTTTTACTTCCGTTTGCTTAACTCGTGTGATTATTGAGACATATGCAAGATTCCTCGCCCCCATTTCAAAGAAACGAACTTAAGAAAGTGTTACCTGTATAGCCAATTACAAAATAGTTCCTCTGGTAGTTCTCGATTTACAGGACAATCGTGTCATATGTAGTTTGTTTCTTTGACATATTGTCGTAATTTACGTCTGTCTAGTGTTTGGTAATCTACTTGTTTAAGCTAAGAACAACTCTGCCCTGATACCTGTTTCGTGCTCATCACGTAATTCATTCAATCCAGCCGGATGTGCTCAATAATATTCATAATCCAATAAGCGTGTTTCTCTTTTGCCCTTATTCATTGAGTTATTCAATTATTTCATATAACTTACGTGTAAATATCTTCTTTTTCTTCTTCGTCGATCAACTGATGCTATCTTTCTAGTCCGATGAGGTTCATAAAGTAGACTGCGTTTCAGGTTTTTGCCGGTCCTCCAACGCTTTTCGAGCATGGTCACTCCCACCAGGCCAGACTGCCTCTCTTTCGTCTGCATAGGTCGGGCATTCTTGCAGAACATGTTCTAGTGTTTGCTTGGGTGCCCCACAATCGCACGTGGCAGTATCTCTGAGACCCATTCTGTGGAGGTGGGCCTTGAGTCTACAATGTCCCGTTCTCAGACTGAAGATCGTTATCTGCCCATCTATACTAAGTTTATCTATGTTGTCATTTTCTGGATTGTATTCTTTGTGCTCATCTCTCCATTCTGTCCTCATAAATCGTTTGATGAATGACTTTGCTTCTTTATAGCTCTGTGGGGTCTCCACTTCGGGCATTTGCGAACTCATATCTGCTTTCTCGTTTCCAGGAATCCCACAATAGGCCGGAATCCACTGTAGGACTAAATCTGTGTTTTTTTAGACAGCAATTCTATGTTGTATTTTATGTGTAAATATCAAATGAAAAATAGTTTAGTTTAATTTAGTTTAGTTTAGTTGAAGAATCAAACGTCATTGCACACGGTTTAACCCATGCGTGCTCCAAGAATCAACGTCATTGCACACGGTTTAACCCATAAGTGCTCTGTCCTTCTCCATATTTGTGGGAGAATCTCAGCGCAATGGACGAACTCCGTAGCACCGGTGAGGATCTTGTCAAATATGGGAAGATTTTTAGCATAATTTTGAATTTTGCCCGGGCAGCGGCCGTTAAGCCTACTCATTTCTATTTCCAACTGCCGCAGAATTTTTAACCTGCGCGACACTTCACACGGGCGTCCGATCTCAACTGCCCAAAGATTCAGGGAAATACCAGAAAGTCCACGCGTAAAAATCCCAGTCTCCAGTGTGATTTGAACCCGCGACCTCTAGCACACGAGGCCGATGTCTTACTTCGAGACCACCCAGTCTCTATATCATAATATGTATTAGTGTGCCATCTGCTCCAAGTAGGAGTGTCCACGTTACAGTCGACCATACGCGTTCTATCTTTGGTCTGCCGCCACAAGCTACCCGATACCGCCACAAGCTATCCTATAAATAATCTACTCGATCCAAGCATCCTCATCATCATCATTATCATCACCATCAGATACCATGCCGAGTGCCGTTAACGTCATATCATTACACAACCATATGTAATGTATGCAATTCAACACTGTCTATTCTTTCTGCTTTCCCATCCAGTTTCCATGTCGGCCCGTACATGGTGGTTTCTATCTACGTCGGCCAAGTGTATAATTTGCCCTTATCTAATGTGACACTGGATCTCAGACAGATGTGCTGATCAGGTTTGGTGGTTAGATTGAGATAGTTCAAACAACTCCCAAACTATGCCTGTTATTAACGACTAGTTTACATTCAGTGAACAGTGGACCGAATATGATGTCATTACGCGTCGAATAAAATAGAAGACCCACTTGGGTCTAAAATAGAAGAACAACTTGGAGGGATTAGCTCTTTGCCGAGCGAGGCCTAACATTATCATCATCGAGCGGTCTAACATTCCAACTTTGGCCGTGTCAGCTCCTCGGCTAGGAAATACGGAAAGCAATATTAAAGGTTAAACGAACGAAAGTCATAAAAGGTAGAACAGAATATACTATATTAACGGTATTATTGTAAACGAACGAAAGTTATAAAAGGTGGAAAAGAATATATTATATTAAAAATGTTATCTTAAACGAACGAAAGTTATAAAAGGTGGAAAAGAATATAATATATTAAAAATGTTATCTTAAACGAACGAAAGTTTTAAAAGGTGGAAAAGAATATATTATATTAAAAATGTTATCTTAAACGAACGAAAGTTATAAAAGGTGGGAAAGAATATATTATATTAAAAATGTTATCTTAAACGAACGGAAGTTTTAATAGGTGGAAAATAATGGTGTTGTTGTTTCGAATACCCACAATGAGTAGGTTACTCTTATGTGCGCCATGAAAGGGACATTAAGTGATGGGTTGCAGTAGCTTTCCTCACATCTCGAGCGTACTGATGAAGGTAGACCGGGGTCTTCCATGCGGTTGTGCTATGCTTGGCTTCATCTGCCTGTCGCTCACTACAATAGAGATCACGTTGAACCTCACCTTGTTAGCCAGACTGTTGTCCTCGACAATAGCCCGTTTCCAGGACAACTAACTAGGAGGTCATGTGAGTGTCTTGGCCAGTATATTTCTCATGACCCTGGCTAACATTCTCTGATCACTAACATTCTCTGATCAGTGTGTTTTGCTTGACTAGACATTAGCCTCATCGTCCCGTGGAAAAGAATAGAATATATTAAAGGTATTATAGTAAATGAACGAAAGTTATAAAAGGCGGAAAAGAATAGATTAAATTAAAGGTGTCATTTTCAACGAACGAAGGTTATAAATGGCAGAAAAGAACAGATCATATTAATTATCTTAAAATAAGGAAAGTTAGAAAAGAAGTTAGAAGGGAAGTAACATCTAATCGAAGAAGACAACTGAATAAGTAAAAGGAAAAATAATCAGTTTTAAAATAAGGATCAGGCAGATAAAGAGGTCACCAACTGGCAGCTTCAGTAGTACAAAGTCAGTATTAATTTGTAATGTTATTTTGGTGTCATGGATGTATAGTTTTTTTTCCGATCCATACCATTATTTAAGTACAACTGATGGTAAGTTTCCGATCCATACCATTGGAAGAGGATAACTGATGACAAGTTCCGACCACCATTAGATGAGTACAGCTGGTGGCAAGTTCCCAACACCACCATTATATGAGTACGATTAATGACAAGTTCCGACCAGCATTATTAGATGAGAACAACTGATGGCAAGTTACAAACACCACCATTAGATTAGTACAACTGATGGCAAGTTCCAAATACAACCATTAGATGAGTACAATTAATTACACGCTTCTACCACCCCCATTAGATGAGTACAATTAATGAAAAGTTCCCACCAACACCATCAGTTGAGTACAGTTAGTGGTAAGCTCCGACCCACACCATCAGTTGAGTAAGCACAAGCTGCATAGTGTATGAGCATTACTCAGGTATCACGTGTTGAAGCTCAGGTTCAGCTGAAACGATAAGTGTCATTATTTACAGCTTAGCTCAATTACTGAGTGCTAATTATAACCTTACCAAGTACATGATAGATTATTGTGAACAAAATACAGCGATTATGGTGGAGTGTTTGTTCTAGTTTTAAGGCAGTTTAATAAAGTACTACTCTCTTTTAATACAAGACCCATGTGTAAAGCTTGCTGTATAACTAAATGTAACGTGATACCGGTCCATGTTGTTAAGAATGCCCCCCCCCCCCCCCCTCCTCCTTCTGTCTTGTGGGTTACCTGTTAAACGGAATTAGCTTATGTAGTGAACCCTGAGGTAAAATCTGCATCCTATGCTATCTCCAGCCGTCTTGACAAAGTCATGCCACTGGCTCGATATAGCTCAGGACTAGAGAGTGAACTTACGATTGCGCAAATCCTCCTCACATAAATTTATTTAAGCGCAATTCACAGTATCAGGCATACCAGCTGCACTGCACGTTTGATACATAATAAAGGCTATTACCTTCGGCACTTGAAACGTGGCACGTACTGGACAACGCCAAGGCCGATATACCCGAAATTAGGACTAGCGGTCAAAGACTTGGCACACTAGTAGGTGGATGTGATTGCTCTTGGTACATGAGACAAAATTACCAGGAGAGTGTCGGATAATAAAAACTGTGGGTGGATACACGATATTCTGGAGTGTGTGTGACAGTACAGAAATGTACGGGGCTTGTGTCGGATTTGCCAACATTTCTTCATCTTGTTCACGAACTTGTTAGGACCCACACGGCATCATTGACTGGCTTATGCCTCTTCAATTATAACTGGGATATGGGAGGAGTACTGCCCCGAACAAAGCGTATGCCCCGACGATGGCTACCCTTAGAATATCAAAGATAAATTATATGAGCATTTACACTCCGTCATCTTGTCTGTTTCATAGTCTTTGATGACTTCAATACCAGAGTAGGGATCGACCTTTAGTCCTGACGAGGAGAATTTTTGGTACATCGCGCGGGCAGGTGTAACAACAATGAGCTACTACTAATGACTCTCTGTGCAACTCACGATCTCTCCATCACCGAGTTTTAGCTGTCCACTGGCAACCAGACGCCATGGATGCATCTCCTCTAAGCAGTGGTATTATAGACTAATTCCTCGCTAGAAGGAAGGGTAGATGGGATCTGCGAGTGACAAAGGCTATATGTTGTGTCGAGTGTTCGTCAGAACACATACCCTTTGTGTCAAATTTGAACCTCTAATAACCATGCCGACGTCATGAGGGTTAGAAACCTGTGAGAGACTTCGCATATCTAAACTTTAAATTGGGTCTCATCCTGGCTTTTCCGGGGATCTGGACAGTCGGCTGACAGAAACTCAATTCTGCATACATAGGTCTTTCTGGAGGATGCTGTTTACTCTCCAGCTTCTGAGTACCTGGGTTACGTGGCTCTCATGAAACCTGACTGGTTTGGTGAGAACGATGAGGCTATTATGACTCTGCTGAATAAAAAACATCGCTTGTCAAGACTCTATCAAGACGATATCTCCTCAACTTCCAAGTAGTAAGTCTTCAATATTCGTTGGGTTTTCCTGAACAAGCTGAGGCAATGTCCCTATTCAGAAGCTCGGGTTCCAACACTTCTGTGCAATTCTGAACTGTCCGTCCACAAACAACGAGCTAGCCGTAACACACGTGCTTCAAGTTGCTATCAATGACAGACTCAATAGCCCCTTCCCCCCATCCCCCCCCCCCAATCGCCTCCTCACAAATGAGGTACAGAAAGCAATCAGCCTAATGCCCAGCGGCAAAGCACCTGGGTCAGGTAATCCGAACTGCTCAGACTGGCGCATTGCCGTGCCACACGATTTTCGCAAAGCTCAGAAGAGAATAATTGCCGAGGTGCAGAAAAAAGTTACCTGCATGTAAGGACAGAATGCAAGAAGGTTCGATTACTAACACTGTCCATCCCCACGTGTGGTAGAGTTTATCGCGCTCGAATAGAACTGTACAATCTCATGCGATTAAATCGTAATACACATATTTTACGCAGACTACACCATCTCTTGCGATGAGCAACTATTATTTTTTTTAACCTTTAATAATAGTTTCATAAATGCTTACAAAGCGTTAAAAATTATCTGAGCCCATCATTGTTTTCATTTTTGTGTGAATAATATACAATACATATTATTCTATATTTATGTGATGGGATTAGTGTTCGTAGTTTGTTTCGAATGCCCACAATGAGTAGGTTTACTCTTTTGTGCGCCCTGAAAAGGATGTTAAGTGACTTTCCTCACATCCCGAGCGTGCTGATGAAGGTGGACTGGGGTCCTCCATGCGGTTGTGCTATGCTTGGCTTCATCTGCGTGATGCTAACTGCTACGGGGATCACGTCGATCCCTCAAATAATTAGCCACGCTGCCATGAAAACAGCCCTATCCACGGAGGGCTACTAGAAAGCGGTGAGGGTCTTGGCCTGTATGTTTTGCCTGACCCTGACTAACATGTCTGATCAGTATATTTTGCCTGATCTGAGGTTAGTCTTCCTCCCCTATGGGACTAATAATTTTATAAACATTTACAGGAAATAATTATTGATAGCAACTAATTTGTCGATTCGATTTATCGTCATTTTATTGCACAGGATATTCTTGTTTTATCTCGATCCGTTCAAGTTTAGTCTCTGGACATGTTTGCACATGGGCTGAATATAGTGCACACGAGTCGTCGATCTTAGCGGGAACGCTGGCGTAACTAATCAGGAACATTATTTCCTGTTTCTAGATCACAAGTATGAATGTCTGCTCGATTTATTGTTACCGGTCTCATTTCCTTTACAAATAATCGTCGAGGTTTAAATGTGTCTGCTGTCATGACATACATTTATTTTCCCATAGCGTGCATGTATTTATGACTTAGTCCTTCAAGTTAGCACTCGTACGTAGTGATGCAGTCACTCGCCATCGATTATAGTTTATAAAGCGTTCTTTAAATCTGACCGTTACACATAACAGTGCTAGAAATGTCCAAAATTGGGTCACACTAAGCACACTTGCAGATATTGTGTTGCAGCACAAAGCGAATCAAGTGAGTAGGCTTAATAGCCGCTGCCGATAAAATTAGAAAATTATAGATTAAGAATCTACCCAAACAACGCACAGAAAATACGGCCACACCTAAATGTTCCACATTTCATGGGACAAAAGCGGTAAATAGAAACCGTTGGTAATTAATATAAAGGAAGAGAACAAATAAAACACATTCACCAGAAAGTGAAATATATGAACAAGAAATTGTAGAAAAGAGAGAGCATAAAGGAGAACCACGATAATAAACTGCTCATCGTAGCTGACATCACTCTGACAATTTTGTGTATGTCTGCGTTTATATGTGTGTATATGCGTGCGGGTAGGTGGGTGATTGGATGTGCTGAACAGGCCAATGTGAGAACCAGAATTGCCGTCACACGACAGGTATACGTTAGTTTTAGTCAGTGATTGTTATCTCTGCGTTCGGGACTTTTATCCATCCTGGGCGGCTTGTAAACTGTACTCACTGCTTCCGGAACACCTTTTCCGATTGAGCATTTCCAAGTTGACATATTTTGCGCCTGAATTTCCCAGTTGATCAGACATCCTTTTGTTTATTTATTCCGACAGTCTCTTAAGCGCATCTTGGGTTTACTCTATTGTGCACTTTCGTTTTCATATATGAGTTGCTTTGTAAGTCCTGCATGTGCCAACACAGACAAGATGTCAAACTCAACTTAGTTGCGAGCTCTCGATAATGTTTCTGATACCACACGTTCCAGCTCTGGCATGAGTACAGTAGGGTAGGACGGACAATGGTTTAAGTTGATGTTCAATTTAGTCTTTAAATTGATTATTCAGCGTTGCCCCATTGTAGCAAGCAGTGGTCTAACGATGGGCGTGTTTTTGTCAGCCTATTTGTTACCATTGTCACCAAGTTTGGCGAGCCTCGATAGCGTGCTTCCCAGACACGTAAATGGCTCAACGACCTCAAACGATCTTCGTATATGACTACCTCAGTCTGTATGGTGTTTGACTTCAGTGGTATTGGAAATGATAATTGCTGCGCTAAATGTGCCATCCAATGTGTATACTGGACTAGGCGGACAATGCGGATGAAACAATTAGTTGATTCAACGGATAGGAACACGATTCCCAGCAAAATGATTTGAGCGAAACAGCTGGAATACTTCGGTTATAAACAACATCCTGTCATATCTCCTGTCTGGAAATTGATCAATTGACATGCATATATGATTTCTTGGAGACGAATCTCTGTATGGCTTCCGACTATCCGTTCTTAATAGAAATGATCTGGTCATACTGATCCAGTATCAACGTGAAGGTTATTTCCGATCGATGCATACATAAGTTACATGTGCTGGCCATATTTTTATACCACTACTTCGCTTTTATGACAGAAACATCGCTCTTATTGATTCTAGCTGTAGTCGAGACAAGTTTACAAGATAAGAACATTACCAAGACAAATTATGAAGCCGCTGACATATCGAGGATATGACAACATCAACTGAAACAAATGGAACCGCCACACACCTGCAACTCCGCGTGGAGTGATGGGATAAACCAGGTAAGGTTAGCAGACGGAGAGTTCCCACAAAGAAACAGGTCTATCTACCCAAGGATGTGACAAACTCAAACAACAAGTTTTTGTAAAAGTATAAGAACAGGGCGTGACATGGAAGACACTCAGGTCTTCAGCTGCATCCGGACCCTTCACTCATGAGTTGTCTTGCCGCTGTCCTGCTGCTAGACCATGTTAGACTCAGATTAGAGAATGAATTGCATTGCTGCTGTCCTGCTGCTAGACCATGTCGGACTCAGATTAGAGAACGATTCTCTCTACGTCCTAAAATCTAATTTACTTGTAAGTAACGCTATTACTTAACGCTCCCTCATTAACCATTCCAAAGTCATGTGGCGAGAGACTAAGTAGCAGATGAGAATAATTTGGCAACCGTATGGTCGTCTTTCCCTGACTGAGACAGCAGCGAAATCCATGAACGACTAAGAAGCCATTAATAGTATTGCAATACTCGCCCATGCAATCGAAAGAAAAGGTTGGAATAAGGTGCCCTAACATGCCCTGCTTCCCTAATCCACAATGACCACGCCGGGGGTAATTTGAGGGGGTGGGCGTGATTTGATGAGGGGGGGGGGGCGTGAATTGAAGGGTAGGGGGGATTTGGAGGAGAGGCGTGATTCGAGGGTAATCTCCTCCTACAAACATTAAATAAAAAGCAGCACGATTTGACCACCATCTTGTAAACTTCATGCATAAAATGTACACACACTGTTGAAAACCACCAGACTGACAGGTGGAGAGAAGACTGGAACAACAAGACTGACAGGTGAAGGGAAGACTGAACCAACAAGACTGACAGGTGAAGGGAAGACTGAACCAACAAGACTGACAGGTGAAGGGAAGACTGAACCAACAAGACTGACAGGTGGAGGGAAGACTGAACCAACAAGACTGACAGGTGGAGGGAAGACTGAACCAACAAAACTGACAGGTGGAGGGAAGACTGAACCAACAAAACTGACAGGTGAAGGGAAGACTGAACCAACAAGACTGACAGGTGGAGAGAAGACTGAACCAACAAGACTGACAGGTGAAGGGAAGACTGAACCAACAAGACTGACAGGTAGAGGGAAGATTAAACCAACAAAACTGACAGGTGGAGGGAAGACTGAACCAACAAAACTGACAGGTGGAGGGAAGTCTGAACCAACAAGACTGACAGGTGGAGGGAAGACAATTTCTATGTGACTGATTGAAAACAATATTAACATTACAATCATTAACCGGAGGTAGATCACAAAGTGGCAGAGGTAAGCTGGACCGACATGAAACTAGAGTCCATTTCGTAATATCAAGTTAGACCTGCTTCATAAACTTAGCTGCTTACAGAAGGATGCCAAAATGAGATACAAAATACTCTGGCTACAGCATGCAACAAACAAAATTCATTAATACAGGTTAAAAATCGCAGAACATAAAATACATTTACCAAACAAAAAACACTGGATTACTGGATGACCCGTTCTTCGGCGGAGGTTACATCGTTGCGGGTCCCAACTTCTCTTCCAACGGTCTCTGTTTTGGGCCACGGTGGACCAGTGGAGAACGAGTCGTCCATCTGTGGCATCGTGAATGTTGTTGCGGGATGCAAAGTAGTCGGATCAACGTGTTGGTGGTCGTCCCCGTGGTCGTTTCTTATCTCTAGGGTACCATATTGCTGTTGCTGTGCTCCAACGATCATCCGTTCTTCGCAGTAAGTGGCCACCCCAACGATGTTACAAAAAAACACATAACAAATACCGACTGCTGCATAATTTAAATAAGCTTGCACTTTTTCTAAAAATAAAAGTAGAAACTGAGGACTCAAAGTAGATGGCCGGGGAAGCAAACCTTTAGAAAATGCAAGAGGAAGCAGACCCTAACATAAAATTAACGCTGAAGTCGGATGCATAGGGCCGCCGACAGGCGCAAAATAAAAACCACAGTGCAACGCACACCACCTTGGGGAATAGAGAAATAAGGCGATCGCAAAAAAAAAAAAAAAAAAAAAAAGAAAATAGATGGCAGCCGAATTTAAAGACAATGTGCACCTTAGAGGATGTCTCTATACATTTTAGCATCACACGATGTCTCTGTACATGTAATGCAGATGAACACAAAGTGCACATTACATCCTGTCCTGTCTCTCTACATGGAAACACATTAAACAAAGCTTATCTACACCAGAACATTACGTACACATCACGTGATGCTCCTCTACATGTAAGGTACTAGGTGCATATTATGTGATGTCCCTGTAAATGTAAATACAAAGTGCACATAACATTATACATCTTTACATGTTAGACATAAGATGGGCATCATTGGTTGTGTCCCTCTTCATGTAAAACACAATTCTGAACATCACAGTTATACTGTTTAAGCCTATAATGTGTAATAACATTACAGCGTAAACAAAACTTGCTAGAACAATCAAAATAACACAGCCACTTGTTAATTAGTTGTACTATATACAGACCAATCAAAAAAGCACAAATACTCATTATCTAGTTGTGTTGTATACAGAATAATCAAAAGAGCATATACACAAATCAAACTACAATATTTAAAATTAGCTCATCACACGAACATTGCTTTCAGGTGAAGAAATACAAATAGCTAGCAATTCCTGTGCAGAAGATAGGCCCACCGATCGAAATAAACAATAAAAAAGAAATCAACAGCAGTTTAACAATTCAAATATCTTCTTCCCGCACCTCTCACGTCACCCTTCCTCAAACTCACCCATCCTTCCTCAAATCACGCACCCCGTGTCAACCCACCTGTCTCTCCTCATACCCACCCATTCTTGCTCAAACCAGGCACCCCCTCTCAACTCACCCGTCTCTCCTCCTTCCCGCACCCCTCACGTCACCCTTCCTCAAACCCACCATCCTTCCTCAAACCACGCACCTCCTCTCAACTTCCCCATCCTTCCTCAAACCACGCATCCCGTCTCAACCTACCCGTCTCTCCTCACACCCACCAATCCTTGCTGAAACCACGCCCCCCCCCCCTCTCAACTCACCCGTCTCTCCTCCTTCCCGCACCCCTCACGTCACCCTTCCTCAAACCACGCACCTCCTCTCAACTCACTCATCTTTCCTCAAACCACGCACCCCCTCTCAACCCACCCGTCTCTCCTCCTTCCAGCACCCCTCACGTCACCCTTCCTTCAACCAATCACCACCCCCCCCCCCCGTTCGTCTCTCCTCCTTCCAGCACCCCTCACGTCACCCTTCCTCAAACCAATCACCACCCCCCCCCCGTTCGTCTCTCCTCCTTCCAGCACCCCTCACGTCACCCTTCCTCAAACCAATCACCACCCCCCCCCCCGTTCGTCTCTCTTCCTTCCAGCACATCTCACGTCACCCTTCCTCAAACCAATCACCCCCATCTCAACCCGTTCGTCTCTCCTCCTTCAACTGGGTCAATGACATGTTCATCTCTTCCTACTCCCAATGATGCTTGCTGTCAATGACAGCTAGAATTTTTTATGTCGCTAAATCTTGTCAGTTTCTTCGTAATTTTCGCAGCCTTTTTGACACTTTTACCCACATATGTAATCCAAGAACAACATAAGCATTGCCGTAAACACGTCATACTTCTCAATTTTCTATGTAATTAATAAAACAAAGACACACACTTATCAGTATAATTTTACAGCCGAAAGAATGTTGCATTCCTGACATTTGTTCCTTGACGATAAAAAGATAAAGGAGATCTTATCTACATCCCCAATGATATGTTACGAATATAAATATATGGGAAGCATCTTCACATACAATAGTAAAATGACATTGATGGAGAAGCGAAAATGTAAAAACTTAACGGGGTAACATACCAACTATCACCAAACTAAGGCATACAAAGGTTCTAATGGAGAAAAACCGACAAATGATCAACGGTAAATTCATATCAACTCTCTGTTATCGGTATCAGGCATGGACACTGACTAAGACAGGAAAAACAAAGATCACAAAATGTGAAATTATATGCGCGCGAGAAGATGTTAGGGTCACTAAAAGGCATATAGTGAGAAATTGGGTCAAGGTCATTAAAAGAGATACTGTAAGAAATGGAGTCAGTGTCACTGGAAGAGATTAGTGAGAAATTGAGTCAGGCTCGCTAGAAGAGATATAGTGAGAAATGGGGGCAAGGTCACTGGAAGAGATATAGAGAAATTGGTTCAGGTTAAATACAAGGGACAGAGGGGGGAATTGGGTCACGGTCACTAGATGAGATTTCGTGATAAATGAAGAAATTCAACAAAAAAGTGGGAACAACTTCATAAATGACACACATTAGAAATGTAGATTTTATTCGTTTAAATATTTGACAGTTATTCTGCAACCAACAGCAGCACTAAGCTGTAACTTAGGACAGCATGGTGCCAGGGCAAGACGAAGACCAAACAATTGATAGATTGACGAAACATTATAAACGCATGATATAAAAACAGCAAAGGCTAAGCAGATAAGGCATGGACGACGATCGCCTATAATCACGACGTCTAAAAGCATATGTCGTCAAGAGATGATTATTGTATATTCTGAGGTCGTATTTCTGAAGCCCAGTAAACTGTAGAATCTAACAATGATGCATGCTAACCACTACAAGTTGCGAGATACCAACTTGCATAGCTTTGATGACAAATTATTTAAAGTTGCGAATTAAAACACCTACATTCTAAACTTTCAATCTGGCTTGCTAGTCTGGTTTTGAAATCAAGCAGATCCCGGTTCTGAATATAAACATCCTGGGATTTCTAGACAGGATATATGAAGATTTTATAAACAGTGTGCCTCCCATCTCTCAACAACGGGCAGGCCCCGCCAGTTTCTCTACTGCGTTGCTTGTGCAGTTTGCATAATGTCAGCGATAGTAAGCACATCTAGCCATTTGGTGTTTCAAGCAGACGGCAGGGTACATTAACGACTGGAGAAAAAAATGTTAAAGAAAGACAAGAAACCAACAAGACAGCGAGTTACTGTTCCCATACAAGTTGTGTTCTCTCTTCCTACCGTACAACCATATAAGATTGTGTACCATAATCCCACATAACTTTTCTGATAATCACCAGCCCCAATAAAATCCAAGATTATGTTTGTCCATGATTGGTATTCCAATTTGCTGGTTTTTACAAATATAATTATAAATACAGATTGAAGTAAATTAACTGTAAAGTGCAAAAATATATTATATATATTGTCATACGACATTTTTCCCCATTGCTGTCGCCATGTCATGTGCTGGTTATATTTATTTCACCCCCAACAGAAAAACAACATATGCCATACCGTGGATTTGAACCGCTGCCGTCCTCCTTTAACTAACTTGGTTAAATTATGCGAGGAAAACTTTGACACTATTTAAGGTAGCACCAATGTAGCGAGCAATCTTCAAAAGCTGTCAATTGTTTGAGGTAGGAGGGGACTTCTCATCGGAACTTTGACATCACAGCTTATCAACAGCAAGAGTATCGCCTTCGGCCAGATCATGTTTAACTGCTTCTCAGTCAAAAGTAATACAAAGATAAGGGAAGCGAAACTGTGGGTCAAGCTAACAACATGCTTCGCTTTGTTTGTCTACTAAAGTTGATACAATTTTATATTGGTTTTTACAGGCGGATAACCCTTCAACTCCATCCGTTCTACTCTGTTGCTAAGAACTGGCCTCACTGCATCCCAGGCATACTCCTAGGCGATCAGTCCCTCAGTAAGTGGCGAAGGGTGTGGATAAATATGATTTATACTTCTGTTCCGTCCTCCCTTGCGCCACAGTTCACTCGAGCAACGTTCGATTTAAAAAAAATCGGCAGCCTATGAATTGACGATTCATCTATTGCTGTGTCATCATCCAAAAGACGGACATTGATAAACTTCAACATTCCACTGCTGTCCATATCTAGTGTACCCATAATTAGTGATTTGGAAGCCAGGAGGTAAGCTCTTTCGTTGCTCAGAACCCCGGTATGACCAGGACCACAGATCCACAACAGTTCTTGCATGAGTGTGGCCTTTACAGCTGCAATCCGCTCAAGCCTTAGCCAATCCATTTGTGTCCACGTGTGAGACATTTGGTGCACATCCCATGATGCTCTTCTACATTTCAAAAATTGGATGCACGTCATATGATGTTTTTCGGCAGGTTTTTGGTGTCGTGGATTATGTCCCTTCGAAAGACTTTAAATGGTTCTTTCTTAATGTCATTTTTCTTGGAGTAACTCGAAGCTTAATTCATGTGCCCACTCAGTTTTATTGTATGTAGCAGAAACCTGGAAATTTACAAAGAAAATGAAGAAGCGTATTGAGGCCTTTGAAATGTGGGTATTCAGGAGACTTGGACGCGTTTTTTTTTTGTTGAAAGATAGTAAAACCAATAGTGAGGTCCTGGAACAACTCCGCGTGGAACAGATACTTCTGAAGAAATTAAAAAGCAGTAAAATAAAATATTTTGGTCATGTCAAGCGCCATGACAGTCAATTAGGGGTTATTTTGGAGGGAAGAGTAAAGGGCAAGAGAGCCAAAGGGGGACAGATGTACAGATGGACAGACAACATCAAGATGTGGTCGGGACAAAGTTTGACTGCGTGTACATGCCTGGCGCGGGACAGATACAGTTGGAGATCTATTACCGTCAACTTACGTTGCGGAGACGGCACTTGATGATGATGAAACAGTAGGTTCCTATCTCTAGTTCCTCTAATGGTAAAAAAATGGTACCGTATGTACTGAGTTTTCTCTTATTAAATATTTGTCCAACTTTCATCCATGCATCACTAATTTCTGTAAGTGCTGTCCAGCTTCCCTGACTCTTTTACTAATTTATTACAATGTTATTCATCCACTTGTGCCACTAAGAGTACTGAGGAGCTTACGTTGTCTTTCTTGGACTAAGTATGTTGCACTAAATAGTAAAATGGCTCAAAGAACCGACTTCATTGTACCTGGGCGCTCCTGTGTGTACTCAGCTTAATCTGGGTGCCCTCAGTTCCTTTCATTGCTCAAAGTGCCGTCAACAGAGCTCCCCCAGAGGTTCCAAAATTGTCCCTGACTTCGTCATGCACGCATTACAGCTATGTCAAATGGAAGAAGTAGTCATACCAGGCAAAAACCCCCGACAAGCCGAGTCTGAGCACGACCTGCTTTGATCCTAGTACGTTTGGTTCGTAAGCAAATCATGCAAACCCTAGGCCAGTTGTAGTTAATTAGGTTTCATTCTCATGAGATTACAGAACCATCGCATTCTCGTGAGATTACAGCACCATCGCATTCTCATAATATTACAGAACCATCGCATTCTCGTGAAACTATAGAACCACCGCATTCTCGTGAGATTACAGAACCACCGCATTCTAATGAAGTTACAGAACCATCGCATTCTCATCAGATTACAGAACCATCGCATTCTCATGAGATTACAGAACCATCGTATTCTCATGAGATTACAGAACCATCGTATTCTCATGAGATTACAGAACCATCGTATTCTCATCAGATTACAGAACCATCGCATTCTCATGAGATTACAGAACCATCGTATTCTCATCAGATTACAGAACCATCGTATTCTCATCAGATTACAGAACCATCGTATTCTCATCAGATTACAGAACCATCGTATTTTCTTTCTTGAAATGTATTTTACACTGAAGGTGATTCCCGCCAGACTTATAATGCCATCGTTTATCGGGTGATCTATCCTAGTGACACCAATGACTTTTCTTGGACATTTCATTTCGCACATTGTAATTTTTCTTTCCGATGGTTTTCGTTAACGATCAGGGATTGCATATACTGTTTTATCGGTTCTTGCCGTGTTGCAATGCTAATTACCCAGTGTTTAAGTAGTACTTAGCCTTTTTACTTCTAGTTTTCATGTCTCTATCACGATTCAATCTTTTGTCTTCTATCAACATACTTCCAAGGTATTTTAACTTTTGGGCCTGCTTAAGTTTGATATTGTTTACATTTATGATTTAATGACACGATGTTCTGTTAACCTTCATAGCTAAAGTCCTTTATGTGTTATTTTTCATATTATATCTTTCAAAGGCTGTAAGAAATGCATGCATATGTTTCTGTAGTCTACGTTTGAACTTGTATATTAGGGTTTGATCCTCTGGAAAGAGTAGTTCATATAGCGAGTATGTTTATGTAGTTGTTCATGTACTCAGTTGTGGTCTTCGCATTTTATGTTGAATTCCACTTTTGATGTTTTATCTTATGTATTGATGTTGCAATATTGATTCGATTGTTATTCTAACAATATTAATGTTAAAAAGCAGTTGGTGAAGCACACATTTTTACCGCACAACTGTAGCTATTTCAAAAACATATCTGACTTCATCCATTGTTCAGATTACATTTGTATTCATATGGTACACTGCTCTCACATTATCTAATAGATGTTCTTGTGTTCCCTAGTCCACTATTATTGTCCAGATGATATTCATATAAAATCGATGAAAAGCTTTATCTTTATCTTAGATATGTTTCAATGATTGTAATAGTATATTATTCTTTCACGTAATTGTCTTAAGGTGAATGGGACATCAGTACATCTCAATCTCTAAGAAAGTCCAAATTTAGCTTTTTGTTCAGCTGAGGTTCAACTAATGGTCTTATTCTATATTCAAAGCATTTTGCAGCATATTTGTCCTATACCACTTAGTTTATCTCTGTGTGTATCACAACTCCTGTTACTTCATTTTCTCTTCCATATTAGTATGATTGTAGCTTGTTGCTCGTGGTATTTTTCTCGCCGTGCTATCGTAGAGATTTTCTCTAGCCACTTCACTTCTGCCTTCCCAAAAGTATGAATTCCTACAATTGTTACACTGTCCGTACTTGGAAACTTCTTTCTAAGATTGTTCTCTATAGCTCTTTTTATTTCTTTAAACAATACATGGGTTCCAGATTATGTCAGTGCCTTGAAATACATACTGATTGCCTCTGAGTGCATGATGTGGCTGAAAAGCTCTTGGAAGTACAAAGCTACTGTCCTATTGTTTTTGGTTAAATATTGGGATTCCATTGTTGTAATTAATAAGTGAAGTAGGATTGGAGCTCTCATCTCTTAACTTCAGTCATCTGATACTTTTGTAGAAATATCTTGGACGATTTTTGTAAACAGATGTTAGTTTTTCTCCCTGTTTCGACCAGCATTCTTCTATTCGCTATGTATTTCGTCATATTTGATAAGAAATATAATCTTCCTGTCTAGAACGATAGTCATGTTTTGTAGAATTACCTTTTAATCTGTATTGATTTTTTTTAACTTCACTATGATATTCAGTTGTTTGTTTTCTTTCTTTGCCTTATCTATTTTGTTCCACACTTCTTGTTCAGTGTATCCTTCATAGATGTGTTAAAGATCGCCTATTTACTGTTTATTTCTTCAGTTTGCTGTCGAAGGCGGATGTGTCGGACCGAAAGGTGCAAATATCGCAGTCAATCTGTAAACTAGCAACACATCGCATTCCGTTCTTCGGACTACATACTGCTACTTGCAAAGCCTTGTTCGGGGTTTGGTAGCGGGAGACTGAGAATAAACGAAGAAGAAGACAAAGAAGATGAAGTATGTCTTGAGTTTCTCTATTTAGTGTCTCAACAATCTTTGTCGTTTAGTGGCATATTTTAAAAAAAATTACAATAATAATCTAATATAATTACACTAGACCCACCTCTAGATCGCATAAACACTTTTCACACACCAGAGGCGGCGCTACAAAGTGACGTCACCATGAGAAAAACATAGGAACCAAATAGACTACACTCTAACACACCATAGACGACGCTACACACGGAAATTCATTAGATGAAATTCATAGGAACCAAATAGACTACATTCTAACACAACAAAGACGAAAATCAGGTGTGTCATCTTTGAAGCCACAACCTGGAGCTGACTGCGACTCAGATCACCACTAGTCCCGAACTAGACAATAGCTGATGAAAGCACAAGACAAGAACGCCATAACGTCAACATTACACAACAAGAATACAGCGTAGAAGTAAGCAATCAATTCTAGAAACTAATGGCAGTGCAGGAAGACGTGACTGTTGATGAACTGGCTACAATGGCAAGAGATATTCTCAGCTTATTGGCAGATACCAAGGTACCGAGAAAACGATACACAAATAAGTTATATCTCAGATAAAGAACATGACTGATAGAAGAAGAGGAAAAGTTAAAACAATCCTGGGCAGAACGAAGTAGCATCAAATGCAGAAACAGCACAAGATAAATCAGAAGAGAGATTGGAACGACAAGAGACTGAACATAATGGACACATGTAGTAAAATAGAAGAGTTAGAAATACAAGGAAAGACATAAGATGTGTTCAACAAATTTAGAACACTATTTAGTGAGATAAAACCGTCACTACGTGTAATCAACTACAAAGATGGTAACGAACTAGGAATTATATATATATATATATTGGAGAAATGGGAAAAATAGTGCAGATACATGTACGAAGACACAGGAAGAAGCCCCAACCTAACGTCTGAAATAAGGAAAAAGAGCCGGAACCTACAATAAAAGCCCACTCAGGAATCAAAATCTTGAAAAAAGGAAAACCATCAGTATACAACGATATGATTCGTACAAGCAGGAGGAAAAGTCAGTGTCAGTATTTACCATACAATATGTAAGATTATTTGGAACAGTGCAGTATGGTTCAAAACATGGACTATATCTCCTCATATCCCCCGCTCTACGAAAAGTCGAACTCAACGCGATGAGCTAACTACCGAACCAATACTTAAATGGGTTATCATAGCAAAATCCATCTGCATATAAGTATAGAAGACAGAAAAAAAAACTGAAAGAAGAAATATATGAAGCGCAGTGACATGAGAGATCACGTTCTTAACATGAGGAATATGCAGAGAGTGAAATTTATAACTACACACTTGCTTCAAGATTACATCAAGGTATTTTACTGTGTGCAACAACAAATCATGTGGGACATTACGAGAGACATGGCTTCTCAACGCACATGATTCACCTAATCAAAACATTATATAAATAAGTAATGGTCAGAATAGTTTGTGAAACGTCAGACTGGTTTGATGTGCAAAAGAGAGTAAAACAAGGATGCTTAATATCCCCTTATCTATTAAATATTTATGCAGAGACCATGGCAAGAAATGACAGAAACGACCAAAATTAACTTCTACCCTCTTACAATTGGTGGGAACGATATCCTAAAACTTAGATATGCAGGTGACAAAAAGTATTCGCTCCCAAAATGCAGAGGCACTAGAACAGATGATCTTGTCTATTAAACAACATAGAGCAGAACAAAATCTCTACCTGAACATCAAGATAAAACTAAAATAATGGCCTCTGATAAAACAAAAACAGCGGATCAAAAGTTATTCCACAAAATAAGTAAATATACAAAACTTCACAAGTTTCGAATATCTTGGCCCAGTGGCAATGGTGACTGCCAAAAATAAAACAGGATAGGAATGACAGTGCAGGGGTTTCATAAAATGAGAAACTATGGCATACAAACAAAACAATAGAAACATACAATCTGCGGACATGTATCTTTCCTGTTTCAATTTTCAGATACGAAACAAAAACCACCAGGCAAACACTAAAGAAGAAAATTGAATCTTTTCAGCGCAAACTCTACAGGAAAGTTCTCAGAATACCACGAAAAGAGAAAACGAAAACCGCATACGCTGTTTAAAAAAGAACAGCTAAGTAGACACAAAAATTGGCTGGTAAACAACATTACGTTCAGAAAATTAAAATACTTTGTCACATCAAACGTCACAATAGTTGGGGGACGGGGGTGTTGGGGGGGGGGGGGGACTGTAATGGAAGGTATGGTACGAGGCAGACCAGGGTGAAGATGGACACACAACATCAAAGATGTTCTGCTGAAGATGGTGACAGAGGTTGGAGAACTGACGAAAGATCGCGAGTCTTACAGGACGGTTAGACTGAGAGCGACGTTCTGCACATGATATGTTACATGATAATGATACACATACATACACATTTATGTGTGTGTGTGTGTGTGTAGTATTCTGTGGGAAAGCATAGATTACATAGTGTGAAGCAATGATTGATGCGGTATAAAACGTTGTGTTATATAGAATGAAACTATCCATTACATAGTGTGAAGCAATGATTGATGCGGTATAAAACGTTGTGTTATATAGAATGAAACTATCCATTACATAGTGTGAAGCAATGATTGAT
This sequence comes from Ariolimax columbianus, assembly GCA_036924085.1. Lineage (NCBI taxonomy): Eukaryota > Metazoa > Mollusca > Gastropoda > Stylommatophora > Arionidae > Ariolimax > Ariolimax columbianus. The sequence continues at coordinate 27,093,296 of JAVGWX010000002.1, forward strand.
GCGGTATAAAACGTTGTGTTATATAGAATGAAACTATCCATTACATAGTGTGAAGCAATGATTGATGCGGTATAAAACGTTGTGTTATATAGAATGAAACTATTCATTGCCGACTACTTAACATCATCATCATTGGCGTCTCTGTCTGTGAAGATCGTGCGCGTGTCGCCATGTGAGTTTTGTCGAGCTCTGTCTCCTGTATTTCGACACAGTCCGCTTTGACCGTAAAGCCCGATCCGAGAATGACTTTGCCTGCCACAGATCATACAACCACGCTGATGATTCTGGATGCCGGTGTGTTCCCTTGATATCTTCGGTGTTTCCCTTTTCTCTGCAGCCAGAAGGCCTCTTCGAGAGTCGGCGGCCACTACGTCGCTTCTAACTGACTCTCCATACAGCTCAATCATGAGCAATCGTTTTCCAGCTTTCGGGTGCGATGTCGTATGACGTTATGCCCCTCTTGAATCGCAGTGTCCGTTTATATAAATACACAATCTTGCTACAATAACATGTTTACACACATACGTACCAATACACATACAAAATTAAACAATACGTACATGCCACACCTCTCCCATCTATCACTTCTGAGCAGAATGGTAATCATCTTAACCAGATCTGCCATTTCAGAACTTATCAGTAGTGGCAGAAACCACGACAACAATTTGTTGTTTCCCTTCTGTTGAATAAAAAAGACAAACAAATGTAAATACATGTTATGTGTGTATGTATATTGTGTGTGTTGTATACAAATATAATATAAATGTAATAGGTGCAATAAAGTCCAAATGTATTATAATTTATCTCTAAAAATAATGCATTATTTGCCAGCTTTGATCATGGCATGGTATTGAAAGCTACATGAAGTGCCTATTCTGTTTGTCTACACCAACAATACATAAACTTAACTAATGCCCCATACTAAAGCTTCTGTTTTTATTTTGTTGTCTTTCTTTGTTTCCCAGCATGGCAAATCTTCAACCTTTACTAAATACAAACTTCTATTTTGGACACACATCTTCATTTTTGTAGATGAGATTTTGTTAGCTTTCTTTTATTCTCATGTTTTTCTTTTATTCTGTTATTTCTCTTGTTTTTCTTTTATTCTGTTATTTTCTTGTTTTTTCTTTTATTCTGTTATTTCTCTTGTTTTTCTTTGCATTATTAATCAATCGAAAGTCATCTGTAAGTGTTTGCATTTAATCTCATCGGCATTGGTTGACATCTGCCTCTGTAAAGCGGTTATGCTAATTTTATTACTACTTTGGCCTAGGGTTGTCAGACAAAACCGAGAAAAACAACCAAACAAGGTTTCTAAAATGATAAAACAACCTGGGATTCATTTTTTAATGACAAAATAAGAACACACAAAAATCTGAACATTTGTATCCTTATTAGAATGTACACTACACTGTTTGTTCCATGTTAGTTCTTTGTTGCTGAAAGCCCAGAACGAGTAAGTTCACTCTTTTTGTGCGTCCTGAACCTGCCGTTAAGTGGTGGGTTGTAGTAGCTTTCCTCACATCCCGAGAGCGCTGATGAAGGTGGACCTCGGTCCTCCAGGCGGTTGTTGAATAATTGGCTTCATCTGCGTGACGCTCACTACTATGGGAATCACGTCGGCTCATATCCCGTCAGCCAGACTGCATTGAAAACGGCCTATTTCCGGGGAACGCTACATGGAAGAGAGATTATGGTCTTGGTCAGTATATCATGCTTGACCCTGACACAACATCCAGGTCAGTATGTTGTGCTTGACCGGGCTAGCGTCTCAGTTCCCCGTTAGATCTTTAAATATTTGTAATGATAATGTACTCTGTATCTTTTATTCAAAAGAAACAGTTCTGCTCAGATTTCACATTTCCATATCACTAAAACGATGTAGCTAAACTTTGTTTTAACTGACGATGTAGCTAAACTTTGTTTTAACTGACGATGTAGCTAAACTTTGTTTTAACTGACGATGTAGCTAAACTTTGTTTTAACTGACGATGTAGCTAAACTTTGTTTTAACTGACGATGTAGCTAAACTTTGTTTTAACTGACGATGTAGCTAAACTTTGTTTTAACTGACGATGTAGCTAAACTTTGTTTTAACTGACGATTCAAGTGAAAGACTCCGCTTCAACAAACCATTGCAATTTGTAGACCGGGTCGTGGAGAGGGGCCCGGAAATGAGTGGGAAGATGAAGTTTTTTTAATGAAGGCAAGCTCAATATAGTTCACGCCCTGCTGAAGGTTGATGTGTTGGATCGAAAGGTGCAAATATCACAGTCAAGCTGTAAACTAAGGCATACCGCATTTCGTTCTCTGGTCTACATTTTGCTACTTGCAAAGCCCTTTTCAGGGTTTGGTAGCGGGAGATTGAGAACGAAGAAGAAGAAGAAGGAAACAGTTCACTGTAGAAAGTACATCTTTCTGAAATTAAACTTCCTCTCTTCATTAGCCAGTTACTTTTTTTTTTTTTTGCTGCTCTTTTATCGTGTTGGTGTTCGGTCCTGTAATGCTACGTGTTATTGTTTTGTACTACAATGTGACGTGTTGATGTTTCGTATTGCAATATGATGTTTTGATGTTTCGTACTGCCATATGATGTTTTGATGTTGGGTCCTATGACGTATTGATGTTCTGTTCCGCATTCTAACGTGTTGATATTGGGTCATATGACGTGTTGATTTTAGTCCAACAATGTTACGTGTTGATGTTAGTCTCTCAACAATGTTACGTGTTGATGTTGGTCTCAACAATGTTGTGTGTTGATGTTGGTCTCTCAACAATGTTACGTGTTAATGTTGGTCTCAACAATGTTGTGTGTTGATGTTGGTCTCAACAATGTTACGTGTTGATGTTGGTCTCAACAATGTTGTGTGTTGATGTTGGTCTCAACAATGTTACGTGTTGATGTTGGTCTCAATTTTACGTGTTGATGTTGGTCTCAACAATGTTACGTGTTGATCTTGGTCTCAACAATGTTACGTGTTGATGTTGGTCTCAATTTTACGTGTTGATGTTGGTCTCAACAATGTTACGTGTTGATGTTGGTCTCAACAATGTTACGTGTTGATGTTGGTCTCAACAATGTTTCGTGTTGATGTTGGTCTCAACAATGTTACGTGTTGATGTTGGTCTCAACAATGTTGTGTGTTGATGTTGGTCTCAACAATGTTACAAGTTGATGTTGGTCTCAACAATGTGATGTTTGATGTTTGGTCCTACAATGTTGTGTTGTTTGAACCACAATCTGCCAAGAATTACACACACACACACAAAATTAGCAACCAAAGTTGATATTATTTTTTTTTGCCTAGTGACATGTTAAAGCCTGTTCGAAAGACAATGTTAATAGAAGAAAAGTTGATGGTTCGTTTGTGGCTATAAATTTGTTCTCCTGATTGTGACAGTTACAATGTTTAAAATACGCCTACATCATGCATTGCAAACATACAAATCAAGTAGCTTTTGTAGTCTCGTACTTAACAACTTTCTTTGTAGCGTTGGATTTGCTAAACAGAAATGAAATATGTATTTAGATCCTCCCTGGTAATCAAATAGTAAATACATATTGTCATTGCTACAAAGTTCATGAAGATTTTTCAAAGGGTTGGGTTATTGATATAAAGAGATACGATTCCACTTCATTAAATAGCTAATCTCTACCAAAGTGTCAATGGTAGTTAAGGCCACGTTCTATTTTCATGCCATATTCTGTGTCGAATGATACGATTCAACAAACTAAATAATAAATCTTTACCGCCAAATCTGCTATTTTAATTATTCTTGTTTGCAACTTGCACTCGAACTTTTTGGGGCTTGCAATTTAGGATTAAAAACAGGGACACAAACGTCAATAAAACTTTTAAAAACTATTTTGGTGTCAACCAATTCCCAGAAAAACTTATCTTTGACTTTGACCATTGCAAACAGTCTGCAAATTGTCAATTCATAAATTGTAGTGTCAACCTCTAAGAAATGGTCACTTATCGACCTAATACATATCCAATATATACACTATACGTGAATGTGAGGCGATGACGTTAACTTGTTGTTTGCTATGAACCAATATATGACCAGGACAGAAGTTCCTCAAGGCTTGACTCCTCTATGCCCGTTATTCACGTGTATAGTAACTAGTTTTTGTGTGCCATCCGAAGAAAAGGTTGTGAGTCCAATACGATGACTAGATGACTAATCTTGTTAAATAGCAATTTCAGAGATAAAGTCGCTTTCCTTATTTCTATTCTCGTACTAGAAGTTCTTTTAATGTATGCACCACCCCACTAGGCCGCCTCTTTACCTCTCATTCTAGCAGAGACGTCTCATTTCGATTTCTCAGCCATCTGCGCTTAGCACCGATTTATCGGTATATACATCATCCTGAGCATTATCACTCAACAGCTGGGGCCAATTAGGAATCGCAGTGAATTAACTGACGGCAGCCAACCACTCATAGCTAACTTTTTGCTTCAGGGTCAGCGAACCAGAGCTAACCAGGACCCTATTCCGCCTATAAGTAGCGGCCCCTGGAAACAGTCGCATTAGTGTAGTCTGACTAAGAGAACAAGCTGGCAGTGGGAAGGCAAACTAGATAACTACAAGAGCCAGATGAAATCGGATGTGTCTGGCCAAAAGATGTAATTATCGTAGCCTCGCTGTAAACCCTAACACAATGTAACAACGTTGTTTTCAGGAGCTGCGCTGAAGAAGATGAATTTATCAACTGTTCAAACTCGAGCTCTGCTTTCTCGTCGTACTTCTCTCTGTATGTTCAGTTCATTTTATCACCAGTGGGACTCGGCGAAACAGAAACATGTACATATATCTTCACAATGTGGGTATCCTTTGTGCACCTAGGACCAGTTGCATTTCTTCATTATTAATGTTTTTAAGCGTTTCAGCATGTGACATTGCCAGTGTGAGATACCTATATCATAAATGGATGCTTTAGTTGACTGGCCGCAAGTAGCAGATAAGAAAGTTATTAATGTGGAAGACCAACAATACTATCAAATGGAAGATGTAATTATATTGACATTTCTTCAACCTCCCCAAATAAAACATTGTACTCTCCCTCCCCGCCCCCCCCCCCAAACTTTACCCTCACGCTGCAAAATATGTGAGCGACTCCCACTAGGAAGCAAAAATAAGGCCAATTGCTCTTACCAGACATGCCTAGAAAGACAGGTAAAGGGGATATCATAAGGGTCAACAATATTGAGTTGTTAAGTGATAGGAACCATCACTCAAAAAAACATAAAGCGCGACATCAGGTTACCATAAACATACAGTAGTGTCAAGATGTGCCTTTGAAATAGAAATAAGACAGTTGACAGAAGCACTGGATCGAAAATCAGCAAAAATAAAGGATGAAATATTTGTTTAAATAATATCTGAACTGATACAATTGTGGTGTAACCGAAACTCAGCATAAGTACATCATATACAAGGTTTTCTATGTCTATGTTCAGAGCTAATGTGCTTAAACCTGAAATGACATGTTATATATTTGCTTTTGGTTGACATCTGGAAAAAAACCTGCCTAAAGCAGAAATATCTCAACAAACAGTTTCCTAAATGATTATCCAGTCGTTCTATAAAATTTACATCATGAACTTTCCACTTTACTTTATGAGAAATTAGACAATTATGCTGCTATGTGGAATCTACATGCTGCTATGTGGAATATACATGTTGCTATGTGGAATCTACATGCTGCTATGTGGAATATACAGTGTAACAATGACCAGGAATGAATCCTCAGTAGTGAGTCACTAACCGTGATATTTGCATTTTTTGCTGGTGTCGTTTTTCGATCTGACTATAACCAGGTATGCAATGTCAGAGCATTAAACTGAGGGTATATGGACAAGACATGACGCAGCAATTATATAGACAGAGGATGTCGCAGGCAATGAAGAAACCAGGTTGACATGAAACTGAAACGTGGCTAAACTTCATTGATAGTTTCATTATGTGACGAGTGCTATTTCTCAGTATAGTTTACTTAAAAACGTTCTGCGTTCATTTGAGCTGCCAAGCGTGGTGAGAAGCTAATATTTCAACTCTTGGACTACATGTACTGAAGAAGGTGTTGTAATGCGATATTGCTATAAGGTTTTTGTTATGCCTCTAACAGTTTGACTTGGTATTCTCCTTTTGTGTTGTCGCACAATCAGCGGTGTTATAGACGCGCAGTGACAGTTGATCGTGTAGCCTACTAATTACATGTAGATGACATAAATATATTTTTTTGGTGTTGCTATACATTGACCCAAGAAGTAGCTACGACAATAATTTAGTTGCCATTATTTTTAATTCTATTTCTGCTTGTGAGATTGATTGTTTGTGTCATTCATTTCAGTATATTCTCCTCTTCTTTGTCTTGATTGACACTGGCAAAACTGATACAAATATAAGACTTAGTTTTCCCGTTACACTTATTGATATCAGTGGCATATCTTCGACCTGATCCACGTACACACGTCTTTTTCTCTTCCGCCATTCACACCCATCAGATACACATCTTTCTCTCGTTCTCCACCTACATACATTAGAAACAAACCTTTCTCTCGTCCTAAACGTAAACACATCAGACGCACATCTTCCTCTCGTCCCCCACTCCCACACATCAGACACACATTTTTTTTCTCTCGTCCTCCACTTACACACACACATCTTTCTCTCGTCCTTAACTTCTACACACACCTTTCTCTCGTTCCCCACTCACACACATCAGACACACACTTTTCTCTCGTCCCCCACTTACACACACATCTTTCTCTCGTCCTCCACTTACCCACACACATGACCCACATCTTTCTCTCGTCCTCCACTTACCCACACACATGACCCACATCTTTCTCTCGTCCTCCACTTACACACACACATGACCCACATCCTTCTCTCGTCCTCCACTTACACACACACATCTTTCTCTCGTCCTTAACTTCTACACACACCTTTCTCTCGTTCCCCACTCACACACATCAGACACACACTTTTCTCTCGTCCCCCACTTACACACACATCTTTCTCTCGTCCTCCACTTACCCACACACATGACCCACATCCTTCTCTCGTCCTCCACTTACACACACACATCTTTCTCTCGTCCTTAACTTCCACACACACCTTTCTCTCGTCCCCCACTCACACACATCAGACACACACTTTTCTCTCGTCCCCCACTTACACACACATCTTTCTCTCGTCCTCCACTTACCCACACACATGACCCACATCCTTCTCTCGTCCTCCACCTACCCACACACATGGCACACATCCTTCTCTCGTCCTCCACTTACCCACACACATGGCACACATCTTTCTCTCGTCCTTCACTTACACACACATAACACACATCCTTCTCTCGTCCTCCACTTACCCACACACATGGCACACATCCTTCTCTCGTCCTTCACTTACACACACACACACACATGACCCACATCCTTCTCTCGTCCTCCCCTTACACATACACGACACACATCTTTCTCTCATCCTCCACTTACCCACACACATGACCCACATCCTTCTCTCGTCCTCCACTTACCCACACACATGACCCACATCCTTCTCTCGTCCTCCACTTACCCACACACATGACCCACATCCTTCTCTCGTCCTCCCCTTACACATACACGACACACATCTTTCTCTCATCCTCCACTTACCCACACACATGACCCACATCCTTCTCTCGTCCTCCACTTACCCACACACATGACCCACATCCTTCTCTCGTCCTCCACTTACCCACACACATGGCACACATCCTTCTCTCATCCTCCACTTACCCACACACATGACCCACATCCTTCTCTCGTCCTCCACTTACCCACACACATGGCACACATCCTTCTCTCGTCCTCCACTTACCCACACACATGGCACACATCCTTCTCTCGTCCTCCACTTACCCACACACATAAGACACATATTTATCTCGTCCTCAACTTACACACACGACACACATCTTTCTCTCGTCCTTCACTTACACACACACACATGACCCACATCCTTCTCTCGTCCTTCACTTACACACACGACCCACATCTTTCTCTCGTCCTTCACTTACACACAAACATGACCCACATCTTTCTCTCGTCCTCCCCTTACCCACACACATGACCCACATCCTTCTCTCGTCCTCCACTTACCCACACACATGACACACATCTTTCTCTCGTCCTCCCCTTACCCACACACATGACCCACATCCTTCTCTCGTCCTCCACTTACCCACACACATGACACACATCTTTCTCTCGTCCTCCACTTACCCACACACATAAGACACATATTTATCTCGTCCTCTACTCACACACATCAGACACATATTTTTCTCTCGTTCTTGACTTACACACACAAACGACACATCTATCTCTCGTTCTCCACTCTCACACACATAAGACACATTTTTCTCTCGTTCTTCACTAATGCACACATGAGACATACATATTTTAAATCCTCCTCCACTAATAGAGATTCACATTTTTTACATGATACATTAATACACACATCAGACGTATATCTTTCACATGCACTTATACACACAGGAGACACATATTTCACCTGCTCCGCTTATACACACAAGACGCATATTTCACGTGCTTTACTCATATACCATTCTTAGTCACATTTGTTTTAATCGGCTACCTGCAGCTAAGTAAACACAGATCATTCATGTTCAGCATATATTTACACCCACTCATCCCCCCCCCCCTTTTCAAAGACACAGATTTAACATCGGATCCATCCCCACCTGTCAGAGACCTTTCCATTTTCATATTCCTGTTTTACTATCACCCGTTTTAAACACAAATCTTACATTTAACCCACACCAGGCATGTGTCTTTCAACTGCACCACCCAACTGATCACTTCCATCTGTTTGCCCTTTCATCCGAGGCGGCAACAATTGCTCTGTTTACCATACCACGATTTTCATTTAATAAAAGCAACAATTATCCCCTGAACACCTTTGATATGTGCCGTATATTGCTACACACTGCGCTGCTGTCACATGCTTGTAAGCAACAAAATGACTAACCTGGTTGGGTATTGGTAAACATTAGAATATACCAGAATATCGTGTGTTTATTTACGTATGTGCTTAACGTCCTGTAATAACAATAAATGGCTGAAAGTTATGGCCCTCGCCAAAAGTAGACAGCACCATAACAATCAAGTGTGTGGTACAAGATAGGATATCCAATTCCTAGCTGTCCTTAACCTACATTTACCCCTCGCAATGCCAACGTCGGTTTCTCAACTTCACGCGTTATTTGCCTGTCTATTGTGTAGAGTTCCCTGTCTAGATGTAACTATATATTCAGAGACTACAGTGTACACATATTTGAAGAAGAATAGCATACCTCTTTGTTTAAACTACAGATGACTGCATTATCCCCATGTTTGGTTTAAAAAATGTACCATGCATTTGCTGCGTGAAAATATGCCCCCACTGTTAGTAAAACACCAGAGGTCATTGGTTTAAAAAAAATGTATATCCTAGCAACAAGAAACAACGTTTAATTTTCTCATAGCTGTGCTTTAACAACAGTGAAATTAAAAGTTTAATCAGTTGCATTTGAATAATTGATCTCGCGAGAGTAACACATTTAACGTGCACCTACCTGTGTGACTTAATGAGAAAACATCTGCTGAAAACGGCGTCAAGTGAAACACTGGTCAAAATCACTCTCCTCCTTCTTTTGGTTTCATCTGTGTGCTGCAGGACTTTCAGGACGTCTCAGAGACCCAAAAATCACCGGTCTCCAGCCTGGGATATTTGTTTGAGAATGTAGAAAACAAGAGCAGCTAGCGATAACCAGCAACTGTCGCTGTTCACTATGTGTAGGTTCATGTAGCCCACGTTTCTTGTGTGGCGAATTATACAGAATTGGCGGGAGGAGGGGTGGCATGGCAGGACAGGGAAGAAATAAAATCAAGAGGTTTATGTTCGCCTGCTTGCATACCTTGAATATTTGTATACTAGAGGAGGCAAGAGGAAAGGCCGGAATGGGTTAAGTTGCTTTTTAAGCGAATGAGGACAGAGAGAAGGGAAGAATGTAGTTACATGACAGATGATAAAGAAGTAATAGAAACGTTTGAGGACAAGGCGTTATTTTGGCATGAATTATGTGAAATAAGTGAACTGAGAGCACATCAGTGTGGCAGTATATAGAGGGTAGAATGAGACAGGTTGGCAAGGCAAATAAAAGGGAAGAAAGAAAGCCAAGCGGACAAATGTCATGAACTCAGATAGGCTACCAGACTTGCATATTATGCACGCGAGAGAGATGGGGAGAGAGATGAAACAGGATGTGGGCGGAGAGGTACTGGGATTACAAACTTGGAGAGAAAGAAAGGGAGGGCGCGCCTACAGACTGGTACACATCCAGGGATATTAATTTGGTAGTCCAACAACACATGGCTATTACCAGTGACACAGGCTATTACCAGTAACACAGGCAAGCGGCCGAGGGAAAGGGGAGGAGAAGGAGCGACGGAAATAGAAAGAGGACGTGTAATTGTAGTAACAGAGACCTAGACATTTTGTTCGTGAACCGACTTAGGCAGCGGCGGACAGAATCAAGTGGTTCCGAAATGGAGGGGAAGGGAGAAGGCGTCATATAATGGGGCGACATGGGCTCCATATCTCCACGAAGCGACTGATAAGGTTTGTAGCCAAGTAGAAGGTTAATGATAGCTTTAGCAATTGTTATCTGCTCTACGTCCACTACCACACACACGTTTGCCAGGTTTTTCTGTCTCGTATAGTACTGTGGGGCAGGGAGGATACTGCATAGCTTAGAATACTATGGTACCATTGATGACATACCGTGGGCAGAGTTGTATATCGGTGTTGGGTATATTGAAAGATACCCGAGTGGTTCCCAGGGTAAACATAATAATTTAACTTTTTTCTTTCTGTAGTAAGATACAACTAAGAGTTATGCATGAGGCTGGCAGCTTCATCATGTTCAAAACCATTCCTTCGAAATTCTAATGCATGTGACGGGATAGGGCTTTCTTAAAACTTGGTTAGGCTAAGTGTCCGACCTATGCTCCAACACCTTTTTGTGACAGGTCATGACATAAAGGTCAGATATAGGCACCTCATGTAGTGAATAAGGATGTCTATAGTGGCGAATGCGTCCCACGTACTGAAGAAGGGAAGCTTTCTGGGAACGATCGCCTAATAACTATAATGCTGAGCCTAACGATTCGAATTTGAAATGTTCAGACGTTGAACGTGAGAGAGAGGTCAGTGCTATACTGGGTGTGACGGAGGTAAGACTCGCAGATGCCGAATACACGAGTAAAGGCCGATATACATTAATACAACCAGGAGGAGTTCGGCATCGAAATGTTGCATACCAGGATTCTAGAAAAACAAATGTGCATGGATATTGGACACACAACTACTGAATGATATTTCTGAAGTTGAGGGCTAAACCATTCGATACACCCATTTTCCTAGTATGCACCAACTCAAGAACACAGTGATGAAGAAATAGGCGAATATAATGAGATCTTACAACAAACCATCAAACCAATCACATTTACTGATGTTCATACGGTAATGGGAGATATGAACTTCAAAATAGAACAATGCAAATATAAGAAAATAGCTGGACAATTTGGACTGGGTAAAAGAAACGACAGAAGAGACAGGCTGGTACATTTTTGTAAAGAGAACCGTCTAGTTATAAGTAATACATTTTTCTAACAATCACCAATTAGGTTATACACATTAAAAAAACTCAAAAGATATAGTAAGAAATTAGTCTGACCTTATTATGATAAAGAATAGATTCAAAAGTGGTATCACAATGTAAAAACGTATCCAAAAGTTCCCATCACATTCATGTAGTAATTAAAACAGCCATCAGGAAAAAAATATATAGAAAAGATATAAAATGTCTAAGTATGCTCCATAGTAGTTACACTACTGTTGGGAAATGAAGTTGTTAGAGCCTTCAGTAAAGATTTGTCCCATAGTAGTTACACTACTGTCGGGGAATGAAGTTGTTAGATACTTCAGTACACTAAGTCACAGCGTGTATGAGGAATGTAGCCAGTTCCTATTTCTCGCTGCCTTCTACTTTTTTAGTCGTATGCCAGATACCCACTTACTGCTTGGTCGACTGGAGCGTGACGGTACGGGGAATTGAACACCGTACCTTTGCTAGGAAAAGAGAGTGCTGTTGACTAATCAGGCGCGCCAAATAGATGTGTCAGCATCGGGACATTAAACATAAATACCTTGTGGAAGTCACTAACAAAATCTGATAGTCTGATGTCAGAAATGGGAAGAAGTGAGAGTACCAACAGAATGGAAAGAAGAACGTCTGATTAGACTGCCCAAAACTGGAGACCTGACAGATTGCAGCAATTATAGGGGATTACATTGCTGTCAGTGCCAAGCAAGATGTTCAACAAAATTATCTTGGGCAGATTGTTGTTGTTGTTGTTATTATCCCAAAGCTGCTGAGCAAGCCTGCTCTTGGCGGTCTAATGTCATTCTAATATATATATATATATATATATATATATATATATATATATATATATATATATATAGGTCGTTTTCAGTTGTTTCACTGCTCCGTACAGTGTGTTGGTAATTGTCGGCAGTGCTTGTAAGAATGTTTTCCTCTTGTCCGCAAGCTCCTTACACTCAATGAGTAGATGTCGAACTGTTTCATGAGAATGAGAGTCATGTCTGCTCAAGAGCAGGTGCTGGGGATTGATGCGGTTCAAGTGGCTATTGACTCTGGTATGTCCTGTTCGGAACTGAAAAATGAGACTTTGATCTCTTCTGTGTAGTTTATTTATGTCATCGTTACTTTTTGGCTGTGACATTTCGCTAAATACACTGCTACCTGCTGTTCCCGTCGCCCACCTGTTCATCCAGATTTCCCGAGTATTATTCTTAATAATTCGTTTTACTGTGTGGTTACTGCAGGGTCTACACAATTGTTGTTTCGAGGCTCCTGTTTTTGCCAATCTGTCGGCCATCTCGTTCCCTAGTAGCCCACTATGTCCAGGGATCCATTGCAAGGTGACATTTATCCCGTGGGCAATGATGATGTTATTGATCGCCCTCCCCACCAAGAATATATCCTTTTCTTTGTATAGGTTGTTCTTCAGCGCCTCCAGAACCGACTATGGTCACTAAAAATTACCAAATACATCGGCAACAAAACGCCCAAATCAAACTGTTGGTGCAAAATCTCAACTGCTGTTTTTATAGTCTCTGCCTCCACTTCATCGTTTGAACGTTTTTCGCCGCATGAATCACAAAACTCGTATATGGACCCATCAGATATTTCATATGGATACCATACCCGGCAGAAGAGGTAGATTTGAATGCAGATCCATCCGTATAGATCAGAACTACCGATTTTGGGTAGCTAGAGACTGTCTCTAAAGAACATGCCTTCACGATATTAGGTGTAACTACCGATTTTGGGTAGCTAGAGACTGTCTCTAAGGAACATGCCTTCACGATATTAGGTGTAGTCTCTTTGGTGGCTGCCTTTTCTGTCAGGTGTGTTTTTATGACAGGCAGACAAAGATTTTCATAAGAGGCTGGTCTAAAAAAACATATTTTCCATTACGCTCTCCTCTGAGAGATGGTGAATATGGCTTTCCTCTTCTGCTACATCCATTTGGTACAATTGCTTCAATCTTCTCTTTTGCTTCCAAGTGTCTATTGTACCCTATTTGGATGGTAATTTTCTTGTCCCTTGTATCTCTCTACTGCTTCAGTCAGTGCCCCCTTTCTCCTGATATCTATATGTTGGCATCTATCTCGCACGACAATGTAGGTGCTGATCTCATACCCCAACAAATTAGTCAGAAGGCTTGATTCTGCACCGGGTCAATAGATGAAATGTTATTTGTACTCACAGTCGTCTGTATGGGTAGTCTGTAGTCCATTACCTGTCGTACATAACCAAGGTATAATTGCCGAAGAGTTTGTTTATCAGCTCCCCAATTTGTACTAGCAAGTCTTTTGATAAGTTAAAACGCTTGGTTGCTTTACATCTGACGTTGCAGATGTGGCTGTCAAATTTCAACTGTCTGTCCAGTGTTACTCCCAGATAAACTGGAGTATCCCCATTTACTAGTAATTCCACATTCGTGTTGATGTTTATGGATCTCTTTGTTTCTTTGTGACTGTGGGAGAAGATGGTGTATGCCAGAGGCTTGCTGTCAGCCGGATAGCAGCTTCCGCGGCGATCACTGTACACTGGATGAGAAAGGCTGTAGATTCCCATCAACATTCATTTGATGTAGGCAGGACATTGTGCCCAGACCCTACATCGACCCCTCTTGGGCAGATTAAAAACTGAAGCAGACAAAAAGCTAAGAGATGAACAGGCAGGATTTCGCCAGGGAAGATCATGCACAAATCATATAGCTAATCTACGCATCATATTAGAACAAAGCATTGAATGGAAATCATCCCTATATGCATATTTTATAGACTATCAAAGGCGTTTGGCAGTGTGGATCGAAGTACTCCATGGCAACTGTTTAGATACTATGTGATACCAGACAAGTACTCAACCCTCATCCAGAATATGTACAAAGACACAGTTAGTAGAGTGGTACATGAAGGAGTACTGACTGACAGCTTCGGGGTTTAAACAGGGTTGAGACAGGTATGCCTGCTCTCACCTTTCCTGTTCTTGCTGGCTATAGATTGCATAATGAAGACATCAATCGAAGGATGAAAAAAAAACAGGTATTCAGTGGACACTATTGTCACAATTATAGGACCTGGACTACGCAGATGATCTGGAACTTTTGTCACACAGTCATAGGCACATGCAAGAGAACCATGATAGGATGAAAGAATAATCGGCCAAACTAGGACTGAATTTCAACATGAAGAAAACCAAGCTCCTTAAACTCAACACTAACAGCAAAGAACCAATCATGCTGGAGGGAGAGCAGTTGGAGGAAATGGATACCTTTACCTATTTAGGCATCACAATAGATACATCAGGAGGTACAGATGTAAGGATCAGAATTGGAAAGGCAAGAGGGGCATTCCTGACACTAAACAACATATGGAGATCCCGAGATATCAAGATTAAAACCAAAATGTTAAGTGAAAATTAGTGTCAAGTCGGTGTTGCTGTATGAAGCGAAGGCATGTACCAAGGTCATACAACAAAGACCCCAGTTCTTCGTGAACAGATGCCTACGAAGGATAATTGGCATAAAGTGCCAGGACACGGTAAAAAAGCCAACGTCCATTGAAACAACAAATTAAGCGAAGAAAATGGGGCTGGATAGGACATACGTTGCGGAAGGCACAGTCAGACAGACTCTTACATGGAATCCTCAAGGGAAAAGAGACAGAGACAGGTAGACCCAAAAAAACGCGGAGAAGAGAATGTGAGAATGAACTAAAATAAAATGCTTACACCTGGAGAGAGGCAGAAAGAGCAGCCCAGGACCGTGCACGCTGGCGAGAAGTTGTCGATGGTCTATGCCCCAAGAGGAGCGACGAGCCTTAATTGATTGAATACAACAGAGAGATATTAGGGGAGAATATAAATACTCAGTGGAAGTGCCTAAAATAATTATACAGGCAGTGGATAAAATATACCGATACAAGTGTTTTTAAAAAAATCAAATATGGATTGCAGACGATATCTTACGCAAAATTAAGTAGAGAAAGAGTAAAAAAAAAACACTCCCGTATAAAGTGTACTGAACAATGTGATATGGATGCCGCGCCGAAATACAAAATAAATATTGGTTATAATCAAAATGCAAGGTAATATGAGACTTGGAAGGAAGCACACTATAAAAATTAAGTACCAAGAAATCAAACATCTTTCAGAAAGAACAAGGCTGGCTCAAGGACAATAATTCATTAAGGACAAGAATGGTGACATCTTATTTGATGAGAAAGATATATCGAACAGGTGGACGGAATGTACACGTGAACTGCTCGACGACCACAGAGGTGACAAATCGTCATAATTTAATAATGAGACCTGGACAACTATACCAGCAGGTCAGTCAGGCTGAAAGAGGGAGTGGCACAGGAAAGTGTAATGGTGCCTGCTGTCTTCTTGATACATATAAACGACATCATTAAATGCTGCCATCAGCATGTCTCAAACAGCCTACGCGCAGATGACATCGCTGTATGGACAGTCCAGGAACATGCAACAATAGTCTTATGCATGCTCCAAAAGACAATAGTGAAAGTTATAGAACTAGACAAAAGACTGGAGACTGAAAATAAACCACACCAAAACCTCCACCATTCTATTCTCACTCTCCTCTAAAAAGAGAAAATTACAATAGGACAGGAAACCAATAAATACCCCAGTTTACACATCCACATTCCTTGGTGTCACATTTGACTCAAGACTATCATGGAAGCCAAAAATAGTGAAAATCCAGACAAGGGCAATACAAAAAGCTCTCTGTAATTAGGAAACTGGCTTGTACATCGTGGGGAGCATACAAAAACATACTCAAGCAAGTGTACACTGAGTCAATCAGACCAATCATGGAATATGCTTTTAGCACTTGGGCATCAGCGGCCAAAACAAACACAGTAAAACTAGATGGGGTCCAAAATATGGGCCTGAGAATAACCCTTTGAACATCGAAAATCTCCTATTACAGAGGTGAGGAAAACAGCCCGTCGAATTGAGGACAAATACTCAGTTAAAAAACAAAGAAAGCTACATGATCACCATCTACACCAGAAGTTCCAAGAGAGAACTAAAAACAGACTATTAAGGAAAAGCCTCAACTATCTGGCCAGAGAAATTCACAGAAAACATGATTGGAGCCGAAATCGAAAAGAGCGAAGCACTCATTCCACAACCATGGATACGGAATCAGCACCGGTCCAAAATAATCTTGGAGGTCCCAGGGATAGCAAAGAAAATGAGCAGTCAGCAACAGAACAAAAAAATCCACGATCTGCGGGAGCTCAAGAGACTGCAATCGCAATTCCTGGACACATGTGTACACAGATGGAGTGATAAAAGGGGAGGCAGTAGAATCTACATCGCACACTTCAACGGCGACATAGAAAATAACTCCATACCAGCAGGAGAGATATGTACGAACCTCAGAGATGAAACAATAGCTGTTCATGCAGCAACGATGAATTTTATCAGCTACCACAGAACTACAAGGAAAACGGTCATTCTGACAGACTCCAGAAGCGTACTCCAAGTCATCTCAAACCCCAAACAAGGTACTCTCATACGAAATCAAATAGAAAATATGACTGCTGTCTCAAAAAACAGATCGTAACCTACAGTGGATTACGGCTCACTGTGTGATCTTTTGAAACGAAAAAGCAGATGAGCTAGGAAAAGCCGGAAGTTGCGGCACAAAGGGCTCACTATCCACAGAGCTGTAAGGAACACAAGACACTCATCAAACTGTCTATGAGGACAGAATGGAGATACCAGCACAAAGAATACAAGGCAGACACTTACAGCATAGACAAACTTGGTAGAGATGAGCAGACAAATCTTCAGACTGAGAACTGGACATTGCAGACTCAAGGCCCACCTCCACAAAATGGGTCTCAGAGATACCGCTACATGCGACTGTGGAGCACACAAACAAATACCAGGACATATCCTGCAGGACTGCTCTATTTATTCAGACCAAAGAGAGGTAGCCTGGCCCGGGGAAGTGACCATGATCGAAAAGCTGTTGGGGTCTGGCGAGGACCTGAAACGCAGTCTCTTTCGTGAACCTTACGGAGCTAGAAGCATAGTATCAGTTGACGAAGAAGAAGAAAAAGAGGAAGAAGAAGAAGAGGAGCCACATCATCTACATATAAAATGTATGTAAAGCGATTCAAGAGATGAGCAAAAAGGAAAGCAACATGCATAGATAAACAAAAGCATTAAGAAATGAAGAAGTCCTAAATGAGTCATCCATCCTTGTAATAACTCCTAGAATTCGGAATCTATACCGAGCGACCTGACTACATATATCTTTATAACGCTAACAAAGACGCCTCGTGCAACCAAATGATCTGATTTGAGAGCAATCATCCTAATTAGCCAGAGCATTATGACATTACTTAAAGTTATACAGGATAGAACGTGGCGAAGAGTAGACAGGAAGTTAATGATGAACAACTTGGTTTCAGACAGAAGAGCAGAGCACGAGAAGCAATGTTCAGTATGAGGAAACTTCAACAAAACTGCATGGAAGTACAGACAAACAATTATGTGTGCTTTTTCAGAAAGGCCTTTGTCGGAGTCCAGAATGAGCAATT
This sequence comes from Ariolimax columbianus, assembly GCA_036924085.1. Classification (NCBI taxonomy): domain Eukaryota; kingdom Metazoa; phylum Mollusca; class Gastropoda; order Stylommatophora; family Arionidae; genus Ariolimax; species Ariolimax columbianus. Next base: position 27,111,593 of record JAVGWX010000002.1, read on the forward strand.
AATTACACGTCAGGCAAAAGTAGGTGTAGATAGAGAAGACACAAGAATACTCAGTAACCTATAATGGGACCAAATGCCACTGTAAGATCTGATAGGCTTTACTCATCATGTATAAATGCAAAAAGAGGCTAGCCACACGGATGCGTGTTGTCCGCTTGTCTGTTTAACATTTACACAGAACACATTTTTCGACAGATAAAGAAAATGTCAGGACTTATTATCGGTGGAGTATCGATATATAATCTCAGATCCGAGGATGACACACTTCTGCTAGCTCAAAGCGAACAAGAACTACATGAACTGTTGATTCAAGTAAAGGACAAAAGTCAGAGGTATGGATTTGGACTTTAACACTGGGAAAATAAAAACTTTGATCATTAGCAAAGGACACTAAACCTGCACCACGTAAACAAATAGACGGTCAAATATTTGGAACAAGGAAAATAGTAATGGACAATGGGAGACGCGAAATGAAAACCAGAAAGAGAACAGGGGTGGCCATATCTGTTTTCACCAACATGAGACATATAGTGACATCCAAGCAAGTCACTCATACATTATTAAAACAATAGATTGATCAGGTATTTTGTACACTTGTATTCACTGTATGGCACAGAAACCCTGAGAAACAACACACGATTGGAGAATGAAATGTATGCCTTTGCAATGTGGATATAGAAGACCTGAAATAAGAAGAAAACAAATTAGAACGTTTTGCAGAAGCAAGGAGTTCAAAGAAAATTGATGAGCAACAGTTAAAATAATTTGGTCACATAAAATGATGTAACACCATGCTGAAAATAAAACAAACGAAAAATTTAAGCGTATATAAATGGGCCGATAACATCAAACGATAGCGAAAAGCCTGGCAGATTGTACCATCAAGGAATGAGACAGAAGGATTGCAGATCCATTGCAACTAACAAGAGCTGTGGAGATAGCACATAAACTGAACTCAACTATGCAGCATGTATGTTCATTTCGGACAGAGCTCCCAAACTCGCAGCCCGTGAACAGTAAGCGGCAGACGAAGCTGATTCTACGGCTTCCGATTTGTCTGACAATGCACACTGGACACGATTTCTTGACTGTAAATAGTCTTACATAGCAAGCACAACAATAATGTGCCTAACTGATCACCGACAGCTAAAAAGATAACGTTCGTGGAAAAAAATATATTTTCAGAGCCAGTAACATCATTTGAATTTGAATATAAAGTTTTAGGTTGAAATCAATGCTTGTCTAAAAACAATGAAATAAAAGACTGCAATGTTGGTATTACCTCATAGGTTACGAAGAGGAAGAAAACGAAGAACTATGGTGCGGCCTGAAGTATATTAAACGTCTTATCATGTGGCCCTCCAGGTGCTTTGAGATTGAGACTCCCAGTTTAAATTGCTTTTTTTTACAATCGATATTTTCATTTAAAGCGTTAGATACGTGTTTTGTCTGCGCTTCTCGGCCGATACATGTAACATTTGGACTGTGATATACGCGCATTTCGACCCGTACATTTGTCAGTAGCAATGCGAATTTCTACGACTCTCGACCTAGACATTTGACCGTTGTGCTGCTATATATGTGCCTCTCGACCTAGTCATTTGACCGTTACACTGAAATATCTGTGCCTCTCGACCTAGTCATTTCACCGTTACACCGCAATATCTACGCATCTCGACCTAGACGTTGGGCTACTACATCTGCGCCTCTCGACCTAGACATTTGACCGATGTGATTCTATATTAGCGCCTTTCGATCTAGACGTTGCACTGCTATATCTGTGCCTCTGGGCCTAGACATTTGACAGTTGCACTGTTATATCTGCGCCTCTCGACCTAGACATTTGACCGCTGTACTGTTATATCTGCGCCTCTCGACTTAGACATTTAACCGTTGCACGGCTATATCTGCGCCTCTCGACCACATTTGACAGTTAGACTGCGATATCTGCGCCTTTTATTCTAGTTCATCTGCTCTGTGCAAGTCATTTTGTTCGGTATGACTCTCCCTAGCCATTGACTATCACCAGAATACACGCAGGGCAACCGGTAGTTTGAGGTCAGGGTTATCCTTCTCGTAGATGAGTTGTCTCCTATAGCTCACAGACATCATCTACCAAGGGTATTATTATTTTTAGGCTACAGATACTCAAATGCTGCATCGTCTTCCGTTATTTAGAGCCTGGCTTTTGCTGTGAGAGGATTTGTATTCCCTAAGCCTATGAGCATTTCTTTTGAACTAAGAGTACACCCTCAATTCCACTACGGCCTTTAAAGCAATTGAGGTCTACTTTTAAAAGTCATAATTGACCCACGTAGCACACTCTTTCCAAATACCAATGTTGTCTAAACTGTTACAACACGGAATAAGCGCAGCTTCCTTTCAGCTGGTGATAAACAGATTAGGCGTAATTTGATGACAACAATTTTGTAGCTTCCTCCCTGGAATGTCCACGCTAACCCAGGGAAGGTTCAAGTAAATTATGGGAACAGCATTTTAACTCCGGTCATAAATGTTGCCATAGCGGGTAGTGGCATATGGAACAAGCTCTTCAACTCCACAATCAAGTGATCCGATGACATGAATCCCATATTGCCCCTGGAAGCAATGTCCAACTCCTGGCTTTACGCAGCACACTTGTTTATACTATCAGGAGAACTGGCGATGGACGAGCATCTTCGCCCTAGAACAAATAGATGTTTGGGTAGACAAGACTAGTCAGCCTGGGAAGGCAGCGCATCTAGGAGAAAGACATCTCTGTGTTAAAAACATTACTGACTTTTAGATGACATACTGACGTATTAAACGTTATCAGAGGAAGCCAAAGACAACCAATGTAGATGAAACTCGCTAGCATGGAGAGCAACAAACCCAAGAGGAGGAAGATTCGTAGCTCCAACCCAACTACTACCTTGTAGGTAAACTGGGAACAGTCAAATACTACAGAGAGATGATCTAAAAATAAGATTTCCTGAAAGCAAATGTAAGTTTGTTTTTTTCACTTGTGCCTTTGAGCGACATGTGGAGCCTACGATGTCTGTCCTGTGTCAAATGCGTTGCGTAGATCAATGTGACCCCCTGTCGCTGCACAAGCACTCTAATATTCCCTTTCCACCTGCCTCGCGGCCGTACCTTGCCCTGTAGCCAGATCTACCAGCGCTATAAGCCACCAGTGGAAGTTGATGAGAGTGCATTCTAATGTGATGACCAAACCAACTTATTTTCTGCCTGGAAATGTATTCGGCACGAGGTAACACCGATGACCTTCATTAAACACTTGATTTCACACGTCGAAATTCAGCTCTCACGCGACATGGACAGAGGCCATGTTTGGCACTGGTAGCATAGAGTCTGCATAAATATACTGTTTATCAGCTGTTACTTTGTTTTGCCAAACTAATGCTCGGGTGTCTAAGCACTGGGGATAGCTGACAGGTCACCGCAGATGCTTTCTGACACCTAGTCTCAATGTTCCTGCCGATCTTGCAGTCTGTCGAAAAAATACTGCGGATGTGCCGGTCAAAAGATACAGATATCGCAGAACAACTGAAATGTGACACAAAGTAACTCATGCTCACGTCAATAACCGCACATATGTATCATGTGTGTGGTGTTTTGTGTGAAGAATTATTGTATAGGGAATGCTGAGTACCAAACTAGGAAATGAGATCACCCAGGAATACTGGTGGCCCCCCATACTCGTTCCTGGGGATCGAGCAGACGGCAACAAAGGAATAAATACAGCTGATCAAATCTTCCCTACTCCCCAAAGGAAAAAACAACTGCTGATGAGCTTTCAGCAAAATACAGAAGTAGTAATATGAATAAGATGTAATACCTTGCAGCAAGACTCCATGCAAAGAGTATCAACATAGGTTTCATCCAAGAGACTTATCTAAACAAACAGCACATGTTCTAAATGTGATGATGGGGAGGAAGAATAACGTCTGGTCAGGCACAGCATACCGATTGGACTTGTTAGTCAGGGTCAGACAAAATATACTGGTCAAGACCCTCACCTCGAATTCCTCGTAGTTCTCTCCGGAAACGGGCTGTTTTCATGGTAGTCTGGAAAAACAGGTGTGGGATTGACGTGATTTCCGTAGTAGTAAGCGACACGAAAATGAAGTCAAGCATAGCACAATCGTCTAGAGGACCCAGGTTCACCTTTATCAGTATGTTCGAGATGTGAGTAAAGTTACCGCAAACCGCCTCATAACGTCCTTTTCTGGGAGCACATCAGAGTAAACCTAATCATTGTGGGCAATCAACAACAAGTGAGAGAAAACCAGAACATAAGGGTGGATATGGACAGGGACAAAACCAGAACATAAGGGTGGATAGGGACATGGACGAAACCAGGCCATAAGGGTGGATATGGACAGGGACATGGACGAAACCAGGCCATAAGGGTGGATATGGACAGGGACAGGGACGAAACCAGAACATAAGGGTGGATAGGGACACGGACAGGGACGAAATCAGGCCATAAGGGTGGATAGGGACAAAGACAGGGACGAAACCAGGCCATACGGGTGGATAGGGACAGGGACGAAACCAGGCCATAAGGGTGGATAGGGATAGGCAAGGGGATTCTTGATTGTAATACACAACCTACCACTAGCTAAATAACTACGCACTGAAACAAGAGGGCACACAGAGATAGTAGGAGCAGACATTGTGGTATGACAAGAAGTATTCAACATGTGCTATCTACGTCGACGGCTTGTATAATCAGAAACAGTAGAAGTACCAGAAAACCACTGCATTAAAAGTTGGAGATTTCACACAAGCATTCCAAAATGTGGACGTACAAAGAGACAGATACCTGTACAGAAGAAGTTGAAGACTAGCAGTTAAATAACAACATACAACTAGGCAAACGATCCATGTCTCAGATTTCTTCGTCTTCCTTTTCTTCTTTATCTTCTTCTTACGCTTTCAGATGTCAACTTGAATATATCTAAAGAAAGCAGTAGTTAGTCTGAGACTATTGGTATCTCCTTTATAAGGTGTCCAGGAATGGTATCGGTGATGGCCACCCGTTGTTGCTCTGTTCCTTGTATGTTCGAAACCTTTGTAGCAGATGCTCAGTAGTAATGTTGTCAGTGGCGCAGATGCATTCAGCTGTATGTCTAATTCTTAGTCTGTTGAACGGATAGTATCTCAGTTTGGTGTGGTCTGTGTCGGGTCTACAGATTACTACCTGCTCACCTCAAATGAGTTGGTAATTTAGGCCATTTGGTTGATGACCTGGGAACTCTGCTTTCCACTTCCTACGATATCTACACCTGATAAAATATTGGCCTGTTTATAAGTTATAAGTTATATCTATATCAGGTTAGATGGAATCCACTGTACACCAACTCACTTGAAACGGTACTATGGTTTACAGAGTATCATTCAATGTTCCGTTGTCTGTATTTTTCAGGATCCCCAGTGCTGCAACCACTGACAGCGTCTATGTGAAGAGTACCACTTATCTCTCTGTGTTTTCATCTATCATTAGAGTTTCTGCTGACATTTTCAAGGCCTGCTCTACTTGATAAATTTCTAGTCGCCACTGATTTCTGTCTTTACTGTTTTGTAGGCTCAGATCTGTTGCATTTGATGCTGATCCATCTATATATTTACATGGGTCCAATTGTTCCTTGGGTCGTGATTCCCCGTGTGTTTCAAAGTTAGGGCTCTCCTTTCTATTTCTGTCTGGCTGTTTTTTTCTCTTAACAACATTGGGATGTTTTTTTTTCAGCTGTAGGAACTGTTGTTTTCTCTAGGTGAAAAGCATGTGTGTACTGAGCATAGGTTTTATTTGTGGTGTGCTATCTGTAGGATCTGTTCTCAACGGTCATGTCACTGATGCTACATAGTTGCTCTGCTTGAGTCTACCCCTTCCAAGACCGTTATTATAGTGTACATTGGGTGGTCTTTCAGCCTTATCAATGTTGCACCTTGCTGTTGGACCATGCTGTCTATTCTGCTCTCCATTGACTGCAGATTGTTAAATGGGTCCAGTTCTCCAATAGGCATGGTTAACATGCTCTTGTAATAATTTTAAATCGAGCTTCCGACCCATCCAGTCCTTAGACAGACTGGGTCTAATATTAATCAGATAAGTAGACCATTTGTTCCTTATATATTGATTTGCTAGTGCAGTATTGTTGTTATTTGTTGTCCCTGATGAAGGCCTATTTGTCGTAACGTAGGTTTTGTTTGTGTTCTCATCTTCCTGCGGTATCTGACCATACCCATTTTTAAATTTTGATTAAACTTAACTTTGATCAACTTTAACATTTTTTTTTCATTTATTTTTTCCTGTAATGATTAGCATTGCTTGATTTTGAACTCTATTACTGTTGTCTAAATTTGATTTGGCTGCAATACGCATGCTATGTCATAGTCTAGTACTGTCTCATAACGTTTTATTAAAGAGGGTAGGAAACAACAACTTCTCCAGATGCAGCCTTTACAGCAAAAGATGTAGCATTTAAAATACACAGGAACAACTTGGAGGAAGCGATCACAAGTCAGTAAAATTGACTGTTAATCTAGATAATACACCCTCACAACATAGGTCCCTGCCACAATACAAGTTTAGAAAAGCAAACTGGAAAAAAAAAATTACAAAAGTAATTCCTAAGTATTGCAAGGATATCAGCACACCACATAAAAACGAGGAAGCAATGGTCGAAAAGATCAATAGATCGATTCTGAAAGCGCAACGGACTCAATCTCCAGGCTAGAGAGAGAGCCATACTGATCAGAAGATATGCAGACACTGCAAGAAGAACCATTGGCTGTCATAGAATTAGTAGAGAGAGACTATTCCTTGGAAAGTACTGCCGAAAATTAAAATAAACGCAGCAAAATATAAAAAGGCTACGAATGTGGAAACTGTTGGAATGAATGAAATCTGAGAGCCTCAAACAACAAGAAGAAACGAACGTTTACACCATTCAGATGTCTTACTGCATGTCTCATCGCCATATTGTGATTGCAATCTTCTGTAAATTTATGCAGGTTTCAAGCCTTCTTTCACAAGAAACTTCATCACAACGGGCTGTTGTAAGCACTAATAGTGGTGTCCGCCATTGTTATTTATCTGTCACGTAACTGGCCCGTGGTAAGTGGGCCACCTAGCAGTAATATGACACAAGTGCCCCTAACTAATGATAGTAGTTCCAGTACGCTCTAACCGATTCAGGTAGAACTAGAACAAAAAGTACCGGGTTGATTTGAACGCCCTTCGTACCTCGGCAAACCTACAACACAAGAATATATAGCTACAAAGCAGGAGAAAGTCCGTTCGGCAGATGGGTTGATGACATAACTGAAATCCTACTACAACACTGGGCTCAACAACAACCCGCGCAACGTACCTGGCCAAGAAAGGACGATTCAGTTTACCGACCTTTGGATGGAATGTTTTCTTGTTGTATTGCTTTCCTCTTTTTTGGAGCATGTACGCTCTTTCAACCTAATATTTCAGTATTTTTGGTAATTTCAGGACGTAGTCAGAGGTTATGTGTATATGTGTGTATGTGTGTGTGTGTGAGAGAGAGGTTTGTGTGTGCGTGCTTGCTGCGCTGTAGTGTTACCGTAGACTAAGTCTGATTCAGCAATTATCCCACGTTTGCGAGGTCCAGCCCGCTGGAGACACTTGCCCGGACGTCTCACTTCGTCTCCTTCACAGTTCATTTTGGGTCAACCTTTCATGTGATGAGAAGGGGGCGGAGCTGTGAGCAAGGAAGTGGTCAGAAAATATTAAAACAATAAAGGGGAGGGAGAATCAGTGAAATAAATACATTGAAATACATTTCGACTGTTAGAGAGTAATGAGAAGTGAAATAAAACTAATCCACACAGAAGGAAGCATATAAACTTACACGACATAGGAATATAATACTATAAATTCACACACACGATATATATTTATATACAACTTTTATAAGGAAAGCGAATCATACTGTTAGCGATCATTTCGGCCTGTTGTGGTTAATTGAGAAGGCGGGTTTGGGGGGGGGGGGGGGGGTGGGAGGGGGTGGAACACACTCGAAATACCTTTAATAGAGAAAGTTTATCATACCGGAAGGTCCAAATATTGCAGTCAAGCTATAAACTATAACACAACACATTTCATTATCCAGACTGCCTCTTACTACCTGTGAGGCCCTTCTCATGGCTTTGTAGCGGGAGTTTGAGAACGTACGACTAAGAACAAGAAGATACTGTTCGTGGTCATTTCAAACTGATGTGGTTCATTGAGAAGGCAAGGGGGCGGTGAGGATGGGGGGAGGTGGGGAACACACGAAATACCTGTACTAAAGAAAGTTGCTGTTCGTGGTCATTTGAAACGGATGAGGTTTATTGTGAAAGGGGGAGGGGGGGGAGCTGAGAATAGATCAGCACACAGGAAACAACACAAATTACTAGAATACTACCTCTATATTAACCAAGAAGGCTTTATTACAGAGAAGGACTACCATACCAAGTCAGCAAGCTTTATCAAATATACATATTTAACATAAAGCATGCGTGCCATTTGTTTGACACACGTGCCGTGTTCTTGGGAAAATTGTGTGCCGTCTAATACATGCCACTGACTATATTCAGCTAATTAAGTGGACTGAAAGGGACGAAAGTGGAAAGTCCAATAACAGTATCTAGCACTGGCTTGCTGAAAGTTGTTAACCTTGCCTATTTGCACAATTATAACCAACTGAACGCAGTGCCAACCCAAACGCGTCCACAGTCAGTTTCAGCCGCAGTCAACAATGTAGCCAGTCAGGCCACAGGAAGTTGTCTAGTGTATGGGCGATTCCCAGTGCAGCTTTATTTGGATCTTGTAGCTGGCTAAGTGTTCCATTATTATACACAGTTGTGCTAACGTTGGATCGGTTGTACCGTCGGCACATCTGTTGTGTTATCATGAAATCTGTAATATTGTTAGAAAGAAAAAAAATAGGTCAGAATGGAGCCTGTGAGGTGTGCGTTTTAAATAATTATATATATATTCCTTACAAGCCGTGTAAGTGGGCACATGCATGTGCGTGAATATATCCCTTGTGTGTGAGTGCGCACATGTGCGTATGTGAATATACCACTCGTCTCATGTGAGTGTTCATATGCACGTATGTGAATATACCACTTATGTAAGTGTTCACTTGCACGTATGTGAATATACCACTAATGTAAGTGTTCACATGCACGTATGTGAATATACCACTCATGTAAGTGTGAACATACCCGTTATGATTACACTACTCATGTAAGTGTGAACATGCATGTATGTGAATAAACATTGGGATAACTTAAATAAAGGAACAAATAAAAGACGCATGAGCTGCTTGCTGTCTCCATTGTTATGATGTCAGGAATGTATGGCAGGACGGTGTTCCGTTAGAGAGCGTTGGTATAACGCAATCATTTCTAATAGTCTTGTCCTTATTTTGCTCGTTAGAAAGCATACATCTGTTACTGCATGTTAACCTAGTAGCGTTAGAAAACATACGTCCATTACTGCATGTTAACCTACTAGCGTTAGAAAACATACGTCCATTACTGCATGTTAACCTACTAACGTTAGAAAACATACGTCCATTACTGCATGTTAACCTACTAACGTTAGAAAACATACGTCCATTACTGCATGTTAACCTACTAGCGTTAGAAAACATACGTCCATTACTGCATGTTAACCTCTTAACGTTAGAAAACATACGTCCATTACTGCATGTTAACCTACTAACGTTAGAAAACATACGTCCATTACTGCATGTTAACCTACTAACGTAGAAAACATACGTCCATTACTGCATGTTAACCTCCTAACAGCAGGCCTTCACTAAATAACTATTGTAATCTCTAGTAATTGCTTTTTACATATAGTCGTCTTTGATATGCTGAGTTATCTAGCTCCGTACACACTACTTATATTCTTTGATATGTTGAGTTATCTAGCTCCATACACACTCCTTATATTCTTTGATATGTTGAGTTATCTAGCTCCGTACACACTCCTTATAGTCTTCTTTGATATGTTGAGTTATCTAGCTCCGTACACACTCCTTATAGTCTTTTTTGATATGTTGAGTTTAGTTATCCATCCCCTATACAAACTCCTTATAATTGCCTCTTACGATATGCTGAATTATCTTTCTCCCATGTACACTATTTGTAGTTGAATTTTACGACATGGTTAGATGTTACAGTGGACCTATTTCTCGATGATATATATGTTTGCGTGTCACTCTTCTGATCACGAGGACGTACTATCACAAATCTCTGTAAGGTTTTGTTCCTTTTGGAAGTAAAATAAAAACCTACTCCTAAATATTTCTTGTAAGGCAACATCGATGGAAATAAAAGCCATAAAAAGTGTTCTTTTAAAAATAAATATGTATAAAAGACGATCAGAATTCGGTAACATTTCCTAACTGTCGTTAATCTGATACAATTTGATCCCGATGTACAACCTTCATTTGGATATCCATCATGGAGGTTCGCATATCCGTCGTGTTATATCTTCATTTGTTATCTCGATGGTTCGATAAACGGTACAAATTCTAGAAATTAATGCAAACTTATTATTATACCTTTATAAAACAAGTATTGACGATTACTGACCAGACAAAAACTACATAGGAGCACAGTTGTTTTGTACCAACAAAACAACTAAAACAACATTGAAGCAGAAATTTTTTCTACCAACAACAAAACTAAAACAACTTTGGAGCAGAAGTTTAATCTACCAACAACAAAACTAAAACAATTTTGGAGCAGAAGTGTTTTCTATCAACAACAAAACTAAAATAACTTTGGAGCAGAAGTTTAGTCTACCAACAACAAAACTAAAACAACTTTTGAGCAGAACTGGTTTCTACCAACAACAAAATTAAAACAACCTTGGAGCAGAATTTTTACCACAAATAACAAAGCGAAAACAGAATCATTCAAAGAAGTGATGGGATGAAATACTTTCAAGTGCCATAAAGAGATACAGCAAGTGGTGCATACGGAATAGTGACCCCCAGAGTCGAATGCAACAGTTGACCGCCTCGTAAAGGAAAATCGCCGATTGACTGTGAATAAAATTGACGCACATTTGGACATCAGTCAATGTTGAGCACATCATACTATCCATGATATGCTACAGTACAATAACGTGTTTAAAAAGTGGGTGCCAGTGCTGTTTACTCCAGAATGGAAACACCGACACACTGATACCTTCAGGAATTTCTGCGGCGATTTGAATCAGAAAGTGATGGTTTCATAGCAATAATTGTTACTGGAGATGAAACCTGGTTCGCTGCCCGAAACAAAGATAGCAAGCAAGTAATAACACCATCACGCCTCACCGAAGCCAAAGACGTTTTGCAATTTGTAGGGAAGGTTATGATGACTCAATTTTGGAATGAACGAGTCGTTTATTTAGAGCACTACATGCCGAGGGGGAACACTGTCACCAGTGCCCCGTATACAGGTCTTCTCGAGAATCTTCTCCGACCCGCAATCAAATCCAAAGGACGGAGTCTTCTGTGTAAAAGTTTCCTTTTGCAACATGACAATGCTCGACCCCATACTGCCCGTGTAACGGCTGCAACCATCGAGGACCTCCACATTCAGTGTCTACCACATCCACCGTACTCATCAGGCCTAGCCCCAAATGATTTCCTCGTCTTTGAACGATTAAAAGCTGCAATAGAAGAAAATCCTTACAGGTCCGATGAATAGGTCAAACAGGAGTGGTTACGCACTGGACCAAGTGAATTTTTGTTCTTGCAAGAATCCATGCACTTTATAGGCGCGGTAGGACTTGTAACGAATGCAATGATGACTACATCAAAAAATTATACAGTTGTGTTTCACTTTTTAAGAATAAATTTACACAAACATAGAGATTTAAGGTTATCATTTGAAGCTCCCTCGCTTTTATATATATATATATATATATAAGGGCAAGGGGGACCGGGGCGATTGCAACAACTACAGAGGAATCTCGCTTCTGTGTACAGTTGGGAAGATACTTGCCAGAATTGTTTTTCGCATGCTCCAGGTCCTAGGAGACCAGGTTTACTCAGTCACAGTGCGGTTTTCGCGGAAATAGGTCTACCACAGATATGATATTCTAATTACGACAGTTGCAATAAAAATGCAGAGAACAAAAACAACCATTGTATATTGCCTTCATTGATCTCACGAAGACATTTGACTTGGTCAGCCGTGACGGTGTGTTCAAAGTGATCAGGAGGATTGGTTATCCACCGATTCTTCTGAGCATTATCGAGTCGTTCCACACTTACATGAAAGGCACCATCAACATTAACGTGCGTCCTCGGATGAGTTTGAAATAAAGTGTGGAATAAAACAAGGCTATGTACTTGCTCCGACCCTCTTTGAAATATATTTCTCACTCCTCTTGAAGTATCCCCCCCCCCCCCCCCCCCGCGACAAAGGATGGTGGTATATTCATTCATTTCCGCCTATCTACTGTCCAAAGGATGACAGTCAAGACCAAAATAAGCAGGTTGCAGATCAGAGAGCTACTTTTTGTGGATGATGCCGCAATTACAACTCATTCAGAGGAGGAACTACAAAGCTTACTATCTGCATTTTCTTATGTCAGCTGCGAGTTTGGTTTAATAATCAGCAAAACGAAAACACAAGTTATGGTCGAGGGTGCTAACAAGCCACCAGTATTCTCCATTGATGATGAGGTTTTTTATGTAGTAAATCGCGTTACGTACTTGGGATCCTCGTCAATAATAAAGTATCCCTGCACCAAAAGATCAATATCAGGATCGGCAATGCAGCAACAACAAAGAGCAGATTAACAAAAGTGGTCTGGGAGAACAAGAAGCTCACTGTTAAAACAAAAACACTTGTTTACCAGACCTGTGTCCTCAGCACCCTTTTTTATGGCAGTGAGACATGGTCTACCTACATGTACCAGGAGAGGCGGCTAAACAGCTATCACATGAGGTGCCTATGCAGAATCCTGGAGGTTTGGTGGCAAGACAAAAACATCAACGCAGAAGTGTTGGAGAGAACAGGCATTGTCACAATCGTTTCCATGCTGATGGCTGGCACACACTGGGAGCACGAATGATGGCAGAATACCAAAAGATCTTCTCTATGGGGGATTACAGTTGGGGAAAATGTCTTCGGGCCGGCCATTACTTCGGTACACGGATGTATGCAAGCGGGATATGAATGATGCAGGCATCGATATGCAATCATCGGAACAGGAGGCCATGGATCGTGTTACATGGAAGGGGCAGGATTAACCATGGAATACAGACAAATGAGACGCATTTGAGAAGACACGACACACCATATAATGCCGCAAACGGTCCTTATTTTCCTTGCATACACTGTGGAATACGCTTCTCTGCTCGAATTGGTCTTCCAAGTCAAATTCGTTAAAGTCATAGACTGTAGTTGCATCCCTTTTTACAAAGCACAATTATTATTGTATGACAAGACGGAAAGAGCTAATGAATGAATTTATTATATAAATATACGAGTATATTCTGTATATCCTAGATAAGATGGGTGGGACATTTTGTTGGCATCTAGATGAGCGCGTGCACTACCAGCTGTTAGACGGTGAGCTCACAACAGGCAGACGCTTACCAAGGGGACAGAAAAAAGGCTGCAGAGACTCCTTGAAAGTGTTTATCGACGTCGCCTCCTGTGAGTTGCTTATACACAACCATATCACCCGACGCGCTAGTATCACCGACGGTGCTCAGATCGCAGAGAGTAAAACCATCGTGGAGGCTCAGCGGAAGTGTGCTGCCCGAAAAATAGCAAAAATGCACAACGGCTCTCTACATGTATCCCCCGAATGTGCTAGTGTATGCCGTTCTATGATTTGTCTTTACAGCCATAGGAGAACACATTTTTCAGCAACATTCAGAACACATTTGTCTATTGCTGTTGCCATCTTGCCTTGCGATGGGCAACTATTATTATTATTTTTATTATTATTATTACTGCTATAATATATATATATATATATATATATATATGAAGAGATGTGTGTTTCTCAAATGGTATAAAAAATGTTTCTGTGCCCAGATATCCGATTTTCAAAACGTATATATGTTTATATAACTAAACGTCAGGTTCTGAAAGTTTGTATTTGTTTCAGTATCTTGATGAATGTATTTACCACTAGCTAAACGTGCTACGCCCATTCGGCGAATGTTATCAGATAATATTAGCAATATTAAAACTGCTGCCACACGCAGATCAAAGATCTATGAATAATGGGAAACAATTTTGATACCTGCAAACACTCGTGTCACTATATTTGAATACCTTGAACACATATACCAATGGTTACTACTCTACTGATTCATTACAATTATTTATAAATCCGCCGTCATTCATTTTATTCGCAGTATTGTATACGTGTTTTCTAGCGGTCTCGTTTTTCGCTTTTAAATATACAATCTCTGTCATTTTAGTGCCTTATGAAGCCATTGTAATTTTATCCCGTACTTATAGTGCAGTTTCTTGTTCTTAGCAAAACATAAATAAAAAGATGGTAAATTTTCAATAAAACAATGACTCAGCCCGAGATTACTATGATGGGCATGAAGCTGAGATACTGTCATAAGAATGCGTCCTCCTCTAAATGGCCAAACTGTGGACTAGCAATTATAACGATGATGTGCTTACAACCAATGGTCATTGCACTTCTGCAATTTGTTTTTTGTTTAATACAAGGCGTCATTATTCTCCTCTGTATGTGAGGGCTTTCTAAAAATAGTGTTTGCTTTAAGCCTGTCTATTTTTCAAAGAGTTTTGCATTCATTTGGCAAGGCACGCATGATAAACATAGACAGCCGTTTTGGTTTATTTCAGAAAGTGCTGTTGTTGATTGTATGCTACGAGGTCTGACTCTAGACCTACTGAGGGTTTAATCATTTTTAATTATAAGATGCCTGATATAATATTTTTAAGCGACATACGTGTAATAGAAACTCTTATATACCTATTTTCTTCTGTAATACTAGTGTTATATCATCATCTGCTACACCTGAGATGTGCGGCAACTATTCATATCACGATGACACTAGCACTGTGCCAGTATTATCATAGGCATGTGTTTAACATTCATGTTTACTTCACTATGTCAGGCGTTAGACTTCAAAGTATTGTTTTCTTTAGTGTTTGTGTTGATGAAAGTGAGTCTCTGTGCATATAGTCACTTCGAAGTTTTTTAAATTTTCAATTTACGGAAATGCACCCGAAACCTGAATTGTTGTCACTTGTGAAGAATACACACCGGACAGAGACGTTTCACATTGACAATATCATTCAAGAGCATGGTCAAATGTGTGTTTTAATGTCATCGTTCTATTCCCACTAAATTCCTACATAATTTGTTTGAGTAAAGGTTATAGGAAAGGTGGCAAGTACCAACAAAACCTTCAAACTTTCAGATGTAACGAAATTACGTATGCGGCCATCTCAAAAATTGACAAACAATTCTGGACAAAAATAGTCTTGTATAAAATGTAAAGACCATGTAATGATAGAGGAAGACGATTTTTGACAGAACGATTCTTAGTGGTTTGTTTTTTTTTTTTTTTTTTTTGTTTATTTTTTTATTAGCCGATAACAGTCATTAATCTGAGTCATTTGAATCTGATTAGAGAGAGAGAGAGAGAGAGAGAGAGAGAGAGAGAGTGAGTGAGTGCATTCTGCGTGCGTTTGTGCGTGCGTGTTTGTGTATGGCTGTGTGTGTGTGCGTGTGTCTGTGTGTGTGTCTGTGTGTGGGCGTGTCTGTGTGTATGTGTGTGTGTATGGGTGTGTGTGTGTGAATGTGTCTGTGTGTGTATGTTTTGGTCAATCGCTAAACAACTCATCCGAAGCAGAAACTATACCCAGAGAGTCAATGTGGATTCCGAGTTGGTCACGTGTCGGTCTTGCCGGATTTTTGCAGCTAGTTGAATGTACGACTTTTGTTGACTTGACAAAGGCTTTTGGAGGCCAAATTCGGTTGTCCAGAAAACTTTCTCCTAGTTGTCCAGCAGTTTCCCGATGGCATATGTGCTGGATGATGGGGAATTCTCTGCAGCATTTCCAGTCATCAATTAAAACTAACGCGACATGATAATTTCAGCCATGGTGTATGGCGCTACACGTGGCTGTGACATCGGCGTACATATCAGACACAGGACAGAAAGACAGATATTCCATCTGATACGTCTAAGGTCCCTCCCAAAGACACAGGACATATAGACAGCCGTTCACTCTGAGACGCCTAAGGTCCCTCACAAAGACACAGGACAGATAGACAGCCGTTCACTCTGAGACGCCTAAGGTCCCTCACAAAGGTTAAAAAAGCAACCATTTTAAATCTGCTCTTTGCTGATGATTGTGCCATTAACAGGTGCTCAGAAAAGGACATGCAGACAACCACGGATGGGTGTTCCACTGCGTGCACTAACTATGGTCTTGCGGTAAACACCAAGAAAACGGACGTGATGTTTCTACCTGCGCCCGGGGAGCCCTACCACGAACAAAACATCAGTGCACAGAGACGTCGCCTAAAAGCAGTTGATAGTTTTACTTACCTTTGGCAGTACCCTCACCAGAGAAGGTAATATTGACTCTGAGGTTGACAACAGGATTTCCAAAGCGAGGGCTGCTTTGGAAGACTACGAGTGAACGTTTGGGACCGGTAAGGAATCAACGTTACCACCAAGATCAATGTGTATTGTGCTGTTGTGCTAACCACCATTCTGTACGCATGCGAAACATGGACAGTCTAAAGCAGGCAGGTTACGAAGCTTAATCATTTCCACGTAAACTGGCTCCGCAGGCTGATCAGGATCGGTTGGCAAGATAGAGTGCCCTATAGTAGTTCTCAGCACGGAGAGACTCTCTGGTATCCGTTCGCTGCTGCAGACAGCCCATCTCAAATGAACTGGGCATGATGGTCGCTTGTCAGATGAGCGATCCTTAAATAATTGTTGAATGGTGAGCTCAGGACAGGCCAGCCTTAGCCGGTAACGTGGGTGGAAAAGGGGAGTGGGCGGTGTTGATCAGAACAAACGAGACAATGACGTTCTAAAAGATTCTTTCAAAAATTTCTCCAGCTTTGTCGCTGCTTGCTCCGAGCCGTTAGTCACGCTGAACATCGGACTGTAAAGTCATTTGCTGTCACTTTTGAATAATCATGTCTGACAATGTCGCCATCATCGCTTATAATGGACAACTAACTAGCTAACTAACTAACTAACTAACTAATATATATATAAAGCACAATGTTATTAGTTAATACATGCTCATGAAGCTGGAAACATAACATATTATTTTTTTTTAAATGAAGGATACACAAACACAAATGTTATTCGTACTTGTCTTTCAACACACGTCTCTTACTGAAAATCCGTGTATTTTAAATATAAATATACATTGATGAACAATAATTAATAATTAAAATATTTTTGTAGCATGCCCTTTATAGAACGTCGCTCCCATCATAGTCTGCCGGATAGAAACTCGTTCCGTTGCCAAAACTCCAGCCTACGTCACAGTCATACCTAGGCATTCATAGACATCTTGGTGACATCGTCTTCTTGGTCTACCTCTGATTCTGCCTCTCTTACCTTTCACAATAACTTCCATCACTGTTCTTCTTCTTCTTCTTCGTACGCTGTCAGACGTCAACTTGAATTTGTTCGAAGAAAGCAGCGGTCATCCTGAGGCTGTCGATACTGCCATAGAGCTTGTCTAGTGTTGCCACTGGTGATGGCCATGTGTGCTTTCTCTGGTCCTCGCATGTCGGGCAATTTTGCAGCAGATGTTCAGCGGTCATTTTCCCTGTACCACAGGTGCATTCGCCAATGCCACCTATCTTCAGTTTATCGAATAGATGGTACCTCAGTCTGTGGTGGCCTGTGCGGTGTCTGAAGACCACGACCTGCTCTCTTCTGTTCAGCTGGTAGTAGGCATACTTTTTTGAGTAGCCAGTATGTTCTCTTTCCCATTTGACCATGTATCTGGCCCTAATAAACTTTTTGGACTCTTCGTAGGTCACACTAGAATCTGGTTGTGGTAGTCTTGCACATTCTTTTGCAAGTCTGTCAACCTCCTCGTTGCCTTGGATGTTACAGTGGGATGGAACCCACTGTACCACTACTCTTTTTGGTGCAGACTGCTGGCTTAGTTGACAGAGTACTTCTCTTAAATCATTAAGTTCAGTATTTTTCTGTCTTTTTAGTGCTGTAACCACGGACAGGGCATCTGTAAACAGGACTATCTGGCTTTCATTGCTTTCGTCTGTGAGCATTGTTTCTACAGCAGTCTTCATTGCCTCTGCCTCCGCTCTGAAATTGCTTGAGAATTTTTCAGTTGCCACTGACAGTGTTATTTTTCTACCTCCATTCTGTGTTGTGTTTGTTACAGAACCGTTGGTGTATGCTTGGGTCCAGTCCATGCTTCTGTAGTTTTCCGCTATGTACCTCAGGGTTAAGTCTCTTCTTTCTTTTTTCAGTCTGGCTGTTCTTGTTTCCAATACCTGGTATATTTTCTACCTCCGGAATGATATGCTACTTCCATGTGGGTTTACGTACAGTAGGGATGGGCTTTGGTGTTGTTATGGTGTTCATAGAGTCTTTGCTCATCTTTGCTTTGGTTATTTCTGCAAAGTTTCTTCGCTTTAGTTTCCCTTTTCCAAATCTATTTAGTCTTTGATGCATTGGATGGTCTGTCAGTCTTCTTAGTTTCTCTGCTTGCTGTTGGGCTCTGCAGTCTCTTCTGTTGGTCATGGATTGCAGATTTGTGATCTTTTAAGTTCTCATCACTGTTATCTCTAAACCGTTGTGTCTCTTGATGTAACCAAAGTATTTACATTTTCTAGTCACAATGGAATTGATAAACTAGTTCTCCTCTATGCTCAACTCTTGCCAAATGTCTACATTTGTCTTTTTCTCTGTCCAGGGTATTCTGGGGATCTTTCTGAAACATTTTGACTCGAAGGATTCGATTCTTTGTCTGGAAGTTTTGGTAATCGTCCATGATTGGTCAGTAGTGGCCTACGCACCACCCCTCATAGCCTACCAGGCACTAGGCCGTGCAATAATGCACGTGGCTGTGTTACCTGCCCTCATGTCACCCATTCTCGCTCCATCACCTTTCCCAAAGCAGAATTCTTCATCAAAGAGGGATTCACATGCAATTCCCGTAACCTCCTCAATTCTATCATCTGCCGCCAGTATGGTATGACATACATTGGGGAAACTGGTATGGAACTGCTGGAGCGTTTCCGCCAACACCTTAAAGATATCCGCAACCGCACTGGTTCCCCAATTGCCAGCCACTTCAATGGTCCTGAGCACCGGGGTAAGGCAGACGTTAGTGTCCCTGGTCTAGTTTCTTGCGTCTCTAACTATCGTCATTGATTCGCCATTGACGCAGAAAAGATGCAGTCCAGCGGACATTGCACCCCCTGCCCTATTGTGACAACCTCCCAGGTGGCGGGGAATGTTAGGCGTGCCATCACTGCAGATGAGCCGAGAAAATAAAGGGAGCAAAGAGATACCTCACTCACATGCATATGCTACGTTTCTGGTAGGACGTGACGATTCTGAGACACAGTCACACTGGACTGCCTCTCTTCCGGGATAGTACAAACTAGTACATAGTCCATCATATCATATCATTGCCAAACCCTATAGACACGAGTGGGGAAGACTCGATAGTCCTGTAAGGCAACTTCCCAAAGAGAGACAACTCTGACCAAAAACAACTGCTGCCTTGCAGTTAGGCTGGGGACAGCCAAAGGCTAAGGAGGGCATCCCTACAGAATCGCCTGTTGAAATCGGATGCACTGAGCCACAGGATAAACAAAATAAAAACAGTGCAACGTATATTGCTGTAAACAGCGTACGATGAAGAAGAAGAAGATTCGCATTGAGAATAGACTTATCTCCAGCATAGGTTGTCTCCAACCACATGGCATTAATATCTTCCATACCTTTTCTTAAAACCTCATACTGGCCCCCATCTTTCTTTGCCCCCCCCCCCCCACCCTTTCTTCTATCAGTCCTCGCCTCCCACCCCTCCTTCCTATATTAATCTCACCTCCTCATCCCGGTTTTTATCACCTTCTCTTTGTTCTCACGCCTTCCCAGCTTATATCACCATGTTTTTGTTTTCCCACCTGGATCACTATTTGGCCGTTTCCATATTTGGCCACCATTCAAGTGGACGGCCTCATGACGCTACCTGTCCTGCTGTTGTAGTGTCCAGGACTTGGAGCCATACAAGAGAATGGGGACAATACAGGAAGAGTAAATACGAGAGGGACAGCCTTCGCTGGGATCAGACTCTGCGGAGGGAGTGCATTGATGAAGCTGCTAAGTCCATCCTACGGGTGGTATCGTGACTGCTGCGTGCGTCAGAAGACTGTGTGCGGCGAAGGTAGACGAGGTCCTAGGTGGCTGCAACAGGGTTGTCGTTCACGGTGATGTTCAGCTGAGAGAGGCTTCTGCTGAGGTTTTGGATTTTCGTCTTAGTCCAGGGATGTGCAAGAATAGGTGGGATAGCCGATCGATCCAGTGCTTCTAGGGGGCCTACCAGGGCATGAGAATCGTAGCCTGGTATGACGCGTCATCAGCGAATACGATATCGGTTACCTGGGAGGGGGGTGGGGGTGTCGCTGACAATGACCCCTGGGTTGTGTGCAGAAGAATGTGTGTGGCCCCAGTCCATGGCGTGGTAGAAAAATGCAGGATTAAGAACGCAGAAGCCCTGACAGACACCGGATGTGGTAGAGAGTTCCTCTTTGAGATCCACCCCGAGCCGAATTTTGGCGCCGGTGTGACTATGAATCTCCTCAATTGGGGTCAGCAGGGTGGCTGGGATACCCACGCGTTGGCTTGGCTTGGCTTCGTTCATTCTCAATCTCCCGCTACCAAACCCTGAAAGGGCTTAAGTAGCAGAATGTAGTCCAGAGAACAGAATGCGTTGTGTTGAAGTTTACAGTTTGACTGCGATATTTGCACCTTTCGGTCCAACGCATCCGACTTCAGCAAGACCCACGCATTGTAGGGCCTTCCACTGAGCGTGTCTGTCCACAGAATTGAAGCAATCTTAGGCGACTAGGAGAGGGCGGTTAAACTCGCGGTGCAGTTCAATGAGGAGGCGGAGGTCAAGAATGGCGTCATTGGTGGAGCGAGAAGCTGTGAACTGTGACTGTTGGGGCAACGATGTTAACATGGGCTGCAGTTTGGAAAGGAGTACCTGTGCGAAGACCTTGCCGGGGACGGTAATAGGCCTGTCATTGCCGCATTCCAGACGGGAGTCCCTTCCCTTGTACATGGAAATTATTATTTCGTCGCGCCATGCCACGGGCACTTGGCCAGTGTTCCACACGGTTGCGAAGAGTTGGTGCAGGGTGGTGGTCATCGGGTCCAAGGCGTACTTTAAAAGCTCAAAGATATATTGTCGGGGCCCGTGGCTCTGCCGTTCTTTAGTTTTTCTATAGCTGCCTTAACCTCGGCAACGGTAGAGGCGTCAGGGCTGGTGTAAGCTTCAGGAGTTTCTGGGAGAGACTCACTGAGTAGATCTGGCGATGGGACGGCGGGATGGTGGTTCAAGGCGGCGTTGTAATGCTCGACCAACCTGCTAGCTATTTACTCTCTTGAGGTGCAAGGGGATCCATCGGACGTATTCAGGCTTTGGGGGGGGGGGGGGTGCCGGAGAGACGTTGGGAGGGATCAGAGCTAAGAGTCTTTATCGTGCGGTATGTCGCTCTCATGTCGTTGCGCACTAGATCTTCCTCGACGCTGTCGGCTATGGTATTGTAATGGTATTAAAGGTCCTTTTTTTATCGGCAGCCCGGAATTTCTTCTGTAGACGTCGCTGTTTCAAGTGGTAACCCCTGGCTCTCGCTGAACTCTTTTCCTCTAGGATTGCTAGGGTGGACACTGTCAGCCATGGTTTCCGGATGTTCTTCCTATGACCCAAAACTGCGTCGTCAACTTTGTGAATGGCCTGGGCGACATTGGACCAGGCAGATTTAGGGTCATCAGGAAGGGTACCCAGAAGGGCGAATTTGCTGTCTATGGATGTGGCATATTGGGCTTCCAGACTAGGATTGATACGTAGGGATGTATTGCAATCATTTTAATATCAATTATAATACTATCAGTATTGTTATTGTATTTTATTTTAAAGTATTATTAGTCTACTATATTATAAATGTTCAAATCTTGTGTTTTGGTATTCATGCTATCTATTTGTATGACTAGATAACGAACGACGAAGTCACCCGATGAATACGTCTCTAAAGCACCGTCATCATTCAAACCACACCAGCTTGGACCTGTTTTTGGACATGTGCTCTCCTTGATGAGGACTCTCCCGCATATCAGCTCTTAAAGCATGGCATGCACATCAAGGATCGAAACGATTCGCTCTATCAAGGTGTATCTTCAGCGGCCGTCCTCGCGCCTACTGGTTAGGTCAAGTCGGAATGACATCATTCATGTATGTCACCCTAGTCTCAGCCCTTGAGCTTATTTGGTATGTTGGTGCGTCAGAACATGACCGCGTTAGCGGCCTACGTACCTGCCTAATTACTACCAGTGTCAGTTACATCAGCAATATATTAAATAGGTATCATTACACTGCCAAGGTTGCAGTACGAAAGGTTGGAACGGATCCAGAATTAGGGAATGCTATTGACCTTTGGTGCACAAGGGATACTCCAGTCACTTCCGACGTAACCCACTCCACCGGTGTCTAAATCTCTTTAGCTTTGTACAAATTCGTGCTTTGCAGCTTGTTCGCTCAGTCCATACGTATACAGTGGTGAAGCAGACATACCAAGTCTGTTTTATTGAGTTTTTACGCTCTGCCTCGATGCGAAGAATAGTGATCTGTTCCTTCATGTCAAGAGTGTTATATTCCTGGTGGGTTTGGCTTTAATCTCTTCTAACAATCTTGTTAGCTCTCTTTTCTTTCAAATCATGTGATGTCACCGTCTTCATGTTCACATTCTCCTCCCTTGTTTACACTCTTCTCTGCTTTTTTCATTCCCGGGTACATGCCATTGATACGGCAACCGCTGACGTTGGGCTCGTTTACTGTCAGCTCAACCTACTTCGTTAATTCACCACACTGGAGAGCTCACAGTACAGATAATGAGTCTGGAAAGATGACTTACTGGTGACAGTCGGAATTGTTGTTGTGTATCATATTAACAACTTGTTGTAGAATTATAATTTCATATGTATAGTTGGAACAAAATTAACTGGCGGGAATGCTTCTCGCCTGACAATAGTTTGCATCATACGTGACTAAGAAACGGTGGTCTCCAATCTTAACCGATGTTGATGCTGATCCATATGACTAGGTATGCATTTACGTTTTTTTAGGAAAGTTTTCTTTGATAATATTGAATGCAGTAGTCTACGACATGGCTGGGGCTTGCGTCTCAGCCCGGCCCGGTCGAGCCGCAGAAATGCACCTGGTAAAATGCACTGCTGCCTCGCTCTTTACCTCTGTCTGCTATCAGTCATCTTAATGGACGCAGAAGAGATGCAGTCCAGCGGACATTGCACCTCCTGCCCTATTGTGACAACCTCCTGGGTGGCGGGGAATGCTAGGCGTACCATCACTGCAGATGAGCCGAGAAAATAAAGGGAGCAAAGAGATACCTCACTCACATGCATATGATACGTCTCTGGCAGGACGTGACGATCCTGGGACAAAGTCACACTGGACTGCCTCTCTTCCGGGATAGTACAAACTAGTACATAGTCCATCATATTATTGCCAAACGCTATAGACACGAGTAGGGAAGACTCGATAGTCCTGCAAGACAACTTCCTAAGAGAGACAACTCTGACCAAAAACAACTGCTGCCTTGCAGTTAGGCTGGGGACAGCCAAAGGCTAAGGAGGGCAACCCTACAGAAACGCCTGTTGAAATCGGATGCACTAAGCCACAGGCTTAACAAAATAAAACAGTGCAACGTAAATATCGCTGTAAACAGCGTACGAAGAAGAAGAAGAAGAAGAAGAAGAAGAAGAATGCAGTAGTCTGACATACTGATACGAGCGAGGCTACGAGAGAGATTTAATTAACTTGTTTAGCATACAATGAAATGTTCTAACAAAAGGCAGTGGTGAAGAGGTAACGGTCGAATTCTTTCGGCTTCTGAAAAAAAAAAAAACGGAAACAATATCCAGACATGATCACATTATACTAATGCTAGACCTCAATGCAAAGGTAGTAAATGACAGTACGTGCAGCCAAAACGTAATGGGGGAGGTATGGCTATGGAACGCTAAATGAGAATGGTGAACTCTTAATAAGATTTCGCATCTTAAATAACTTGGTTATTAAGAGGACGCTCATACTGCACAAGTGAGACTTAACATTATTAAGACGTCATAACTCTAAATGTATGAAATTCTAAACCAAATAAAATAGAGATGAAGAAATAGTAACAACGGACACATTTACATTCCTTTGTAATACAGTTAAACCAGACGGTGAAACACGCGACCACAGATACACCAGACGGTGAAACAAGGGACAACAGGTACACCAGACGGTGAAACAAAGGACCACAGTTACACCAGACGGTGAAACAAGCGACCACAGTTATACCAGACTGTGAATCAAGCGACTACAGTTACACCAAACGGTGAAACAAGGGATGACATGAAAAACAGAATGAAACGTTTGGAGTGCAGTAGAAACATGAAACTATAACAATACAAGCGTTGCTTATTGTATGTGCTTCAATGTGGTTCCAAGTGCTGGAGAGTAACAACAAAAGAAACGTTAAAAATGTCATCTTTTTTCCGCACAACCTGTATAAGAGGAATTCATCATTTGATTGCCGAGAAATGAAATATCCGAAATGAAGATTACAGCTGGGACATCGTACAAAAGATGCATGCAGGTCGAATGAAGTGGAAGATATTAAATTGTTCCTGCATTAAAGGAACCGCATTAAAACTATGACAATTAACCGGCAACCGAAACAGCACAGTTACCACACCACGGGTACGGAAGGTTAAGTACCTGGGACTGCAGACTGGACAGAGAGAGAGAAAATATAATTTTAATAAGACAAATAAGGTTTACTACCAGCTGAAACCGATCAATGAAACATAGTATCACTTTGTCCACTCAACAGACGCTGATAAACACGATGATCATCCTTACGTTATGTTATCAGTCAAATCTGGGTCCTATTTGAAAGGCACAAAAGTCGAGACCTGTCAGATACGCTGCGTACGAAATGCTGCATAAAAGACAATTCGTGACAATATTTACAACAGCACGTTAAATGGTGGGGATTGTATAGGATAATTGATATATCGAAACAATAAAATAAAGTGGTTTGGTCTTCTGACTAGCATACAGCACGCTCAATCTGCAGCAAGGTCATACTACATTGAGGATTCATGCGACGAGCAAGAGGTCGACCATGGCTACGATGGATAGAAAGAATAAAAAAAATCACTCAAAACGGTCAACATGTCTGCACCACAAGCTTCGAGCCCAGCGCAAACCGGAAATATACTCATACCTCCTCTTTCCAACGACGCAAGTCAAGAGCAATGCGATTTAAAAAAACAAGCAGAATTAAAGACACCACCAGGGTCGATGACAATTTACCGATTTACAAGTCACTGACCAATGATCTAAGGATATATATTTGGCATTTCTTCATCTCTTTTTTAATTGGTGTAGGATTTCATACATTTAGAGTTATGACGTCTACCTTCGTTATCTTAATGTTTAGTCTCACGTGTGCACGGTGAGTGTCCTCTTAATAACCAAGTTCTTTAAGATGCTCATAATAGGAACATGGAATTTAAGAAAACTGAATCAATGAGCTAACATCAATGAGCTAACATACGAGATGAAGAACTGCCGGTGGGACATTTTGGGAATATGTGAGTCTAGATGGGAAAACTTTGGTGAGTTTACCCCGGAGGAGGGTCGCAAGTTCTACTTCAGCGTCAGGAAGGACAAACATTTACATGGAGTCGGGATACTGCTACATAAAGACACAGCCAGATGCATATTGGGTTGCCGTCCAATATCTAGCCGTTTCACCATCTTACGGCAAAAGGCAGCACCGTTTAATATTCTGGCAACACAGTGCTACAAACCCACTGGAGACTATGAAGGTTGTGAAATAGAGGCATTCTATGATCAACCAGTCTGATAACCGAAATGCCAAAAAAGGACATATTGGTAGTCAGTGGAATGAAGTCGTTGTCCGCAGATGCTAGTAACTAGGTACATCCGATGATTTTTTCATCATTCCAAGACTAGCCAGCACTCCCTGGGACTTGGGGGTTTAAAATCCGAATTCCTCCTCTCCTATGCGAACTGCATGAACAGGCTAACGAGCTTCGACTACTCAGGTTTAAAGTCAGAGTTTTCCTTCTCTTAGATTGGCTGCCAACCAAGTATAATGAGCCCAATCTGCCCACCCAGGCACACCGCCGAGTCGCGCCCCACAGCAAGCTCTATAAAGAACAGGAGACATCTCATGAAGGTCCTGTTGGAGACACAATAATGTGGGAGAGGCCATTGGCATGTAAACTCCTGAACGGCGAGCCGAACAGTGAATCCAGCGGCGATCTCTACAACTGGAAAAGAGAGGCTGTATCAAACGCTTCACTTTCCTTTAACGCGCGGAACGTCCAGTGCAGAACTCTCCACCCCCCCCCCCCCCTTTCGCCAAAATATAAATGTCGGAAGCGATCTAGCCATGAAAGCATTGAAAACCATTTTCGCAATCGAATCGTTACATTTTTTACTTTCTTAACACCGCAGCGCTTGCACGATTGAAACATTCATGGAAAGATAAACGACTCGCCCTCGCCATAAAGGTCAGACTAATGTGCTCATAGGCTCTTTCAATATTCCTCTACGCCTGCGAAATATGTGCCATTACAGCAGAGCTCAAGAGAACAATAGGTGGTAGATTGTTTTCCAAGACTCCTAAATATCACCTCCAAAGACCGTTTCAGAAATGATGAAGTGAGACGAAGATTCAAGAATGCAAGCGGACTACGACAACCTTTTCACAAGTATCAAAAGTTGAAAGTTGACTTGGTATGGCCACGTCTCGAGGTCTAAGGACCTTGCAAATACAATGCTACAGGACACATTACAAAGCACGCGTAGGCAGATACGTCCAATAAAACGATGGGATGACAACATCAATTATTGGACTAACCGATTACCCGAGAAGGCCCAATAAGGAACAGACTCGGGAGTCGCAGGATTGTGCTGGTGTCAGCAATGGTGCCCAAACGATCTCAAGAAGTCACAGGATGAACTGAACTACAGCGACATCATACAAATCACTGTATCTTACACTATGACTCGACCTCGTCTTTAAACATGGCTGCGGGAAGGAAAAGGTTGGAAGTCGAAGCCATGAAGCTTCTGCACTAAAACTCGTATAGCACCAGCAATAAGTGATGTGGAGTGAAAGGTCAAGGGGACCGGGTTGAGAGGTGGGTATACGTATTTAATAGATGCATTAGGAGCAGTTGTTGATGTCCCTGGCTGATAAATCAACGGTGCAAAGCTACGATATAAGGGATTATGGTTGAACGGCTCTAAGCTAGAACCCCACCTGCAATGATATTTTTTTTTTGCTTAGATGTTTGCCTCACTAGTTTCTACTGGCGGAGGCGCGCATTTTCCACCCCAGACCGTAGTCCATTGGGTGATATCAGGACGCATAAACCAGTGCTTGGGTGCATGTGTGCATCTGTATGTACCTATGCTAGGTGTGTGCGCCCTCAGAAGCTAGCCCAACCAAAGTGCAATGGAAGGGCTTTACCACGAGGGCGCGTGTGAAAGTTGTGCAAGAGTGTGACTGTAGGACAGAGTCAAATGAAACAGAGTGAGGTGAGAAGAGAGAAGAAGGGAAGAGTGGCCCCCAGGGTGAGCCTCCCTGCGTGTTGACCTGCAATGATATGCATGTCATTGCGAAAGACATACCACTGAGACATTGAAGGGCCCCCTCTGGTGACCAATTAGATAGAGATGTGGAACGAAATGATTTCTTTTGGCTGCCTGGTATCAGGTACAGGCCTGCCTGATTGGATTCCAGATTAATGAAATACAGAGAGAGAGAGAGAGAGAGAGAGAGAGAGAGAGAGAGAGAGCGATGGAGGGAGAGATAGATAGAGAGAGAGAGAGAGAAAGAGAAATGAGATGTGTAGAGTCAAATGGTAAAACTTGGGCTCTGTAGTCTACAGTACTCTACACAACAAGGGATACATCTATTAAACAAACAGTAGTTTCACGAATTGGTGAGTGAGAGTGAAAATTCAAACCCTTCAAAAATGGAGAAAGGCATGGTTGTGTGTTATCATGATTCTTGTCTATGTACATGTTTAGTGATACCAATAATCCACAGAGTATCCCACTAATCGTATTGGCTCAGTAAAATTAGCTATCTGATATTATTTATGAGTTTGTAGTCAAAATTAGGTCAATCTGTGAAGGAGGCCAGGAGCATGTCTATCCATCAAGTAACGAAAGGGAAAATCAGAAGTTAGTATAGTCATATAGATACTGAAGGGTTTAAAGGAACCGTGCGCAATCATGAACCTCCTAAACGATGACCAGGAACATGTTATGCCTTCAAGTTACGAAGCTACGATGACCAAGAACATGTTCTGCCTTCAAGTTACGAAATTACGATGACCAGGAACATGTTCTGCCTTCAAGTTACGAAGTTACGATGACCAGGAACATGTTCTGCCTTCAAGTTACGAAGTTACGATGACCAGGAACATGTTCTGCCTTCACGTTACGAAGTTACGATGACCAGGAACATGTTCTGCCTTCAAGTTACGAAGTTACGATGACCAGGAACATGTTCTGCCTTCAAGTTACGAAGTTACGATGACCAGGAACATGTTCTGCCTTCAAGTTACGAAGTTACGATGACCAGGAACATGTTCTGCCTTCAAGTTACGAAGTTACGATGACCAGGAACATGTTCTGCCTTCAAGTTACGAAGTTACGATGACCAGGAACATGTTCTGCCTTCAAGTTACGAAGTTACGACAGCAACTGAAACTCAAATCACCGAAGGATATATGCTGTATGTGCTATTAATTATTTTTTGTTTTAATCGTCGTGAACTGAGACATTAAAAAACACGAACGACTATTTTAAGAAACAACAAACGTCGCATACATTTGAACTTGACTCAGTGCTTGCAAACACACATGCTAATTATAAGTTAATTGTTGGTCACTAAACCTACAGTCTGACCTTCCATAGCATGTCAAGTGTCTTTGTTTTTGGTACCTAGATCGATGACTGACAAAGTAGCCACTGATATTCAAACTACATGTCGTATTGTAGGGCTTAAGCAAACTCTTTCCATTTCTTTCCTCTGTTTCATGATATTTATTGTGGAGGCTATTTTTTACATCATGTTATTTTAAACCAGCCATTATTTCAGCTGTTTTCTGTGGTCGATGCAGTTCTTGTGATGGTAAATTTAAGATTTCTTTCAAAATCGAATAAAACACCAAAGCGGGCATATTTCCTTGGTTGCTTTATGTAAGCAGCTCTTGGTAAGTAAATACATGTGGCCAGTAAATTCGAAGATTCCAGGTTGCGTTAAAATGTAACAATTTGTACATTTCTTTTTCTGTTATTTTCCCTAACAATTTCCAATACTAAACACAGTACAGAGCGTAGTCAATAGTTGATATATTTGTATACAAGTTTGGCATGTATGCTGTACTGCCAACACTTTCAAGTGTTATTTTGATTGTTAATTATCAACCTGTTTGTATATGTTCAAATGTGAACGTCCGTGTCTGCTCCATTGTTTCGTACACGTGCGTTTCTCGAATATGTGAATATATTGCTACATCTTGGGTTACTATTTTAATAGTAATGGATTTTTTTCTTCATTTTTAAAAGAACATAATTATTAGGTTTCATATTCACAGACGACTTTAATCTGTTTTTTTTTTAAAGTGCGTTTCAAAACAACCCATGCCCTCATATTTCATCATATATCTCTAGAACCCTTGGGCGTATCACCATGAATTTGTGTGGTCTTACATTTCCCATGGCATTAAGATTTTATCATTCCTAAAAGTTAATGCAATTTTTTTTTAACTGACAAGCATTTTTTTATCTTTGTCGGCGGTTAACGAGAAGAAGGCAGAGGGTGGGCAATAAATAAGGAGTACTCTGAGTGGTGTGAAGTGAAAAGTGAAGTGCCACAGGGCTCGGTTTCGGGACCAATTTGGTTCTTGATATGTATAAACGATTTGGACATTGATATGGGATCCATGATTGAAACATTTCCTGATAACCCAAAATATGCGCTAGTGTCTCATCTAAAGTAGAAGTGGATATATTGAGGTCGGATTTAGATAAAATTCGAGAATGGTCTGTAAACTGGCAAAAGCAGTTTAAGATAGTAGATAAATTGTAGATAAATGTACAGTCATTCACAATGGGTAGATCAAATATGGAACATACTTACAGAATAGGAGAGAACAATATTAGAAAGATAGATAAGGAAAGGGACCTAGGGGATATAATAGATCATACAGGTAAGGTGAGTGAGCAAGTTCAGGTATGATAAAAAGAAATATTAAACATAGGAGCAAAGAAGTGATAGTCAAACTGTATAAAGCATTAGTTATACCTTGATTGGAGTACTGTGTACATGTGTAGAGTTCTTATCAAAGAGGGGATATAAACATGCTGGAAAGAATACAAAAAAGAGCGACAAAACTGATAGTAGAATTCCAGAGTTACAGTTTTAAGGAAAGACTCTGAAAAACCGGCCTATAGTGTCTAGAAGAGATAAGAATTCGAGGTGACTTAATACAGGTTTATAAGATAATTAGAGGAACGGATAAATTAGACTATAACAAGTTTTTTTCAAAATACAGCCACCAATAAGAAGAAGAGGACATATCTACAAGTTAACTAAAGAGAGGTCCAGATTAGATATTAGGAAATATTTTTTTTAGTCAGAGAGTGGTGAATGCTTGGAATGCATTGCCACGGGAGGTAGTTTACGCAGGACAGTTAATGCATTTAAGAATAAATTAGATGCGCATAGCTTTTAAAGCAAGGTAATGTAAATTAAACTGGTTGTATACAGACTCTACAGAGTCTTCTAAACCAGTATAAAGACGTTAAGTTAAGTTAGGAAATAATTATTTTACTCCTAAAAATAATTACGCAATTAAGCAATTTGACACATTTTTCACTTTTCTGGAATTTCCAATACAAAAAATTATAAATGTGAATATCGAATAATAATTTTCAATTGCCTCTCACTCACTTATTTTTTTTAAAGTGCTTATTGTGGCGGAAATGTATCGCAAACGGATCGTAGGTAGACCCAACATCTGAAATTTAAAAAAAGGAAAATAATGGGATTCAGCTTATTGAACGGAAAATAAAAGGTAATATTCAGTTCTGAGAACAATCTTCATCATGTATGGGTTGGTCCTGAAAAGGACATGTTTACAAAGATAATGATATTTCTGATACAAAAATATATTCAGCGTTACACATAATCTTGTCCATAAATTTCTTTGTCTGATGTTTCCGGGAGAAAGTTCAAGAAATTTACAATTCAACTTACATCGAATCAGACGAGTCTAACATATTGATGACTGCTCTTGGTTGCTATGAAACATAATGCAACATTTTTTTTCCAATAGTTCTCTTCCTCTTCTGAGACATGTTCCTCACATATAGCCCAATAATCCTTGTCTATCTTTGAGAGGGCGACATATCTGTCCTTTAAAAGAACGGTGAAGGTTGAAGGAAGATTAAAGTATAACTAGCACCAGGACATGATTTGCCATATGCTACCTGGAGATCTCCGAACAGGTCAAGGACAGGTGTGTCCAGATGTGGGTCTAACCAGAAAAAGTGAGGATATGCAGAAGATGAATATGCGAATGTGGGGCCGTCCAGGACCCGGGACACCTGATTATGTGTCACAGTATCATGGTAGCCAATGAAAGAGCACTGACCGTGGCTGGTTATTGGGCAAAGACTATGTGAGGTTGTCGGACACCGAAAGTAATTAAGTATACATCGCACAGTTTGAATTTGTTATTCTCAGCTGCCACATACCATTTTGTCCCCACTAGTTCTATTGGCTTTACATGGAAATGTTAAGATGTCAATGTCAAATATCAAATGCCAATGTCCATATTCCATTATTATTTTGACTATTTGAATCATCTTTCCCTTTTGTGTCTGCTTTACAATGGAAAGCAATTCAGGTTTTAGATAAATTTCGTTAAATGGTTTATGTTCCTCCTTGAGCCATATTTGCGACCAGCATGTGTTATTATCAATCGCTGTCTATTGCTACTTGGTCAAATCTCTAAATCGTCCGTCTGCTGACTGCGATTCCTTTTTATTTGTGGGGTGATCCATGTATCATCCAAATAGGCAATGCCATAGCGTTATTTACATATTTCTCTTAAAAGTAAGTCACATGTCTTTTTACAGAACGTAGCTTCTTACAACCGCCACCTATTTCGCCCTTATACGCTTCTTTGCAATTGTGCTGTACGGTAGGTTGCCATTACTTTCCGTACGTGGAGGAGCTAAATAGCCCGAGAAAAACAAAACCTAGTGTCTGCCAAACTGGACACAAGTGGGAGTCGAACACGGAACGCTGGGATTATGAAAACCGAGCGAGTTTCACCCCTACACATCATCCACACATTCCTCTTACTTCCTGTAAATACTTGCTTCTTAAAGCAGCTAGACGTGGCGTCTTGTATATGATGTTTTTGTCGCCAGCATATTCTGTAGTGAATCCTGTACCTCTTACTCTGTCGTTATCATCATGTATCATTTCCGTTGACGAACGTCGCTCCCATCACAGCCTATCTCTGTCGTACGACTATTTCAATTGCTGAGGTAGTCGAGGTGTTTTTAGGCAGAGGACTTACAGGCCGCTTCGTCATTGCTGTCGTGACGTCGAGTGCTGGCTATATATGTTGATTTCACCTCCAACAAAAAACAACGTGAATTCGATCCATGCGCTTATTGTTAGCAGGCCGACATTGAAAACATTCAGCCGTGCGCTTCTCGCACCCTTTAAAGTTCTCTATAACGTAGATGTCGATGCTTCAATACAGGTGTTGCTTCTCATCTATATTGTCAATTTCTCCAGTGTCACTATTTCTTTCAAATCAAGCATTCTACAAATTTCTTCCTAATAACGCATGTGTCAAAACTACCTACAATTCTCTCTCTTCCCCCGCCTTTTTGACTTCTTTGAATATGAGCTTCCAGAGTCTTGCAGAGATCGTTTACTTAAACTTGAAGTGTGGATTGTTCTCTTTTTAGATTACGATATACACTGATATCTGGCAAAGATGGCGCCGTAACTGGCTGCGAGTCTACATTTCTCTACTGTTTTGGATCATTATGGATGCCGCCAGACCACGGATTTGCCTGGAATTCACACTAGTCGACGACTTACACTTGTGCTCACGGATAAGTGGAGTTGTTTTCCGTCTGGACTTGGCTGAATGGCGCTACGCTTAAACTAGTTATACCTGTGTCGTATCTCACGGGTTAGTTCTGCCGGTTTACCTTCACGATTTTGGCGTGTGGGAATTTTAGATGCTACTATGATGAGCTGAATACAGCTGGGGAGAGATGCCAGACTCACTCTTACGCTGAGTTTTGTCCATACGACCTCTTGTGGTTATCGAAAAGGCACGACAAACTGCGTTAGATGCCTTCCCACCTTTCTACCCTGCGGGTTACATATTTACGGAAAGGCTTCGGTGGTAACCCTGAGGCAAAATCTGCATCCTATGATATCTCCAGTCGTCTCGATGAATGTCTTGCCACTGGCAAAAGGTAGCTTAGGCTCTGGGAGTGAGATTGACAAAAGGCGCAGTTTCTTCCTCACTTTAATCCACATCTCCGCGCAAGTCACCCGTTTCAGCGGACACAGCAAGAGATACGACTGTCCACACGGCTGAACAAAGAGAGTGGTCTTCATCACTTGTGATGGACAAACTATCGATACGCTGATAAAGATTTCCTTCATTGCGGTGTTTTGAAGTGTTACAAATTTGCTTTTTAGATTCATTGTTCATCCTGATCAAATTTCGTGTAAAACGTCATTGAAATATTGGTAATATATTGTTAGTAATGATGTACGCAATTTGCCGGACGTTACTATCTAATTGTTGAAAATGAGTGCTATTTGCTGTAAGTTGTGCAAAAGTTTTAAAAAACACGTATAAATTCATATTTTCAGGTTTGCACACCTCTAAGATAAAGTACAAAAAAACATAATTAAAATCCATGTTCGATTACGTGTGCTAGGTTTTGTTTGCCGCTAAGAAGCAAAAATAAAAACCACCTACTTGTTTAAACTGACATTTTTGTGTGACTTAATGGAA
Organism: Ariolimax columbianus; assembly: GCA_036924085.1. Lineage (NCBI taxonomy): Eukaryota > Metazoa > Mollusca > Gastropoda > Stylommatophora > Arionidae > Ariolimax > Ariolimax columbianus. The sequence continues at coordinate 27,146,062 of JAVGWX010000002.1, forward strand.
TGATGACTAACATTTTTCGTTTCGACTGTCATCTCTTCCTGTGCAATGGTTGTTTAGTTATACATTTGTAAAGAGAGACACGAGTTTTGAAACGCACAATAATTGTCGTTTTTCAACTATCATCGGCGAGTCTTGGCCTTGACACTATTTTATTTGTTAGTCAATGTTTCTTGCAGTTAAAAAGATGTATCAATGAAAAAAACACGTAATATCGACTGTTATTTTCTTACAGCCTGTTTCGACTTGATAATTTTTCTTAATTTCTAGTATGCAGTTCACACCTTTTTGTTCCCTAATCTAAAATTGAGCAGATGTTTTCACTTTAGTTAGGTCAGGGGTTTGCAACATTCTCCTGAAGGTCATGTCATTGAGTGTACGGTTTGAAGCGGGGGACATTGTTCTAATATGGGACGTTTGTTATAGGAAATCATGACCAACATTTTAGTGGTTTTTAGTACTGTGCCCAAATCTACACCAAAAGGAATGTCAAACAACTATAATCGCTGCCTGTATACGAATGAATGTAAATGAATCGGAAAGAAAATTCATTAATTTTTTTATGTATCAAAGTCCCAAATATTGTGTGTTTGTTTGTTTAGCCTCTTAGAATAAAAAATAGATTACCTAGATTTAATTTCACAAGTTGACTCATGCGTAGTTTTATTTGGAAGGATAAATTGTATATATACGTCTCAATTGTCAGCTCATTTCTTCCATGAAACAGCGAGGTTAGAATGCTTAAATGTGATTTTAATTCACCACAAAAGCCTTACTGAAAGCTATTTGGGATTCAGAATTTCGAGACATTTACATTTCCACATACAAGGAAAGTAGCAATTTCTTCTCGACGCACGTTTACTATTTCTAACATGGCGTTTTGACTGAGACAGGAAGCATTGCAAGATCTGAGACGGAAATTTGAAAATCTAGTACGCGATTCTTCATAATGGACTACGCAGTGCACTTGTGGGATTTCATGTTGAATTTCGTCTTTTTTTTTTTTTTTTTTTTTTTTTTTTTGCGTTCGCCTTATTTATCTATTCCCCAAGGCGTGTGTGCGTTACACTGTGGTTTTTATTTTGCGCCTGTCGGCCCAGTACATCCGACTTCAGCATGCATTTTATGTAAGGGTCTGCTTCCTCCTGCATTTTCTAAGGGTTTGCTTCCCCGGGGTAACGTCCGGTGCTGTGATGGGGATCGAACCCAGCACCTTCTGATTGTGAGCCGTGCCACTTAACCACTAGGCCACGCCGTCCCCTGAATTTCGTCTTTAAATCATCCGAGTTATGCCATCGTTCTTTCTACCGATCATGTTCGCGCTTCACCGGTTGTAAGAAATACTCTCGTTGGTACATTCAGCTGTCTGTCTGAAGTACATGTGCACGTGAGCAATATTTCTAGAATGTTTAAATCTGTTGAAATATAGTCATCAGTTCATAGTCATCAGTTCAACCCACTCTTAAATAATGTCGAATGTTGACCCTACCGCAAGTACAATATACAGCATATCGAGTACTTGTTTGATATTATCATTGAATGCTATTGGGATGAACGGCCAGTTTTAGCAATAGTTATTCAATTGTTTGTTTGTGCTGTGTGCATACCTTCTTTTCGAAGCATACCTATTCTATAAGAGAGACATTTAAGAATAACGTTTTTTTCTTCACATCCATCAAAATTAAACACGTTTACACGAAATTCAAGTCGGTGAAGAGGTTTGTGTGTTTTGGAAAGCTGCATAGCTGACAAGTGTATTTCTTTCAACGCTTTCTTTAGAGCACTAAACATTTAATTTTCTATACTCAACATGAGTTTAAGTTCACGAGCTTCAATGTTTGTGGTCTGTTGAGTAAGTTCATGAGCTTCAATGTTTGTGGTCTGTTGAGTAAGTTCATGAGCATCAATGTTTGTGGTCTGTTGAGTAAGTTCATGAGCTTCAATGTTTGTGGTCTGTTGAGTAAGTTCATGAGCTGCAATGTTTGTGGTCTGTTGAGTAAGTTCATGAGCTGCAATGTTTGTGGTCTGTTGCGTGAGTTCATGAGCTTCAATGTTTGTGGTCTGTTCAGTAAGTTCATGAGCTTCAATGTTTGTGGTCTGTTGAGTAAGTTCATGAGCTTCAATGTTTGTGGTCTGTTGAGTGAGTTCATGAGCTTCAATGTTTGTGGTCTGTTGAGTGAGTTCATGAGCTTCAATGTTTGTGGTCTGTTTAGTAAGTTCATGAGCTTCAATGTTTGTGGTCTGTTGAGTAAGTTCATCTCATTTCAGATGATGTGTGTTACGGTGTCACGTGCTATTTGAACTGAATGTTTGCATCATTGAATGCACACATAAATATTACCATTAAATTACTTTTAATGATTATTCAGATCCATCTTAAACAAATTTGTTTAATGTACGAAAGCATCAATCGTCTCCTAATTCCGAATTCTGAAGGCTTCCTTTTGTAATTTATTATTGACACTTGATTTGACAATTATTATAACAAAAATATATAGAAATTAAAAGACAACTAAGTACACAAATATAAATAAATATCCTTGTACAAAGTAAATATAATATGTCAGTGCAGGCTTCTCTCATCTTTTCTTTCGCTATTTTGTGTCATTAACTTTATTTCACCAATAAAATGTAAGCCTATACGGCTTGGCTTAGCTTTGTTCGTTCTCAATCTCACACTACCAAACTTTGAAAATGGCTTAAGTAGCACAATGTAGTCTGGAGAACGGAATGCGTTGTGGTATACAGCTTGGCTAGGATATTTGCACATTTCGGTCCAGCACATCCGACTTCAGCAAGAATATTTTTAGTACCGGGATAGCATTCTCGCTTCGATCCCTTCTCTTTAGCCAATCTGCTCTATTGCAGCCGGTTATCCAGGATCACCGCGTGGAGGTGTAGAAGGGTCTTGGCAGCTCTGGTTCGCTCGCCCTGACGATAGCAGTCAGCTATAGGTTGCTGACGGCTGCAGCGCATGCACCACTCAGCATCTTGATCACGTAAACCTATATGAACATGTATTTGTGTGATATTATTTAAATATTGACAAAACAACACCATTTTTTGAAAATAATGTTAATATACATCGCTATAAATATTTTTAGTCCACGACCGAGTAGAGAATATCATTTACAATTTTTGATTGCGGGCCAGAGAATTTCAGTTTTGGGAATGTGGGTGGGATATTTGCAGATCCCTGAATTAGATGATATCCCACATTCTTGTCTAACCATCATTAATTTTATTAACCTCAGACACAAAAATACGATACATGCTGCAAAAAATTGCAATGGATTTTCTCAGAATGGAGCAATTTTGGCATGTTTAACAAAAGTTAACATATCATAGAATAAGCTGATGACAATCTAATTAATGACCACTGAGAAACAATTACATGATAATGGCCAATACTCAAAAAAAAGAAATTAGTTATACACTATTATATCTATATTAGAATTCAATGCCTGCATTTGGTTTGTCACAACGACACACCTCAGCAGTTGAATTGCGACATTCCAGATGCCCTAGGAAATGTTCTTTACTGCCCGCTGTCACTTGTTTACGAACAGCTTAAAAATGACAAATGTCTTTTGTTAGTTGTAGCTGAAAGTTCAGCCCAGTTGGGACACATGTATACCCAACATAGCAGAACCATCATTGCACCCTGCAGTTTCAGAACCGCGAGCAAGGCCTTGTTAGTTAGAATAGTTTAAGAACCTTTTCGGTTCTAGCCAGTTTGAAGATCTACCTTTTGTTTAAAGATTTCCACGTTTCAAGATTTGTTAATCAGACCAGAGGCTGTTTAAATTAAAATGTAGTAACGGTCATCTAGGAAAAGAAAAATCAGAAACGGACCCAGGCCATTCAAACCCTGACTTAGTGACGCAGACGTTGCCTTTGTCTATTATAATTAGCTTCGGATCCTGAGGTTACGATTGGTCGGGAAAACATAAGCTTAGCCAATATTATCGGGTGGACAGATCAAAATTCAACAAATTAGCGAAATAGCAAACAGTCGTGAAGGGCAGAGGCGAAACGAAGGACTGACAGAATCGACAAAGACACCAAATGGTGGTCAGAGGAATTGTTAATTCAGGTGAATATTATAAGTTCTGCGCTGCAGCATAGTCGGGATTCGTATCTAGAAGTAGTCAACGATTGTTAGAAAGTGTATGAACAAGAGAGAGATTCAATCATTTTAATCACTTTACATTACTCAGTGATTTTTGTAAACTCTACAAGATGAGGAGAGTCGATAATTTCAAATCAATCCAAAAGCTCAGCGTAGGACGACATACTCGTCTGCATTCTACAAAAGTACCACATAATCTTTGGTGATCAAGGCGATCCCGTCCCTTTTCTCATCCAGCAAATCGACAATTTTCTACTAAACTGCCTGTCAGATCCGAATTATTTTTCGCACGCAACCTTAGAATATCAAGGACGCTAAAACATTTATATTATTAAGTCCATAGATGTTAAGACATTTGCACATCTGCGAATTCGTTTGATCTTTTTAGGACATTCGAAAGAAATGACATTAAATTTAAGATTCTACAGTACGCAGCTGAATTTCACAGCATTTTGTTCATAGGCGTATCTCCTTAATGTCTTGATAGATCAATTGATTGTTTGTGTTGCCCTTTACGTACAATCGTAAAAATGGTACCAATATGCACAGTTAGTACAGTCCTTTGGTCACTCTTAGACCCTAATGTTGTATCAACTGCGCAGATAATTTAATGTTGTGTAACGCATTTGAATATTGCAATGTACTTGTTCATATTGTATGCACACCTAACCATTTTGATAAACTTACTCTAATTCAATTTCAATGCGAAAGTCGGAGTGGAAAGAGCCGAAGAGGAGAGAAGTGTTCGAGGACCTTTTGGGTTGGGACACAGAAATGAGCGTGGAGAAAGACTGGTTGAATTCTGCACGGAAAACAACCTCTCCATTGCCAACACTTTCTTCAAACAACATCCACGAAGACTGTACACGTGGACCTCCCCGGATGGCAACAGCAGAAACCAAATAGACTACATCCTAGTGCAACAAACGACCACGAATTACTGTTTGCAGTCTTCCAAACAAGACTACGCAGGATCTACAAAGGTTGCCAGCCAATACGCTTCGATGTATCAGCAATACCTACTGAATACAACATCAAAGTAGAAAACAAATTTGAGGCGTTGCTTGCTATACAGGAAGAGATGACATCTGAGGAGTTGACATCGTACGCAAGGGAGATTTTGATCTCGACAGCAAAAGAAATGATTCCAAAGATATTGCACAAGACACAGAGCTATATAACAGACGAAACACAGAAACTCATTGCAGAAAGGCAACAATTAAAACAAATGGGAAGTAAGGGGACCAACACAGCATATAAAAACTGCGCAAGAAAAGTTAGAAGAGAAATAAGAAAAGATAAAAGAAGATACAAAGTAGAAACATGTAAGGATATAGAAAACCTACAACAACAAGGCAAAGAAAGAGATGCATTCAAAGCAATAAGAACACTGACAAGGGAATTCCGTCCGGTTCCACGTGTCATAAATGACGAAGAGGATAACACACTAACAGAAACCAAAGACATACTGAATAGATGGAGAGAGTACTGCAGAACCATGTATGGAGACAGCACAAAGCGCTCAGTTACAATCCTACCAAAGGATGAGAAAGAACCTGAACCAACATTGGAAGAAGTACGCTCTGCAATTAAAAGCCTGAAAAAGGGAAAGTCCCCAGGATGCGATGATATCCCAGCAGAGCTAATACAAGCAGGAGGAGGGGCATGTGCTCGAGTCTACCACAAGCTGTGTAAACAGATATGGCACAGTGCAGAGTGGCCAGAAGCATGGAAGAAATCAATTTATATTCCCCTCCCCAAAAAAGACAACCTGAAGCTGTGCACGAACTACCGAACTATCGCACTGATCAGCCATGCTAGCAAGATACTCCTGCGAATCCTATTAAGAAGGATAGAGAAAAGGTTTGAATCTGAAATTCACGTAGTCCAGGCAGGTTTTAGGAAAGACAGAGGGACCCTGGACCACATATTCAATTTAAGGAATATCTTTGAAAAATGTAGAGAGTTTAATGTAGACCTGTACACATGTTTCATTGATTACACTAAGGCCTTCGACGCGGTAAAACATCAAAATCTGTGGAGAATCATGAAGGAAATGGGGTTTCCTTTGCATTTAGTCCATCTCATTGAAACATTATACCAAGATCAACAAGCCGCTGTCCGAGTATCTGGGCAAACATCAGATTGGTTTGCAGTACAAAAGGGAGTCCGACAGGGATGTATACTCTCACCTTATCTGTACAACATATATGCGGAATGTATAATGAGAAATGTGCGAGAAGATGAGAACATTGAAAGTTTCGACCCACTTACGATTGGGGGGTACGAGATTCCAGAGTTACGATATGCAGATGACACAGTGATACTATCAAGAAGTGCGGAAGGGCTAGAGCAGCTACTTTCAGCCGTTAATGGACATAGTAAAGATCAAAATCTGTTCATAAACATAAACAAACCAAAGATAATGACCACCGATAAAACACAATGTCAACATACATTTACAGTGGGTGGTGAGGAAATAGATCAGGTTACACATTTTGAATATCTGGGCTCCAGAATCGACAAAAATGGTGATTGCTCGAAAGAAATCAGAAGAAGACTAGCTATGGCAATGCAGAGACTGAACAGCCTGAAGAAATTATGGCAGGGCATCAACAAAACGATAAAAGTAAAAGTCTTGAGAGCCTGTGTTTTTCCTGTGGCAGCTTAGGGCTGTGAAGCATGGACGATTACCAAAACTTCTAGACAAAGAATCGAATCCTTCGAGTCAAAATGTTACAGAAAGATCCTCAGAATACCCTGGACAGAGAAAAGAACAAATGTAGACATTCGGCAAGAGTTGAGCATAGAGGAGAACTGGTTTATCAATTCCATTTTGGCTAGAAAATGCAAATACTTTGGTCACATCAAGAGACACAACGGTCTTGAGAGGACGGTGATGGAAGGTATGGTGCCAGGCAAAAGAGGAAGGGGTAGACCAAGAAGACGATGGCACCAAGATATTCAGGAGTGCCTGAGTATGACAGTGGCGGAAGCTGGAGTTTTGGCAAGGGAACGAGTTTCTTTCAGACAGACTGTGATGGGAGCGACGTTCTACAAAGGACATGCTACATGAGAGACTCTAATTCATCTAAGTATGCTAATCAGTATGTCCACAAAAGAAGATATTAATCATCTGAATCTGTCGATTCAAAGAGATTGATAATTGTTACTCGGCTCGACAAATTGTAATACATCTCATTGCCAGAACTGCTCTTCTTCCCGGAGCACACGTTCAACACACTTCCTCCAGAACTGAATGTCTATTTTTCAAAGGTACTCACGTGCCAGCACTTCAACATTGCACATTTTAAATGTCATGTTCTGTTCGGAAACTTGTCCTTTGACTTTAGCCCACACAAGCTCTAAAGTGAATTTTAGTTTCCGGAGAGTAACAAGTTGATTTTTCGTTAACAGTTTCAATATCTCCCGTTTTATGACATCTCTGTCGAGATCGTCTAATTTCATTTTCTTTCCTTGCTTGATATCAGTACTCTGAGTCTTGTCCAATCCAACAGGAAAAAGAATGATGTATCCAACTTGCTCACAGGTAAGAAAGCCGCAAACGCTTTTTGTCGATCACTATGCCAGAGCAAACCACATCGAGGTCCCTGCAGATAAGCATACAGAAATTAGCGAAGAGCTAAAGGGGCACGACAACATCAATACGGCACCTGAAGAGCACATGATAGCCAAATTAACAATGAGCGAAATGGAAGAGGCTATGAGAACATTAAAGAAAAGGAAATCTCCCGGAAAAGTCGGGATAACAAACGAAATGCTGATGGGGCTGGGCCAAACAGCGAAGAGGAAACTGCTATCGGTCCTGAACCAAAGCTGGAAAAGGGGAATAGTACCCCAGGCATGGAAAGACGCAATACTGGTACCAGTACCAAAAACAGGAAAGGACAAAACAGATCCAAATCGATACAGGCCCATCAGCCTACTGAGCTGTGTCGGCAAGCTGATGGAACGTATGATAAACACCAGACTGATGGGGCATCTGGAAGAAAAACGAATACTAATTCCACAGCAATCCGGCTTTAGACAGCACAGATCCACTGAGGACCAGGTCATCCTCATAGCCCAGGAAATAGAAGATGCCTACCAGGCACAGAAACAAACAGTAGCTGTTTGGGTGGATTTGGAAAAGGCATTTGACAAAGTCTGGAAAGACGGACTTAGAGTCAAGCTAAGAAGAAGTGATGTTTGTGGGAAAATGTACAAGTGGATCAACCACTACCTCAAACAAAGAACGGCCAGAGTCCAAGTACAAGGGCAGATGAGCAAAAAGGTATCACTCGAGCAGGGAGTACCCCAAGGGGGAGTACTGTCACCCACACTCGTTCTGGTGTATATAAACGACATTACAGAGAATATACCAAGAAGAGTCCATAGCTCAATGTTTGCAGACGATCTGGCTATGTGGACCTCTGAAAAGAATCTCACCATAGCAAGAAACCGGATGCAGCAGGCCCTAACTTCGCTGGAAGAGTAGGCGAACTCATGGCTGGTCAAAATAAACGAGGAGAAAACCACATGTACAATATTCTCGCTTTCAATCAAACCCCAAAATACCAAATTAAGTCTAAATGGCAAATTCCTGCAGCCAAACGACAACCCAAACTATCTGGGAGTCACATTTGATCGGCGCATGACATGGAAAAGTCAGATCGAGAGAAACCGAATGAGAGCCAGACAAATAATGGCAACCATGAGGAAACTTGCTGGCACAAGCTGGGAAGCAGACGAAAGTATACTAAAGAAACTGTACACTGGAAGAGTGAGACCAGTTCTCGAGTATGGCATTGCGGCATGGACAACAGCAGCAAAGGCGAACTTCGATAAAGTTAGCAAACTTCAAAACCAAGCCATGAGAGTTATAACAGGAGGCATGAAGTCAACGCCAATTGTAGAACTTGAAAAGATTACATAGCTGCAACCCGTGACCGATAGTAGAGACTGAAGAGCCCAGCTGCAGTCAGAGAAACTCCGAAGACTGACCGACCATCCAATGCACCAGAGACTAAACAATTTGGGAAATCGGAAACTAAAGCGGAGAAACTTTGCAGAAATAGCCAAAGCAAAGATGCACGAAGATCCCATAAACGCACTAACAACACAAAAACCCATTACTACTGTACGAAAACCTACATGGAGGCAGGATATATTTCCAGAGGTGGTAGAAAATATACCAGGTATTGGAAACAAAAACTGCCAGACTGAAAAAGAAAGGAGAGATACTACCCTAAGCTTCATATCGAAAAGCTACCCACGCATGGACTGGACCCATGCATACACCGACGGTTCTGTAACAAACACTACACAGAACGGAGGGGCAGGAGCATTCCTGAACCTACCAAATGGAAGACAAATAACACTGTCATTCGCTACTGGTAAGTACACAAGCAATTTCAGAGCGGAAGCAGAGGCACTGAGGGCGGCAGTGGAAGAAATGGTGACACAATGAAAATGAAAGCCATATAGTCCTGCTTACAGATGCTCTCGCCGTAGTCACAGCGCTAAAAAGCTAGAAAAACACTGAGCTTAATGACTTAAGAGCAGCACTCTGCAAACTGTGCCAGCAGTCCACACCAAAAAGGGTAGTGGTACAGTGGGTCCCATCACACTGCAACATCCAAGGCAACGAGGAGGCAGACAGACTGGCAAAAGAAGGTGCAAGACTACCACAAACAGATACTAGTATGACGTACGAAGAGTCAAAACGGCTTATCAAAGCCAGATACATGACCAATTGGGAAACCGAACATACTGGTTACACCAAAAACGATGCCTATTACCAGTTGAACCGAAGAGAGCAGGTCGTTGTCTTCAGACTTCGCACTGGCCACAATAGACTGAGATACCACCTATTCAACAAATTGAAGATAGGTGGTACCGACGAATGCCCGTGCGGTACTGGTAAAATGACCGCTGAACATCTGCTACAGAACTGCCCGACATACGAGGATCAGAGAGAGCAGATGTGGCCATCACCAGTGGAACTGCAAGACAAGCTGTATGGCAGTGGCGACAGCCTCAGGATGACCGCCGCTTTTTTCGAAAAAATAATGGTTACTGTCTGACTGCGTACGAAGAAGAAGAAGAAGAATGATGTATCCAGACAAAACGCCAATTGCGTTCGTGTATCTAGGTCATGAATATTGCAATATAAATGACCCATTTTAGATTCCCTGCCAAAGAACTGTTATAGTAAAACGGTAACCTTCTATATTGTTATACATGTACACTTCAAACTCATTTTGAAATTGATATCAATGTAAGTTTTGAAAAAGCAACAATATGCTACAATAACCCCACCTCAAACTATTAATGTGTATTGATTGGCATCCTGTCAGTCTCGAGAGACAATGGACTTCACGCTACAGATGGGGTAGTCAGTTGTTGTCCTTGCTTTTGACGTACACGTTTGGAATCGACATGTTGACGCATCTTGTCTTCCCCTGCCTACAGACCAACACACAAAGCCTGCCTCTAGCCAGATCTGTCTTTGACAAGTTCCTCTTAGTTGCAGCTGTTCATATCTAACACCTTCAGGTCACACTTACAAACATATTTGTAACGGAGGAAGGTTCTACCTATTTTACGTTTGCCCGTGGTCATCACTCTGTATAGGTTATCTTTTGGTATTCGCAAATCCTCCATTCTACACACGTGATCAAGTCCATGCAAACAACGCTGGCAGATGATCGTAACTAACCTGGCAATCTTTACACGGTCCAACACGTCACTGTTAGTCACTCTGTCACTCCATGAAATTCGGAGTATGCCTCTCAGGCAGTGCATATGAAAAGCAATTAGTATTTTTCCATGAGAGACATACAGTCCATGTTTCACTGCCATAGAACGTGGTACTATTAACACAGAATCTGTACACAGCAACATTTGTGAAGATGGTCAGCACGATGTTATTCCACACTCTCTGTGAGAGCCTGGACAGTGCTCATGAGGCCATTCCTAATCGTTTCTGCAGCTCTACGTCCAGTGAAAGGTTGTCGGTGATGATAGATCCGATATAGCTGTAGTGATTTACTACTTCCAGATTTTTATCGTTTAAGTCAATTTCTAGAGGATCTGCACCCTGAGCCATCAATTGTTTGTACGCTGATGGTGAGTGCAAACAGATCACACGATTTTGCCAACCTATTAATGAGGATCTGTAATTCGGCTTCGGTGTGGGCGACCAGGGCAGCATCGTCTAAGAAGAGCATATCTCGAATGACAGTCTCCCTTCTCTTACTATTTGCTCGCAGTCTGGTTAGATTGAATAATCTCCCATCTGACCCAGTGGGCAGAAAGACCCCCCCCCCCCGCCCCCGCCCCACCCCGCTGCCGCCCCTCGCCCCTTAGTGGCAGTTCCAAAGGCGTGTTTAAGCACGATAGCAAAGAAAATGTCGAATAGAGTCAATGCCAGGACACAACCTTGTTTTAACTCCGCTGTTAATGTCGAAGGCCTCATATTCCTGAGCCTCATGCAGCACTGCACATGTCATGCCCACAAAAAGACCTAATCATGCTCAGTAGTTTAGGTGGGCAGCGAACTTTAGACAATATTTTAAAAAGACCCTCTCTGTTTACCCGGTCAAATTCCTTTGTGGGGTTGATGAAGGCAAAAACTAGTGGTCTGTGTTGTTCTCTGCATTTCTCTTGCAATTGTCTCAGTGGAAAGACTAAATCAACGGTGGACCTTTCTGCGCGAAAACCACACTGAGATTCCAAGTACACCCTGTCGACCAGCTTTCGCAGCCTGCTCAGGATGATGCAAGCATACACTTTTGCTGCGGTGTTGAGGAGCGATATTCCCCTGTAATTGTTGCAGTCTACTCCGTCTCCATTTTTCTTAGGAAGGGAGATTATGTTGGCGCTTATCATGTCATGTTATAATGGCGTTGTTTCAAGACTGGTGGCAAAGTCAGGCTGTGATGGATGAAATGTATGGACTTTTAGCCTCAGTGTGCTATATACATAACACAAAATATTGGTCTCAGTGGCCAAGTTAACTAACCAGGGCTGAGTCTGCTACACAGTTAGTTTTAGAGAATTGTACTTTTCTTTTCCTTGTAGACTTGTTATAGATGACCTTGCCTAGAATTGCAATAGTTGTATTTTCTTTTTGATTATACATAAATTAGTCATCCTCGGTGGTTTTAACGCTAGGGTTGGCACAGACCATACAGCCTGGGAGGGGGGCCATTGGCAGACATGGTATCAGAAAATGCAATAGTAACGGACTGCTCCTTTTGAGGACATGTGCCGAAAATGAACTACTCATTACAAACACAGCTTTCCTACTTCCGGTCCGAAATAGAACCACATGGATGCACCCAAGGTCACGCTACTGGCACCCCATTGACTACATTATCATTAGACGTAGGGATCGAGCGGATGCTATGGTAACAAAGAGCATGTGTGATGCAGAATGTTGGACCAACTATCGACTTGTCATTGTCAAGCTAAACTTCAAGATCCAGCCCAAAATGCGCCCCCAGGGAAAGAAACCACAGAGGAGTCTAAATGTCTCTCAGCTGAAATACGAACCCACGAGACGAGGCTTTAAGGAAGAGCTTGAGGGCATACTATCTGAGCTTCGTTTTGAAAAGAACGACATCGAAGAGAACTGGCCATCATTGAGAAACACACTCTACGATACAGCTGTTAAACACATTGGCCCATTCACGCGCAAGCATAAGGACTGGTTTGATGAGAAGGATCTGGAAATACAGGGCCTTCTCTGTGCAAAACATGAAGCGCACAAAGAATACCAAAGAGACACACCATCTCCGGCAGTAAAAGCTGCCTTCAATACTGCTCGCAAAGCTGTCCAGGCCAGGCTTAGAGAGATGCAAGACTCCTGGCTCAGCAAAAGAGCCGACGAAATTGAGATGTTCGCCGAGCGTCATGACACCAAACGGTTTTACGGGGCACTGAAAGCTCTCTACGGCCCACAGCCCTCTAGTAATACTCCAGTTCGCAGTGCAGATGGGACACTTCTAAAAGATAAGGTTCAGATTCTAGACAGATGGGCAGACCAGTTCTACAAAATACTAAACCACCCATTGTCCATAAATGAAGAGGCCATCCGACGAATGCTGCAGGTGGAACTGAACCTGGCGTTGGATGAAGTCATCACTGAATAGGAAGTCGACAGAGCAATAATTTCACTATCTATAGGAAACGCTCCAGGAGCGGATGCAATACCAGCAGAGGTGTATAAATAAGACACCTGGCCCATCCCTCACCAGAAGGATCACTGAACTCTTCTGCTACGTGTGGGCTGAAGGAAAAATTCCGCAGGAGCTAAAGGACGCCTCAATCATTCACCTGTACAAGAGAAAAGGCAACATTCAGGAATGCGACAATCATCGTGGAATATCGCTACTCTCCGTAGCAGGTAAGATCCTAGCGCGTTTACTGCTAAACAGGCTCAACAAACACCTTGAACAAAGCCACCACCTCCAAGAAAGCCAATGTGGATTCAGAGCCGGAAGAGGAACAGTGGACATGATTTTTGCCGCTCGCCAAGTACAAGAGAAGTGTCGGGAACAAAATCAGGCCTTGTACACCACATTTATTGATTTGACAAAGGCATTTGATACAGTAATCAGAGAAGGGCTGTGGATGATAATGTCCAAGTTTGGCTGCCCCAACAAGTTCATAACTATGGTGAAACAGCTACACGAAGGCATGTGTGCTCGTGTACTGGACAGCGGAGCAATCACTAAACGTTTCTAGTATCAAACGGAGTAAAACAAGGATGTGTACTCGCCCCGACTTTGTTCGGCATGATGTTCGTGGCCACGCTAACAGACGCTTTCAGATCACTGGAGCTTGGAATACCCATAAAGTACCGCACGGATGGCAAGTTACTCAATCCCAGAAGAATGAAGGCCAAAACCAAAGTGGCTGGCAACATAATCAGGGAACTTGCATTTGCTAACGACTGCGCTCTAATGAGCAGCTCAGAACTGAGCATGCAGACTGGAATGGACCGGTTCTTTGCCACATGCGAAAATTTTGGCCTGACTATAAATGCCAAGAAAACAGAGGTCATGTACCAACCAGCACCAGGCATGCCGTACACAAGACCAGAGACTACAGTCAGCGGGCAAACGCTGAATGTCGTAGACAAATTCACATATCTGGGCAGCACGCTGTCGAGATCTGTCAGCCTAGACGATGAGGTGGCAAGCAGAATAGCAAAGCCCAGCACATCCTTTGGTACAATCCGCTCGATGGTCTGGGCACGTCGTGGCATCAGCGTCAAGGTCCAAACTCAAAGTCGACCGTGCAACCATCATTCCAACCCTACTATACGCTTGCGAAAGCTGGACTGTATACTCTGGACATGCAAGGAGGTTAAACCACTTCTACACAGGTTGCCTCAGGCGAAAATTCCACATCCGATGGCACAATCGTGTCACTGACATCGAGGTTCTCTCGAGGGCTAACATGTCCAGCATCCATGCACTGCTAGAAAAAGCACGACTAGGATGGGTCGGACACTTCGTCCGTATGTCAGATGAGCAGCTTCCAAAGAAGCTTCTCTACGGCGAGCTGAGAGAGGGATGGCGCGAGAGAGGGCGCCCAAAGAAACGTTTTAAGGACGGTCTGAAGGACTCACTGAAAAGTGGACAGATAGACATCAACACCTGGGAATGTCTTGCGCAAAACAGATCTGACTGGAGAAGTGCAGTCAAATCGAGTGTAGCTACCGGCGAAGACGACCGTGTTGTGAAAGTCCAGAGCAAACGCGAGACCTGGAAATCCCGAACAGCGGGAACACCATCACCTTCTACAAATCTCGTGTGCCCGATATGTAGCAGACGTTTTCGTGCCCACATTGGTCTGTTATATTATATTGTAGACGTACATGTCGTATCACAGCGGCATAAATAATTTATCAGAAAAGGGAAATTGTCCGTAGCTGTTATTAGCTAAGTGTCAACGATAAATATTAAACAAAATTTTCTGAAAAAAAACTGGTTGTCCTTTGGTTTTGCTGGTTTTATTTTTTAAATTTGGTTAAATCAGAATTTTTATCTTGTTTTGTTTTACATGAAAAAAAAATTGTATTACATTTTAGCGCTCTCAAACATCAGCTCGTGGCATTACCTAACTCGTATAGGCTGGCTTTGAATCTGCGTGTGTCTTTGTAAGCGTGTCTGAGAAAGCGTGTTTAAACTTTCAATTTCCCAGAAAGATTACAAACACTGGAAGGCAGCACAAAGAAATGGCAGACAATTAGATCATTCTAGGTTCTCTAAGCAGAATACTGGCCTTGACCTTAATCATGGACAGACATTTAACATTTCTAAGGCATGCCTCTCAGAGAAAGTAAGTTACATTTTCTGTAAAATAAAATTAATGACAAAGGAAAAGAAAAAAGGAGAACAAATATCGCTAAGGACAATGGTGAACTTAATTTGTTAAGATTTATTTGTTATCTGCAACGTTGTACTAAACATTTTATTATTGCACTTGAACTATAGGTCAACTGGTTGAGGAAAATAATGGCATGATCTAATGTTTAACTGAATTAATTATGTTTAAACAGAACAGCAACAATAAAAAGTATCATTGTTTATTGCGGAAGAGTGTTTTTGTGACACTAGGCATTTACTTTGAATTAAATATGAAAAAGATAGCTCACAGTTATTGACTGATGTTTCACACTTTTCTGGACAGAGCCAGGGGCTATAGAAAAACATTGATTTCATTTTAAACATAGTTTGGGATATGTTGAAGACAGTGATTTGAAGTCAAAGAGTTTGTGTAAAAAAATTGTGATTCGAATTTAAAGGATATGTTGGACAATGATTTAAAGTTAGTTTGTGGATTAGTTGGACAATGAATTGAAGTTAGATTTTTTCTTCTACTTCTTCCTCGTTCATCTTCAGACCTCAACTTCAATGACTCTAACGAAGGCAACGGTCGAATCAAGGCTCTGTACACTTCCGTACAGCGTCTCGTGGAAGGACACTGGCTGTTGCCAAATGCTACTTCTTTTGTCGGTATACAGTGGAAAAGTTAGATTTGAAGCATACGTTAGACAATGGTTTGAAGTTAGTGTTGAACGATATGTTAGACAATGGTTTGACGTTAGAGTTCTACGATATGTTAGACAATGGTTTGACGTTAGTGTTGAACGATATGTTAGACAATGGTTTGACGTTAGTGTTGAACGATATGTTAAAATTAGCAAACTTCAAAACCAAGCCATGAGAGTTATAACAGTAGGCATGAAGTCAACGCCAATTGTAGAACTTGAAAAGATTACAAATCTGCAATCCATGACCGACAGAAGAGACTGCAGAGCCCAGCAGCAAGCAGAGAAACTCAGAAGACTGACAGACCATCCAATGCATCATAGACTAAATAATTTTGGAAATGGGAAACTAAAGCGGAGAAATTTTGCAGAAATAGCCAAAGCAAAGATGAGCGAAGACCCTACGAACGCATTAACAACACCAAAGCCCATCCCTACTGTACGCAAACATACCTGGAGGCAGCATATATTTCCAGAGGTGGTAGAAAATATACCAGGTATTGGAAACAAGAACAGCCAGACTGAAAAATAAAGAAGAGACATAACCCTGAGGTACATAACGAAAAACTACCCAAGCATGGACTGGACCCATGCATACACCAACGGTTCTGTAACAAACACAACACAGAACGAAGGGGCAGGGGTATTCCTGAGCCTACCAAATGGTAGAAAAATAACACTGTCAGTGGCAACTGGAAAATACTCAAGCAATTTCAGAGCAGACGCAGAGGCACTGAGGGCTGCAGTAGAAGAAATGGTGACAGGCAAAAGAAATGAAAGCCATATAGTCCTGTTTACAGATGCCCTGGCCGTAGTCACAGCACTAAAAAGCCAGAAAAATACTGAACTTAATGATTTAAGAGCAGTACTCTGTCAACTATGCCAGCAGTCCGCACCAAAAAGAGTAGTGGTACAGTGGGTTCCATCCCACTGTAACATTCAAGGCAACGAGGAGGCAGACAGACTGGCAAAAGAAGGTGCAAGACTACCACAACCAGACCCTAGTGTGACCTACGAAGAGTCAAAAAGGCTTATTAGAGCTAGATACGTGGCCAAATGGGAAACCGAACATACTGGCTACACCAAAAACGATGCCTATTACCAGTTGAACAGAAGAGAGCAGGACGTGGTTTTCAGACTTCGCACAGCCCATAATAGACTGAGGTACCACCTATTCAATAAATTGAAGATAGGTGGCACTGACGAATGCTCGTGTGGTACCGGGAAAATGACCGCTGAACATTTGCTGCAAAACTGCCCGACATACGAGGATCAGAGAAAGCAGATGTGGCCATCACCAGTGGCAACACTAGACAAGCTCTATGACAGTGTTGACAGCCTCAGGATGACCGCTGCTTTTTTTCGTAAAAATACAGGTTGACGTTTGACAGTGTACGAAGAAGAAGAATAAGAACGATATGTTAGACAATGAATTGAAGTTAGATTTGAAGCATACCTTAGACAGTGGTTTGAATTTAGAGTTTGAGTATAATATTAAAGACAATGATCTGAAATGTGGACAGACAGAGGTGGAGAAGATGTAAAGAACAACAGGTTAAACTTGAATATAGAGAGTTGGAGAAGATCCTTAGATCATGAGGTTAAACTTGAACATAGAGAGTTGGAGAAGATCCTTAGATCATGAGGTTAAACTTGAACATAGTTGGAGAAGATCCTTAGTTCATGAGGTTAAACTTGAACATAGAGAGTTGGAGAAGATCCTTAGATCATGAGGTTAAACTTGAACATAGTTGGAGAAGATCCTTAGTTCATGAGGTTAAACTTGAATATAGAGAGTTGGAGAAGATCCTTAGATCATGAGGTTAAACTTGAACATAGAGAGTTGGAGAAGATGCTTAGGTCACGAGGTTAAACTTGGACATAGAGAGTTGGAGAAGATGCTTAAGTCATGAGGTTAAACTTGAACATAGTTGGAGAAGATGCTTAGATCATGAGGTTAAACTTGAACATAGAGAGTTGGAGAAGATGCTTAGGTCATGAGGTTAAACTTGGACATAGAGAGTTGGAGAAGATGCTTAAGTCATGAGGTTAAACTTGAACATAGTTGGAGAAGATGCTTAGATCATGAGGTTAAACTTGAACATAGAGAGTTGGAGAAGATGCTTAGGTCATGATGTTAAACTTGAACATAGTTGGAGAAGATGCTTAGGTCACGAGATTAAACTTGGACATAGATAGTTGGAGAAGATGCTTAGGTCATGCGGTTAAACTTGGACATAGAGAGCTGGAGAAGATGCTTAGGTCATAAGGTTAACCTTGAACATAGAAAGTTGGAGAAGATGCATAGGTCATAAGGTTAACCTTGAACATAGAAAGTTGGAGATGATGCTTAGGTCATGAGGTTAACCTTCGACATATAGAGCTGGGGAAGATGCTTAGTTCATGTGGTTAACCTTGGACATAGAGAGTTGGAGAAGATGCTTAGGTCATGAGGTTAACCTTGGACATAGAGAGCTGGGGAAGATGGTTATGTCATGAGGTTAAACTTGGACATAAAGAGTTGGAGAAGATGCTCAAGTCATCAGGATAAACTTGGACAGACAGAGGAGAAAGAGATGTTAAGACATTGGGTTTTAATTGAACAAGTTAAAAAGTCTATGATAATAACAGTGATTTGAACTGGGACAGACATAACTTGTGCCAATGTTAATGGGAATGAAATCAACTTGAACAGAGTTAAACATTAGTAGCTATATTAAACACAATGAGTCAGACTTGGTCAAACTAAACTTGGGCTATGTTTAAGTCAGACTTGGTCAAACTAAACTTGGGCTATGTTTAAGTCAGACTTGGTCAAACTAAACTTGGGCTATGTTTAAGTCAGACTTGGTCAAACTAAACGTGGGCTATGTTTAAGTCAGACTTGGACAGACCAAATTGGGGCTATGTTAAAGATAATCATTTAGACTGAACAGACAAAATTGTGGTTATGTTAAATGGAGAGAGTTACATTTGGACAAACACAGCATGGTGTCATGTTAAAGAGATCGTATAAATTGTAACATGAAGGATGGGAGTGATATGTTGAAGAAAATAAATTAAACTCGAAGCTTGTTCTCTAAAACAGTATAATTGTCAACGTAATGTTTCAGTTTACTGAGTACAAGTATTTCTTTCCACTTCAAGTTTTTTTTTGTGGCCAAATTTGTTGTTGTCTATCATGCTTGTATTGTTAATACTAAAATGTTAGTATAGGGTGAGTATCCATTTCAAAAGCTTTGATTACTCACATCAGCTAATCTCAGCAACAAAGTCCTCGCAAAACACTATCTCCCTACACTTGTACAACCTGACACGATTTCTCAGAAAGTACATCAAGCAACGTTGCAAATAGCCAAAGTAAGTAGGGAGTATTACCATATTATTTGTTATCTACACTGCACAATTTCTGTGGTGGCCTGGTGCGTGTCAGAATGCCAAGAATGCAAGAACAGGTACACTATCAAGGCCTGGCTTGGGGGGTTTTGCCTTGATTTATCGCCCTTGCTAGAGACGGGCTTAAAAGCGGGTCGACCTGGGCCTAAAAGTTGTATTTCTTGTCTGTATATTTATGTGTGTGTGTGCCTTGTGATTTTATGTGTATTTATCCATGTTTGTGCATACGTATGTGTACATGTATGTGCATATATATATGCGGGTGGATCGTGTGTTCATGAACGTGTGTATGTATTTTTGAATATGTACATACACACATACATACATACATACATACATACATGCATGCATGCATACATACATATATATCGTCATTAAGCGATGTTTGGCGCATAAGATGACGGAGCAGGAGAGTGTACAACAACGAGCTACAGGGACCATCAGCATCCATACCCTACGCCATTTGCTGAGAGTGATTGCGCACCTATGGGTATGCCCGGAGTGCACTGACGTCGATTCTTAGAAACAGAAACAAATATATATATGAACGAACCTGTGTGCGTGTATGCGTATATAAAAAGACATTTTCGTGAGTACATCAATGCATTATTTGTATGCGTTTAAAACAGAGGCGGGGGATCACGAAAGTGACTTGTGAGTGTGTGTGTAACAAGAAGGCAGATTCAAGTACGCTAAAACTTTTAGTTGTGGTATATTGGTCTATCATCTGCTGATACCGAAATTTGTATTTGAGTATGCTTCATTGAATGATTGTGTTTTGTATATATATATATATATATATATATATATATATATATATATATATATAAATATTAATATATATATATATATATATATATTGGGGGGGGGGGGGGTGTAGAACAGAAGTGTGTAAGGTGCCTTACGGTGAGAGGCAGCCACATCCTAGAAGGCCAAAATCTTATATTTGGTTCCCCCACTTTTGTCTAGCTCACATATGTCGCCTAGTATGCCAGTGTACGGCAGCGCTACCTCCCGGACAACGGCTTTAGCTGGCCGGCTAAACTACCTGTGTGAAACGACAACAAGGGAAGTCCACCTCTGACTAGTACACACAGCTGCTGGTGGAAGAGGCGAAAGATCAACCTTGTCGACAGCGACTATGAAGGTGGGAGCTGGAACCGTCTCGTATCGGGCTAAGAGCACACCAGAGACCATAGTTGGTAAGCGACCAGAACAACGTTCAGAAAGCAATGGCAAACTACTGGACGCGAAATGTCAAGAAACATATGACAGTCGATAGAAACGAAACTCAAAGATCTGATGGTGAGGCCCTCAGGCCAGGCAGATCATCGACGATAACTTGGGAAAATCCGATTTCAGAGTCAGTCCAAGTAATAGAGATGACGGCCTAAAGCCCGACTGCATTACAGTGGAAAACTCTGAAATGGGACTAAAAACAAATTTAAGGATAGGCACCTGGAACGTACGTAGCCTATTCCAGGACAAGTTGTTTATGATTGGAAAAGAAGTGCAAAAAACCAGGATAGACGTTCTGGTAGTCTTTAAACACAGATGGGCTAGTCAAGGGCACTGTATCATCACTTCAGGAGAAACATTCATGTACTCTGGGATGGACAAAAGTGGAAAAAGCAGGGTAGGCTTCATTATATCAAACAAGACGGGACCTTCACTACTCGGTTACAATCCAGTTAACAACCGAATAATTGTAATCAGACTAAAGAGGAAGACAAGAAATTTAACAATAATTCACGTTTATGCACCAACATTAGCAGGTGATGATTGCGAAATGGAAGATTTCATTGACACCCTACAAGAAACAATGGAAAAAGTAGAAAAAAGAGCCATCTTGATCATCACTTGAGATTTTAATGCGAATGTTGGAGAGGAAAGAGGCAAAGAAAAGAGAAGTGTACGAGGACCTTTTGGTTTGGGACACAGAAATGAGTAGAAAAACTGGTTGAATTCTGCATGGAAAATGACCTCTCCATTGCCAAAATCTTATTTAAACAGCATCCGCGAAGACTACACACTTGGACCTCCCCTGATGGCAATGGCAGAAATCAAATAGATTAAATTCTGGTACAACAAAGATGGAGGTCAAATGTGTTGGAAACAAAACGCTGCCAGGAGCAGACTGCGATACGGACCACGAATTACTGTTTGCAGTTTTCAAGACAAGAGTTCGCAGGATTAACAAAGGTTTCCAGCCAATACGCTTCGATGTAACAGCAATACCTACTGAATACAAAATCAAAGTAGAAAACACATTTGAGGCGTTGCTTGCGGCACATGAAGAGATGACATCTGATGAGTTGACATCACAGGCAAGGGGTATTTTAATCTCGACAGCGAACTAAATTGTTCCCAGAATGTCGCTCAAGAAACAGAGATATTTATCAGATGAAACACTGAAACTCATTGAAGAAAGGAAACAATTGAAACAAATTGGAATTCATGGGACCCACACAGCATATACTTCTTCTTCTTCTTCTTCTTCGTACGCAGTCAGACAGTAACCATTATTTTTTCGAAAAAAGCGGCGGTCATCCTGAGGCTGTCGCTGCTGCCATAGAGCTTGTCTTGCAGTTCCACTGGTGATGGCCACATCTGCTCTCTCTGATCCTCGTATGTCGGGCAGTTCTGCAGCAGATGTTCAGCGGTCATTTTACCGGTACCGCACGGGAATTCGTCGGTACCACCTATCTTCAATTTGTTGAATAGGTGGTACCTCAGTCTATTGTGGCCAGTGCGAAGTCTGAAGACAACGACCTGCTCTCTTCGGTTCAACTGGTAATAATAATCGTTTTTGGTATAACCAGTATGTTCGGTTTCCCATTTGGTCATGTATCTGGCTTTGATAAGCCGTTTTCACTCTTCGTATGTCATACTAGTATCTGTTTGTGGTAGTCTTGCACCTTCTTTTGCCAGTCTGTCTGCCTCCTCGTTGCCTTGGATGTTGCAGTGTGATGGGACCCACTGTACCACTACCCTTTTTGGTGCGGACTGCTGGCACAGTTTGCAGAGTGCTGCTCTTAAGTCATTAAGCTCAGTGTTTTTCTAGCTTTTTAGCGCTGTGACTACGGCGAGAGCATCTGTAAGTAGGACTATATGGCTTTCATTTTCTTTGTGTGACCCCATTTCTTCCACTGCCGCCCTCAGTGCCTCTGCCTCCGCTCTGAAATTGCTTGTGTACTTACCAGTAGCGAATGACAGTGTTATTTGTCTTCCATTTGGTAGGTTCAGGAATGCTCCTGCCCCTCCGTTCTGTGTAGTGTTTGTTACAGAACCGTCGGTCCAGTCCATGCTTGGGTAGCTTTTCGATATAAAGCTTAGGGTAGTATCTCTCCTTTCTTTTTCAGTCTGGCAGTTTTTGTTTCCAATACCTGGTATATTTTCTACCACCTCTGGAAATATATCCTGCCTACAGGTAGGTTTTCGTACAGTAGTGATGGGCTTTGGTGTTGTTAGTGCGTTTATGGGATCTTCGTGCATCTTTGCTTTGGCTATTTCTGCAAAGTTTCTCCGCTTTAGTTTCCCATTTTCCAAATTGTTTAGTCTCTGGTGCATTGGATGGTCAGTCAGTCTTCGGAGTTTCTCTGACTGCAGCTGGGCTCTGCAGTCTCTTCTAACGGTCATGGATTGCAGTTTTGTAATCTTTTCAAGTTCTACAATTGGCGTTGACTTCATGCCTCCTGTTATAACTCTCATGGCTTGGTTTTGAAGTTTGCTAACTTTATCGAAGTTCGCCTTTGCTGCTGTTGTCCATGCCGCAATGCCATACTCGAGAACTGGTCTCACTCTTCCAGTGTACAGTTTCTTTAGTATGCCTTCGTCTGCTCCCCAGCTTGTGCCAGCAAGTTTCCTCATGATTGCCATTCTTTCTCTGGCTCTCATTCGGTTTCTCTCGATCTGACTTTTCCATGTCATGCGCCGATCAAATGTGACTCCCAGATAAGTTGGGTTGTCGTTTGGCTGCAGGAATTTGCCATTTAAACTTAATTTGGTATTTTGGGGATTTATTGAAAGCGAGAATATTGTGCATGTGGTTTTCTCCTCGTTTATTTTGACCAGCCATGAGTTCGCCTACTCTTCCAGCGATGTTAGGGCCTGCTGCATCCGATTTCTTGCTATGGTGAGATTCTTTTCAGAGGTCCACATAGCCAGATCGTCTGCAAACATTGAGCTATGGACTCTCCTTGGTATATTCTCTGTAATGTCGTTTATATATACCAGGAAGAGTGTGGGGGACAGTACTCCCCCTTGGGGTACTCCCTGCTCAGATGTCACCTTTTTGCTCATCTGCCCTTGAACTTGGACTCTGGCCGTTCTTTGTTTGAGGTAGTGGTTGATCCACTTGTACATTTTCCCACAAACATCACTTCTTCTTAGCTTAACTCCAAGTCCGTCTTTCCAGACTTTGTCAAATGCCTTTTCCAGATCCACCCAAACAGCTACTGTGTGTTTCTGTGCCTGGTAGGCATCTTCTATTTCCTGAGCTATGAGGATGACCTGGTCCTCAGTGGATCTGTGCTGTCTAAAGCCGGCTTGCACACAGCATATACAAACTGCACAAGAAAAGTTAGAAGAGAAATAAGAAAACATAAAATAAAATATATAATTGACACTTGTAAGGACGTAGAAAATCTACAGCATTAATGCAGGAGAAGAGATGTCTTTAAGGCGATAAGAACACTGACAAGGGAATTCAGTCCGGTTCCGCATGTCATCAATTACAAAGATAATAACACACTAACAGAAACCAAAGACATACTGAATAGATGGAGACAGTGCTGCGGAATCATGTATGAAGATAACAGAAAGCGCTCAGTTACAATCTTACCAGACGATGAGAAAAAAAACGAAACAAAAACGTGAACCAACATTGGAGGAAGTACGATCAGCAATCAAAAGTCTGAAAAGGGAAAAGTCCCCAGCATGTGATGATATCCAAGCAGATCACATACAAGCAGGAGGACAGGCCAGTGCTCAAGTGTATAATAAGCTGTGTAAACAGATATGGCACAGCGGGAGGGGGTCAGAAGCATGGAAGAAATCAATTATATTCCCCTCCCCCGCCCCCCCCCCCCCCCCCCCCCAAAGGCAGTCTAAAGCTGTAAACAAACTACTGAACTATCGCGCTAATCAGCAACGCTAGCAAGATACTCTTGCGGTTCCTATTAAGAAGGATAAACAAAAGTTTAAATCTGAAATTCACGAAGTCCAAGCAGGTGTTAGAAAAGACAGAAGGACTAGAGATCACATATTCAATATGAGAAGTTTCTACGAAAAATGTAGAGCGTTTAACGTAGACCTGAACTCGTGTTTCAATGATTACACAAAGGCCTTCGATACGGTAAAACATCAAAATGTGTGGAACATCATGAAGGAAATTGGGTTTCCTGTTCATATCATACATCTTATTGAAACATTATACCAAGATCAACGAGCCGCTGTCGGAGTATCTGGGCAAATATCAGATTGGTTCGCAGTACAAAAGGGAGTAAGGCAGGGATGTATCCTCTGATCTTATATATACAACATGCATGCGGAATGTATATTGAGAAATGTTTTAGAAGACTAGAAAATTGAAAGCTTTGATAGATTTACGATTGCCGGTTATGAGATTACAGAGTTACGATACACAGACGACTCAGTGATACTGTCAAGAAGTACAGAAAGGCTAGAGCAGTTAATTTCAGCCGTAAATAGACACAGTAAAGATCAAAACCTGTTTAACGGTCGAAGAGAAGAAAATAATATCGATCGTTGATCAGCTAGACCTGTAATTCACATTGGGACTCCGGATGGACATGATCAGCCAATATGTGTAGCCATACTTGGATTAATTTTGCGAAGACTTTGCCTACAACGCGGAGCAGAACGACGCCTCGGTGGCTGTTACAGTCATTTCTATCACCCTTGTTGTTGTATAATGTTGCAATGTGTGAATCTCTCGTA
Organism: Ariolimax columbianus; assembly: GCA_036924085.1. Classification (NCBI taxonomy): domain Eukaryota; kingdom Metazoa; phylum Mollusca; class Gastropoda; order Stylommatophora; family Arionidae; genus Ariolimax; species Ariolimax columbianus. Next base: position 27,171,615 of record JAVGWX010000002.1, read on the forward strand.
TCTTGAGATATAATGGCCTTAAAGCGTTCAGTCAAATCAGGTGGTAACCAGTCGCTACCTGGTGCGCTGCTCGTAGTCAAGCTGCCATTTGCTTTATTCAGATCTTCTATAGATGGTTCTATGTCCTGTCCAGCTTGGTCGTACCGAGATAAGTTTTGACAGCACCAAGCGCTGTGAGAGTGACAATATCGTCACAAGATTAGAGCTTAGAATAGTACTCAACACATGGCACACACACACAAACTGTCAACGTGCATGCACCCATCGCGTACGTCTATATGCGCACATTCAAATGTTAATCTTGTACACATTCTCGTGCAAAAACGTGCAGATACCCACTCACAAATAAACTACCGCTCTCATGCATTTATAAACACACATACACACACACACAATCACAAACACACTTACAATCACACACACACACAATCACACACACATACTCACAATCACACACACACATACACACTCACTCACAATCACACACGCACACACACACATACACACTCACTCACAATCACACACACACACACATACACACACATACATACTCACTCACAATCACACACACACACACACATACACACTCACTCACAATCACACACGCACACATACACACTCACTCACAATCACACACGCACACACACATACACACACATACACACTCACTCACAATCACACACACACACACATACACACACATACATACTCACTCACAATCACACACACACACACACACACATACACACACACACATACATACTCACTCACAATCACACACGCACACACACACACATACACACTCACTCACAATCACACACACACACACATACACACACATACACACGCACTCACAATCACACACACACATACACACTCACTCACAATCACACACGCACACATACACACACATACATACTCACTCACAATCACACACACACACACACATACACACACACATACATACTCACTCACAATCACACACGCACACACACACACATACACACTCACTCACAATCACACACACACACACATACACACACATACACACGCACTCACAATCACACACACACATACACACTCACTCACAATCACACACGCACACATACACACTCACTCACAATCACACACACATACACACACACTACTGGCCCAGAATCTATCAACACATTAACCCTAACGACGACGGTCTGAGGTAAGACAGGCAAGGTAACCAAGAAGTACAAAGCCCGCTCTACTTATTGAAACTATATACCTACAATCTTAAGGTAACATCTTCTATGGGACACCTCTGCTTCTGTGCATTTGTTATTATTATTATTATTATTATTATTATTATTACTATTATTATTATTAAGACGTCTGTGGATGTACCTATTAGATTGTATATATTGTAAAGTACTCAATCTGAGAAAATGAGAAATCAAAGTCTAGACCGAGATACAGAAAAAACGACGTTTAGGCAAGTATTGGTCTTCTGAGTGGGAGTTTATGTTTTCTATATGGAGTTTTCATTCAGCGTGTCGGGGAATACAAGACCACAGTCTTCTAAATCCTCAGTCTGTCTGGTATCCATGTGTTTTCAACCGTTTTAAAAACTAACAATCTTTCAAATTCAACCCATGTGAAAGGTTGTGCGTTTTCGCAGCGTATAGTATGGAATAATATATTTAACACTTGATGGCTCATTTTTAGGTTATTTTTTATTTGCATGGATTTCAAAATATTAATCATGCTGTTAAATATGTTTTTGGCCATTCCCTTTCACATCTACCATCACTTATTATTATATGTCCTATGTACACCCTCCAGTGTATGCCCCGATAGCAAGAGGGATCTGACACCATCTGCCCAAAGCTATATACAGCGGCTATCGAAAAGGTTTTCCAATGACTAATTTGGATCGCAGAGACGCAAATATACAATTTGCAGATAACATTAAGTCAAACAATCCTTGAACTCCCTAAATGAGGTCAGTAGAGTTGTCAGTCTGAAGGAAAATAAAAGTAATACAATGTCTCAGAAACCCCAACTGCCCAAAGCAAGACATTAAGCTGGAAGAGGAAATCATTGAGGATGTCAACTTCTTTATCTACCGAGGTCAATAGATAAATGCCATCCACACAGTTGACCATGGAAACTCAAGAGACAAATAGCAGATTGGTATTGATTTAACTTCATTAAGTCAATTCTCCAAGCGAGTAAATAAGCCACGACATGAGCACACACTATTAATTCCATGGTCACTCCAGCAATGGTTTACTGTAGCGAAGTGTTGAACAATAAGCAAAATAGATGTTGAGAAGCTCAGAGTCACACAGAGAGAAATGGAACAACTAATGATTTTGATAATTGATAAGATGCGACCCGAAGACATTCGACATTAAATTTTGTTTCAGGACGTCGTGGAAGCAACGATATCACGAAAACATTGCTGGGTGAACAACAATTTGACACGTAGAACAACGTTTTGGTGGCATATGCCTGTACACGCCCACGGCATCGTTCATCTATGCGATTACTAGATGAACTGACCAAAGATCTTCATCCGTATTGTCATTGCACTGCAAAATACTGGGACGCATGTTGTTGACTTCCTCGAATATGCCGTCTTGCCCGACTGACATCGTGGATGGTGTAATATTGTGAAATTTGAAACAACAATGGCATAGACGAAGATTAATGTGAACAAAACAAAGATAATGAGAATAAATAATAAATAAAATAACAACATTGAGATTGCTCGAATAATCGAAGAAGTGCAAAGATTCACCTATCGGGGAGTACCATTGACAGAGAATTAAAATAAAACCAAGATGTTAACGAAAGGCCTTGCATTACTTTGGCCTAGCATGGACCTCTGCAGCATTCTTCGTTAGCAACACAATCAGGATGTTCCAAACGAATGTAACATTTGACTTACTGTACGATATGGAAACATAGCATATGTGAAATGAGGATCACGTCTAGACTTCAGACTTTAATCAACAAACATACGTTGGATAGAATGGCTAGAGGAAACAGCAGACACAGATGTATATCTCAAAAACATCCAATATATTTCGGCGCACCCAATAAATAAAAACAAAAATATGAATCAGACATGCACTAATTATAACTTATAAGGAAAGAAACAATATAAAACCCTAAGAGTACCCGGCGAAAAACGTTTGAAGAGGTGTCAACGCATCTGGAGTATGATATGTGAATCTCAAGAAGACGACATATAATAGAAACAGATTCATTGCTACTCTATGTTCCAAGGGGGAACCCGATGGATATATTCCAACCTAGTCTTTATTTCTAGACCTCGTTCCACTTTCAAAAAACCAATAATAGGGCAATCACTTTACAGATTTGCGATTTACAGAAACATAAATGATAAGCCTCTCGTTACAAACTTGGAAACATCAGTGCTGGTTCTCGTTTGATAATAGGGGGCACAATTCCAGTGTTAAAATGGTTAATTATTGTATGGTAATACTTTTAAAGCAGCATTGTTGAACACTTCGAGTTGTCTGCCGGGGTCTAAGTGTATGACAAGGACAAGAATAGCACCACTGCCCCGCAGAGAGCATGTCGTAGAAGGCGAATAACTGTATGACATGGCATAACACCGGCTATGGTTAGGTGGTTTGTTTACAGCAGCATAGAAGATGCCTAACAGGCTGTGGGTCTACTTTGCTCTAGTGTTTGAGTTTATTAAGATGGACTCGCACATCGGTTAATCGCTCTCCGTAAGCGCTTGTCCTAACGCAGCGGAGTATTAAACTGCTCGAACCTAGCCCGCTAAGCAGGAAACCCTTCTCCCGACTACATCCATCTCATACCAGAGCTGGGACCTGCACATGGGCATCTGCCCCTGTAGTAGCACAGATCGACTAAGAACTAAGAACTACGAACTGTTGAACATAGCCAAACCAATAATACATGTTCATGGTATTGCTACATACACAACTTTACAGTTCGTTGATTATATTGCTGATATTCCATGCAGATACTGGCAAACGTTTACATACAAACATGCACACGCATCGGAGATATCCCATACATATAGAAGTAAATGTTCACATACATATATACACACGGATCGGTGATATCCCATACATGTAGAGGTAAATGTTCACATACATACATACACACACACACACACACACACACACACATCGTTGATTTATCATCCACGTAAACAATCACACGCACACATTATTGATATATCATCCACGTAAACATTCACACACACACACATTGTTGATATATCATCTACGTAAACATTCACATATACGCACAACTATCGCTTCTATTCCATATAGATAATAAATAAACACGCTCGCACAAATGAAATGCACTCACACATAGAAATACACATAGACACATTTAGAAACACACACATATGCACACACTCTATAAGTGTCATCATGAGACGAACATGTATGTCAACTCAATTCAGTTCAAGTGCCATCCCCAAATTGAACATCGACTGCAATAAATCTCCAACGTCCTCTGTCTCTTACCTTAACGGTTATTATATGTTCTTGACAGTATAAGCTCTTTGTCTGTTCTTTTATTTGATCGTCTATTCTTATCTGTAGAGCAGATGTGTTGTCTACTACGCTAACTATCACAGTTTTCGTTTTCTCATTGTAAATGTCCCATTCATACACTTGATTGTAAATCTTGTTCGCTTTCAACCAGCAGAACTGTATCATCTATATATCTGAGATTATTCAGTGACACTACACTGATAATAGGTCATAGTAGCTTCTCTACCTGTTTAAAAATGCATTCTTTGTAAATGTTAAACAGACAAAGGGAAATGTTAAACAGACAAAGGGAAATTATGTTTCTTTGTCAAACACCTTTTTTACATCTATATATATTGTGACTAACCCTGGTGGAGCTTAGAATTTCAGTTTTTGCTTCTAGTGTAGGTTACTGATTATTCTTATGTCATTTCTAATCATACCAATTTGTTTTCTCCAGATCTTGTATGCAATTAGTTTTTCCGGGATTTGTTCCGGTTTTACCCGGCTTCGTTTGAAGATTTTTTTGTAGTCTGTACAGAGAATGTAAATGCCTTTTTTTGTATCGCATTATATTTTCTAGGTATTATCGTATACATAACATTGTCTGTTCTTGTTTCGCTGTTCTATTGAAATTCAAATATTTCACTGTAAACTGAATTATTTACTCTGTCTCTTTCTCTCAATTTTGAAAATCATCTTCTTCTTCTTTTTCTTCTGCGTTCGTTCTCAATCTTCCGCTACCAAGCCCTGCAAGTACCAGGACTCCGGAGAACGGCATGCGCCGTGTCGCTAGTTTACAGCTTGATCGCGATATTTGCATCTATCGGTCCGACACTTTCGTCTTCGGCAGGAATATCATCTTAATTGTGTGGCTTATTAGCCTGGTTATTCTACTAAAATAGTATTTGAACTTGCTTCTACTAGAGGTGTCTTTGGTAATGTAAAACATGCTCATGTAATCACTTCTCGCCTTATAGTCTCGCAGTGTAATTGCCTTTACACAGATCAATAATTGTATCTATACCAAACTACCTTGACACAGATCAATAATTGTCTCTATACCAAACTACCTTTAGACAGATCAATAATTGTATCTATACTAAACTACCTTTACAAAGATCAATGATTATATCTATACTAAACCACCTTTACACAGATCGGTGGTTGGATGTATACTAAACTACCTTTACACAGATCAATGATTGTATAAATACTAAAGTACCTTTACACAGATCAATGATTGTATGTACACTAAACTACCTTTACACAGATCAAGGATTGTGTGTATACTAAACTACCTTTACAAAGATCAATGATTGTATGTATACCAAACTACCTTTACACAGATCAATGATTGTATGTATACTACACTAGAGACGCTATCATCTCAATGTGTACTGTGTCCACGCCTGTATCTTTATCTTGCTCATATCTTTAACTGCTTCCATTACTTCCATCTTGAGAAGGCTGAGCCATCATTATTAAATGTTAATGGTTTGTTGTGTCTGTTATCGTCAAACAATTCACTGAAAAATTCCGCCCGTTTTTCTAATGTGTTATTCTCAGTAAGCACGATGTCTCCATTATTGCTCTTAATTCATCCTCTTCTTTGATTTAGCTTGTCTTGTTTAAAAGTTGTTTTACTTCTACATGCATAACTCTTGTGCTGTGCTTCATTTCAATGTCTTTTTTTTTTATCTAGCATTTCAAATGTATTTACTTTTCTTGTGTATGTCGTCACAAAGGGCTCTGTTTTCTTGAGTGTTTTTGCTCTTTTTCTTTATTCCATGCTGCATGTTTTATTCCATCCATACTTGATATTTCTAAAAGTCTGTTATTTGAAGAGTTTTATTTTCTGCTTGTACTCTTGTTTTGTGGATATTTCCACTTACTGCTCACTTTCGATTGGAATTTCATTGTTGTATTGTTCCATGATTTCTGACAGGAGGCTATCATATTTGTCTTTGCCTTCCACAAGAAATGTTGCTTAAAAGTTTGGCTTCTTTAACGATGATATACCGATAACAAGATTGTTTGTATATGTCTTCTTTATAAATTGTAAAGTGTGGTGGTTATTTTAATCACCACAGAATGAATTGTGATTTGAAATAGTATGTGCACTTTGATAAAAGGACCACAACTTCTTTAATGCCAGTATATTCTATCGTCTCTGTCAACCATAACCAGTGTTGTCAACTTAGTCATGTGTTCTACAGTCTCTGTCTATCATAACCAGCGTTGTCCACTTAGTCATGTGTTCTACAGTCTCTGTCAACCATAACCAGTGTTGTCAACTTAGTCATGTGTTCTACAGTCTCTGTCAACCATAACCAGCGTTGTCAACTTAGTCATGTGTTCTACAGTCTCTGTCAACCATAACCAGCGTTGTCAACTTAGTCATGTGTTCTACAGTCTCTGTCTACCATATCCAGTGTTGTCAACTTAGCCATGTGTTCTACAGTCTCTGTCTACCATAACCAGCGTTGTCAACTTAGTCATGTGTTCTACAGTCTCTGTCTACCATAACCAGCGTTGTCAACTTATTCATGTGTTCTACCGTTTCTGTCTACCATAACCAGCGTTGTCAACTTAGTCATGTGTTCTACCGTTTCTGTCTACCATAACCAGCGTTGTCAACTTAGTCATGTGTTCTACCGTTTCTGTCTACCATAACCAGCGTTGTCAACTTAGTCATGTGTTCTACCGTCTCTGTCAACCATAACCAGTGTTGTCAACTTAATCTCATTTTCCCCATCAGATCTATGTCTTAACCCAAAGTTTAGTCGACAACGAAAAACTGCTTTGCTGAAAGCCAAATTTCTAGCCACTTTAAGAAAACGCTTAGCATTTATATTACTCACAAATGTTGCTTGATAGTTTGTTTTATTTTATTTTTACAAAACATAAAATCTGCCTTATTTTACTTAGTTGGCAACAACATTCTGTATTAACAATAAAAATCTGATTAGAACTTTCGACTGCTGGCCGCCACATGTTGCAAATGATACACCAGCAGCAAATTGTCCAGGAAGTATAGTTTCCAATTTGTTTCTCCGTGTTTTCTGATTTGACTTTCAAGTTGCAACAAGCTACTGTTGCTATTCGACTTTTCAGTTTTCATTGACATAAAACTGTCAGTATTGGCGTGGAGTCATTGACAATTCTAACTGATTCAAAAACCAGATGGTTATCCAATGAACCTGTAGTTGGAAAGATAATAACACAAAATGGACTTAGTTGAAAACTCATTTTGAGTTTACGAGAACTAAACAAAGTGCATCAGTACAGACCTTTTCTTGGAAAATTCATCAAAATCAGTAGACCCTGCATATATTTGATTTAAAATGTATAAAGATGAGTAGAAACTGGTTTACCAACTTTTGCTCATCAAGTTCACGCGGGAGATCAAAAAGATAATAAACTCTTTGACTCACCTATAGCCGACATAGTCCAGCTGTTGGTGATCTAACACTGCTGACATAGTCCAGCTTCTTGGTTGTCTTACACTGGCGACATATTTTAGCTTCGTGGTTGTCTTACACTGGCGACATATTTCAGCTTCTTGGTTGTCTTACACTGGCGACATATTTCAGCTTCTTTGTTGTCTTACACTGCTGACATAGTCCAGCTTCTTGGTTGTCTTACACTGGCGACATATTTCAGCTTCTTGGTTGTCTTACACTGCTGACATAGTCCAGCTTCTTGGTTGTCTTACACTGGCGACATATTTCAGCTTCTTGGTTGTCTTACACTGGCGACATATTTCAGCTTCTTGGGGATCTTACACCTCTGATTTGTCGCTAGCATATGACTGACTACCTCCTTCTGTCAAAATGGATCAACTTTATTCTGATATTAAGGAATTTTGTTACCTCAACCAAATCTGAGCAACAGATTTGAAGCACAAAATTGAACAGCAGAAACATTTTGGAAAAATATAAAGATGAAGATAAGTCTGCTATAGGCGAGTTTTAACATTTCTTTTACATTTTACTCAAAGTTAAAACAAATGGTCACATATACCGTTACGATTAAACAAACAACTCCACGATATCTGTTAACAAATCACTACAGCCATTAAATGAATATATTTTCAATTGAAAGGTATCTCTGAGATTATCTGAAGAAGTCAAATCTACCAATGGTTCATGCTACATTTGGTTGACTGGACTCACCAAAAATCTATTACTGAAGCTTTATGCGCTGAGGTGCTTGAATATAAAGTTGCAAATGGAAGCAACTCTAATTTAAAGAAATTGCTGAATTGGCAGATTCATTGTAAATATGTCCCCGAACTCCAAGCTGATGATGAAAGCGCATTTAGCAGCATGAATGTCATAAAATCTAAATTGAGAAATTGAATGTAACTAAAAATTATCACTACTGTAATGTCTATTACATTTAGATTGAAGCGACACAACAAATCCTATAGTAAATATGAAATGCCAGGAAAAGCTCTACTAACAATTAGCATAGTAGTATCATATTCATTGAAAGGTGAGCCGTACACTTTTGTCTCAAGTATTTTTGAAGATATTCATTTTCTCAACGATCAATTCATGTGGGTTTGATCTAGAAGTTGAATTTAGCCACATATTCTTGCAATTGTAGTTTTGCGTTAAATTGTAATGTAAAATTGTAATGTAAAATTGTAATGTAAAATTGTAATGGGAATTATTCTTAAATTTACTTATTTTTATTTTGTTGAAAAGCATAACTATCTTGATTCGGTTATCTCATTAGTTGATTATCGTGTGTTCTACGGACTTGTAGGTCTTCGGCGGCAGTTGTTTCTCCAGGTTCTACTTCCTCAGTCAGTTATTTTAGGATTTCATTTGCAATTTCACGAGTTACCTAAATAGTATACCCTTTTTGATACGTCTGATTGCGTGAACAGCCTATTATTACACTAATTTTTTGTTCAATATTTTGAATTGACAATTGTTTACATAAATAATATTATATGCTGAAGACGGATGTGTCTGACCGAAAGGTGAAAATATCGCAGTCAAGCTGTAAACTAGCGACACAACGCATTCTGTTCTCCGGACTATATCCTGCTACTTGCAAAGCATTGGTAGCGGGAGATTGAGAACGAACGCAGAAGACGAAGAAGAAGATGAAGAAGAAGAAGAAGAAGAAAAAGAAGAAGAAGAAGAAGAAGAAAAGAATATTATATAACCTAGTGATTAAACAGTTATAAATGTAGCGTTTTATTTAGTATAAATGTCCCTAAACATGTGAAAGTTTAGCTGGTTCAATTTTAGATTTTTAAAGCTGAAAATACATGTTAAGTTGGTTATGTTATGGCATTTTGCGTCTTGACAGGCCGTCAGTAAGCTGGTCTATTGTAGAGATGTTGGTGGCTGAATCTGTCCTGGAGGGACATCGACTTTCGAGGCTGATTTTGCCGATTCTCGATTGAAACGGACGACATCAGTGTAAACAGAAAAAGTTCGATTGGTGTGGTGTAGGCTCCTTTCTTCTGCGTCGCTTGTCTTCCATCTTTATCATCAAAACTAGCTCTGCCTCGATGTCCGTTCTCAAGGTCGCTCTCCGTGTTTCTCTATCCGCTGCAATCTCCTCGCAGGTATTTGGATTGATCGTTAAATCGTTCATGAATCTTTTGCAAATGTCTTTGTATCTTAATTTAAGCATTCCTTGTGATATGGTAACTGATATGAGTTCACCCAGGAGTAACTGCTTCGGAATACGGGTATTTGACATTCGTTTCACGTGACTCAACCATTTTAGTCTCTTGTTGCTCTTGGTGTGTTTCAGTATTTCCGAGTTGGTCACCTTTTCCTGCCACTTTATGTTCATTATACTGTGAAGACATCGTATATGAAAACTGTTTAACCTCTTCTCGTGTCTTGAATGTGTTGTCCATGTTTCTGCTCCGTATAACAGTGTACCAAGCACGCAGGCTTGATATATCATGATCTTTGTATTTAGCGTCAGCTTTCTGTTGTTCATGTCCTTTCTTCCAGTCTGCCGAAAGTTGTTGTTGCTTGCCCTATGCGTATATTGATCTCTTACTCGAGTGATAGTGTTTCTGCTACTGTGGAGCCCAAATATTTGAACACTTAAACTTCATCGAACTGTGTCAGTTAAGTTGGTAACACTGATCATAACCAATTTCCCCAAAATCTTGATTGTTTTATATTGCATATTTAGAAGACAAAATGGAATGACAAACAGTTCATGCATTACGTACCTTGCTGTGTTGGACCGATAGGTGCAAATATCGCAGTCAAGCTGTAAACTACGACATAACACATTCCGTTCTCTGGACTACATTCTGCTACTTCCAAAGACCTTTTCGGGGCTTTGTAGCGGGAGATTAAGAACGAACAAAGTCAGGTCAAATCATTCATTACGTACATATATTTGTAATTCAAGTTCAGATTGAATATTTAGTGTATGTTTCTGTTTGAGCCATACACTTATCCATATAAAGGACTACGTTTGTTTTTAACAAACCTCCACCATTTTTTTCCTTACTTGTAAAATCTGGATAATTCCAGACATTGCACTGCCAAAAATTAAAAATACCAAATACAGCAATCAATCACGCTAATTGATGAAGGAGACATCATTTTCAAATATACTTGTGAGTTACTAATTTGTGTTACTAAATAAACATGTTCTTCTTCATCGTACGCACTTCTTCTTCTTCATCGTACGCACAAATAAACATGTTCAACCATGCATCGTGTAAGTAGACAGCAGATTCGAAATTTTATTTCGAAAACGGGTTGTCTTTCAGCAACAGTTGGTAACCGTAGATTTGCGGTGTACATGCTGAAACCAAGGTAACGTTATTTCGTGACCTATTTAAAGCGGCTAATTCTGGCTGCATACAAGGTATGTCTAAGCTTAATTCTCTTTATTCACAAGCGGGGAAATACAGTACACGCTCACATCCTTTGCCACATTTTGGTTAATGGAGTCACCTCTAAGTATGAATGCACCAAATAGGAGTTTTTACTAGTTCGGTCGAATACGAGTAGAAGCCTTCAACTATTCTACAGGAAGGATTCGAATACGAATAGTGAGTGAACGTTTGGAATAAAATGGTGTGTTCAATACACCTACCTGCGCTTCCTGTAGTTATCAACAAAAAACAAAGTCGCAAAAATGGAAAAATTACCTTAAACCTATTGTATTTCTTAAACAATTGAACATCCAATATAAAGTGTAGCAAAAGGCTACTATTTAAAGCAATACAACAGTTACAACGCTGAAATTGACAAGTTTGTTTTCAACCGGTTGACAGTTCATCTTTTGCTTAGTCAGCTAATTAAATCTGTGACACGATAAAGTACTGATCGCATGGAGCCGTGTGTACAATTAGTAAACAATCGAAAATGAAAATTATCCAACTTTTTGGGCTTAAAATGATCACACCACTCGTTGACATATTCGTGCTCTGCTGCTTGGTACTATTCTGCTGAATACGAATGGTCCATTGAATGCACTATTCGACACATAATCTTCTTCTTCATCGTACGCAGTCAGACAGTAACCATTATTTTTTCGAAAAAAGCGGCGGTCATCCTGAGGCTGTCGACACTGCCATAGAGCTTGTCTTGTGGTTCCACTGGTGATGGCCACATCTGCTCTCTCTGATCCTCGTATATTGGGCAGTTCTGCAGCAAATGCTCAGCAGTCATTTTCTCGGTACCACACGGGCATTCGTCGGTACCACCTATCTTCAATTTGTTGAATAGGTGGTACCTCAGTCTATTGTAGCCAGTGCGAAGTCTGAAGACAACGACCTGCTCTTTTCTGTTCAACTGGTAATAGGCATCGTTTTTGGGGTAGCCGGTATGTTCAGTTTCCCATTTGGTCATGTATCTGGCTTTAATAAGCCGTTTTGACTCTTCGTACGTCATTCTAGTATCTGTTTGTGGTAGTCTTGCACCTTCTTTTGCCAGTCTGTCTGCCTCCTCGTTGCCTTGGATGTTGCAGTGTGATGGGACCTACTGTACCACTACTCTTTTTGGTGCGGACTGCTGGCATAGTTGACAGAGTGCTGCTCTTAAGTCATTAAGCTCAGTGTTTTTCTGGCTTTTAGCGCTGTGACTACGGCCAGAGCATCTGTAAATAGGACTATATGGCTTTCATTGTCTTTATGTGACCCCATTTCTTCCACTGCCGCCCTCAGTGCCCCTGCCTCCGCTCTGAAATTGCTTGTGTACTTACCAGTAGCGAATGACAGTGTTATTTTTCTGCCATTTGGTAGGTTCAGGAATGCTCCTGCCCCTCCGTTCTGTGTCGTGTTTGTTACAGAACCGTCGGTGTATGCTTGGGTCCAGTCCACAAGTTTCAGATATGAGAGATGAGTTGCCGGCCCATTAACCTTAAATAATGGCAAGCGTCATTTATGTGAGGTGAGTCGCCAGCCCTTTGATACATCGGAACTTTTGCCTAAAATAATGACTCGAGTCAGCTCTAAGAATCGAGTCGAATATTCGCTAACGTAAGAAATTAATTAAATAATCACCAGTCAGCTGTGCGAGGTAAATTGCATTCCTCTTGACCATATCCTCTTAAATAATAACAAATGGCAACTATGAGGGGTAAATGGCAGGTCGTTTGATTTTTTAAAATGGGTAGAATCAGTTCTGAAAGAATAGTCGTATGTTCATTGCCCTTAAACATTGACAAGAGTAATCACTATAGTGAGAAAGGACTCGTGTGTTCACTGACTCTAGTCATTGACAAGAGTAAACATAACACTGAGAAATGAGTCGTGTGTTCACTGACTTTAACCATTTATAAGAGTAAACATAACACTGAGAAATGAGTCGTGTGTTCACTGACTTTAACCATTGATAAGAGTAAACATAACACTGAGAAATGAGTCGTGTGTTCACTGACTTTAACCATTGACAAAAGTAAACACTATACTGAGAAATGAGTGGTGTGTTCACTGACCTAAAGCATTGTCAAGAGTAAACACCTTACAGAGAAATGAGTCGTGTTACTTTACCTTAAGCATCCCTTACATAATGGCAAAAGTCAGTCAGATCTGAATGGTCGGAAACGTGTTTCTTTGACCATAACCATTTCTTATGCAGCGAAAGAAGTCAGCACCAAGACGCGAGTCGCAAACTTCGTGATATAAATATTCATTATATAATGACACAATCCAGAACTAGGAAGTGAGTTGTGCATTCCTTAATCTTAAACATTAACAACATTCAGACCTGGGAGATGGGATCAAGACGCTGAGCAGCGCATGAGCTGTAGTGGTCAGCGACCCATAGCTGACTGCTAGCGTCAGGGCCAGCGAACCAAAGCTTCCAAGACCATTCTACACCTCCCCGTGGTGATCCTGGATAACAGGCTGCAGCAGGGCAGACTGGCAAAGGAGAAGGGAATGCTAACCTGGTACTAAGAAAATGCTTGCTGAAGTCGGATGTGTTGGACCGAAAGGTGCAAATATCGCAGTTAAGCTGTAAACTACGACACAACGCATTCCGTTCTCTGGACTACATTTTCCTACTTAAGCCCTTTCAGGGTTTGGTAGCGGGAGATTGAGAACGAACGCAGAAGAAGAAGACCTGGGAGATAATTCGCGTGTTCGTTGACCTTAAGCATTTCTTAAACATTGACAAGTCAGCTCAGGGAGACTCGTCGCGGGTCACTTGATCTTAAACATTGACAAGTCAGCTAAGAGAGACTCGTCGCGGTTCACTTGATCTTAAACATTGACAAGTCAGCTAAGAGAGACTCGTCGCGGTTCACTTGATCTTAAACATTGACAAGTCAGCTAAGAGAGACTCGTCGCGAGTCATTTGATCTTAAACATTGACAAGTCAGCTAAGAGAGACTCGTCGCGGTTCACTTGATCTTAAACATTGACAAGTCAGCTAAGAGAGACTCGTCGCGGTTCACTTGATCTTAAACATTGACAAGTCAGCTAAGAGATACTCGTCGCGGGTCACTTGATCTTAAACATTGACAAGTCAGCTAAGAGAGACTCGTCGCGAGTCATTTGATCTTAAACATTGACAAGTCAGCTAAGAGAGACTCGTCGCGGTTCACTTGATCTTAAACATTGACAAGTCAGCTAAGACAGACTCGTCGCGGGTCACTTGATCTTAAACCTTCCTTAAACGATAAACAAGTCATCTATAAGCGGGAAACCTGACCACAAGTCAAGAACATTTGCCAAGAACAGGGTCTGATACAGCCATAGATAACTACGATATTGTCTTATAGTGACCAAAGCCTTTTATATTGGAAATTACATACGCGTTCAAACTCTTATAGATTGTGAGCAGCACGTGTGTAGTACGTTCCTCATCGAGTCAATCCGAATAGCGGGCTGTCTTATTTGTTCTATTACTAATGCATACACTGTTTCTAGTAAGGGACATTCAGACAGAAGTGTAATATGTGACCATACAAAAGAAGATCTAGATTCACGTGTATTTAATACATTTTTTTGCCGCTGAAATAGATAAACCGCCGTTAGACAGATCATTAATTACAGTAACACTTTGATGTAAGCAATTATTTAATAGGTTATGAAATTGAGAGCTGCGTTAAAAATAAAGAATGTCAGTTATCATGTTTGCTCTAACTGTAGCAAATACAAAATATGTAAGCTATTCTTGAAACTTCTGCAAAAGTTGGACGGAGCTGCAAACAAAACTTTGATTGTCCCCTTAGGTATTGCAACACATTTCTGACTGTTATTCATGATTAAATTGTGTGACAAACATTTGTTTATCATTTCATCAGCAAGAATTTGGATACCAGTACCCAACAAAATGGTACCTATTTTTGTGTGTTCTTTGTGTAACTGGAGTTAACGTGGCCTAGAGGTGAAACCGGGTTCGAATCCCGCCGTGTCCAGTTTGGCAGGCACGGATTTTTTTTCTGTGCAAAGCAATGACAACCTAGCGTACTGCGCACCTGCCACGAAACTTATACCCGGTGAATAGGTTGACGGTTGAAGGAAGCGACGTTCTGCAAAGGACATACTATTCACTTTTTTGTCTTTGTGTAGCTAGCTCTCTAATATGAGTGTAGTCCTTTGTTCTGCGTGAAACCATGTGCCGACATTTTAAAGGACTTCACATTCGTGGTAGAAAACACCTAAATCTAATTTCATTAAGCTGAAAAACAACAACATTGCTATAGCTTAGCCAAAAATATAATACTGTGTGCCATAAAACGAAATATGGATTATCGAAACTTGGATAATCGGGACTTTGCCATATATACATAAATAACACAGAAACGCATTCTTTTAAGCTGCCTCACATAAACACTCCAAAAACTAAACGACTTCCTGCCATATCTGTGATACGTTTGAAACTACGAAGCCCTGTGCAGAGGTTGCAGCATAGAACGGATGGGTTTCAGCGTTTTTATACCACTTGTGTGAGATTTTCATGCAAAGGTCTTTTAAAATATTTGAAATAAGATTCAGTGTAGGCATGATAGTATGAGTGTATAATCTGCTGCTTGATGGTGTGAAAGCAGAATAAAAATATTGATCAATACTGAAATATGTCGTATATTAAATATTAAGTAATTTAAGAAAATGCTCTTGACATTGCACACGTATTTACTATTTGAATTCCAGACACTATACTTAGACACGACAAGCTAAACAGGAGCAAGCTAAACAACAGCAAGCTAAACAGGAGCAAGCTAAACAGGAGCAAGCTAAATAGGAGCAAGCTAAACAGGAGCAAGCTAAACAAGAGCAAGCTAAATAGGAGCAAACTAAACAGGAGCAAGCTAACTAGGAGCAAGCTAAACATGAGCAAGCTAAGCAGGAGCAAGCTAACTAGGAGCAAGCTAAACAGGAGCAAGCTAAACAAGAGCAAGCTAAATAGGAGCAAACTAAACAGGAGCAAGCTAACTAGGAGCAAGCTAAACAGGAGCAAGCTAAGCAGGAGCAAGCTAAACTGGAGCAAGCTAAACAAGAGCAAGCTAAACAGGAGCAAGCTAAACAGGAGCAAGCTAAACAGGAGCAAGCTAAACAGGAGCAAGCTAAACAGGAGCAAGCTAAACAGGAGCAAGCTAAACAAGAGCAAGCTAAATAGGAGCAAACTAAACAGGAGCAAGCTAACTAGGAGCAAGCTAAACAGGAGCA